>CM061352.1:57812020-59023686 GCA_030867105.1 Liasis olivaceus | reverse complement strand
CCACACTGCCAAAAGTACCAAAACCTGGTTCAATGACCATGGGATTACTGTGCTTGATTGGCCAGCAAACTCACCTGACCTGAACCCCATAGAGAATCTATGGGGCATTGCCAAGAGAAAGATGAGGGACATGAGACCGAACAATGCAGCGGAGCTGAAGGCCGCTATTGAAGCATCCTGGTCTTCCATAACACCTCAGCAGTGCCACAGGTTGATAGCATCCATGCCACGCCGCATTGCGGCAGTCATTGCTGCAAAAGGGGCCCAAACCAAGTAGTGAGTACATATGCATGCTTATACTTTGTAGAGGTCCGATATTGTTCTATTTCCAATCCTTGTGTTATTGATGTCATGTAATATTCTAATTTTCTGAGATTGTGAATTTGGGGTTTTCATAAGCTGTACGCCATAATCATCACAATTATACCAAAGTAAGGCTTGACATATCTCGCTTCGCATGTAATGCATCTATCTCATATATTGGTTTCACCTTTTGAGTTGCCGTACTGACATAAATGAACATTTGCACGATATTCTAATTTTTCGAGTTTCACCTGTATATAGTATGTATATGTGTTTTCAGTTAGAATGAACAGTAAGTAGTGTGCACTGCAAGATAGTTCAGTTGGTAATTACTACTTAGAACTAAGCTAGAGGGAAGAAGCTACATTCTAGCTGTTAAAGAAAGTAGTCACTGCTGGGGATTTATGGAAAATGGATTTGTTTATGACTTAAAACAAAATGGTATGTTGGAACATTTCAAGTTAGCTGTATTTTATTAGAACAAAGCTTGGAACAACTTACCTGTTCTATATTCTGTTAGAACAAATGTCACAACATTTTGAGTGTCACACCAACAGGAGATTATCGGAGCTGTAGTTATGATATTCTTTAGTATGGCTTATAAGTTTCTTAAATAAATATTACTTATCTGAAGTTGTGGTTCATTCCTGCCAGTGGGGTGAAGCCTGACAACTAATATCAGTAATGTCAGTGATTTAAGAACAAAACTATGGCAAAAATACTCAAACCCTATTATGTTTTATTATCTTTTCCGCCACTTTTTTGGGTTGGCTGGTTTGTCTCTATGCTTTGTTTTATAACAGTCTGATTTGCTGTCATTTTTTAAAACTGCATGAGAACTGATCCTCACAAGAAGTGGATGCAGAACATGAGCTGGAGGCTGACCAAAACAGAATACAATAATATGATTACTCTCTGTGATTTGGAAATTATACTTCAGTTGATGTAGAGTAAAATAGCATTTGCCTTCTTGCAACCAAATCACAGTGTTAGTGTACTGCATCATGTCTTTACTCAACACTCAGGGCCAACATTTACTTTCTTAGTTTGAAAAAGAATGAGAAATCTTAGGATAAATCAGCTCTTTTAAGTGGGCAGGATGAGTTTGATGTTCATTAATAAGATGATAACTGTGACTTTGAGGGGCCTTTCCCTATCAAGCGCATATTGGTTGCAACCACTGGAGATTGCTCTTCACAACACAGATTTATGTAAATAAATCATGTCCTGATCAGAAGAAATGTCTGCAGACCTGTTGTCAATGATCATGAGGCTGGGAATGGCTACAAAATCATTGCCAATCTCTGTCTTCCATCAGTCACAGTCAAGCAGGTGGAGTACAAATCAAGAAAAAGTTACATCCTTGTTACTCTTCCCAGGAGGGTTTATCAGTAAAAATCACTACAAGAGCAAGATGTACAATACTCTGGAAGTTGTAAAGAACCCCATGGTAATGACAAAGAATCTGCAGGCCACTCTTGGCATTGTCTGATATCAATGTTCATGAATTCACTATAATGGAAATCACTGAATAAGACTGGTATGCATGGGATAATACTAAGAGAAGATTTCTACTGTCCAGAAAGCACATTGCCCCAATCTCAAGTTTTCCAGCTGCTATTAAATGGATGGTCCAGTAGTCTGTTAAAATAATGTTCTAGAGGAGATGAAAATGGATGTTTTGGCATTAATGAGAAATTAATATTTGGAGAAAATGGAACATTGCATCCCAACAAAAGAATTTCATCTCAGCTATAAAGATTGGTGGTGGGAGTATCTTCATTTGGAGCTGTTTTCAGTCTCAGAACCTAGATGGCTTGCAGTCATCAAGGGAATAAATACCATTTGTACACTACCTGCTTGACTGTGTATTGATGGAAGCCAAAAACTTTGACAATGATTTTGTGACCCTTTCTAGCCTCATGTTCATTGTTACAGGTCTGCAGAGCTGAAGCTTAAATGAGTGTGGGTCATGCAGAATGAAAAAGATTGCAGACACACAGACCTACAACAGAATGGCTGAAACAGAAGAAATTTCATGTTTCTAAATGGCTGAGTTAAAGTGTTTAACTCTGTTGAAAACTATCTGAAGTAAGGTGTTCATACCAGAAACCTCCAAAATATCAATGAATTGAAACAGTTCTATAAAAAGAAATAAATCAAAATATCTTCAAGATGATGGGCAGGTAGAAGTTAATCCACAGGCAGAGGAAAAGTTTGGTTGAAGTCATTGCTTTTAAAGAGGTGACACCACTTTTCCAACACAGCTTAAATTGACTCAGTGTATTCAGTAAAGATGTGACCCAGTACACTGATTTGTGTGTGCATTTAACTATGATCTCTTTATCAATAAATAGGACCTTAGAGGAAGCTCAGATCATTTTATTGGTCACAATCCTTATAAGAGTTCTTTTTTAAAAAATATAATTTTTATTAAGAATTTTAATTACAGTAGTAAAAACTCATACAAACTAAGCTTAGAGAAAGAAAATAGAAAGAATAGAAAGTTAAGGAAAAAAAGAAAATATAATAAAAAGAAAAAAAATGTAAATAAGTGACTTCCAACCTTCATCACAACAAATATAAACAAATTTAATAGCTCTTCACCCCCTGTAAGGTTAAATATATATCTCTTCCTCCCATATCCCATCCCTTTTCTATAAGCAAATTCATAAAACATCAACTTTTCAATTCTGGTGTCAGCAAAAAGTCCATAAAGGGTTGCCAAAACTTTGCAAAAAATGTTTTATTTTAACCTTGATCAAATAAGCCAACTTTACATTCCCTTCTTTTACTTCTAACGGTCTTTAATTCAATCAAATATTGTCATAGGATTTGATTTCTCTTTGCTTCTTCTTTATCCCATTGCACAGATTTCTTCAAGGCTTTAACAAGCCTCTTTTGTAGATCCAATAAGAGAACATTTTCCAGGTCATTCTCTTAGGTTATCATTTGCTTTTTCCTTTTAATTTTTAAAATTTCAGCCATTTCTTTTGCATATCTAGTAAAGTATCCTTTTCCAAATCATTCTCTTGGGCTGTCATTTATAGTTCTACATTCTGTACTTTATCTTGTCAGATAAAATTTGTTCCACATCTGTCATTCCTTCATTAACATTTTTTAGACATAGTCTATCCATAGAAGCAGACATCATTACTCACAGTGTTGATATTGTAGTTACTAATCTCTGGCTCCATTCTTCAAAAATCTCCTTTAATATTTCCAATGTTATAATGTTTTGTGTCATTTTGTAAATCCCAGTATTAACTGACATTAGGTGTGTATTTTTTTTCTTCTGCTTAAAATCTTTAGTCTCCTCTAGCATCCAGTTTCTAAAATCATTACTTATTTTTTGTTATGACTTGCAATAACCAGGATAGCCAAAAGAAGTCTTGTTTCCCACAAGGTTGTTTATTTTTTATAGTTAATTCCAAAATCTTATAGTAAAAGTCAATATTCCAAATTTATCTGGACCCTTAATTCACTTAAAACTTTCTTAGATCAAAATCTTATTTAGCTTTTTTCTGTTTATTTCAGACCGTTCTGTTTCTTTCTTTAAGTTCTTAAGCTTGTAATTAATTTTCTTATGTTCAGAGTTGAAGATAGACTTACCTGATGAAGACTTTTCAAACTTGTCATTATAAAGGTCTCTAATAGCTTTAAGATAGTTAATAGGTAATTTTTGAAAGTGATTAGAAAGCGAGGTTTGTGAATTTAGTGTCCTTTAAAAAGCTCTGCTGTGGTTGTGAGCGAGATGGCTGATCCCACTGTTTGCCCTATGGTCTCCTTGCAAGGAGCAGTCATTTGGAGCCCATGTGGGCAATCTCCTGTTCTCTCCTTATCCAGAGAGGTTCTAAGGAACCAGTCTCCTCACCGATTTCTTAGTCTTTGTTACAGTTGTCAGCTCCACTTTTGCAGAGCCAGCTTCAACTTCACCATGCCTCCCCTGGAAGTCCATGAGTGTAAGAGTTCTGAAGAGATATTTGCTGTGCTTTTCTCTACTTACTCATGCTTGAGTACCACTCTGCCCTTGGGGCCTGCTTTGATGTTGATTGATAGTATTATAGTACCTTTGGGTTACCACACCAGCAGCTGTGAAATCAAATACAGGAGTGTGCAGATCCTTTAATTCCTGATCCTCACTTCCTGTGTCAGTTATGGAGGCAAATGGACTGATAGGCAATACTACCACCTCTACTGTGCCTGGGGGAAAAGCCTCCCCCCAGTACTAGCCTCTTTCTCAGCCTCACCCACCATGGTACCGGTATAGTGGTAGAAGAGAAACAGGCATGTTAATAAAATTAAAGCTTGTTGCAGTCCCCTCCCTATCCCTTGACTAGCAGACCTTGATCCCTTTTTAAAATTACTTCCATCTAACTGCTGCTTTATTGCTCCCAGTCATAACTTTGTTTGGAAATTCATTTTTTTTAAATTAGGTATATGTGTGCTAAACTTAAGCTTCTCTTTAAAAATAAAGTTATCTCATGCTTCTATGTGTGTATCTAGCAAGCAGCATGGTAGTAGAATTACTGCTAACATGAACACAACACCTAATTGGAGGAGTTACATTCCCCAAATAAGCAAGACGTTCTTATTAGGGTGGGGGATTTGTGGGAGGGAGTGTCCTTTTAAATGTTAAAGGTTTGAATCATAAAGCATGCATCCTGCTACCATGCTTAAAACTAAGACACAAAACCTATAAACTTCACACTTGAATTAATTGGGTGAATTATTGTTGAATTGTACGATTGAATTGTAAATAATTATTGAATTATTGTGTGGGAGTTGCTCCAGAATAAAGCAACCATATATGCTCATGAGCTCCAGCAGCTGTGAGTCACAGTCCAGTCACAGATTCTGTGGAGCAATTTTATTTGTTTATTATTTATATCATTTTAATCTTATGCAAGATTAAAAAAAACTCCCCAAAGATAATCCCACTACTGCCCAAGGATAAACTGTTAACTATCCATACTAGCAGAGCTCATCTCCCTCGACCCGAATGCCTGGGGGAACAGCAGTGCCTTGCAAAAGATTAACAGGGTTGGGGCTATCCAAATATCTGGGGGGATGCTGTTCCACAGGGCTGGTACTTCCATTGAGGAGGCACGACTCCAGGATCCAACAAGATGACATTGCTTAACAGAAGGGGCCTGGAACATGTCCTCTCTACTAGATCTGTGGGGCAGGCAGAAACAATTCTGTCCTCCTGTCTTGATCCCTCACCAACAGCAGTCATATCAGGAAAGGCTTCCTGCCTACCATTTGCTGCTTAAATGGCTGCTGCCATTCTAAAATTCTTCCCTCCTCCCCAGATCACCTTACATAATTTAAACCAGTAATAGTAGGGATATTGGTACTCCCCACTGTGGTACTGGCCCAAGCAGGAAAATTCAAATGACAACACTCTAATGGCAAAAGACAAGAGGACAATCACATTACGTAGATTCTAAGTCCTAGAGCATTCAAAAGTTCAATAAAACAAGCACAGTTGTTTTACATATGGAACAAAACGGCACATTTTCTTATGTATTTGAAGCAAAGCTTGGAAATGTGTATGTTGGGTTGAAGTATGGAACATTCAGACTGGCTATTTTGATAGCATAGGGATATTACTAGTATAATGGTCCCCTACTGCATGAGTATCTTTTCCCAAACTAGTTGATGTGATTTCCAACATAGCGGTGGATTTCCTTAGACTTTTTATCTTGGGGGACTCAAATGGTCACTCTAAGGTTGCCCAGTGAAGTCTGGCTTAGGATTTTATGTTCATCATAAACAGGGACCTTTCTCTATTGATATCAGAACCCAAAGATGCATTAGGCTATGTACTAGATTTGATATTTTGTTTGGCTCGAATTACTGATTTGAAAGTGGAGGAATTGCTTGTAACTCTGTTGTCAATCACTCTGGTGAGTTTTAGACAAATACTTGCTGTAAAACTCTGCATGGGGGAAGGACTTGTTAAGCTAGTCCAGTCCAAATGCCTGAAGGATCCAGATGGTTTCCTAAATTTCTCTGAGAAATTTCCTGCCTGATACATTGGTGATGCTATTGAAATCTTGGTCAATCTGTACAACATGGAGATGGCCTGGGTTGTTGACATCATTGCTCCTGAGTGGCCTCTTTCCTCCAGAATGAAATACAAACTGGTGTTGCTGTTTTGAACTATATGACATTTTCATCAAAATGTTGAGGAAGAGATCTGGAATGGTCAGAGGGTCACTGAGTAATTTTCAGTAGTCATCAGATGGATCTGGGGCAGGCCATAAAGAAATAACTTGTGCAACTACTTTTCCTATGAATTGTTTTCATCTTGTGGATATTGAGGATGTGGACTGGGTATGTGGAGATTAAATTAAGTTGGGACTGGCCCATAGTTTCGGGAAATGATTAATGTTTGCTTGAGTAAGAGATATAGTCCCACCATTTTTGTTACCTTGGTGGTGACTCTGCTGGAAAATTGGATGGGGGTGAGGTACATAATTTTGCTTGTTCTGGATCTTTCAGTGGTTTTTGAAACCTTAAGCCATGGTATGCTTCTAGTCCACCTGACAGGTTCTAGTCCTTTCTGTTGGGCATGCTCAGAAGATAGAACTGGTGACTACTCTTTAACACAGACTCCAGGATTCTATCTTGTCCCTTGTGTTTGTACAGACTAGAAGTTATCATACAGAGCTTTGAAATGGGTTGCCAATGACACCCAGCTCTACTGCATCCTACTATCTAACTCCAAGGAAGCAGCCGGCACATTTGGATATTACTGAACTTCAGTATTGGGCCATATAAGGGCAACGAGCTAAAACTAAATCTAGACAAGAGGGAGGTATTGTTGGGAAGGAGAAATCTGGACTTGGGAATTGAGGTAAAGTCTGTTTGGATGGAGTTGCACTTCTCAGAAAGAGAAGATTCCCAGTTTGGGGGTGTTCCTTTTCTTTAGCACTTGCAAGTGATGGCTGTGACTGTTCCTGAGCTCATTAGACTTAGGAGTAGTTATCCACACTTTGTAACTTCTTATCTTAACTGATATAATGTACTCTACAGACAGCCCTCTACTTACGAACAGGTTATGTTCCAAGAGACAGTTCATAAGTCAATTTTGTTCGTAAGTCCAACCAAGTAAAAAGTGCTGTAAAAAGTAAAAAGAAAAAAAAAAGAGGCAGGCAGCAGTGTGGGCAGATGAGTCCTGTCTTCTGCTGCCAATGCAAGGAGTGATAGCAATCAGACTGTGGAGAACGCAGTGGGATGAGCCAGTGGGGCGCAGCATGCTCCTTTGCCAGGCAAGGCAGGAGAGGCAGTGGTGGCTTCCTGGGTGAAGGGGGTGGCTGTGCAGGAGGCGCTGTTCAGGGTGGCGGCGGAAGTGAAGGAAGCAGAGGGACAAGCACAAGCACAGTGTGCACTCTGCAGCTAGTGTTGGAAACTGCTGGCCCTTGCAGGAGGAAGGCTGAAGATTGCAGCCTCCAGCACGCTCTGTAAACTCCAACACAAACCTCCAACCTCCTGGAAGGTGGGAGAAGGCAGGAAAAGGTTAGTTTAGTTAGACTGTCTGTATATGGCTGTCCAGAAATTGAGTGTCTAGTGCTAGACTAGAAACCAGGTGAATTCTAGTTCTCCCTTAAGCATGGAGGCCAGCTGGGTAACTTTAGGATAATCATTCCCTCCCAACCCAACCAACCTCACGGGGTTGTGTAGGGAAAATAGGAGGGAGCATTATGTAGGGCACTTTGAGTTATACAAAATAAAGGTGGGATATTCATAGAATCATAGAATTTTGGAGTTGGAAGGGACCACATTGATCATCTAGTCCAACCCCCTGCAATATGCAGGAAACCAATTAAACCATCCCCAAGAGGTGACTGTCCAGCCTCCCCTTAAAAACCTCCAGAGATGGAGAACTCACAACCTCCGTAGGTAGACTGTTCCACTGTTGTACAGATCTAACCGTCAGGAAGTTTTGCCTTATATTTAAGTGAAATCTAGGTAGCTGCAGTTTGTACCCATTAGCTCTGGTCCTAGTTTCTGTGGCCATGGAAAAGAGTTCCTGACCATCTTCCCTATGGCACCCCTTTATGTACCTGAACACTGCTATCATGTCTCCCCTCAGTCTTCTTTTCTCCAGACTGAACAGCCCCAGTTCCTTCAGCTAATTATTCAGCTAATAAATAAATGTGATTACTAGGCTTCTAACTGAAACAGAGTACAGAAATTATAATGATGCTTGTTTGGGTTAGAGTTAGGGTGTCTTGAGGTATTGCTTCTTCTGCCATGGACCTACCTGGTTACATAGATTGGCAGGAGAGGCCTTTTGTAAATCTTCCTGCTGCAAGGAACTTGTCTAGCCCACAAAGAAGTGCTTTCTTTTGTGTGGCTTCCAGGCTATGAAATGCATTCCCGAAGGAAAAGTGCTTGGACCCTGCTCTCCAGCTGTCAAGGAAAATGGCAAAAATGCAACAGTTCCACTAAACTTTTTAATTTTTGACTGAATTGATTTTTACCTTAACCTCTTTCCCCTAGGGCTGCTGGTCATTCTCTTGCAGCTCTAGGGAGAAGGCAATGGCAAACCATTTCCAAAAAACGTTGCCAAGAAAACTGCAAGTCAAGACTGACTCAAAGGCATAGATAGACAAACAGATAATCTGTTTATTTTGATCATCAACCAACAAGATAAAGCTTTGAAAAAATAGGATTACAGCTGGCCTGTTGAAATGATAGCACAACATATATGCTATAAAAATTGATTAAAAATCACTATCACAAACTATAAAATTATAAACTAATACAACTAAAATTATACATATAATATTTTAAACATGGGAGTAAATATAGTGAACATTTGTAAAGTTTAGGTTAAGCTGTGTTTGTATGTGTAATTTATTAACTTGATTAATATAGCCGCCTGTCTTGTGATTGTAACTGTAGGAAGCTAAGAACATGTTAAAACAGTATTAAAGAATAAATAAATTACAGTGATCACTGAGGGTAAACCCAGACAAAACAAACGACAAAGAGGTACATGACAATGACAATGGGCCATTGAAGATCCTGACCCCTAGGCCCTTGAATATATGGTTAGAAAGGTGGAATACAAATTTAATAAGTAAAGGGATAAGTACATAGTCTGTCTATAGTTAATATAGAGCAGAATTGAAATCAGTAATAATCTTCTTCCCTAATTCTAAATTCAAGAAAACAATATAGAATCACTATTATATGATGCTGTGCTTTGTGGTGGACGTATTTTTCTGTCCCTCTTTTTAGCAACTTTTACTTTCATAACCCCTCCCCCCAGTGCTCCAGTTGACTGTGTCCAGAAGAGATCCAGACTACATTGCTGCAGAGGAGCAGCAGAAGCTCTTGAGCTGAGTAGCATTTAGCATTAAAAATGTCAGAAAGAGGGAAGGAGAAGGACTGCTTGGTTTCTTGGGTCTAAAAATTATCTGCACTTGGAACTGAAGATTGGGGGCGGACTTTACAAGTTTTCTGCTGAAGTTCAGACACTTTTTCCTCTGACATCCTGTGATGTCAAACAGGTCAGCAATGTTGTGCTCTTCTGTGCATCATGATATTTTACATGGGAAGCAAAACGTTTGAACATACTATGTAGTTCAAGCTGCTTCTGTTCTGACTTTTGCCAGAATTTGCTTATACCAGATTTCATCATTTGGGGAGAACAGCATTCATTCATTCATTCATGTACTGAAAATTGGTAGGGAATTCTGCATTCTTTTGGTGGTTTGCCACCAAATGTCAGTGGTATGGTTTCTGGTACTCCAAGGAATAGAAGAAAAGTGGTTGAGACTGCAGGTGGGTCCTAGGTTGCCTGTGAAGGGTATAACAAAATATAGTATAATTACAAAGATGGAGAATTAATAGAGGCGAATATGTGTAGCTCAGGGTTGAACTGTGGAGTCCTTGGGGTTCCCTGAGCTTGGTTCTTTTCTTGCAAATGTTTCATTAGCCAGCTAGGTAACATCTTCAGTGCTAAAATGGGATGGGGCTTGCTCTCTATTATATACTGTGGCATGCCTTGGCTGGTGGGGGTGGGGGTTTTGTTTTGCTCTTCTGGTAGTTCCTTGATTAGCATATGTTTACTGCTTGATTGTGTGCCTGATGGTAACCTTTGCTTATCTGGGTGATGATTGCTGGTGGGGAGATGTTCTGGTCTTTTGTCTCTTTTGAATAGTATGTAGATGCTGTTTATCTCTATGTGTCTTGTTAATTGCTGCCTTGTCTGAATACCAAGCTTCCAAGAATTCTCTTGCATTTTTGGATTTAGCTTGCTCTAAAGTGATGACAGTTTCCCAGGTAAAACTATGGTTGAGTCTGTCCATGTGTTGTGAGATTAAGGAGTTTTCATCATGTCTTCTGACTGCTAGTTGGTACTCATGGATGCGCTCTGCCAGTCTTCTGCCTGTCTGTCCTACATAGTGTTTGTTGCAGTCCTTACACTGTTAGTTGTAAATGACTCCTGTTTCTTCTTCTTGTGCTACTGGTCTTTTGGTTTACTTAAGATATTTTGGAGTGATTTTGTTGGTTTGTGTGCTACGGAGATGCCATGTGGTTGTAATAGTCTGTTGGTGGTTTCTGAGACGTTTCTGATGTATGGCAGTGTGATCCTCTCATAGCTTGTGTAGGTTGTGTACCCTGTTGGCCCTCCCTAGAGCCATGAAGAACTGGTTTTTCTCCTGTGCACTGGGCTAGGATGGTAGATGAGCCCATTCTGTGATGTGTGTATATGTTTTTATCACCAGTCTCAATTATGTATTGATTATGTCTTTGATTTTTTTGGATTTTGTACTGCATTTATTCTTTCTAAGTTTTTCTTTTGTACTCTGCCTAGAGTAAACAATTGTGAGAGGGGTAGCCTTATAAATATTTTAAATTAATAAATCAACAAATCCATCTAGTATTAACAGGTCTCCTGAAAACTTTCCATGGGCTTCAGAAAGGTACATGAGTAGTACAAGAAAGTCACAAAAGTGCCACAGACTAGGTTGGATTTTGTGACATTAGCCGGGACTTGAGATAAATCTGTTAAATTACTTTCCCTTTTTAACTGCTATTTGCTCATGAATATAGCATCAGAAAGCAAGACAATAACCTTATCTGATGTTACAAGTGGCAACTAACCACTTATTACATTGGCTTATCTCTTCTCATGTTAAAGAGACAATTGAGTGCCAGAGCCTAAAGAAAATTTGAATGTAGCAGTCATTGAGAAACTTGTACCATATGTAACTATTCCATACTATGCTTGAGTTTTCAAATAAGGCTGTATTGGATCAAATCAGTTTATTGCTTTTGAAGAAATAACATGTTCCATCATACTATTTTAGGACAGTCTTCCCCAACCAATTTCAATACAAAACTCCAATCTGGTATATGGTAAGGTTGTAGTAGGTTGAGTGGTCAGGCACTTTTTGATAAAGTTGCGTGGATATCCATTTTGTTGGAAGATGTTGTATAGGTGGTCTTTTTCCGTTTTCTGCTGTTCTGGGTTGCTGCAATATGTTTGTGCTCGCTTGAATAATGTTCTTACACAGCTCCTCTTGTGGGAGGTTGGGTTATTACTTTGGTAATAGAGTACTTGATTGGTGTGGGTTGTCTTCCGATAAACTTGGGTTTCTAATTTACTGTTGTTTCCTCTGCTGATGAGGATATCCAGAAAGGTAGCGTGTTGTTGTTTTCTTCCTCTCTGGTGAATTTTATTCCTTTGAAGATGCTATTGATGGTTTCATGTGTCTTCTCTACTTGTTCCTTTTTTATTATAAATGTGTCATCTACATACTGGATCCACACTTTAGGTTGTATGTGGGGAAGTGCTATAGCTTCTAGACGTTGCATTACAATCTCTGCTATGAGTCCTGACAGTGGTGATCCCATTGGTGTGCCTCTGATTTGTTGGTATATTTGTCCATCAAACTGAAAATAGGTGGTGAGGCAGAGGTTGATGAGGTCCATGATTCTGGGTATCTCAATCTGGGTGTATTTGGTTAAGTTGGGTGTGTTTTGTGTAGTACTGCTGATATGGATTCTTTCACTAGTTCTGGGTTTATGGATGTAAAAAGTGCAGTGACATCAAATGAGACCATGATTTCATCTTCATCTATGTGTACGTCTTTGATTTTCTGGAGGCACTGTAGTGAGGAGTTGATAGAATTTTCATTGTTCTCTGTGAGGTGTCCAAGCTTTTTTGTCAGTTCTTTCGCTGTGTTGTATGTTGGAGTCCCTGGTAAAGATACAATTGGTCTTTGTATCTTTACCAGGGACTCCAAGAGAGCAAACTCCATCCCATTTTAGCACTGAAGATGTTACCTAGCCAGGTAATGAAATGTTTGCAAGAAAAGAACCAAGCTCAGAGAACCTCAAAGACTCCACAGATGGAGAATTATATAGTGCCCTTCTTATTGCTAAGAGACTTTTCATTCAATGTTGGAAAGATAAATTTATGCTTCCAGTTATTCAGTGCATTGAGCATCTGATGTATCTTGCAACTTATCAGTGAGTTGCTTACAGATATGGATTGTATATAAACAGTTATAATGAAATATGGTAGCCCTTTATTGAAACTGTTGTGTAAATCTCTCTGTCTTTTTATCCTTACACATATATAACTTTTGTGTTGTTCTGCTTTCTTTCTCAATTCTTCCTGTTCTGTTTAATTAATTAAAAGCACTTAAAAAAAGAGGATTATGCCCTGTGAAATCTATTGTTTGTATGTATTAAGATTTTTGTTTGTAATGTATTACAAACAAAATCATACAAGATTAAAACTGACTAGAAATGTATTAAATGTGACTTGTTTTTCCAAATTTGTTGTCACTGAAAACAGGCTGCTTATAAGCTATTATGAATATTTATTTGAACATTAAGTCCATGTTTAGATACCTTAGTCAGTCCTTGGAAAAATGGTGAAGTATACCAAATACTGTGGCAGTATTTTTGGAAGTTGTAAGTAGGATTGAAGTGGCATGTAGTTTCATTAATGTGCTTTCAAGTTTGCAATCTTTCTCTCAGCAGCACTGTGCTTAACTAAAAGTATTTAAAAGTATTTGGATATTTTATATATTAAATTTCATTCAGTCATATGACAGTATTTTGATTATAGTCAGAGATGATGAACTGTGGAATGTTTGGAATCTGGAATGTTAAGAGTTGGAAGTCTTAGAGCAGCTGGTAAGGTTTTAAAGTTATTTCTATTTTGAAACTCAGACAGCATAATAATAGCTTGTTATTTTCATATTGTTTACCAAAATATTGCCATTTTCAGAAGAAACTAAGGGTATAGCAGTATATTATAAAGTGCTGTGTATTTTACAGTATCTTTACTTATTAAAGTGCCTTTCAGTAGTGGCCATGTTATGAGGGGCATGTTATGTGAAACAATGGACATAACATGGGGGGAAAATCAGATTTAATCTCTTAAGGTTGCTAAATTTGAGAGTTTGGTATAGTGGCTAAGGTGCTGGGATAGAAACTAGGAGATTTTTACTTCTAATCCTTCCTTAGGCATGAAAGCCATTTGGGTGACTTTGGGCCAGTCACATTCTCTCAGCCCAACCCACTTGTCAAGCTTGTTGTGGGAAAAATATGAGGTGGAAACATTAGGTAAGGTGGTCCTTGCTTAATGACCACTTATTCAGCAACTGTTTGAACTTGTGATGGCGCTGAAGAAGTAGTATTTAAGACCAGTCCTCAAAGTTCCAGCTGTTGCAGTGTCCCCACGGTCACATGGTCACCATTTGCAACTTTCTTTGCCGGCTTCTGACAAGCAGAGTCAATGGGGAAGCTGGGAGGAGGTCGTAAATGGTTACCACATGATGTCCTCACTTAACAACAGCACAAGATTTGCTTAACGATAGCAACTGGGAAGTGCCGGAACTGCTGTTGCTAAGTGATGTGGTCATGTGACATTGTGCTTTACAACCATGTCACTGAGCGACAGAAATTCTGGTCCAAATTGCCATCATTAATTCGAGGACTGTGATGGATAGCATGAGCGGGGAAGATTCTGGAATGGCGCTTCAAGGTTGTGAGGGGGGAGAGACATTCCAGGGCAAGCACCTCCTCAGCCAGCAACAAGAGTGTGGGAAAATGAAGAGGATGAGTCTGGCGAGAATCTGTCTAATAGGTAATAGTCAGTAAAGGAACTGTACTGCAGTGGACAGCGTCATTGTGGTTCTTGGGCTGAACCTGACAAGGACTTTTTGTATATACATCACTTTGAGTTGACCACAAACAAAAGTGGGACAAAAATCAAATTCATCATCTCATCAAATTTCAACATTCATTCCAAGATTTCATGTGGGAATGTTGAATTCTTATGTAGTCTCAACCAAGATGTCACTGTTATCACACAAGATTGCCAGAATCTTGCAAGATTTTTGCTATTTTAATTAGTTTTCTGTTTTAATTTTAAACTAATTAAGAAACTTGTTGAATACTGTTTTTATGCATGATGAAGGTTGTAGCTTCCATAAGAACAGTGATGCTGAATCCTTCTTTGAACTCTGTTTTTTTGGTATAATTCCAGCTTGTTTGCTCATCTGAACCTAACCAGTCTCACTAATTGTGGTTTGTTTTTTTGTTAACAAAAAATATGCAAAAGTTTGGTTTATGGATTTTCACTTTTATTAACCAATTTGTTGTCACTCCAAACTTGCTGCTGACCTGGCTATAGAAAAGTCAGTAAATAGCAATTTGACAGAGCAGCCACCTTCATACTTGGGGAACTTTCTTATGCTTTCACAATCTTTTCTTTTCCTGTCTCTAAAAGGCATTTTTCACCTACATCCATGTTAGGAAGCTCACCTTCTCCAGTTTTACTACCTAGTCCCTGTTTAAGTATACAGTGAAATGTTTGTTTTTAAAGAAGGACCATGCATTTGCTTTACTTCTATTCTATTAGTTAAAACCAAATTTTTGCTATTAGTCGTCTTGACCAATATTTTTCAGCTGAAAAGATGTGGTATGTATTCAATAATCTTGGTACATTAACAAGTAACAGGTGTAATTACAGAGTTTGACTTAAAATCTTTGTGTCCTCTTTTGTATCTATAGAACTCAGTTACTGTTAACATCTGTTCTATTTGCTTATTGATTAAATTTTGACGTTGGTGTCCCATATTTGATGTTGGTGTCTCTGGGTTTCTTCAATTTAAAAAATGCCATCTGTTGGGACCCTGGAAGTGCACCTTCTCTGTCACAGTGCCTGCCCCCTTGAATGAGGTTTCCCCCGAAATCTGGATGGCCTTCACCCTCCTGTATTTCAGGGAGCCTTGAAGACCTGGATCTTCACCCAGGCTTTTTGTGTGGGTAATTGAAGCCCACTTCAGGGTAATGTGGGTTTGCTTTAGTAGTTGCCCAGTTTGTGCCATATATTGTTCTTTGTTGTTATTACCATATAATTTTATTGTACTATGTATTTGTTTTTGTGAACTGTACAGAGTGAGGTGGTGTAAAAATTTAAATAAATAACTATTCTGTGGCCAAAAGATGGTAAGAGAATTGGTAATCTGATGATAACTTTGGATACTGTAAAGATACTATTTGTTAGATATTTACGTATTGCCAAAATTGAATCAACTCATCTGGTGAGAACATATTGGGAAGTCCTTTTTAAGAGTAATTTCCCGGCTCTCTGGCTTCCCCCTCCTTCATGGTTTCTAGACAACCTTTAGAGACAGTTTTACTCCATCAGGTGTTCAACCCTAGCTAAGTTTTATTGGTGTCCATCTTGGGTAGATTTATTATTGTGCTCTCTTGTTACTGTTGCTTTTATAGTTTTGATTTATTTTATTGTTGCATTTATAATACTGTTGTAACCTGCCCAGTGTCTTTTGAGTTGGGTGAGCTCTAAAAAGTGCAAAATGAATTAAATAAATATTAGATTAGACAAATCATTCTTTGACCAATAATTTAATGGTTTCTTTGAATATCTAGTACATACTTAGTTCAGCAAACTGTGGTTAGTATAATATTTATGCAGCTTATTAAATTTTTTTCTGCTACAAAAATTTCATAAGGTTTTAATTTTACTACTACATTTTTACCATTGTAATTATTTTATACTTATTTTGTTTTTACAGTGTTAATAGTTTTTATGTTTATTCGGAAATACATGTCATTTTATTCTCTCTGTGTTATCCTGTTATCTGGAGTATATAAAGATAACGTATACCCTTAACGTACAGGCAGTTATATAATTTTTACAAACAAATAAGATTGCAGTTTGGAACGTAAGTAGTAAACACTAAAGCACTTTTATTAATGGAGGAAATTAAACCATGTATGAAACTAAGGGGAAGGATGTGAGGAATCTGAATGAAGGTGGTCTGATCATAGAGTGGTATTGATGTATATGTTTATGGAAGTGAAGATGTAGGTTTAATTATGAATGAAAGAGTTAAAATTATGTCAGAGGTTGTCAAGATTGCTGTGGGTACATATGAAAATAGGAATTCTTAGGATGATTATCCTTTCATGTTACACTTCGGTGTAAGACAATAATGAAAGAACCCAGGATGAATTTTAGGAAAAACTGGGAAACAGTGCAAAAGAAGGTAATCCTGGGGGGAAAGTTGATTTGTTAAGTGGCATGAATAGATGGGAATGAGCTAAGAGAGTACAGAAAAAGTGATTGGGCTGTTCAGAGATTGAAGAATTAATGGGTGTGATGACCGCTTTGAGAAAGTTACATTTCTTTCAGTTATGTGGCCTAAGCATAAGTCTGTTCATATGTTCTTATGGCAAAAGAATGAATAAAAAAGCATGAGTTATTTGATTGTTTATTATGACAAATGAGAAAATTAGTAAAGGATGCAAATGGACATGGAAGAAAAGGAAAGAAGTAAGAGAAACTAAAATAAAAATAAAATTACTGTAGGAGGAAAAAGTATGAATCCTCTATGAAAAAGTATTAGAAAACTGATGCCCTCCTAACAAAACTAAACATAAGAAAAATATACTACTGTATGTAATGTGTATACAGAGAAAAATAGTTGCAAAAAACAGCAAGAATACTTAAATTAAATTTTCCCCTATACAGAAGAAAAGGTGGTAAAAATTAAATGCAAAAACTACACAAGGATTTGTTCAAGTATGCCTGGGTAAGTGCTGGGAGGCCTTTCTTTTTATTAAACTAGCATCGAAACATAGAATATAGTAAACTGAAAGAACAGTTAGATGCTAAAATAAGAATACTTGAACAAATCCATAAAAGTAACCCGAAAAGAGAACTCATGAAAGAATTGCAAGAAGCTAAACAACAATTCGACTTACGAGAAATGGAAGCTATACAAAAGAAAATAAAATTTGCCAATCAAAAGAACTTTGAACTTGTGAATAAACCAGGAAAATTCTCAGCCTATCAGCTCAGAAAAAGAAATATAGACAATTTCAGCAATACAAAAGGAACTAAACTGTTACATTTAAGAAAAGAAATTATAGAAGAATTGGCAGCTTTTAAAAAAAGAATTATATTCCATGGCTAACATCAATGAAGCTGTCATGAACAAATACATTGGAAAGTCTGTTTTCAAAGAATTTAATGAGCAACATAGACAAATGCTAAGAAAACCCATCACTATCCAAGAAACAAAAGGGGCAATTTTTAAAAAATCAAACTTGGAAAAGCACCAGGTCCAGAGGGACTGATAGCTCAATATTATAAAAAACTTGAGAAGGAACTGTTGGAACTAGTGATGAACACAATGAATGAAATTGAAGAGACAAAGGCAACACCACCAATATGGGAAGAGTGATATATAACTTAGATTTACAAAGAAGCAATGATCCGGAGAAACCGCAGTCATATAGATCAATTTCTTTGTTGAATGTAGACTACACAGTTTTTTCAACAATAATAGCAGAATGTCTAAAGAATTGTGTCCCAGATATAATACACATCGACCAAACCAGTTATATTCTGAAAAGGATTATTAAGGATAACAGCACATTATAATTAACGCAATATAACATATCAACAATAAAGGAAGAAAGCAGCACTAATTTTCCTAGATTCAGAAAGCCTTGACAACCTGCAGTGGCCATTCCTATTGGCATTACTAAAGAAAATACATCCTGGAGAAGAGTTTAAAGATTAGTCAAAAATGGCAAACAACAAAGATTATAGTCAATAGAGCACTTTCAGCAGATTTCCAAATAAGTAAAGGCACAAGGCAAGGATGCCCATTTTCTCCCTTATTATTTATCATTTCTTTAGAAATATTGGAAGAAAAGGTTTGAGGTTATAAACAAATATCCGGTCTCAGAAACAGGAGAGGAATATAAGCTAAAATGTTATGCGGATAATGTAGTATTAACTATAACAGAGCCACAAGGGGCAAAAAGACCGTTGATGAAAACAATCCGTAGATTCAGAGAATTCTCTTGATACAAAATTAACACCCCAATAACAAAAATAATCACAAAACAGTTAACACAAGGAGAAGATTTTTGCAGAAAGAATCTGGCTGCCAGATAACACACTCAGTGAAATACTTGGTTTGTATTTGACAGGTAATAATCAAGAAATGTCAAATTATAACAAAAAACTAAAAGGGATCTTGAAAGATGGAAAAAACTAAACTCTTTTTGGTTAGAATCAATTGCAATTATCAAAATAAATGCATTACCCAAGATAAATTATCTGTTTCAAATGGAGCCAGTTCCAGAAAAAACCTTAAAATTTTGCAAGATTCAAAAGACAGAGACAGTCTTGTTCTTCCAAATTGCAAACTGTATTGTAGAGCAAGCTGTCTGTCATGGTTAGATCCACAGAGTGGATTAAATTCCCAAACAGCAGAACATCAGTATTGGAAGGAGTTGGCTTAGCTAATGGGTTCCATACTTATTTATGGTACAGGGACACACAAGAGGATAAAAACTTAAAAGGACATATTATAAGACAAAGCTTGATAAAAGTATGGAATTCTGTGAGGAAAATAATAAGTCTAACAATTTCAGCATTAGCCTCTCTAAATGCTTTTCACATTGGATATAACTACAGCAAGAAAAGTGTAATTACTTATGCAAACATCACCCACCCAGACCCCATGGAGAGGTTAAAGTCACAGTAGGAGTTACCATGGCTAATGAATCTACAAATTACTGGAAGAATAAAATCTGACCTTAAAAATAAGGGAGGGTCATTAAGAAAAATTCAAAAACAGAATTTGAAATACTTATACTAGTAGTTCTCACTTACCAATGGTAATTGGGACTGGAAACTCTGTTGCTAAGCAACACGGTCGTAAGGTGCAATGTCACGTGACCACCCCAACTTATGACAGCAGTTCCAGCAGTCCCAGTTACTGTCACTAGGTGAATCCCACAGTCACAGCATCCCGTGGTCACATGATAACCATTTGTGACCACCTGCTAGCTTTCCCATTCTGACTTTACTTGTCAGAAGCCAGAAGTGAAGGTCACAAATCACAATCACAATCACATGACCGCAGGGACACTGCAATGACAGCAACTTTGAGGACCCATTCTAAGTACCCCTGGTTCAGTGCCATCATAACTTCGAACAATTGCTGAACAAGGATATGTTAAGCAAGGACTACCTGTACAGAATCAAGACTACCTATTAGGCTGTATATATAAGTTTCTACTTAGATATGATACTGAGACAGAAAATATAAAAAGATGTATGATAAATTAAATGCAAAACTTCAAAGAAACAGTCCCAATAAAACAATGGGAAGTACTGTGGAACAAGTCTATAAAATTTACTCCAAGCTATGGTTTGAGAGAGAATTGGTGTAAAATGTTTTACAGATGGTAGACAACTCCATCAATAATTGCCAAAATGGATAAATCATATGGTAATAAATGCTGGAAACCCCAAGAGACAGAAGGAACATTCAACATTCTGTGATGGTCATGCGAAACCCCTCAGTTTATGGAAAGACATACATAGCACTATTCAGAGAATCTTAGCGATAAAATTCAAAATGAAACATTTTTTTTCGTTAGGTATGATTCCAGAACTTATCAATTAAAAATATAATTTATTAAGATACATGCTTACTGTTGCAAGGACAAACTTTGCACATCACTGGAAAAAAGACATTGTACTGACAGTATCTGACTGGGAACTTAAAACTTGGAGAATTTGCAGTAATGGCAAAATTAATAGTATGCATACATAATAGAAGTTTAACTAAATTCAAGCAAGAATGGCTTCCATATATATTGCACATTACGTAGCAAGGTAAATACAAACCCTTACAGTATGGTTTCTAACGTTTATAACAATAGATACTGTAAATCAGAGAACAAGAAGGAGGAAATCCTTCTATTTAAAAAAATTAAATATTTATATTGTTTTGTAGGGTTTTTCCCCCTTTTTAATTTTTCTTCTATTTTTAACAAGTATAAATAATAATATAGTTGAAATTTTGCTATTAGGTTCAAAAATCTGTACACACACACGCACACACCTATACATATATAGAGAACACAACACAATGTACTCTGCTCAGTATATTGAGCATTAATTGTACAAACTCAGCAATTATCTGTCCATCTATAGATACTATCTTTTTTGGAAATATATCTGTCTTAAATTAAATAATTATAAAAAAGAAGAAAAAAATGAAAAAAAGAAATGTATGAATGTGGTCTATTTTATGCCTTCTCTAAATCAACAAAGGTACAATAAAATGAAAAGGTTTGCATTATGGAATGTTTTGCATGCATGCAGAATGTTAGTTACTAAATGCAATCATTTCAGTATATGATGGGGATAACTCATCTGAGAATACATGGAATAGTGAATTGTGAGTAGTGAATTGTTCAGCATCAAGCAGAAGGTTAAAAAAAAAAATTGGATGCATCCCCTTGACTGTTCATTATATTTATGGATAAATGTATAAGGAATGCTTGTGGTGAATGATCCGCATTGGTTAGGGAAGTGAACGTGACTGTATTTTGTCATGCGGATGATGCATGTTATCTATTGAGGATCTGAGTGGTTCACAACAAATGTTAGATAGCTTGCATGTTAGGAGGAATATGGATCTTAAAACCAATGTACTGAAAATCAAAGGAGTTGTGAAGAAGGGAGGAATGATTGCCAAAAGCTAGAGTAAACAGATGGGATAGAGAAATTTTAGTATGTGCAAATTGCTGATAGAAGGGTAATAGAAAAGTAGTATGTGGTTTATTGTGGACAGTTAGAAAGTGATGTGAAGATGATTATATACAAGAACATGCTTTGGCCCGCTTTGTTATATGGAAATAAGAAATGGATAATTCAGGAAGTTTGACTACCCTTTTTTCTTCTACAAAGGGACCTTAAGCTTGTTTGGAGGTTCTAGCAGGGGAGCATAGCTATCGTACTTTGTTGACTGAAAACCAGTACACTCCTTCTCTACATGATTGTTGCCCTCTTCCACTATGTGTGCAGCTTCAGAAGGGATGTACATGAAACAGTGAGAGAGGAAGGGGGCATCTGCCTAGCCAGCCAGATCAGCTGAATCAACCCGGGTGATCATTGGGGTGACAAATGTCAGAACTGATCGCCCTCACATCCAGATAAGACAGGAGAAACAAACAAAAAAAGCTAAATGCAATGGGAGTGAGTTAATTAAGAATGAATGTTATGAATGAATGGAGACTTAAATACAAAAAGTGATTGTTTGGTATTGGTCATATAGAATGAATGACAATCAAATTGCAAAAGGAAAAGTAAATGGGAATCAAGGAAGGAGATGGCTGTAAAAATCATACTTGGATGGACTTAGAGTTGAAAAATTTAAAAACCAAAAAAAAATGTATAAAGTGTAGTGAAAGGAGTGGAAATGTGGATGGTGTCTAAGGAGAGAAAAATATGCTGACATACAGAAAATAATGTTGGTGTAAATTATCTAACTATATTCTCTTTTTGTTTGTTACCACTTGCCTTTAATCTCTTTGTCTCATTTCTTCTCATTTTTTTGGCAGTTTGTATAAGTTTCTTCCCTTGAACAAATAATGTGATACATATTTAATATCAAATTACAAAGCATACTAGAAAAATTAAAATATGTATTTAAAGAGTTGAAAAATAGAAGCCTGGAAACAAGGATTGAGAAAATTTATTTACTAAACATTTATTCAGTAAATATAGAAATTTATACACCCTCTGTTCGTTTAGCGATTGCAATCCATTCCTTAAATCAGAAGCAAAATGGTTGCTAAGTGAACACATGACAGAGAGCGAGAGAGACACTGTGAAGATCACTGATTGTTGCCGTCTCATTTAGATAAAATTCTCCCATACAGCTGTGTCCGCGTTACTTTCACTCTGACATGCATTGTTGTCAGGCACATGAAATTTGGTCATAAATGCGTGCATTGGTTGGAAAATGATTTTTTTAAAAAAATACCATTACCATGATATTTGTGAATGGTCCCTGAATGAGGTAGTCACTAAATGGGGAGGGACTGTACTTACTGAATTATTAATTATTAATTAATAATGATTTTCCTGGTGATTTCTCTGATTAGGCCTGGAGAAGGCCTTCCTTGATTAATAATCTCAAGGAAATTGGCCCTTTTTATACAAAAATTCTAGCTAGATAATTGACCTGACAGCAATTATCTTCCTAATATCTCAGTGATAAGAGCATTTGATAACCTATTTCTGGAATTAGATGTAATTGCTAATGTGGAATTTAATCTAGGACCAGGGCTGGTCGGTTCTAAATGAACAGTGCAAAGAGGCAATATTTAAGTTGCTCACTTCTGAGATAGCACTGCAGATTTACTTTACAATAGTTGAAGGTGGGCCTGGAAACTGTATTTTATAGACTTACCCCAAACATAGTCAGTTACTCCAGCTAGTACTGTCTACTCAGATACCAAGGAAGAGAGAACATTCTAAAAGCAAGGCAGGCCTCTCTCATACCTAGTTTGATAGGGAGTGCTTTAGGGCTAGAAACGAATTGATTAGGCAGTTCAAACTATTATAAAGAGGATCCAGCTTTATACTTTATCCAGGACTTCTTATTCCGGGGGGGGGGGGGGGACCAATATAAATACCTATTATTAAGCAAGAAACGAAAATTTACCAGGACTTCCTGGCTTTAATTAATAGCAGCATCACAAGCCAGAAACCCAGCCTTATTTTTGGTGCCTGATATCTCCCCATTCAATTAATAGGCCTTTTTCATTTCCTTACCTTATACAAACAACAGTATGGGAAGGCCATTTTAGGGCATTATATGTGGAAGAAGATTTACTTGAACCCAAATTAGAGCTCAGTATTAACCAACTCCCTAAGTGGGCCCCAGTTACAAACTCTGAAATAACAGGCTTTATAAAACGGCTTAAGCCTCGCAAATGAGGTAATGCTTTTATTACTGTCAAAGTCTTACGCAGTAATTTGGAATGGTGGTTTCCTGTACCTGCTTCTCTATTCACATACATTGATTGTACTGTACAAATAAGACTGGTTCTAGCCATCATAGTATCCATTTATGAAACTGTACTCCTGCTAACTCTCGGCCCATCAGCCTTGTAAACATCATGAGTAAGCTCTATGCTAAATCTCCGCAACAAATTGGCTAATGGATTAATTTTAAACATATACTGCAGATAAGCAAGTAGGCTTTAGAGTTGGGCACTCTATCCAGCTCCAAAAGACAGGTGTATTTTGGTTCCCTTGTTTTTTAATCTGTATATCAAAATATTTGATATACAGATTATTATATTTGATAATCTTATCAAAATAACTGAATCAGATCACTACCCTCTGAAATTAGCTAAAAGACACATTGCACTATGCAAACAATGTATTGCTTCTGTCACAAATACTCGTTGGACTCAAATGAGCCCTGAGTGCCCTAGCCAATTTTTGTTCTAAGGAAGTATTTGAGACCAACTATTCCAACACAAATATCTTAATTTTCATGACGCAATCTACAATGTACACTTGGCAGTTAAATGACCAGATTATAGAACAATTAAAAGTCTTAAAATATTTGGGCTTGGTCTTTCATAGTTCCACTAAACGCTATGCACATCAAAATTATGTCATTCAAAATACATGTGTACCATGTACAGTCTTTTTACTTTAACCAACAGGGCATAGTATATTCCAGCAGCACTAAAGCTTTATTTAGCAAAAACATGTATACAATTATTGTTTGGTACTCAATTAGGACCTTTCTGTTCTTTTGCCCCATTGGAAAGGGTCCAGTCCAAATTCCTAAGGGCTTTATTCCAAGTTGGCCTGTGTGTGCCTAGTGTAGTATTAAGGAAGGAGGCAAGGTTGACTAAGGTTGAAACAGGTGCTTAGATTTATATTGTTGTACACTGGTTGAAGCTATTGCTCTTTTCAGAAGGTCTGGGTTCTTTTCTCCTAGCATACAATTATGAATCAGTGGAGTAGGACAATTATGAAAAAAATTCAATTCATTTATTGAATATGTGCCATAAAGTTGTTTTCGATTCTTAGCGACCATATTGATAGATTTTCTCCATGATGATCTGTCCCTAACCTGTTCTTTCAAGTCTCCCAATGGTGCACTCATTGCCACTGTAACTGAGTCCATCCATCTTGCTGCTGGTTGTCCTTTTCTTCTCCCTTTCCTAGCATTAGTACCTTTTCCAGAGAGCTGGGTCTTCGCATACTGTGTCTGAAGTAGGATAACTTGAGCCTGGTCATTTGCGCCTTGAGTGAGAACTCGGGGTTGATTTGTTCGATGACCCATCCGTTTGTTTTTTTGGCTGTCCATGGTATTGGTATTCTCTAGTACCAAAATTCAAAGGCGTCAATAGTCTTCCCATCCTGCTTCTTTAAATTCCAACTTTTACTTCTATAGAGCATCACAGAGCATGGCTTGCATGATTCTGATCTTTGTAAGTATCAGTACATCATGACATTTGAATATCTTTTCCAAGGTCTTCACAGCTGCTCGATCAAGTGCTAGTCTGCGGCATATTTCCTGACTCCTTGTACTTTTCTGTTGATGGTTCATCCTAAAAGGCAGAAGCTATCAAACACTTGGATATCTTAATTGCCGATTCTAAGGTTGGTTGTTCTATCTGTTGTCATTAATTTAGTCTTCTTTTAGTTCCATTTTTTCATTGTGTTGTTTGACGTTTGGTACTAGGGCTTGCAGATCCATTGCATTTTTGGCTATCAGGGTAGTGTCATGAACATAGCGTAGGTTATTTATGTTTATTCCTCCCATTTTAAAACCATGCTCATCTTCTTCCAATCCAGCTTCCCTTAATATATATTCTGCATAAAGGTTGAATAAATAAGGGGAGAGTGTGCAGCCATGTCTCACTCCTTTGCCAAGCTGGAGCCAGTCTGTTTCGCTATGTTCTGCCTGTACTGTGGCTTCCTGACCTGTATATAAGTTTCTCATGAGGACAATGAGGTGTTCTGGGTTTCCCATTTTTATGAGCAGTTTCTACAGTTTGTCTTGATTGACACAATCAAAGGCCTGTCTATATTCAGTGTGGCACATACTGACTTATTTTTGGTATTCTTTGGCTTTTTTAATTATCCAGCATGCATCAGCAATAATGTCTTATGTTCCTCAGCCTTTTCTAAAGCCAGCTTGAACATCTGGCATCTCTTTTTCTATGTAGAGCTCTGATCTGCGTTGGATGATCCTAAGCATTACTTTGGTAGCAAGTGAAATTAATGCTATTGTACGATAGCTTGCACATTCAGTTAACTCTCCTTTTTTTGCTATTGGAAGGTAGATTGATCTCTTCCAATTGGTTGGCCACTGTGTTGTTCTCCAGATTTGCTGGAACAGCTTGGTTAGAACCATGAATGATTCTTCCATTGCTTGCAATATTTTTGTGGGTATTCCATCTGTTCTTGTAGCCTTCCAACTTGGTAATGACCAGAGTGCTGATCTAACTTCATTTTTTAGTACTAGAGGTTCTTATAAGTAAGGAATATCTTCTAAGGCATCTTGGATTTTGATATGTCTACTATATAGTGTTTCAGTATATTCCTTCCGTCTTCCCTTTTTTTTTAAATAAATCTTTATTGGCTTATAAAATTTAACACATACAAATACCTAACAAACATAAAATGAGAAGAACAAATACAGATAGAAAAAGAAGAAAAAAAAAACCTGAAGATCAACACCACACAGCCACAAAAAAAAAAAAAAACACAAAAAAATTTTAAAAACAGGGTTTCCTTCCTTCTAACAGTCAGTTTTAATTATTTACATGTCTTCTTCTTTTCTTGGTTCCTTCATCTTGTCTCTGTTTCTATTTTATTCATAGTTCTTACTTATAACTCTAAATGTTCATCTGTATGGAGTATATCGTTTCCATATAGCCAAAAAAGGGTTTCCAATTTGTTATAGTCATCAACATCTTTATCTTTTAGCTGGTCAGTCAATTTAACCATCTTCCTTTGATCTCCTTTGAATTGGTTACTATCTGACCATAGGCGTCCTTTGGTGTACCAATTCAAGCTTGGAACCTCCTTCTGAGTTCAGATATCTTTTGCAAGGCTTTGATTTTCCATGTCTTATTTCTGTCTTCAGTGTCTTTACAGATGTTGTTTTAATACTGCTTCTTGCCTCTTCTAATAGCTCTCTGAAGCTCTTTTTTAAATTTCTTTCTGAGATTTTTGTTTTTCTTGGCTTTGGCTTCTCTTCTCTTCTTGGCAATTTCCATGGTTTGTTCTGACATCCAGTTTGCTTTCTTCTGTCTCTTCATTTTTGGCAGTCTCTTTTCACATTCATCCTTAACAATTAATTTTCATTCAGTAATTCCTCTGACTCTCTAGCAATGAAGTTCAGGACTTCAGAGTGTTTCCTGATGTTCTCCTTGAAAATGGTGGGTATATGCTCAAGATCATATCATGGAAACTCTTCTTCTTTAGCTTAACTTGGAGCTTGCACCAGAGCAGTTTGTGATCTGTTCCACAGTCTGCATCTGGCCATGTCTTTGATGCTATAATTGACCTTCTCCACTGGCTTTTAACAATAACATAGTCAATTTGATTTCTATATACTCCATCTGATGATGTCCATGTATAGAGGTGTTATTTTGGTTGTTTGAAGACAGTGTTAGTTATGAAGAAAATGTTGGAGTGGCAGAAATTGATATGTTGGGTTTCCTACTTCATTTTGGTTTCCTAAGCCTTACAATCCAACTACATTTTCCTCTTCATGTTTCCAACTTTGATATTCTAGTCTCCAGTCACAAGCAGTACAACTTGCTTGCATGTTCTGCTAATTTCAAATTGAACTTGATCATAGAAGTCAAAAACCTCCTTTTCTGCATCAGTGGTTGGAGCATAAACTTGAATGATCATCATATTAAAGGGTTGTTCACAAACTTTAATAGATACTATTCAGTCATTGATTGCATTGTAGCCAAGTACTGTTCTTGATATACCCTCCCTAACTATAAATGGAACACCCTTTCTTCTTTGTTTTTTATGTCCTGAATAATAAACGGTGTGATCTTCTGATTGACAGTGTCTGATCCCAGTTCATCTCAATTCATTGATACCTGAAATGTCAATTTGTAGTTGTTTCATTTCATCTTTCATTGTGTTGAGCTTTCCCGTGTTCATGCTTCTTATGTTCCATGTTTCTACTATAATTCTGTCTTTGCAGCTTCCAATTTTCTTTTCCTGTAGGGCAACATCACCAAAAAGATGTCCCAAAGGCTTTAATCTAACCATGTCATAGACACAGTACTCTGGAAGATCCTCAGCTCTTCCTCAGTAACATGTTGAGTGCCATCTGACCTGAGGGGCCCATCATCCAGCACTATATCACATTTTATATATTCTATCTATGTGATTTTCTTGGTAACAATGCAGGAATGGTTTACCATTGTTTTCTCCCATGTGGTATCAATTGATGTCTTTGCCATTGTCACTAAAGTGATCATCTGCCTGTGGTATCTTCCTGTATTGCTGCCACCCAATATAGGTGTATGCAGCTGGGATGACCTTCATGCTTTGGGTGATCCTGCTGGGAATATATACTGTTGGCATACACTCCTGATGTTCTTTGCTCATCTCTCCCAGGAGCATCTCCCCCTACCCCCTGCCATCATGAGGTAGCACCTCAGGACTTGGGAAAATTGCAAGTTTTTATATGGAAGCCTTTCTTAATGCTGGGCTGTGACTGAGCACTTACTGCACTCAAGCAACGTGCCCGAGATTTGGAAGTGCAAATGGATTGATCTGCCTTACCAAGGAATGTTTTCCTGAGCAGTCAGATCCCTTCCTTTAGGCCAGCAAATATCTACATCATATAACTGTCCGTAAACGCAGGAGAGCACTAACCTTGGAACACTGTAATACACTTCCTGTGGTGCTTGGGGTAGATACAAAAAGATTCCATATGATCTAAGGCTGTCCCCTTGTAGAGAAGAATCCATCGGAATCATAGTCCGCATCCTACTATTACACCCCATTTGACACAGTACTCAGGCCATTCTGATATGTTTTATGTACTGTTATTATCAGACCAATATGATTCCATTTCTATGAATGTGGCCAAATTCAGTTACACTGACTGTAAACCTAGACACTCCTTGATCCACTTCCATGATCTAGTCATGAACTGTTTTATTTTATTCCATCTGTGGTTAATTGCCGTATTCTAGTCAGTATATGTAATAAAATTATGTATGTATGTATGTAGTGAGAACATTTAAAAGGCTTATTAATTGATAAAGCAATTACAAAATATATGCAATGTATGGAAAAGTTTGCAGAATGATATAAAGTAGAATTAGGTGAAAATACAACTATTCCTTTGGAGTTGTCTGGAGGTTGAGTCATGGCAACTGGACTTCTTTTCTTTTTGGTTAGAGACATAAGTAGCAAAACGTCTCTAACCAAAAAGAAAAGAAGTCCAGTTGCCATGACTCAACCTCTGGACAATTCCACCTGGATGACTGAGAATCTTCATAAACATATTCCTTTGGAGGGAAAACTCACTTTTATCCTTATAAATCAACTTGGATTAGAACAAATATATATATAAAAAAATCATGACAGTTTAACAGTTTTAACGTTTTCAAAACTATTAATGAAAGTTCATTTTCTTCGACACTGAAAGCCTGAAAGACTATTCCAAATTGTCAAAAACTTTCTTTGCATCAAGAAAAATAATCTGTGCCTTATTTTTATGATTGACATTATGGGGGACATTCAGAGTATATTTTATATTGTCTTCCATTTATCTCTTTAGAACAAATTTCATCAGAATGTATTACATATGCTAGAAGATAATTTATTCTTATTGCCAGGATGGCTACAAAAAGTTTGTAATCAACATTCAGTAAAGAGTTAAGTCTGTGTGACACTGAATAGAGAGCCAGTTTGGTGTAGTGGTTAAGGTGCTGGCCTAGAAACCAGGAAACTATGAGTTCTAGGCCTCCCTTAGGCATGAAAGCTAGCTAGATAACTTTGGGCCAGTCTCTCTCTCTCTCTCTCTCAGCCCAACCTACCTCCCAAGGTTATTGTGGGGAAAAAAGGATACCCTCCCCCCCAATTTAATAATAAAGGATTGTATCATTCCATTCTTTATAAATAAGAAATATGAAAGTCTCTTGCTATGATAGAGATACATATGGCGTAGTATTTCATTCATTATCTAATGGTTTTATTAGGATTTCTTTGAACACCATATAGTATATTGAACACCATATAGAGCCTAACTGGTCTTAGATATTTACTCAGTTTTAACATCTGTATTGCCTCTTTGGTCTCTTACTCTGTAATTGGCTTATTAAGTACATCCTTTGTTGATTTATAAATTTTATCTTTTATGTGTTGTCAAGGTGCTGTGTTATCTTTTCCAAATTTGGTGCTTGCCTTCCATATACCGGAAGTCCCCAGGGTAAAAACACCCAGGTTACAGACAACCCATAGTTAAGAACGGAGCCTGTTGTAACAAAATTCAAGCTAAATACACAATAATTCAAGTTCATTGCACAATACCACTTATAAAGTATTACACAATAATACTGTTCTGGCTTACATATAGATTCGATTTAAGGACAGACCTTGGGAACAGAACTCGTTCTTAAACTGGGGACTACCTGTAACTGAATTAAGTATTTAACAAACTGATTTGTCATCTCATCTGCAATTGAGACATACTTCTTTCAATCACCAGTGGAGGTTACAGTTTTTTTCTCCTATTCTTTTCTTAATAGATAAGCCAGTAATTCATTAGAACATCTAGTTAACCTTTATTTTTTTGTGATATGTCATAGCATTTAATTAGATTTATATCCATTTTGAAAGAAGTCTACTATAGCATCTAAAATTAAATTACAAATTCTGCAGATTCACACAGGAAGGAATGCTATCTTCAGATAATTTTTTTTTCAAACTTTAAAATTTTTGAGTTCAAAATAGTCACAACCTTAGCAGAAGAAAGACTTCAACCTCAGAATAGTTCTGGCATGATTGGAACAGAGGTTCAACAACTGGTGAGGTCAGAACATCATCACCACCACCATCACTATCTGTTTTAAAAACTTGTAAAAACATTACAATTAACCTTTTTTAAAAAGCTTAGTTGTCTGTAATATTATATAAACTAAATGGCTATAAACTTATATAGCTATATTACTATTGCATTAAAAAACTATATAATTTAAAAAACCTATTATGCAAAAACCTAGATAATAAAAAGGAAAAGAAAACCCATATATTAAGCTACTTAGAAAAAAGGAAAAAAAGACAGCCCTGTAGAAAACTAAGAACCAACCCCCATCTAAACTTTATCTAATTTTAAAAAGATCTTAAAATATCTAAATTTTTTTAAAAGGATGTGTAGCAAACCATTAAAATTATGTAACTTTTTCCAATAATTCACTTTTTAAACAATGAATTAAACTTTGACCATATAGAATCATGTTGTCTGGTCTTGCGCCTCAGTTGAAGGCCAAGAGTTGACAAATTTCCTAGGTATTTGTTCTTTCCATAAACATATAACCATTCACTATTTAAAATATTTAAGTGGGACCATCATAGACATTGGTCTCAAAGTATACATCACTCTTCATGCAAAATTTATTATCACTACATTAATTTTTTTCTCCACAAACCTGAAGGTATTATGGTTCACCTCTTAACTTCCTTTTTCATCTAGGTAGTACAGTTTGAAATCATCTTATCCACTAAACTAATTATTTTCCTGTTTAATAGCTTATGGATGATATACAAAGCCCAATTCTTTCACTGCAATCTTTGGAATCTCCTTGTGCAATATGAATTATTGCAGGTAATACCTTCTGTAATTTTCTTGCCAGTGTAATTTTTATAGGGTATATAGTGGGCGATTTCTCTGATTTGAAGGTCCCGTTCCCCCCCCCCACCCCCCCGCTATACTGCTTGGTTAATTCTTAACTAATTTTTAAATGTTTATTCTGCCTCACTGCTTTTTTATGTGTCACATCTGTTTATGGCATATTTACATGGAGATTATCACAATGATGTGGGCATTAAATTTGCTACATTTTCTGTAACCATTTTTCTTTGATATTACATAATGAAACTTGAATTACACACAAATCACATTGTTGATTCCAGTAGAAGAGAATATATGTAGTCAGAGTTGAACTGTGGAATCCTTGGTGCTCTCTGAGCTTGGTTATTTGCTTGCAGATGTTTCATTACCCGACTTGGTAACATCATCAGTGCACTGATGATGTTACCTAGTCAGGTAATGAAACATCTGGAAGGAAACAACCATGTTTAGAGAGCACCAAGGACTCCACTTTGGTGATTTTCACAGTTGTAATTTAATTATTCTTCTTACATATAAACCCACAGCTCTTTAGATACTCCTTTACTATATTAAAAGTTTTCACCATCTTCTATTTAAAAAAAAAGGGGGGGGGGAAGAGTGTTTGCTATTGAGTTGCCATGTCAAAATATTTACTAGTGAAGCTAATTTCAAAGCAAAGCTTTAAATTTCTTTGCGTATAATATGTGAATTACTTTGAGCATAATCATGGGGTATAGGTTTTCACAGCCGTTATTCATTGACAGAATGACTTCTGGATGATGCTCTATGAGGCATAGCTTTTTCAGAGAGAATCTCAAATTGAACTGAGCAAAAAATGCCATGCCTTTATGTACTGCCCATGTTCAGCAGAGCGGAGCACCCAGAACATTCACTGTCACATAGAGGACAGTTGATAGCTTTCTTCCCTAGTTAAATTATTCAGATATTTATGGATTTCTGTTGCCTCTCTAATAATTTTAAGGAAGTATCTATTTCATTGTGTCAGAATAGTGATGTTCTCATCAATACATTTATCAAAATTTGTTTCTCCAATAGATATCTCAGCATTGAAGTAGAAGTTAAATCTAAATGCTTTCCCTTTTCAGCCTTTATGCACCTTAACTGGCTCATTTTTTGTCTCTCATACTTCTACTGTACTTATCTAGTGTTTGATGAGAGATCAGAAGTTAGCATAAACTTTTGCAGTTGTGGCGGGAAATAGAGTGGATGGGGAGGCAAGGATTAATGAAAGATGACTTACAGACAGTTAAAAAAATGTTTAGAGCTTCAGCTGAGACCAGCAGCCTAAAAGGAAAATAAGAAAAACAGCTGTTCGGATGGAAAGTATTTTTGAGAAACAGTTTGAAGGAATAGAAATGTATTGTCACGTATGATTTCTGTGAATGTATTTGTAGTGAAAGTGAACATTGAAGTAACAAAAGAACATTAAAACAGTTGCTTATTAGAGGAGGAGGCTGTTAGATAGCTTGCAGTATAGGAAAGGCTAAGTTTTGGAAGAACCAAGTTTAGAAACATGTAGAAATAAAGAGATAGAGATTTGAAACAGGACAATCTCTTTTACATATAGGAACATACAGAGTTACTAAAAGGATTAGAGAACAAACATCATACAATTAAAGGGATAAAAGTCATATAAACAAGGGTTTATATTTAGCCATCAGAGGGTATTTGTAATGGCAAAGGATGCCAAAAGGTAATTCTGGAATATAATATAAGAGTTTACATAAGTACATGGTATGGATTACCTGTGACCTAATTGTTTAGATATTGTCTGAATGAAACACTTTCAAGACTATTTTTTATTCTCTTAAAAAAATGGATATGCTTTGGATTTTTACTGATGCTGACACATAGCAACTTTGAACCATCACAAAAAGGCTGTGTGAGTAATTGCAGCTGGGTAAGCTTTGTTCTGGGCTGTTTCATTATAAACCTATCACAGGCATTCTTAATTAAATCTGAAATCAGAGTAATAGAGCATGTGCTATGCATTCAGAAGTTCCCTGTTTTAGTCACTGTGAGCATCTGCAGTGAAAAGAATTAGTTTTGTTGGAGAACTTGGAAAGTTGTTGCTGATCAGATTGGGTGCTATTGTGCTACCTAGATAGATGTAAAGTTGGTATTATATAATCTCATCATGTTCTCCAATAGGGCTGTTTGTTTCAATTTTGAAAAGGTACTTTGAAATATGGCAACTGCTGCACAATCCTGGAAAATCCTACAGTGCTGTTGCAGGCATATGCTGCATCTTTGTATACTCTGCAACTTTTTAAATTGAATCTAATGCATTATACAATCCTATTTTGTAGTACTGTTTTCTAACTGCATATTAAGGATGTGTAGAGCTATTCACGCATAGCACAAGCTAGTTTCTGGTGGTTTGTGTGTGCCATTTAGCATTTTTCCAATTACATATTGCAAATGAATATTGTCTTTCAGGCGTCTTAAAATCTTATTTTCTATTATTTATGTTTCAAAGAAAACCTGATTTCTTTGAAACAGTTTTTGAAAATATACTTCCGGATTTCTACGTAAGTCCTGGATAAAACCTGAACTATGAGTGAGGATATCGTTGATCAAATGTCAGTTTGGCCATGAAGTTAGTGGGTGCATGTATGGAAGCAAATATGTCTCATTCTCAGTCCCCCATCTAAAATATAGGGAATAATAAACATAATTTATTTTGTAAGAATAATAATTGCATTATTATAATGCTCTGAACATGTGAGAGCTCCATATAAATGTGGATGGCTTAAATATACCTGAGTCCTTTGAAGTGTTTGTCAGGTCACAGTTTTAGGTGGCATCTCATAATTAATATGGAGGTGTCTGAAAATACTAATTATTATCTATTAATGACCTGCCTCTGTTAATTTTACTCTGTGTAATAATTGTAAAAGAGTCATATTATTACATTAAAAAATCCATATTTATGAAGAAACTGCCAAATGTTTTTCTTCACTTTCAGCTGCAGTTTTAAATCAGATTTAATTTGTAACCTTATGTTACTTTAGCCAGGTTAGCCAATGCAATTTTATGATTTGGGACAAGGAATAACAGCTTTTTTATTTTTAGTATTATGCAGAATTTTGCTGGGAACATAATTTTGCAGCACTAGAGTCTTGGCTGATTGAAATATATTATAGAATTAGTACTAGCAAGGAAAATAATTGGCACAGTGCAATAGTTGAACCCTTTATGGGTGGTACCTCTTGGTTTTTAGATGTCATGTCTCAGGAGTCAAGACTTCTATAGCGGACTTTGAGTATGATATAACCCAGGTCACTCCAGTCATCATCCTCTTCTGTGACGATGTAGGCCTTCTATAGTTTGAAAGCCCACACCCAAATTATCTTTCCATGGGTTTTGCTATTTCCCATCTATTCAGATCGGAATGTTTATTTGTTTATAGACCTTTTAGCATTTTTAAATTTAGCATCAGCAGGAATTAGGAATGGAGCTAAGGAATTATTTAGCTATGCCAATTAAGGTTTTAGTGGATGACAGCAGCACTGCTTAAACTATGTTTTATGGAACAGCAAAGTTTCCCAACTAATATGAACATGACTGATTTTGCAAACTATTCTGAGTTCATTCCATTTCAGTAGCCAAAAAATACTGTCTGTGGATGTGGAAGAGATATTAACATATCTCCCTTTAAACATTACATTGAAACCATTAAAAAATCAAAGATTTTTGGATGAAGGTTCACAAAGAGCATGAATTTTGAGGCAACAATGTACTGAAAGTCTTAGCACCTTTTCTTTCAACAGATCTTTGTAGAAGTGAATCTTCCGTATTTACTATCAACTAAAAGCAAGTATTGGAATAGGCTGGATTTATTCTAAGTATTTTAATTCCATGGCTGGTGTGGGTCTTCCGGGCTGTGTGGCCGTGTTCTGGAAGTTTTGTTTCCTAACGTTTCGCCAGCACCTGTGACCGGCATCTTCAGAGGGCAGGAGCACAGACAGGAGCAGTTCTCTCTGTGCCCAGGATGATGTGACCCTTTAAATACCCACAAAAGGGTCACATCATCCTGGGCACAGAGAAAACTGCTCTTGTCTGTGCTCTTGCCCTCTGAAGATGCCGGTCACAGATGCTGGTGAAACATTAGGAAACAAAACTTCCATAACACGGCCACATAGCCCGGAAGACCCACACCAGCCATCGTATTCCGGCCGTGAAAGCCTTTGACAATACATATTTTAATTCCACATTGGTGAAATATGCCATCATGTAATTTCAGACTGATTGCAAATTTAATGGTTTTTTTAAAATACACAGAAAAATAAACAGTATTATTAAACTTATGTTATTTCAATATTCCTTTTTTTTTTTAAAAGAAATAGTCATAGGTTTTCGTATTAAAAATAATATTGTCTTGGTATCCTGAGATCATGCAATGTTTAAGAAACACTGGATTGTATAAGGAGTTTGAATACCAGAGTCCAGACTGTGCTTCTTGCAGTTCTTTGAGCTCTCGCCAATAAGAGATCCTTACCTAAGCCAGGACAGTAGGGGTTTTACTTTATATCACATCTGGGAGTTATGCAAAGGATGATCTAGAAGGAGGCTGAGGGGGCAGAAGCTGGTATTGAGGAATCCCTAGATTATTGACCTAGGGAGACTCAAATCCAAGTTCTACACATCCATAGAATTCATTGAGTAACATTTGGCCACTTTTTCTCATCTCAACTTACATTACACTTTTGCTCGCTAAAATGGTAAAATGAGGCGGGGTAGAAATGTGAAGAGGAGGAGGAGGATGCTGGTCCTTGGCTTTATTAGCAATCACAAATGGTTCTAAGTTTATACAGTGAATTTTCAGAGATGTGAAATTAATGAGTTCATCTGTTTATTTACCAGAGCATTAAAGCCTCTGTGAAGCATCAACATGAAAGATGTAGTGAAGCCCATCTGCTCAAAGATTCTAGGGGTTGTATACTATTAATCTCTAGTGGAATTTAGATTAAGTTTGGAAATTCTACCAATAACTATGAGTTTGGATTTCACGCATTTTATCCCTGATTGATGTCACATTCTTTGTTAGTGTAAATTACCCTTTCACAGGCCTGGGGGTCTCGGGACTGGTGACATCTTGAGGTGGCTCCCTTGCTGATCTAATCGTGTGTGTGTGTGTGTGCGTGTTTACTTTTTAATATGACTCTATTTGACTTGTTTGTTTTATATTTTTTGCTGTACACCACCCAGAGTCACTTGTTGTGAGATGGGCAGCCATATACGATAGATAGATAGATAGATAGATAGATAGATAGATAGATAGATAGAATATTGAGTCTGTATTAATAAAAATGTAAATCATAAGACAGTTATAGAACTGTAACTGTCTTATGATATGCAGTTAGTTAATTCTTATTGGAGATGGTCTTTTGCCACATAATTATAATCAAATCATTTAAAGATTGATAGGTGAGATTTTTTTTAAAAAAATCCTTTGATTCATGCTCATGAGTGAAATAGAATATATTTTATTTATGTTGTACTGGTAGTCTGCTCCAAATCAATTAACACAGTTCATGACTGAGATCTTCCCTGTATGTTAGGGTTAAACAGCTCTAAAATTGTGAAGTGCTTTAGAGTTGGAAAAGTAAAATATAAATTAAAGGCTTAGAAGTTAAGAGCAAATTTTAATTAGTTATAGAAGAAAGATACAACAAACATGGTTAATAGGAGGTCTAAGTATCACTGAAACCATGTCTAGTATAAATTTTTATTTAAGATTTCAATTTGGGGTTAAGTAGAAAAAGTAACTTTGTTATGCTCTTCTAGTTGTGTTGGAATGGAAATAGTTTGTCTATTGAAGTTAAAGTAGTGACTCATTTCTTTGTGGGGAAGGAGTTCAGTACCACAAAACAAAACAAAAAACACACTGGTAGGAAAAGCTGGGGCAAGCATGAACTGATAGCGATTGATACATTATTATTACTGCCTATTTAGTAATAATAATGGCTTGCAGAAGGGCTTAAAAGATACAATTCAATATAATATTGAATTCTTACTTTATAGAAGAGACTAATTATTCTCACTATCGCTTATGTAATTTGATATCTTGTATTCATGTTTAAGCATATTAATAACTAGGATTAGCTTATTGATTTAAAAAGTACCTATGGGTTGGTTCTTTATTGTTGATTTCAAATTAGCTATTTAGATAAGTTATATACTTGTTCTGTAGTTATTTTACAAAACAATGTTCATATTAAAAGTGAAGCTTGCAACAAAATTACTGTGGTGTGGAAATTTTCTTATTCTTTGTTTCTTCCCTACCTCTGAGTTCTCTCCTCCAACACTTTTCCTTGTCTACCTAACATACTTAGTTTTCAGTGACGTGTTCTGTTTTCATTTTTTAAAATCCATTTCTGTTGAGGATTGCCTGCACATATAAGCCTGAAACAGTCTGGTGAAAATATTAAAGAAAATGCACAGCAATTCCATAAAGCAAACTATATCCATATTTTAACATTTCTTCATTTTCACCTGGAGCCTTACCATTTTTCAACATGCTCACAGAATGTTTTACTTACATTTTATTCTTTATAACATTTGTTTTAAAACTACTGTTTGATCCTCAGGAACCCAACCCTGGTTCATTCCAGCAGTACTGGACAATTTTCATATGGTCCCTAACCTTCCCTTTTTAGCTCCAGTGGGCCCTGGAAGAAGCAGGCTAGACTCTTCTCAGCTGGGTTTCAGATCAGGATACTCTACTGAGATGCTATCAATTATACTTGTAGATAACCTTTGGCAGGATCAGGATGGAGATAATGCATATATCCTAGCCCTCCTTGAACTCTCACTAGCTTTCAATATGATTGGTCCAGATATCTTTTTGGAACAGCTTTGGCGATTAGGAATGGGAGGAACAATGTTCTAGCGGTTCTCTTCTTTCCTTCAGGGCCAGCTTCAGTTGGTGTGAGGAGGGTAGATGGACCCTGAGATCCCTGCTGTACAGAGTTCCTCAGAGTTCTATATACTTCCTGATTTTTACAACGTCTATATGAAACTGCTGGGAAAGGTTATCTGGTTTTTTTTTTAAATTATTTATTTATTTATTTATCAAATTTGTCGCTGCCCATCTCGTTAAAAAGTGACTGGGTGATTTACAGAGAAGATAAAATTAATTAAAAATACAATATAAAAGTAGTCAATAAATAAATATATTCCAAGAATTGATGGTAATTATCTGTTAGTACAAGATATGGTATAATCAGTATGCTGATGATACCCATCTATACATTTCTACCCTGGGCTATCCAAGTGATGCTGTAAAGATCCTTTCCCCTGGAAGTTGTGGGGGTTTGGATGGGAAAGAACAGGCTTTACCTTACCCCAAGCAAGATTATATGGCTCTGGATTTTAGGGTCCCACAGTTCGGGGGACTTTCTGTCTTTAGTTCTGGGTGGGGTCACATTCCCTCAGATGTAACTGGCATGCAGTCTGGGGATCTTCTTGGACACCTGGCTCCTGCCAGAATTGCTGGTGGCAGCCGCGGTCAAGAGGGCTTTTACACAAATTCATGTTGTGAGCCAGTTCCTGGATTGGGAAGTCACTTGGTCACCTCCCAGTTGAAGTATTGTAATATGTTCTATATGAGGCTGTCATTATCATTATTATTCCTCGCTTAATGACCATTCATTTAGCAACCGTCCAAAGTTATTACAGCACTGAAAAAAGTTGCTTGCGACCGGTCCTTGGACTTACAACCATCACAGCACCCCCAAGAGTCACGTGATCATGATCCAGGCGCTTGGCAACCACCTCTCACTTACAACAGTTGCAGTGTCCCAAGGTCACATGATTGCCATTTGCGACCTTCCCGGCCAGCTTCCAGCAAGCAAAATCAATGGGGAACCGTGTGATTTGCTTAATGACCATGTGATTCACTTAACAACTGTGATGCTTCGCTTAATGACTGCAGCAAAAAAGGTAAAATCAGGTGCAGTCACGTGATGCTTTGCTTAACGACCACCCCACTTAACAATGAATTTTCTGGTCCCTATTATGGTCATTGAATGAAGACTACCTGTACAGCGTTTAACAGAGTTTTAGAAAACTAAAGATAGAAAGCACAAGGTAAGAAAAACCAACTATAAAATAATAAAAAAGTATAGACTTTTTATTGATGCTTTCTCCCCTTCCCTTCGTTTCCCAACTGCTAACCTAAATATTTATACATTACTTTGCATTAATATCTGTTTTTATAACTCTTTTCCTAGAAACCATATTCCAAATGTCTAAATTTGCCTTGCTGCCCAGAATGCAGCACAGCAGGTGTGCACCATGATATGCCTATATAATATCACTACTCCATGAGATGCATTGGGTCCCTGTAGGCTTCCTGGTGCAATTCAGGGTGTTGGTCATCATGTATAAAGCCCTTCACAGGGTAGAGCCAGGTTATTTGTAGAATTGCCTGTTTTCGTGTAACCTTATCTGGTAATATGGAGAAGGTTTAGAATAGGAGGATATGTATTTATCCCATTTTAAAGAACTACCCTAGTAGAGAGTACAATGTCTATCTGTCACTGCTTCTATCTGACCAGAACCCTGACATATCTTCCCAGGTTGCCCAATTTTGTGCTATAATTATTTGTATTTGTCCTACCTACAGTTGAAGTTTAGCACAAATTTTGGCAATCACCAAAATACTACAGTTACATTAATAATGTATTTTATGTAATTTTATTGCATTTTTTAAAGTTTTATTAATAATTATGGATCTATGTATTTTATTGTTGTGCTTCTGGCCCAAAGGCCATAATAAAAGGTTACAAGCAACAGTTGTACCCCTGCAGCATTCCTTCTAATTCACCATTGTACATCAATAAATTAAAACTCTCCAGACACTTCACTCTGCATTGCTTACAGGAGAAAGTTACTGATATTAGTTGCTATATTGCTAACAGGATAGAAACCATGTATATGCAAATGTTCTGCTTACATCAAACTACATCTAACTGCCTGTCTGATTATCTGCTCCAGGGTTTAATTTGTGGGCCTTTTCCTCCCATCTTTTCACATCATTGGAAACTTGCCTATTCTCTTCCCAGCCTTGAGATTGGGGGACATCATCTGGAAGTTCTGTCTAGCCTGAGAACTGTGGCTTTTGCTTTGTCAGCTCTTTCAATAAGGACAGTTCTGGCAAAGTTTGGCTAGTACTCCCCAAAGTTTAGTTTAACCTGAAACATGTTCATTCTATTCTGTGCAAACGAGAATCCATAATACAGAGACTACTTTTTGCAAGTCAACATACTGTTGTCTTTATGACTGCACACTGGTTAAAACCAAATATAGGCAAGACTGAGATCTTAGTATTTCAGCTGGACTTTCACTTCCATTACTTAAGCTTTCTTCCCTGATTCCTGCAGGGTTGTGACCTGGTTCCAGTATCAGTAGCCCAGAACCTTAAGATTCTCCTAGACAGTGGGACCTCCGTTCAACTGTTTATAGTGACAGTATGAAGGTGTGTCATCTTCACATGTTGAACATGTGCCACATTGGTGGTTCCTGTCCACTGATACTGCACAATTGGATTGGTTAAACAAAGCAGGGTTATTAACAACTTTCTGAATTTATCTGTTTCAGTAAGCCATTGTTAGCATTAAATGGTGTGTATGGTTTCAAGCATGGTGAGAATCCAAATTGACCCCAAAGCTAATAATGCATGTAATAATAAATTATGGTTTATTATTACATGCAAATATATACAGCATAAAAATAGGTGGAGAATTGAAAGAAACAGACAATGACTATGTAGTTAATGGTATAATATTAAGGGTTGGTTATAATTTGAGGGATGAAATTGTTTCAGTGAATTGCAGTCTTAAAGAAACTTTATATCTAAAATTTCAAAAGGCCATATTGCCTAATGCACCTATTGGTCACAATTGTAGTATACTGTACTAGACTGCAACACCAGTAGGTGGTGAAAAGGGCTGGAAAGAAGCCTCCAGCTGAATGAAAGGTATTAGGAATAAAAGTAATTAAATGATTTGGGTGAAATAGCGGAAATGCTATTGAGATTTATATGGTATAATTTTCAAGATAATGAGGAAACTGAAAAGGATGCTATAAATGTTAATATCCTCCCCCCCCAAAAGATGAAAAGAAAGACATAAATACTCGGAGACTGTTGAAAAAAGTAAGGCTTCAGGTAGAGGTAATGTAACTTGGAAAAATGCTGACACATGAAATGTTACCTTCATGTGTAGCTTGTTAAAGATGTGTGTAAAGACATTTTGTCCCTGATTATTGTTATTCATGTATTTAAATTTATCAATGCATGTAGTCAACAACTAAATAATGTTTTAGTAATATTAGAGATATGCTTTTCCAGGACATTGTGTTTTTTTTTCCCTGTATGTAGATAATGCTGTGTTGTTGACCATGAGCCAATTGGTTTGCAGCAAATGTTAAATCATGGTTTAAATACATGGATCAGAAAATGAATGTATTAAAGACCAGTGTAGTTGTGTTTGACAAGGAAAATGGAGTGGTTAATTACTAGTTATGCATAAGTGACCAAAAACAGAATAAATAAATGAATTTGTGCACCTTAGTTAATGTTGGGAAAATAGAAAAAAATAATGCATGCAAATAGTGATAAAAAGATAGTAGGAAGTATTCAGCCAGTTATAAGAAAAGAATGACAGAAGAAAAATAGCTGTGCATGAAGCTGTGCTTTTCTCCTCTTTATGTGGAATTGAGAGTAGGGTACTTCAGGAGATAATGAAAAGTAAAGTATTGGATTAATTAAGGAGTGTGTGTAATAAAACAAGAAGAGATAGAATGGGTAATGATTGGTGGTATGTCTGTAAAAGAGAGAATGAATAACAAATTGCAAAACAAATACATGAAGCAAGAGTGAATGGGTGGAGAGGAAATGGAAGACCGAGAACTTGATATGATCCTCAAGGAAAGGTAGACAAGAAAGTTAAAGAAGAAAATGCAGGATATAGATCAGTCCATTGGAATAGGGGCATTGAGGGGAGGATAAAAAGGTACAGAATTTTGTAGCAAAAGGTTTTTGTGTAAATTAGATTTAATGAGATGTCCTTTACTTTGGTCCACTATTTATTCTTTTTCCTGTGCTTTGTATAAATGTAATAGTATGATGGATTTGTATATATGCATGCATATATTTCAGTCTCTCTGTATACAATTATTCATAAAATTTAGGAAATATATTTGGAATATTTTCTGCTTGTTAGCTATTATTGTATTGGTTCTGCTTACTTCCCATTCATAGGACAGCTGATTGTTATTTTTTCTCTGAGTTGTTTAAATATATCCTGTGTCAATATATCTATGAATGAGAAATAACTTAATATAATTTCTTTCAGTTTTTAAAAATATTTTCTTGCAATGTAACACAATACATTTTAAGGTTGCAAAATATATTGCAAGTTAAGAAAATAAGATTAAAAAGTTCAAAACGTTACTTATTTTGATTTCATTTAACATTTCAATAAATTTAGCTTTTTTGGATTTTAGGCTTCTATACTATTTATGGAAAAAATCTGTCTATGTGGTCATTTAGAGTTGACACCGACTTGATGGCACATAATCAATTCGCTATTTATGATTCATTTGCTGCCTTTCAGAGACATCTTCCATTTTTAGGTTTGGATCTGTATTAGCCATGGTTCTCTATGAATGTCTGAACCCATAAACAAATCAGAAGATGGAAATTCTGCTTAATGGAAACCAGAAACATACTGCTGAAGTGACACAAATGAGAAAAGACTACTTCTTTTTGGTTTTCTGCAAGCCCATGTTTTGTGATGTCTGGAACAACAGTCCACAAGTAGGCCATTTATGCTTATAAATGAATTAAGAAAATAAAACCCATAAAACAAAATAAAGGCAAACGTTTTAGAGCTTTAAACCAGTATGCAGGCATGCATGCAGTTTCCATAGCCGCCCATCTCAATCAAAGTGACTGGGTGGTGAACAATTTCAGTCATTAAAACCATTACAATATACATATAGGCAGCCAAGAATTATCATAATAATTACATAAAAATTAACAGTGCAACCAGGTAATGGGGCCCCTAACACTTTCGGGACCCCAGGCTTAGGCACATAGCCAGGTTTTTAAAGTTTTACGAAAGGCTAGCATGGTTGGGGCCACCCTGAACTCTGAAGGAAAAATGTTCCAAAGGGCAGGGGCTACTGCTGAGAAGGCACCCCTCCTGGTTCCCACCAACCAACATTCCTTGGCTGTTGGGATCCGCAGCATCTCCAATCTACTAGATCAAATTGGACAGGTAGAAACTACTGGGAGAAGAGGGTCCCTTAGGTACCCCGTTCCTGAGACTTGCAGGGCTTTAAAGGTGATAGCCAGCACCTTGAATTGCACATGGAAACACACCAGCAATCAGTGCAGCTCCTGTAGTAGCAGTGTTATGCGTGCCGTATATCTAGCACCATTTACTACCTTTGCAGCCTCATTTTGCACCACTTGAAGCATCCAAATGCTCTTCAAGGGGAGCCCCATGTAGAGTGCATTTGTGATGGAATGTATCTACAAGGAGGGAGGTGATGTGATGGAATGCAGTAGAGAACCAGGTTCTCAGGAAGGAAGGAATGCATTCCAGGAGGAAAGATGGGGGGAACAAGAGGTAACACAGTCCAGAGCAGGAGCGTGGGAAGAGGAAGAGACTTAGGATAGCCTGTCACTAGAATCTTCCAGGGTATATCCATTAGGTTAGCATAGTGTAGATTTAGTCTGGCACGATTCTGTCTATATGGTGTAAGCAATAAAAGAACTGAGCTTGGTTGGATTGTTTCCTTGTTGTTTTTTGGCTGGGCCTGACAGCATTGTAATAATCCAAATGGGAAGTAATGAGGGCATGAGTGACTGTGAAGAGAGCCTCCAGGTCTAGGAATGGGCACAACTGGTGCACAACCCAAAGGTGTGCAAAGGCCCTCTTAGCCACCGCTGTCACCTGCTCTTCAAGCAGGAGCCATAAGTCGAAGAGGACCCCCAGATTGTGCACCAGGTCTGTCTGGGGCAGTACTACCCCATCCAATACTAAAGATGGAAAAAACTTGTCCCCAGTAAACCACTCCATCTTGCTTAGATTGAGTGAGAGCCCATTGCGCCCCATCCAGGGCCCTCCAGCCTCCAGACACTGGGATAGGACATCCATGACATCACTCAGTGGGTCTGGGGTAGAGATAAATAACTGAGTATCATCTGCATATTGGTGCTACCTCACCCCAAACCATCAGATCACCTCACCCAGTGGCTTCATATAGATGTTATATGAAGGAGGAGGAAGAACCAGAGGAGAAAGAACCGAGCCCTGAGGCACCCCACACAATAGGGGCCATCTCTTCCCCCCATCAATACTGACTGAAATCAACCCCAAAGGAAAGAGGAAAACCAGGACAGCAGAATGTCGCCTATCCCCAACTCCCGGAGCCAATTCAGAAGGATACCATAATCAAGGGTATCTAATGCCACTGAGAGGTCAAGAAGAGCAAGGATGGGTGCACTATCCCCATCCCGCTCCCACCAGAGGTCATCCAAGAGTCTGATCAATGCCATTTCAGTTCCAAACCCCGGCCTGAACCCTGACTGAAAGGGGTTCAGATAATCTGCTTCATCCAGAATCCTCTGCAGCTACCATGCTACCACTCTCCACCACCTTCCCTAAGAAGGGGGGGTTGGAAACTGGATGAAAATTGTCCGGATCAGCTGTGTCAAGCAAAGGCCCCTTAAGGAGGGACTGCACTACCCCCTCCTTAAGAGCTGGTGGAACCACTCCCTCGTTTAACAATGAATTGACCACTGCCTATACCAACCACACGTCCTCTCCCATGCAGCTTTAACAAGCCAAGAGGGGCACAGATCTAACATAAAAGTGTCTGAGTCAAACTCCCCCCCAGATAATCGAGCCAAACAAAGCTCTTGTAACCTCCATCGGATCTGCCCCAAGGCCGGGTTCCAACGTAGAGCAAATGTGAGTGATTTTATCTGCCAGATGTCTGGCATATTCCTCACATAGGTGAACTTCAGTATTATTCCCTCCTAGGAGGGACTCAGTTACCCAAAATAGGGCCGCTGGATGACTATCTGCAGACGCAATAAGGGCAGAGAAATAATTATGTCTCACCACCCTTACTGCCACAAGGTAGGCCCTAATAGAGGTTCTAGCTCGTGTTCAGTCATCTTCGTTCCTTGACTTCTGCCAGCCACACTCTAGGCGTCTCTTAGCCCTTTTTAGCTCCCTCAATTCTTTTGTGTATCTTGGAGAACTGCGAAAGCCATGGGCATGGAAAGGCCACTCAGGTGCAATCTGATCCAAAGCTGCAGCCACTCTATCATTCCAAGCAGTCATCAACATTTCAATCGAACTGAATAGTAGATTTTCGGAACAACCCCAAGCTTCCTCTGGAACCCAACTGGGTCCATTAGTTGCCTGGGGCAGGCTGTTTGAATAGGCCCAGCCTCCCTGAGGAGAGGTATGACACCAGAGAATTGGAGGCTTACAAGAGAGTGATCTGACCATGGCAGGAGAACACTAATATCTCCCCCAATTTCAGAGCACCATACCATTGCTCTGACAGAAAAACCAGGTCAGGTGTATTACCGCTGTTATGTGTTGGGCCTTGAATGATGTGGGACAAGCTTATGGCTGCCATGGTAGCCATGAACTCCCAAGCCATCTCTGACCCTGCACCCAGGAAGGCAGATTAAAGTCCCCCAGGAGCATAAGCCTGGGGAGCCTCACCACCAGCCCAGCAACGGAGTCGAGAAGCTCAGGCAGGGAGGTTGCTATGCAGCAGAGAGGCTGGAACACTAGCAACAGTCCCAACTGATCCCTGTTAATGCCCAACTTGATAAATAATGTCTCACACCTGGTAATCTGAGGAACAAAGCCCCTGGATGCCTCCCAGGTTTCTCGGATGACCACCGCCACTCCACCTCCTCTACCTGGGGTCTTGGTTGGTGCAACATCCAGAAACCGGCCAGGCACATCGCAGAGGGGGAAACCCCTCCTATTCAGCCAAGTCTCGATAATACATGCCAGATCAGCCTTTTCATCAACAATTAAGTCATGAATCAAGATGGCTTTATTACATATCAATCTGGCGTTCAGCAGCAGCAGTCGACAAACCAGGGCCTTCAAAGTCTGCCAGCTGGGACCCGGGAGCAAGTTCAAGAAGCTGGAACAACCCACAGGAGCAATATACCTGTGGCCTGCTCCCCGTGAACGGCCTGCTTCTTGTCTCCCATTGTACCTCCCTCTATGTCAGGTTCAGCCCAAGAATCACACGAGAGAGTCTGGAAATCAGCTCAGCTTCTTTATTAGCTTGCACCTAATAGACAGAATCTTGCCAGACTAACACTAATTCCCCAACGAGAGCAATTATAACCATCAAGCCCTTAGGGAGGGGCCAGTCTCTTCCTTCTCACTTTTACAGAGTCCAGCTGGGGGCTGAGGAGATGCTTGGAATGTCACTCCCCCTCCCTGTAACCTTGAAGCTCCCTTCCAGAATCCTCCCCGCTCATGCCTTCCATCACATTCTACCCGTCAATACTAAAATTTTGAAATCTGCCCTCATCTCTTCAGAGCCCTCCTCCCTCTCCTGTCCGTATAGGTCCATGTCCCAGCCCTCTGTCTCTCTCCCTCATAAACCCAGTCCAGTCACCACCCAACCAGGGGTCCTTAATATCAGAGGCACTCTGCCTAGCACTCAGCACCTCTGAACAGTTAAGAACCCACTTTACTCATTCCATTACCACTCTTGCAATATCTCCAGCTAGTCTTCTCTTACTAGGCTGCTGTGGTATAACCAACCAAACAAATTAAAAACCTCCCACCTGATATTAAATCCAACTCTCCCCCTATCCAGTCCTCTCCACAAGACTTCCTTAAATTACAAAGTCTGCCATCAAGATAATCCGTGTGGAGATCTCAAAATGTCCTCCAGCTCCAATTGAAGCAGAGGCAAAAATGGCTACCCAGCCATGTGGGGGGGAGGGGAGTGCAGCTGCAGGGGCTCTGACAGCCACAGCCAACCTAAATCTTCCTGCGTCTGCCACAGCAAAGCCTTACCTCACCACCTCATGGCAACGACAATGGGCAGTCATCTCCCACGCCTCAGCAGTCCCGCTTGCCTTCCTCTGCGGCACAGCTTTCATCAGTCAGTGGGGTCTCTTCGTTGTCGTCAGCCTCTCTCCCACCACCGCGTTTCCAGTCTCTGCCAGCCACCTGAAGCTTCTCCCATGCTAGGCAATCAACCTGGAGGCCCGGTGATCTAGTGCCTCTACCACCACCACTGCCGGCTCCGATCCAGCCACCACCACCACCGCCAGCTCCAACCCAGCTGCCGCCACCACCGGTTCCAATCTCTCTGGCCCACCTCACCAGGTAAGGGAGCATGCCCTTTGTGCCGTGTGTGCTGCCCTCCCAGGCTGCCAGGCTGTTGATGCCGCGTGTACTGCCTTCCCAAGCCACCAGGCTGCTTGAGCGAAGTTATTACTCGTCCAGGCCAAATAATCCACTGGTTTGATTTAGCTTCTTTGGGAGACAGTCTCCAAGGATTGCCCAACAACTCCAACCACAGCAACACACCCCAGACCATCAACAACATACTAAAATCTGTCCACTAACAGTCCCCGTTCTAATTGCACGTCCCAACTCAGCACTATGATGGGGGGAAAAAGTAGCTAGATTAATCAGTTTAGCCATTTATTTTATCAGATACCAGTTGAAAGAAGATACAATTGCTTTCTTGGGCAAATATTGAATATGCCATTTACTTTGTTTTGGATAAGGATTTCTCTATGAAGAAACTATTTCACAGAGTGAAGGTATTCTTTGATCAGCTTTTCTTACTGCAGGTGCAAATGATTTCTGTGGCATAGATAGCACAGCTGCAAACCTAATTTAGAGTTCTTATTTTAACTCTCCAATGAGGGGACCTATGTCTATGTATGTCTGTCCATACATTGAGTTGGACAGAGGCTATTTTTCATGCGCATCCATTATCTGAAATACACTTCGTAGTAATAAATAGATAGTTCCTTCTCCTTAGTGATAGTATCCTGATTGTGGAATATCTGATTTACTCTTCAATTAAAATCAGAGATTAATGGATATGTGTGTTTTAGAGGTGTTCTGGAATTTTATAAGAAGCCCTGGAATATTTTTAAGATACGCTATAAATCTGTCTAATGAGAATCAGGGTATAGTTATTACAAGTGGGAAAATCCAGGGTTAATTTCCAGTTTGACCGTTAAATTTTAGATAACAGTGGACTAATCATTGAAGGAGGACTATGTAGTCTGTGGTAGCCAAAAATGCATCTGATGAAATGAACTAGTATATGCTTTTAAATAAAGTATGTTAATCTGAAAGGTGCCACCAGATTCCTCCTGATTTTTTAATTAGTCAACATCTCATAGCCCAGCCTGCTCAGTGTATACTTTTTTGAGCTCCTAGATGAAAGACTGAATATAAATACAGTAATAGAAAATATAACTGGCATCTTGATAGGGAATTCTGCCTCAGAAAAGTTTCCCATTTGAGCTGTAACTGATTCGGCTTTCTAGTCAGGGTTGGTTCAAATTAAAAGGACAGCATCATGAGTTTTCAGTGTCTAGCCATGGGAAACAGTGGGAATTCAAAGCAAGCCTGTTGTTTTCTTGTCTTTCTCCTAGAACTACAGAAGCAGGTGGGATAATAGTCCATGCTGAGTGCTACCTACTATCTATAATACATAAAAATTACCAAAAGAGATGATTTTACAGAAGGAAGAAATTTTTACTGGGGAACAAAAAAAATCTGTAGGCCAGCCAGTCTGTATCAGTAGCCACAGAACTGAGCCCAGCAGGAAGCAAGCAACAGCTCTGGATTTATCAGCATAGACTATAATGAACATAGCAACAAAAACACTTCTTTGTGTTCTAAACTGAACAAAAAACCTGAAAGCTGAATAGTGCAATATCTGTAATGTAATTCATTGTATAGTGTTCCTGAAAAACAGAGCACAACTACAAATAGTATATAACATTACATTTCAACTGCTGAACATGCAGCAAAAATATTAAACATAGTTGTACAATTTTATGTATCAGGCAGGGAATAGCCTTTTTATCCCCAAGATAGCTCTCATGCTCTAAACATATGCTCTTCTCTCCCTCATCCTGACCCCTTCCTTCCTATTCAGCTCTAATCAGTGGCAACAAAAAATATAAACTGTATCTAATATTATACTGATAAATATCTAAACCTTCATAGCATGGAAATTTTCTTTCCTAAAGTACCCAATCATAGGACATTGAAACACTTGAAGCAGTATGAATGAAAAAAACACATTTTACTCATTGCTGGAGACAAAATATATAGATTTATGTGGGTCTGTATGCATAGGGGGATGTAAAATATTTCTTAAAGCATTTTAAGCATCTTTGCATCCAGCAGACTTGTTTTCAGCAAGAGTGAAAAGAAAGAGAAATATAGTATAAAGATAAATATGTCAGAATGAAAGTTGGTGTCCATATTCAGTGATACAAATTTCTGCCTGGCTACATTCTGATGATGGCTTTAACTTACCTTTTCAACTATACAGGTGAAACTCAAAAAATTAGAATATCGTACAAATGTTCATTTATGTCAGTATGGGAACTCAAAAGGTGAAACCAGTATATGAGATAGACGCATTACATGCAAAGCGAGATATGTCAAGCCTTACTTTGGTATAATTGTGATGATTATGGCGTACAGCTTATGAAAACCCCAAATTCACAATCTCAGAAAATTAGAATAGTGTGAAAAGGTTCAATATTCTAGGCTCAAAGTGTCCCACTCTAATCATCTAATGAATCCATAACACCTGCAAAGGGTTCCTGAGCCTTTAAATGGTCTCTCAGGCTGGTTCAGTAGGAATCACAAGCATGGGAAAGACTGCTGACCTGACAGTTGTGCAGAAAACCATCATTGACACCCTCCATAAGGAGGGAAAGCCCCAAAAGGAAATTGCAAAAGAAGTTGGGTGTTCCCAAAGTACTGTATCAAAGCACATCAATAGAAGGTTATGTGGAAGGGAAAAGTGTGGTAGAAAAAGGTGCACAAGCAGCAGGGATGACCACAGCCTGGAGAGGATTGTCAGGAAAAGGCCATTCCAAAGTGTTGGGGACTTTCACAAGGAGTGGACTGAGGCTGGAGTTAGTGCATCAAGAGCCACCACACACAGACGGATCCTGGACATGGGCTTCAAATGTCGTATTCCTCTTGTCAGGCCGCTCCTGAACAACAAACAACGTCAGAAGCGTCTTACCTGGGTTACAGAAAAAAAGAACTGGTCTGTTGCCCAGTGGTCCACAGTCCTCTTTTCTGATGAGAGCAACTTTTGCATCTCATTTGGGAACCAAGGACCCAGAGTCTGGAGGAAGAATGGAGAGGCACACAATGCACGATGCTTGAAGTCCAGTGTGAAGTTTCCACAGTCTGTGTTGATTTGGGGAGCCATGTCATCTGCTGGTGTTGGTCCACTGTGCTTCATTAAGTCCAGGGTCAACGCAGCCGTCTACCAGGAGATTTTGGAGCACTTCATGCTTCCTTCCGCAGACGAGCTTTATGGGGATGCTGACTTCATTTTCCAGCAGGACTTGGCACCTGCCCACACTGCCAAAAGTACCAAAACCTGGTTCAATGACCATGGGATTACTGTGCTTGATTGGCCAGCAAACTCGCCTGACCTGAACCCCATAGAGAATCTATGGGGCATTGCCAAGAGAAAGATGAGGGACATGAGACCGAACAATGCAGCGGAGCTGAAGGCCGCTATTGAAGCATCCTGGTCTTCCATAACACCTCAGCAGTGCCACAGGCTGATAGCATCCATGCCATGCTGCATTGCGGCAGTCATTGCTGCAAAAGGGGCCCAAACCAAGTACTGAGTACATATGCATGCTTATACTTTGCAGAGGTCCAATATTGTTCTATTTCCAATCCTTGTGTTATTGATGTCATGTAATATTCTAATTTTCTGAGATTGTGAATTTGGGGTTTTCATAAGCTGTACACCATAATCATCACAATTATACCAAAGTAAGGCTTGACATATCTCGCTTTGGATGTAATGCATCTATCTCATATTGGTTTCGCCTTTTGAGTTGCCATACTGACATAAATGGACATTTGCATGATATTCTAATTTTTCGAGTTTCACCTGTACAATTGGACTTTTATTATAACATTTTTAAAAAATGAGACTCATTACAGTTATTCTCTTATTTGGGTCCCTTTCGAGGGCAAGTGTGTTACATTTAGAATCTTAGCATGTTTTAGAGACAACATACTGTATATTTAACAGGTTTCTCATTTCCTGCCTTGAAAGCTGCTAGGTATATTTGGTTATCAACAAGTAAGTGGTTAGGTTTTGTTTCTGAATGAAGTAACATTGTGGTATAACGTGTGATGTAACTCAAAAGGGTATGTGTTGTTGGACTGCTAGGGCTAAACAAGGGATTAATCAATTAGTGATTTCTAATTGTTTTTGAGATATTGTGTTTTGAGTTTCACCTACCTGAAATATACGTTTGGTAATATATAGAACTGAAACACACAATAACTGAACAGGTCGGGCTAGATAGTTCAGTAGCCTCTGAGATACCTGCAGTTTTAGATTTCTAGGAGGTGCAGTGCTTGAACAGAAACCAACAATTCAATTTTAGAAGGTATTAAAAAGTGAAATAAAGTCAGTATTAAATATTTGAACTCTGGAATGAAAATTGAAGGATCCAATTTTGGAAAATCAGTGGTTCCAGTTGTTGAAAAAAATGTGAAATATACTCATGGTTTAAAAATGAAATTAATTAGAAAATATTATTTTGCACTTATTGGATTCTTCATGGAATGTTTTAAAAGTAATAGACATTGAGTTTGTGTTGGTGGTGTAGGAAATTTGAAGGATTTTATAACCCCATACAATTTGGATATGTCTTGGCTTAAAATTACTATTTTTGTTAATGTAAACTTTGGAAGAAATACAGGGAGTCCCCAGTTTAAGAACAAGTTCCGTTCTAAAGGTCTGTCCTTAAGTTGAGTTTGTATGTAAGCTGGAACAGTATTATTGTATAATACTGTATAAGTAGTATTGTGTAATTAACTTGAACCATTGTGTATTTAACTTGAATTTTGTTAAAATAGGCTCCATTCTTAACTGTGGGTCATCTGTAAACTGGATGTTCTTAATCTGGGGACCACCTGTATTATAATTATGTATTTCGGTGTGATGTTGAATTATATTGCTAAAATACAAATTTTGTCTTTTATGTATTTGATGAAGAGCCTTGGCTCTGCTAAACCTGGGGCATGGCAAACAGGATAATTTTACATAATTGGAAAGATTATGTAAAATCTAATTTTAAGGAATGGGCCCAGGATATGAGTTTATTACCTATTTTTGAAAACTCCCTATGTTCTAAAAATGAAAAGATGAGACAATATGTTGCTACATGGTCAAGATTAAACAATAAGCTTAATGGTTGAATTAACTTTTTATTTATAGTTAGTATATGGATCTTTTTTGTCACATTGAAGTTATTTTAATCTCTATAATATAGTTAGCTTTTTTTATTCACTGTAACATATTTTGTGATGTAGACTTTTTTGTATTCAAAAAAGTTTTTAAAAATGATACAGATTTCAAACTTTAAGCCCATACTTATTTCTTTTTCCTACAATCAAAAAGAGATACAAGTAATCCACTCTGTACAAATGGTAGTTACAACTGGTCCTTGAAATTACAACTGTTGCAGTGCTGCCGCCGTCATATGATCAAAATTCAGACCCTTGGTAACCCCCCGCATTTATGACTGCATTGTGTGCTTCAACTCTCCCCACCCACCTCTGCCCTTCTGGTCGCCCAGCACTCCACTGCCTACCCTTGCTGCCCCCCACAGCCTCCAGCTGACCCTCACCGTGTTCTTCCTCCTGCTATTGATGAGGCGTGCCCAGCTGAGGGATGCCTCACAAAGGGCCAGCAGCTGCCTCAGCTGGGTGAGCATCATCAGGAGGTGGAGGAAGAAGACGCCGAAGGTCAGCTGGGGAGATTAGGCGATGGCAGAGTGCAGGATGGCCAAAAGGGCAGAGATGAGAGGGATATAAGTGGGTGGGGGGGCTTGAAGTGGAGGTGAGTGTGGCAGGGCAGGAGAAGCATGAGGTCCTTGCCTAACAACGATGCCATCCTTGCCTAATAACTGCTTTGCTTAGTGACGGAAATTCCGGTCCCAATTAGGGTCGTTAAGATAGGACTACCTGTACTATTGCTTGAGAACTTTCAAAACAGTATTAAAGCCACAAATAGCCTCATATCCTAAAGATTTACAGAGTGTATTATAGCATATTATAGTGAAAATGAACACACATACTTGTGAAATATAATTCAAAACTGGGCTTGTAATTTATTGTTGATAAAAACACATTGTACAGAAAAGCTGTTTAAAACTTTATAAGAAATCATTTGTAGGTACAAGAAACTAGTGCATGCTCATTCATTACTATTATGTGGCCATTTATTAAAATTTGGCAGCCAATAAGTTCAGCTTATATAAAACTTCTGAGTCAGAGTTTATTCTCACAAATAGTTTGGCATGATTCTCTTAACTCTATACTTTTGCACACTGGTGAATCTGAGCATTTAGTCAGTGGAGAGTTGTGATGGGTGAGTTTCTCTCAGCTTGATGTTTGCAAATCTGGGGAAAAAAACCTTAAGTTTTTAGAAAGGATTTTTTTGGTCCATAAGATAGGGATATGTACATACACATAATGACATAGAACAAAACAAGGACAAGTTAAAAATAATAAAAACAGTAGGCATGGAAGCATCAAAATGTTTTCTGGTTTAAAAGAAGTTAATCTGTGTGGAAAAAGATAGTAGTGAAATTATGTTTCTTTCATGAAAGAATTCCAGAGCAACAAGATGCCACTGAAAAGGCCCCGTATCTCATTTCCTTCCAGGAAATTAGAAAATGAAGTAGAGGTGAGTGTTTGTAAGTGTGGCTTGTTCGAGAGGAACTAAAACACTCCTTGTTTATTTAGGGCTGAAGCACACTTTCTAATGGGCAGAGAAATGCGCTTTGCACTGGCTAAAAGCTTTAAAAACATTTTCATAGTTTGTATTACAGTGTTCAAGTCCCCAAAGGACCACATTGCCAAGTTCCTTATCTTCTGGGTGGATAGGTTAGCTGGTGTGCTGACAGAATCTGAAAGCGATAGCAGATTCAGAATACAGGAACAAGATGATGTTCAGCAGTATCCACCCCAGAAGATAAGGAATTTTGGCCCAAATGATCCAAGCCAAAGTCGCTAAATATATTAGTTTTATCATCTGGACTGAGCTTGAATTTATTTACCCTCATCCAGTCCATCTGAGGCAACAAATTACCTCACCTGGATATTGGTGCATGCCTACTTACTATGTTACACACATAAGCAACATTATATGTACTTACAAATTGTACTTCTAATTCATCTGTTCTCATTTATCTCATAGTATAAGCAATAGAAGATAGCTGTCTAAAACTTCAACTATATCTTCTTGAGTAAATACACTCATCAATAAGGAGTTTATAGCTTTGGAGACAGCCTTGTGAAATATTAGTGAAAAATGTTCATTATGTTTGGTTAAGTACTTGCCCAAAAGAACTCTCTGTCTCTACAAGTAAGGGGCTTTACAATCCTTAGTATAATCAAGCTGTCCTACATTATGGTGAATTATATAGATCCTTTCGTTTTTCTCCTTTCTCTGAATATTCTATTACTTCCTTCTACTCATAAAATAAAAAGATACTTTTAAGAACATGAGACTTCACACAGGTAGTCCCCAGTTAAGAATGCCCAGTTTACGGATGACCTATAATTAAGAACAGAGCCTGCTGTAGCAAAATTCAAATTAAATACACAATGATTCGAGTTAAATACATAATAGTTTGTGTATTTAACAACAATAGAAGTAATACTACTTCTACAGTATTATACAATAATACTGTTCTGGCTTATATACAAATTTGACTTAAGGACAGGCCTTGGGAATGGAACTTGTTCTTAAACTGGAGACAACCTGTACATGAAACCTGTACCTCCTCTAGAAGCATACCAGGGTGGTGAAGATAGATGCAATTTGGCCAAAGTATGTCATTTTATTTTATTTTATTTTATTTTATTTTATTTTATTTTATTTTATTTTAGTACATCCTGGGAGCTCAAGAGAACACAGTTTTGTTTACAATCAGATTTGGAAAGGGGAAATAGACTTATATTTACATTTTTCATTTTCTGTTAAATTGTCAAGTCTGTTTTCAGCTAGGTGCCGTTGTAAAAGTTAGAATGTGTCAGGTTTTAGGAGTTTTCCCATTTATTGGGCAACCACATCTCTGTTCTGATGTTTTTCAGTAGTTTGGAGAAATTCTGATTCTTTGCATTGGTATAGTTAAACTTGGGAATTTCAAAAAGAGGTAGCCCAGCTGTTGTTTTTAAGAGAGAGAGTGAAAAAATGAGGTGTTGATCATGAGGAGGGTTATGAAACTACAGGTGAAACTCGAAAAATTAGAATATCGTGCAAATGTTCATTTATGTCAGTATGGCAACTCAAAAGGTGAAACCAATATATGAGATAGACGCATTACATGCAAAGCGAGATATGTCAAGCCTTACTTTGGTATAATTGTGATGATTATGGCATACAGCTTATGAAAACCCCAAATTCACAATCTCAGAAAATTAGAATACTGTGAAAAGATTCAATATTCTAGGCTCAAAGTGTTCCACTCTAATCAGCTAATGAATCCATAACACCTGCAAAGGGTTCCTGAGCCTTTCAATGGTCTCTCAGGCTGGTTCAGTAGGAATCACAAGCATGGGAAAGACTGCTGACCTGACAGTTGTGCAGAAAACCATCATTGACACCCTCCATAAGGAGGGAAAGCCCCAAAAGGTAATTGCAAAAGAAGTTGGGTGTTCCCAAAGTACTGTATCAAAGCACATCAATAGAAGGTTATGTGGAAGGGAAAAGTGTGGTAGAAAAAGGTGCACAAGCAGCAGGGATGACCGCAGCCTGGAGAGGATTGTCAGGAAAAGGCCATTCAAAAGTGTTGGGGACTTTTCTGAGATTGTGAATTTGGGGTTTTCATAAGCTGTACGCCATAATCATCACAATTATACCAAAGTAAGGCTTGACATATCTCGCTTTGCATGTAATGCATCTATCTCATATATTGGTTTCACCTTTTGAGTTGCCATACTGACATAAATGAATATTTGCACGATATTCTAATTTTTCGAGTTTCGCCTGTATGTAGGCAACCAGTGAACATCATCTTAACCTTTTTAAGGTTCTGATCAGTATTATAATATCTTTTTAAAAAATTGATTGTTTCCCCTGTTTAAGTAATCAGTGTTTATTAAAAGTGGGATCTTAAATCAGTTTCCAGTCTGTTTCACAACTCTGTTACTTATTTTTTTTATGCCTGGTTTATTTTTTTCTTCCTGTCTAAACAGAGTACACCAAGCTCTTACCATACAGCCATAGAGTTGGAAGAAATAAATTAGGCCATAAAGTACAACAGCTTACTCAGTACAAGAATCCAAATTATTACACTCACGCCATCTCCTAGCCATTTGTGCTTCAAAAAGGCAGCAAATTGGATATAAGGCAGCTTCAGAATCTAAGTACGTATGTGATCTTGAGGAGAAATGCAAACTTTTTAAATTGTATTCAGTATTTCTATCTGAAACATTTGTACAAGCAGTCAATTAGGGAAAATATTAATATCACTAAATAGTGATCAGATGTAACTAGAACTTAGTTTGTTACATATTTCCATTGATTTTTTTTTTTTAATTTTTCAGTCAAAACAATTACCTGCAGTTTCAAATATAGGTAGTCCCCAGTATAAGATTTCCTTCCTAAGATCTATCCTAGTCAAATTTGTATGTAAGCTGCAACAGTATTATTGTATAATACTGTATAAGTAATACTGTGTAATGCACTCAAACCATTATGTATTTAATTTGAATCGTTGTATATTTAACTCAAATCTTGCTACAGTAGACTCCTTTCTTAAGTATGGGTTGTCTGTAACCCAGGCATTCTTAACCCAGGGACTACCTGTACCCCTGATTTAATAAAAGGTGTACTTTGGTTTTCCCAGTATTTTGTGATAATAAACCTAACAACCAATTGTAAGAACAAATCTTTTTGTTCTTCCTACATCAGCAAGTAATAGGTTTCCTCAAAGACAAGCTGCTCATGCCATTTGCTAAGCTGCCCAAATACAGTACTCCTTCTTCCAGTGGATCACTTACTTTTCATTGTTTTGCCCAGAAGGGAAGTGCTGCTGACACCCTGTGTTTTGCTGGTGCCCCCTCAGATATGGTGCCCTTGTGTAGTACACAACTTAAACAACCATAGGTGGGGGCCTGACTTTCCTCATTCTGTCACACCCATGACATGAGTGTTATATAAGTTTGAACAGATTCACTTGCTATTAAATAAAGTAGCAAATCTGTATTCTTTGGATATTATTAATGGGCTTGATAAATACAAATTATATGTTTTAAAAATGAATGATTAAATATGATAACTTTGAAACCAGGCTGGTACTTATGTCCTTTTTTTTCAAAATCTATTCTGAAGTTACAAGATTTATCTTTAAAGATGAATGAAGAATGGGAAGTAAGTTGAAAGATCAAGAGCCAAGGATTGTTTCCATCTTTGCCAGTTTTCTAAAATAATCGTTACATGTGGATATAAGACATCAGCTATTAATTTCTTACTTTCAGGGTGAATGCTGTTGTTGTAGCTGATAAAGAGTCAAAATTTAATTCACTTTTGTATTCACTGAATATTATTTGCATCCCTAATAATGTAAATTAAGGGTCTTACTTGAAAAGTGTCAGTAAAGTGTTTCAAAATTGGCATGCTTATACCTCAGTCTTTCTTCTGTTTATACTAAATAATATCTCTAACCCTAGTGTTTTTGTAATTTTATACAAATAATCGTTCCTTTCCATGTATAAAATCAAATAATAGGCAATAGGATTGATAGTGTTTTAAATATAAATTGCATGCTTGTTGAAAAGAAATGTTTATAACCAGTGTGGTAATAGTGGTGAAGGAATGGGGCCAGGATTATGACTGGGAAGACTCTATCCATAGACATGGAAGTCACTGAGTGACTTTGGACTAGTCATATACTTCAAGCTTAGCCTCCCTCAGTGGACTGCTGTTATGGGAATAAACTGAAATGTGTTCTCCATGTAAGCCAGTTTTGGATGGGATAGATATTTAACAAATACATTTTTGGAAAACAGCTTAACTTGCAGAATTCTGTTAAGTTGGGATGTGCAGCTATTTGGATATGAAGTAGAATAGGTATTGCAGAGGGAATATAGATGTGCTCACTGAACATGTTGCACTTCATTTAAAAAATCACATGGGGCTTCTTCAAGGAACACAATCAGGTGCTGCAAGCATTTCTACATCCCCTCTATATCTTTGCCACTTCAAATCCAAATAGCTGTATATCTGTGCTGCCAAGCATTATAATGAAAGGTGCTACCATATCTTAAGTTCCAGGGGCTAAACCTATGGCTTACATGTGTGATTTTGTGTAAAATGGGATTTTTAAATCAGCCATAATGCTCTCATGCATTTAATTCTAGAGAATTATGGAATCCCTGTCATTCTTACATTGCCTGTGTTTGCCCTTTTCTTAGACTTTAAAGGTTCCTGGTATCCACAGCATCCTGAAAAATACTCTAGGTTTGCTTCTTAAAAAATACATAATGTCAATAATAGCAATAATAATTATTGTTATGTGTGCTAGTATGAATATGTGTGCAGTTACAGGTATGTGACACGTGTATTGATGTCAGTTGTATATGAGAGGATTGTGTGTGAAAGATAATGGAATGCAAAGAATATGTTAGGTTCAGTCCAGAATAGTTTAGCTCCTGTATTAGCTTACACCTAATAGACAGAATCTCGCCAGACTAAATCTATACCACAACAACAGTAACTATAACCATGAGGCCCTAGGGAGGGGCCAGTCTCATTCTCTTGGCTTTCCCACACTCCGGCTGGGGACTGAGGAGGTGCTTCCCCTGGAACGTCTCTTCCTCCTCCTGGCAACCTTGAAGCTCCATTCCAGAACCTTCCCCACTCATGCCTTCCATCGCAGAATATAAGGTATAGTAAACTGTTTTACATCCATGGTTTTTAATTAAGGTTCAGTGTTCTTTTACCACCATTCATTTAACTATGGTTATCTATGCTTTGTGAACTTTAGTTTTGCAGGCTTGGAACAAGTAAAGTATCATAGATAGCCAGTTTTGTGTAGTGGTTAAAGGCACTGGACTAGAAGCTGAGAGATTGTGAGTTCTAGTTCTTAGGCTTGAAAGCCAGCTGGGTCACCTTGTGTCAGTCACACTCTTTCAACCGAAGGAAGAAGGCAGTGGCAAGTCACTTTCAAAAATGTTGCCAGGAAAACTGCATGGACTTATCTAGTAGTCACAAGGAGTCAAGACTGACTTGAAGATGCATGTACACGTGCACACAAAAGGTAGCATAAAGAAAGCATTTCTCAGTACTTAACATGCTAACCCATACATAATTGAACCAGAGTGAAACATTAGGAACATGCATTCAGACACACACAGTTGTGTTCATATTCCTGTATTCAAGATCTTCTGAATTATTTGTAATCTTCCAATTATTTTTGGAAGGTTACAGCCCTACTGAACCACAGATCTATGTATGTCTATTCAGAAACAAATTGCATTATTTTCACAGGGCTTATTACTAAATTTGATCTAAGCCAAGATAGTGCTTCACACATAGAAGACATAACACCTATTCTCTTTGATGGCCAACTATATATCTCAGCCAAGGCGCAGCATTTAAAGCCACTAACTGAGAGGACAGCCTATTAGGACCTCATGAACAGGCTGTCTTACTTCCTTTAAGGTACAAATACATGGACAGTCAGAAGGTCTGCCAAGTTTATAGCTAAAGCCATTCAACTAAGAGTTTCCTACCTAGATCTTATTGGAATCAATTGCCAAGATCTTATTTGAATATTTTATTGAACGCTTTTTCTGTATCCCAATATTTGGAACAATTTTACTCTATTTTACCATTTGGATGCTGTGTTATGAATTGATATGGTCATTTCACCAGTCAATAAACAAATTAAACAAGGGCCTATTACCTCCAGCTCAGTGTGCATAAGATTGAAGAGTTACCTTCCAAGGATTGTGGAGAGGGAAGGCTTATACAATGAAAAGGGGACTAGAATTCTACTTACTCTTTAATTTACCAAGTAACCAGTTTTACTATTGGATTTATTGAAGAGGTAAGTTCTACCAAACGTTCTTCAATATACAGGTGTAGAAATCCTGTTCTACACCTGTTTCTAAGTCTAGTATCTGTAAATGTCAGTTTTGCCTCATAAAAATTGCAGTTGATTATATTTGCATAGGAAGAATTTAAGTTTCAGTTAAATTGCATGTCATTTCCATGTTTTGGTAACCAAGCAAGTTCTGCCTCAATTTATGCTTGATATATTGCTATATGTTTATATTGATATTAAAGGTTGTTAGTTGGAAGCACATTTCCTTGTAAAATCTACATCTCAGAAGACATGTTCTAAGATTTCAATTTTATCAGAGGCACAGGGGCATCATCTGTACAAAAGGGGTATCTGATTATAACTACCGTCCAAGGTTGTAGAGAGGGACTGCTTTTACAAATAGCATACAGATTCTATTATAAAAAACTTTCAATTTGACTATTAAGCACATTCCAATTTCCATTTCTTCTTCGGTTTCCAGTAAATTGGGTACTTAATATCTATACAACATAACTGATAAGAGTTTGCTGGGCCTCCTATGTTATTAGAAATTTAAAAGTTGCAGTCCCTGAATTATGAAAAGTTGAAGTATAATGTTGTTATTAGTTGTAAAACAATTCTGGAACAAATTCTGATCAACCTTGGCCAGTAGCTCCTTGCCCATCTGTAGGAGCATTTCCTTTAGCTAGTTTGTGGTGAGAGAGTGGGAAACGCACTAGTGAATAGTGGAGAAAATTCACAGAATTATGAGAGAGAATTCAAGGTGTGCCTTTACTAGTTGAATTTCAATTTGTAGATCATTAGAAAGTAGTTGGCAGATGTATCATTGTATTCTTGCATGGGTAAGGAAATGAAGATTGACTGATTGATTTATTTGGAGGGCTGCCTAACTCCAAAACAGCTCTGGGTGGCTTACAGTTTAAAAACAGAAAAGCAATGGACAGAGAATTTGCGGTATCTAGACAACCATATCCTATATGCAAAACAAACACTGATAGAGCTCAAACAACCTGTCCTAAGGTCCAAAGAACAGCCATGTTTTTAAAGGCTTTTGGAACAGAGTAGGAGCTACACAGATCTCTGGGTAGGATATAATTCCAGAGGACAGACACCATGATATATACTGTAGTTAAATATTTTCTTTAAATGAAAGGAATGGTGGTTTGAACTTTGTTGTTCTGTGAAATTCCAGTTCTTGTTTTCCATACTGAATTATTGTCTTTTCCATTTCCTTTAGCATAGCCATGCTTACAGTTCTGTTCATGTTACTGCTGGTCATGAAATCCCAATTTACAACTTTTTTAATGCAAAATAGTTAAGGGTTGTGGAATTTGGGGTGATACTGTGTATAATTGTGCAGTGTTCCACTGAATTGCAGATTCTTTTCTGTACTCCTGCTTTGATGCAGTGGCATGGGACTTATACTCCATAGATTCAGGCTGCTTGAAGAGGAGTAATTTTATTTTGTTGCCATAACATAGTATTTTTAAACAATGGTGTGGGTTGGATGAGAGGAGGAATTATGAACATGAATGTGTGAAAGAAGTGGAAGGCGTAAGGCAGAGTAATGGGATGTAAAGTTTTCCACTTCAGGCAAGATTGGCAGTTTCAAAGTTCCAGGATGTTTGCTTTTCAAGTGATTTTTCTAAAAATTGAGAAGCTAAAAACACATTTCAGTTGCACATTATTTCATTTGCATATTGCCCAATACAATTTCTAACTTTCCAATAAAGATAATTTTTCCCCACACACCAGAGGTTTATTTTTAAAATACTGCTCAAACCTCATAAAGTAGGCTAGATTTTTTTCCACATAAAATAATTAGGGGAAATATTCGAACAGACTATGGATATTGAAGATAAGTACTGTATGTTAACTGAAATCATACTCATTTATACAGGAAAATTTTCTAATTCAGAATTTTACAGAAAATCCACATCTCTGGCATAAGGTCCACACAACTATTTCATAATTCATGAAGCATTGGGGAAAAACATCTACCACATATATGTGTAGGAAGTAATTGTGGATTGTGGATCTATTCCATTACTGCTTTACAATCACTATAGTAGCAGGAACTGTTTAGAATAATGGGAGTTATGTCAATACAGATCTGGCAGGGATTGTTACTTCTAAATCCATAATAACACATGAGGCTCATCAAAATCTTTATGAGTTTTGTTGTGTGGATATTAAACACTTAATTTCCAATTTGCTGGATTTTTAGAGCCTAAGTGGAAATTGGAATGTACTTAATATTCTCTGCTGAAACTGAAAGAGTTTTAATTATTATGAACTGTATCTATAACGCATGAGCTGTGCTGGCTGATACCAATTGGGCTTGGTTATGCAGACCCCCTTAACCCCCCAAATATTAGCAAATGGGTGTGTTACACTGCAAGTTGCAATGCAATAATAAACTTATTGAAAAGGTACCCCAGGTTACAATGCAAACCCAACCACCAAACAACGTGCAGAACAGAACAATATCGGGCTGCAGTGCAAATATCCAGTTAAGAAAAACTGCAATGTAAATGCAAACCCTCCTCAGCCATTGAACTATGGTTCCTCTATGAAGGAGGAAAATTGTAGAGCAATGATGCTGCCTGTACAGCTATTTTTACATTGGAAATACAGTGTTGTGAAGTAAATTACTCAGGATGTTTATTAGTCCAATGCAAATCATTTGAAAGAGATGCTTCTGAAAGTGCAGGAGCACATAAAAAGCATCTTTTTGAATTGTTAAAGCAGCTACGTCTTTTTCCAGGCTCTCTTGCTTGCCTCAGGAGCTGATCCTATACTACTTTTGAAGCAACCATGTGAGCCTAGAAAAAGGTACAAATACTTTAACAATTCAAAACAGGTGCTTTACATGCATTCCCATTCATTCTAAAACACTTCTTTCAGTCCTAATGTATATGCAACTCTTCTCTATACTGGTCTGAGAAAATGTAAAAAAATCAGGCAAGTTTGTACATACCTGAAGTAGGGGAAAAAAGGAACAAGGCAGAGTGAAACATAACTATTAAATAACATTGTATTCAGTGTTGTGGGCTTTGAGAGATCTTTGCTTTTCCTGTCCTTAGCATGAAGCATCCCCTGCTGGACATTATGTACATATGTATAGACTCTTTTATGTTTTGTGCTGAAAAAGAATGTGCAGGGGAAATTATTTTGGGTTTCTAATGTTTTATTCATTAGAATTATGCCTTGTCTTTCCTGATTAAGCTCAAAGCAGTATACATATTAATACATTTCACTAAACTGCCCTCCCACTACATAGTGATACTGTTCTGTGCTTAAGGATATTTAGCATAGCACTAAAATGGCCATATTTGCAGTGTGCTCAATATTCTGGTCCTCATTTTTTAATCAATCCCATATTTAGATGGTGCCCTGATCATCAGGAGCATTTGTTTGTTTGGGGGATACACAAGTGTTGGGGGACAGAACTTCATCTATTTTATTCTTTCTCTTGTCTGCTCATGCTATTTCCTTGCTTGAGCTATAATTGTCTTTTGCTTGTGCATGTGGAATTATAACTATCTTAATGCAGATGGAAATAGTAGACCAGCAGACTGGAGATAATTCCAGCTGTATCACATTTTCCCCTTCAATTTCTTGTGTTTGTCTACATGGATTCAGTGATGGGCAAGTGTAGCATTGCTTGTGCCTTCTGTTTTTCCTTTCTGGCAGTTTATTATAGCTGATGAAAACCAGTTTGCATATGGAAAAAAGAGCCATAGTCCAGTAGGGTAGCTGTTGGGTTAGAAACTCCTTTTAGAGGCTCAAAAATTATTGCTGCTGTTTGAGTAATAAAATGATTTATAGCTGTTTTTTCTCACCTGGTGCTCTAGAACATTGCATATTTTTACTCATTAATTTAATTTGTTTTATCATCCTTCCAAGGATGTAGCCTTCCAAACATACATGAAGAAAATTTTACCTAGTCAACTTTAAATGTTTTGGACTCAGTTTCCTATCTGCCCAACTATCCTAGTTGAGTGTTAAGATATGAGAATTGTTATTCAAACATATTTGAAGGATATTGGATAGCATATTACTTCTGTAGATGTTTTCAGTGTTTCTTTGCGGACACACCCACCTTATTTCAAACACTCTGAAAATAAGGCAAAACACATGACAGGACTTAAGTTTGGGGATTCTGTCATTTGCAAGATGGTATTAAGATCCATAAATTTGTCTTTGTGTTGAAAGCTACTGTTGTCACTAGTCCTAAAATGAATTTGGGAAATATTTGTTTATAACAGAATGTATCAATCCTGCCCTCAGAAATAATATTTATGGAGACATGAGTATAGTTCTGAAGTAATCCAGAATCAAGAACTTTCAGGTGTTTATATATTTCACTCACATCTTTTTATGTCAAAGTTCTATGATTACCTGATGTGTTTTTAGATATTTATGGATGGGGAACACCCAAGCAAATTCATAAACAAGATGAAGGGCATTATAAAAATTTACTAATACTTTGCTAATAGTCTTTTTTTTTTAACTTATTAAAGATGTGAAGACCATTTGCCTTTTCATCTTACAGGAGCTGAATAGCTGTGATATTCGTTTTTAATGAGTCAGTTCATTTTAATAAAAACAGTTGTTTGTATAGGATAGTAAGACTTAATGGGTTAGACATTAAATAAGAGAAAATTAACTTATGGTAAGATTTAAGAGAACTACTGATACTCACATTTATGTATTTAATACTATAACGCATATGTTCATCTTTTTTTAAAATAAATATACAGTGATTTTTATAGGTTGAGGAATGTTTTAACATTACATGCTGATACTTTGAAATATGTGTTATTTATTTATTATTATCTCTATATTTTGCCTAATGAAAAGGAAATGATAATGAACTTAATTGTATTGAATTTAATACTTTTATCTGGGACTAGTTTGGAATGGTTTAAATTTATTTCTGGTATTTATATGGTTTATCTTAGTATCTTAGATTCCATCTGGATAGAACAGAGGGTGAGGAAGCATATAAACTTCCTGATGCTGAAATTCTCTACCCCAGTCGCCTAAGCTGCTATTCTCTATCTTTGCTATTCTTAAATTTAAGTACATTAATAATTGTTATAAGAAGCATTCTAAAACATTTGAAATTAAATGCTAAAGTATCCAGCAAGGTTTTGTTAAAAAATAACTTGCTATAATAGAGCTGTATGGTGACAGAGAAAATTTCTTATGCAGTAGTTAGTTCTAGTTCTTGTGTAGTATTATAGTATTGCCCTGCCCTTTTTGGCGTGTGTGTGTGTGTGTGTGTGTGAAACATTGAACATTATTCTAATCCAGTGCAGTTGCTACTAATTTTGCTTTAAACTAGAAAGTGTTAACACCAACTAGAAAATGTGACAAAGCTCAATTTCATTTCTTGTTTATTGCTTGTTTTCCTATTGGACAAAGAGAAGCAGTTCTAGCCTGGCAACTAGAGCTTGCTATTTGCATATCCTGCTTTGATTGGCCAGCTCTCTGCCAAATGCTTCCAATCGTATGGTGTTGTTTTAGTGGTAGGCTATGCTAATTAGCTGCTGTTGCTGGGGTTCAGGGTGCTTTCTGTGTGCTATTCTGCTGCATTGTGTTGCCTGGCGAGAGACATTGATAAATGAGTATTTAATGATCTGCAGCAGTTTCCACTTACTGCAGGCAGACAGAGATTTTAGAACAGGAGCAGAAATAAGGATTTAATTTCTTTTGCTTGCAATGAAAACATACTTTAAGACTTTATGCTAGAATTTTTATACAGATAAAATACTCTTAAATGCTTTTTACAGGACTTTATGTTTGGTGTTTTGTACGATATTTATGGACACCAGGTAAAAGGAAGTTGCTTATGGTATCTGAGAAACTTAATGCAATATTAAAACATCAATAATGTAAATGCTAGCAGTGCTTATAAGAACTGCATACAATTCATGTCCTTTAATTTTGAAAAAGTATTTTTTTAAAAAAAATCTGAGCCATTTATAACTTACTTGTCTTCTGTATTTTTGATAAAAGATACAAATTTGTCTATAATATAGAAGCCTTTCAGAGCCAGCCTTCTGCAGCCTGGTGCCTTTCATATTCAAGGAGATGACATTTCCCAGAATTCCCACTATACTGTCTGAGAATTCTGCAAGTTGTGCCTCAGGTTGAGGAAGGCTGGTCTAAATTCTGTCTTCTGTCACTTCTAACTATCACTAGTAGGTATTAAAGAGACATACACCACAATGCTTTGCTTTCTTATTTTACTTTGCATTTCTCATTAGCAGATGTCATTTTTCTTAATTTGGAATTAAGCTTATAATTGTTCTTTTTTTATTATTATTATTAGATTTTTACCCCTCCTTCCTTCCTTCCTTCCTTCCTTCCTTCCTTCCTTCCTTCCTTCCTTCCTTCCTTCCTTCCTTCCTATCTATCTATCTATCTATCTCAAGGCAGCTAATACTCCTGCCTCCTATTTTCCCCACAGCAACAACCCTGTGCCTGGCCCAGAGTCACCCAGCCAGCTTTCATGCCTAAGAGAGGCCTAGAACTCAGTCTCCTGGTTTCTAGGCCAGCACCTTAACCACTGCATCAAACTGGCTCTCTTATAATAGACTTGCAAAATACATGATTAAATGGCACAGAGAAGTCCAAAATCAGCGTTACTCTCATTTATTTTATGAAAGTTATGTTTCCTTTCAAAGTGTACTTTTCCAGGGTATATCATACAAACAGAAACCCTACGAATAATAAAAATATATATTAAAGGTTGCATTAAATACACTAAAATCTGCACAAACAATCCATTAAAATAGTTAAAATGCCTAGTAAACAAGTAACTTAAAGCAATAAGATAATTTATATCTTATATAAAATAAAATTTATTCTACAAGAAATTAGCAGCACAAATGCAAAAATTGGAATTAAATGATGCAAGAGAAGGCATATTTTGGGGGGGAAGAAATAATTCCAACAATGGGATACTAGCAGTGAGAAGTTTGTGTTCCAAATGGCTATCCATTAGACCTCAATATGTGGGGCACCTGGAATATGACCTCTAGGGCACTTTTGGGAGGTTTGTAAGTGGCACAGAGGTTTGTAAGTGGCATGGTGCTTACCTTGAAAAGTAAGAAAAAGGTAGCTGCAGAGGTAGTTTTTGTGAGAGGAAGAGAGTGGTGGCATTGTCCTGAAGCAACCTAGAACCTCTTTGAGACTTGATTTTTAATCATCAGTATACATACAGAGATGACTGGTACAAACTACGATGATTAAAAATATTGAAATGTGTTGTGTCATGACAGAAACCCCAACCTTTCGCATGTGTCCCAACATCATTGATTTGCATTACAATACACATTTTGTCATTTGTTCCCCTTTGTATCTTCCCTGTCAATACCTGTGGATACACCTGTTGTTCCATGGTCTTTGTAGTTCTTCATATTCCTTGTTTTAATCTGGGGGTGAAACATGCTTTAATTCTTCTTTCTTCTCTGGTCTTTCCTCCTCCCTGTCTTTTATTGCATGTTAATCTTTGCATATTAATTAGATATAAGAAATTGTTGTTTTAAATGAAATGTCCATATAGGTAGTCCTTGTTTAGTGACCACAATTGGGACCAGCAGCTCTGTCAAGTGAAGCAGTCACTAAGTGGGAAATCACGTGACCATGACTATGCTTTCCTTTTCCCCACTCCCCTGCCCTTTGGAATGCTCACCTTGGCACTGGGATTCACACCTTCAGCTTTTGTTTCCCTCCTAACCACTCCCCCACCCTTTGTAATGCCCCATGCTGGGGTAATTAGCACAAAGGGAATTAATGTTTGCATTTACATTCATTGGAGAGAGATTACAAGTGAGTAAGGCACACAGTGGGGGAACACACATCAAAATGGTGGCACCAGCAGCCCTGAGCACACTATGCAAACAGCCAGTTTATTCCCCCTCGTGTGCCTATTTACTCTCTTGTAGTCCATTCCACCCCAATCTCTCAGCTCTGCGAGTGGGGAGGAAGAAAAAAAATGGGTCAGGCACAGGACAGATTACGTAAAAAGATCACTTTTTTCTTTTTCTCTCCCCCCCCCCCCCGCTTGTTTAAGCAATCTCTCTGCTCCGCAAGGGGTGGAGCAACTTCTGCAAACAATCTCTCCTGTGCCTGCCCCGCTTTTTTCTCCCACCCCTCCGCCATAGAGCAGAGAGATTGAAGAGGAAGAGATTACAAGAGAGTAAGCAGGTACACAATGGGGAATATACAGACTGTTTGTGTAGCATGCTTGCAGTTCCCAGCACCACCACATTCCTTTCAGTGTGTAGTCCCCATTGTGTGCCTCTTACTCTTTTTTATAATCCTTTTCTTTCCAATCTTCACTCTGCAAGCGGGGGAAAAGAAAAACAACAGGTCAGGCACAGGGCAATGCATACTGGCTAATGGAGATCACATGACATAGGGACACTAAGGTCATAAATGCAGGCATTGGTTGTAAAGTTATTTTTTCAGCACTGTCGTACCTTCAAACAGTCGCTGAACGAAGCAGTCGGTAAGCAAGACCTAGCTATATACAGTTTTCATGACTCTTACACAGTGCAATCCCTACTTGACTTTGTTACCTAATTTCCCTCTTCTGTTTCTAGTGCCACAGTTGCAAACCTTCGACTTTGTAAGCCCTTGTTCACCTTCATATATGCCAAATGTTATTCCATCTATTCCTTTAATCATCTCTATATCTGAGTTAGGATTTTTAGAAATAGGGCCATCTTGATAAGCAGGCCATCTTGACTTTTGGGGGAAGCTGGCAGGGAAGGTTGCAAATGGTGATCACATGATCACAGGATACTACAATGGTCATAAGTTCGAGCCTGTTGCCAAGCGCCCAGATTGTGATCACATGACCACAGGGGTGCTGGGACAGCTGACACTCTGAAGATCAGTCATAACCATTTGTTCAGCACGGTTGTAACTTCAAACAATCGCTGAACAAATGCTCAAGGACTACCTGTAGAAAGATCTAATTCAGGTCTAATTTTGAAAATGGGATAAATGTATTTTATAGCTTTCTAAAGACAGTTGTTACAAATGAAATTAGAAATGCCACACAGGCATTGTGTGTTGTGTGGAGTTGTGTGGTTCCTTTCTTCTCTCTGTCAGATAATTACTAATAATAAATGCAGTACAAAATTTAAATATCCATGCAGAATGTATGAATTTGCATTGTTAAATTCCATTGTATTTCCACTTATTAATTCTTTAAAATATTACAGGTGCATCTTTTTAACTTGAGTTGATGTGATATAAATCCCTTGTTTTTAATAAATTAGAACTTACATGGGACAGTTCATTTGCTCATTGTTTATACTATAATAGTTTTTGTTTTGTCTTCCATTTTTGTAAGAATGATGTGAATGGTTGTGTTTCCCTGTGCATTTTTTGTACCAAAATTCCAGATGCTGATTTGAATTTTCTGAAAAATTCAAATGTGTTTCTTGTGTCTCCATTCAAGATCATCTTATACTACTTGTGTCTCACATTCTCCTTCCTTCTAAGGAGGATGGCATTAATTAATTATATAAACTGCGTCATTCTAGAGGCCCTAGGCCACTGTTTACCAATCTTAGCAGTTTTCAGATCTGTGAACTTCAAATCCTAGAATTTCACAGCTATCATGGCCATTGATGAGAATTCTGAGTTGAAGTGCTCACACCTAGAAAATTGCCACAGTTGGGAAACAGTGCTCTAGGCAGAGATTATTCCCTCTTGTTAATAAGTGAAAAATACCCTATGTGGAACATTCCTTGGCATTTTTTTTCTTCCTGCTTAATTTTATTTTTTGTTGCTGTTAGATGGAGGGAGACCTATGCCCCTCCCCAACAGATATTTAGTGTCATAACCTGAAGAGCCCCAAATATTTTTAAGTATTAAGCTGGTGTTCCCGGAGACTTATCTATATGTTTCTTAGTAGATTTGCAGTTACATATACTAGAATTAAATAAAGCAGCTCTGTTTTCCAAATACATTTCTAGGTTACTCTGCATTGTATTCCATCTGCCTAATTAATGAATTGTGGGGAAAATCCATTACCTCCTCTAGGCTAGAGCAAGGCTTTAAAAATATATTTCTTTGAATTGTGAAATTCTAATTTTGGCAAATCTGCTTGAAAGATGGTCTGTCCGGTGGTATGGTTGCACAGATTCTTCATTCCATCCCCATGTCCATTAATAGTTTTTTGTATGCCCCCACAAAGTTTAAATTAGTCATTCCCAAATATATATTTTATTCTAGTCTTAATTCATTGCATAATTTCCTTATAACATTGTTGAATTCTATATAGATTTATTTTGGATTTCATATAAATCTTCTTAGTTTTACATTTTTGGGCTGTAATCCAGTGGCAGTCTGCCTCCTGCAGTCATTGCTTAGTATTTATTTGATTTCCACCCAAATTATTACAATAGTAGGCAAGCTATTACATATGTATCTTCTGTATGTAGAATTTTAGATTCTTCTTGAAAGTTTCCCACAGGTTTTTAAGCATGCCTATGTAACGGATAGAACAATAGAAGCTTAGAAGCGTATCTAAGATGCTGAAAAGGAGAGATCCTGTTCTTTCAGTTTAAAAAGTGAAATAAAATGTGAGTTTGGAGCTAAGTTAACCAGATTCATGACTATCAAGTGGTGTCATCATGCTATCACTGTGATAATAATTAAGTATAGCTAAAACCTCCAGTAAATTCATCACATGGTAATGTGTCCTGATTTCTTAAGTCATATGTGAATGTCACACAAACAGAAATGTGATAAGTAAAAGGTAGTTTACGTACAGTCATCTTGAAATGCCATCTTCATATTTGAATACTTTTGGTAGAAATTGAAATGCATTTTTTTTAGCTTCAGAGAAATGTTATATATTTATTAGATTCAAGCTTGTAGGCCACCAGTCATAGTTGTATTCTAGGTGGCTTACAGTACATATTAATTGGAGTTAAAATAGAAATAAAAGGGGAGGGAGACCCAAGTAATAACAACTTACAATAGAATTATCAAACACCCAGATGTGGGAGAACAACACAACCCATTACAAAACAACAATTCAGAATATACTAAAAATCTTGATTCTAACCATCCTTTAATGTAATATGGATAACATAGGAGAGGAATCTGTTTTCATACTGCTGTGTTTAGTGGAGCTGTATATTAAGAGGTATGCCTGATAAGCTCAACATTCTGCCTGGTCTATCATTCTGTTCTAACATAGGTCAACCAAAGACCAGGGGAAAATGAATAAACAGAGCATGAATCCATTGATTAATGAGCTTGTCAGTATGGTTATGTTGGGAGAGGTAAATTTGTCCAAATTCAGAAGTAGTTAATCTACTACTACTCATACATAGGTCAATGCATGTAAATGGCTGTAGGCTAGTTGTTAAGATTAACCACACCTACAGAGAGCCAGTTTGGTGTAATGGTTAAGGCACCAGGCTAGAAACTAGGAGACTGTGAATTCTACTCCCACCTTAGGCATTAAGCCTGCTGGGTGACTTTGGGCCAGTCACTCTCTCTCAGCCCTAAGGAGGAGGCAATGGCAAACCACCTTGCCAAGAAAACTTCAGGGACTTATTCAGGCAGTCGCCAGGAGTCAAAAACTGACTTGAAATCACCATAAATAAAATAAAAATGCATTACATTGTCATATTACGTACTACTCTGGTTGGCAGTACAACTGAGAGTATTGGAGTACAAATGAATTATGGCTAAGTGGGGAAGATTTTCCAAACTTACTAGTGGATAATATAATTTATGTTCTGCACTCAGTTCATTGACCTGTAAGTTGCTTACTGAGCTGTATTAGCTGATACTTTCAAATTATATTTAATTATGAGTGTGTATGTTGTAATTAAAAACTATAGCACTCCAAATATTGGTTAATTGCAGCTTTCAGCATGCATAGAAGGCATAGCCATTGATGAGGAATGCTGAGAATTATAGTTTAACCGTTATCAGAGTGCTATAGCTCTAACCTTTTCCTGATTCTTCCCCATTTTTTTCTGAACAATTAAAATGGGTTACGAAGTATTCCTAATGTTTTATTTTTAAATTGTACGTAAATTGTAAAAGAAACAACTCCTTGTTTGAGAATACCAGAAATCATGTTAAAATATGAAAGGGTAGAGAAGTTTGTCTTAATATAGGTAATCCTCCAGTTCTCAGAAGTCCATCAACATAATAAAAATAAAGGCTCAGAAGATATAAAACTAGTGATAGATTGCATTTCATATTCAGAAAATGAGACTGATGAGTGGCAAATTATGTACAATGAATCTCCCTCCTTTTTTGTTTTTTTTTCCCTGAAAATTGGTAATTTCTTTATCTGTTTAATATATTGGAAGATAGAGTATGTAACTTTTTAATGAGTCTTCTTTTTTCAGTTAACCTTTACCAGCCTGCAAAAAGGAAGAGATGCTTATACTTGTAATAATTCAACAGCTTGTAACAGTTTGTAAAAAAAAAAAAAACAATTTAAGGGAAATTCAACCAATCAATTCATAATTGTCTGAATAAAATGTGCTTTTTTATGAGCAAATGAAGATACATAAAACATTTTATAAAGCAATGACATTATAGTAATTTAGCACCAGGAATGCTAAAAATAAATATTGCCCATATTTCAAATCCCCCCCATGTTATGCAAACAATATCAAAGACTTTGGAAAATACATTTTTTTTTCTGTTGCTTTAGCATTTCCAGAAATTTTATATATTCTGTGCTTCCTCTTTCTACACCTCCATTTAACTCTGACTTCTGGCTGAATAGATTACTTGTCTGAAGCTGAAAATTTAAAAGATAGAGAACACACGTTTTAATGCCTCCTAAGAGCAAAACATTATGATCCTACATATTACTTGAAGTTCCAGTGGACCTACATCATGGTAAATATACATAGGATTGTTTTGCAAGTGTTACAGTAAGGAATGTTTTTGACAGTAGTCTTTCACTACAAGGAGATAGTATCTCTAGAGAGACCATCTTGATGCCTAATTCCCAGTATCATCATAGCAAATTTATTGTCTTATCACTTAAAATACCTTGTACCAACATTCTATCCTTTTTTGTGGTGAATAGGTGGTTTTTTGTTGTTGTTTCTGGTTATGTGATTTACTTACCACAGACTATGGGCAGCTTACACATATAAATGATAACAATAGTAATACAAATACAGGTAGTCCTTGTTTAGTGACTGCCTAGTTTAGTGACTGTTCACAATTACGCCAGTGATGAAAAAGTAACTTTATGACCATTTCTCGCATTTACGACCTTTGCAGGTCTTCAAAGCAAAGGAAAGCTGAAGTAAGATCATAAGCACTCTTGCAGTTTCACTTAGCAACCACTTTGTTTAACAACCAAGTTGCTGGTCCCAGTTGTCACTAAACAAGGACTATGTGTATTACATTACATTAATTCATTAATGCTAATATTGGAGCTAGGGTCTCCACATTCAATCCAAAAAGGCCTTCCAGAAGATTTTGTTTTTTAAACCAGCTTCTAGAAAGCCACGAGAATGGGACCATGCTCATATTGGGTGTGGGTGCAAAACTCCCCACTGTACCTCCTGGTAGATGTGAGTCTTAAAAGGTACACTGGCTATCCAGATTGTGTGGGCAGAATATGGGGAAAGTGGCCTCTTATATAACTAGGCCCCTAGCCATGTAGGACTTTAATGATAGCAGCTATCACCTTGAATTACAGTAAGGAATGCAATAGTGTAATATGGCAGTACCACAACCTGTCAGTAAGTGCACAGCCTACTACATTTTGTGCCAGCAGAAGTTTCTGTGTGGTTTTCAAGCACAAATTAAACAAAATATGACAAAGGGCGTGAGCAATGGTCCCAAGTGCATCCCGTTTTAGGGAGAGCCACAATTGGTGTACCAATTGAAGCTGAGCAAAAACCTTCTAGGCATAACTTCCATCTGTTCTTCTAGCAAGAGCTATGATTCCCTGATAGTTAGCCCACTCTCCAATAGTTAGCCCACTTTGTCAGGGGTAGCATACCCCCATCAAGAGACAATGTAGGTATAAGGGTACTCCATTCTGCATGGGTTATGTCTAAGATTGGTCCTCCCCATCCAGATTCTGACATCCTCCAGGATTAGGGTGAGGGTAGCTTCTCATTGAGTGAGAACTTTTTTGCATCTCCCATTAGGTCCTGGGGTGGAGATACACCACTGGGTATCATCAGCACTTTGATGATATTTCACCCTGAATCAGTGGCTAGCCTCTTCTGGAGGCTTCATATAGATGTTAATCAGGATAGAAGAAAGAACCGAACCCTGAAATATCCCATAAAAAAGACACCAACATCTCTACCCCTGCCACCACTGACTGGACTTGCGTGCTCTTTGTTGTTTTAGTTCTTTGCATGATAGGTCCAAAATTTATGTAGCTGTTAACTAATAAAAAACTTGATGCTCCTATCCTAATTGTAGTTATATGTGGATAGAGCTTCACCTTGTCCTGCATTTCAAAGATCACTAGAGAACCTCAGTTCTATAATCGGAAATTTAAAAAATGCAAAAAAATTAGCAAGAATGTTATGCTTAATGTATGTGGGGTAAAGATGGGCAGCAATATCCTGTTTTTTCTGAAATGAATGCCATTTCAGGTGTTTGAGCTAAAATGATTCACAGAAATATTAAACTTTCTGTTTTCAGTAAGAGTCATAGCACCATTGGTGATCGCTTAAAATATTTTTATATGATATTTATTTATTCATCAAATTTATATGGCTGCCTGTCTCACAAAAAAGTGACTCTGGCTGGCGTACAATAAAACTATAAAACAGTAATACAGTAGTACCTCGGTTCACTTAATCCAGTGGTACCTCGAACTTAATTCGTTCCGTGACTCTGGTCACGACCCGAATCAAATTTTCCCATAAGGTTCAATGTAAATGCGGGTAATCCGTTCTGACCCCTGTGAATTTGGTTGCCAACCGAATCAAAATTTCCCATAGGGTTCAATGTAAATACGGTTAATCCATTCTGAACCATATGGTTTTTTTTTTTTTTAAACCACAAAAATATGAAACAAAGTACAGTACAGTACGAAGAGAGAGAACGCTAACCTTGCTCGAGGCGACTTCTGGCATGGAGGACAGGAAGGCGGGTGGGGAGGCGGTTATTGTTTGGAGGGAGAGTCCCCCTCCCTGCAGGAAGCCACAACCCACATGTCACAGCAGGGAAAAGGCCGCGGATCCTGTTTGTCACCCGATGCGGAGTTTGCAAACGGAAGCTAAATTTTGCAGACGGTGCTGTTCGTGACCCGAATTGATCGTGAACAGAAGCATTCGTAACCCGAGGTACCACTGTATATAAAAAACAATTTACAATCTGGAAAATTTAAAAGCTGTAATTAAAGGCTAAGAGAGGGCAGCAGATATTAACAGCAATGGAGCCACCTCAGTAACTCACCAGTCCCTTGGGGCCCCCAGGCCTGATGGCATTAGCAGGCAGGACCTGCAGCATACCTCTTCTACCAAATCTGATGGGATGGGCAGTTGTAACTGGGGAGAGGTGGTCCCTCAAAAAACCCGGCCCCATGACATGAAGGGGTTTAAAAATCAAAAACAGCACCTTGAATTGGACCCAGAAGCAAACTGACAACCAATGCAGCTTGTGGGGCAGAAGTGTAACGTGTGCCGTTCTTTTCATTTTATTTACTCTCTGTTAATAACTTCTACTGTTCTTAATGTTCAAGAATTTCAAAATTCTGTTACAATCAACAATTACAAAATTAGCACCAGATTAAAATAATATGATTTTCTCTTTATTTAAAGAAAAATAGAAGACTGTCTCCATATTTTTAAACCACCAACCTCAACAAAACAGTAATGATGTTATTAAAAGGTTGGGCTAAAAGTCAGTACACTCTAGAATGTAACAGCACAACCAGATTACCACAAGAATGTTACACATGTTACTTAAATTGGCAACCTTACTAAGTTTGGGAGCATTAAATAAAGCAGAAAAAAGAAGAGGATTTAAACAAGTTTCCTACTTAAATATCAAACAGAAAAGACGTTTAATGAAGATACAAACCAAATTCTCTTAATAAAACTTACTGCTTTACAACCAAGTAAAGCAGTTCTACACTTACTTGAAAATTCAGTACCTGTTGTTCAGCCTCATTCTTTCTTTAAACATAACTTTCACCTGGTAATGGTGTTCTTAATAAAGTTTCAGTAATAAATTAATGTTTTTGGTATGCATTTACATCTTGGGGAAGGATGTAATCTGGTAACATGCTTCAGGATAGCTAGACCTCTGTAGACTGATCACCAGACACTAATATAAGTGACTTTGTGTTTCTTAATTGGCAGGGGAAGTCATTTCCCTTTGCTGCTATACCACTGGTTGAGGGGAGGAAAAGAAGATTGTGGTAGCAAATACCAACTGAAGGCAGTCATTGCTTCATCACTCTTGTGAAGAGTAAGGAAGGATGATCTTGGAGGAGGTATGCAAGAGCCATTGACTAGGCAAAGGGGGCTGAAGTATTTTTAAAGCCCCGAATAGCAAGATAACATTCAGAAGTGGTATAGGCAGATTTAATTCAGTGGTTCACTGAACTATAAGAAGGAGAAGGAGGTATAGCACAATCAGACTTGCAAGATTCTATTATTATAGCCAATTTCAATAGAAGTAGTTTCAGCCTTACTGTGGAGTTGATTTCCTAGTCTGGTCTACCCAGTAGGGCTGACAACTCTAGATAGTCTTGGTTGGCTGAGGTAGTATTATTTCTTTCTATGTACAGTTTTGTTACATAGAACAGTGCATACATGAAAAACATCTGGTTGGATCCAGACAAAAGCACATGAAAGATGACACCTGTTTAGATGGTTGAAAGAAGACAAGTGGATGGGAGTGCTTCCATCTAGTCTTTGGAGATACTCCTGTCTTCTTTAGCCACAACTTGCTGCACTCAGCAAAGCTCTCTACTTTTGGGAGTGGCGTTTTGGGCCAGGGAACTGGGAGAGAATTTGATGGAAGACACCCATATGCTGATTGCCTCTCTCTTTTCAACTCATTACACTAAACTCTTGATTTTTCAGACTTCAGTGCAGTGGACTTCGCATGGAATGGACTAGTTTTCTGATTAATTATAGGTGGTCTTCATTTAACAACCATTTGTTCAGCAACCATTCAAACTTAACTCAAACGGAGCTGAATGAACTGGACCCTGTACTTATAGCTGCTGCAGTGTCACCGCAATCAAATGAGCATGATTTGCGACCTTCCATGCTGGCTTCCCTCAAGCACAGTCAGTGGGGAAGCCAGCAGGAAGTTGGAAGTTGTGGTCAGGTGATCTCCTTGCTTAACGACCCGCACAGCTACATGATTTTTGGACAATGACTGTGTCGCTTAACAGAGTTTCCAGTCCCAAATAGCATTGTTAAACAAAGACTACCTATAATTTCATTTGTGCAATGATATCACACCCAAACTGCATAATTTATATTATTTGTGTAATGATATCATGATACAAATCACTTCAGGTGAGTAGTTCTCAAATTTAAGGGTCCTTTGTTAATAATGGAACTTCCTTCAAATAGTCCATTAAAACAAGGCTTCATTTTTTTTTCTTTTAAATATGAATTTGTTTTAAAATAAATGGCATTTCAGACACTTTCTGTCCCCATGAGAATTATTTGCTGTAATAGGATTGAAAATAGAAAAGTTTATGGAGAAGAAAAATTGATAGCAAACTTAGGATTCATAATCACATTGAACACATGTTTCATTGCATCCTATTGACTTATTTTTTAAAAATACATACACATAACTTGTGGGCATGCTGTTTGACTCACTTTGTCTGTTTGTTTGTTTGTTTATTTTAGCAGAACTTAGCTGAATACTTCTATGTCAGTTTGTATATTTGACATGAAAATAGATTGTAGCTGAAATAAGAAAGCTATACTGAACTGTTGTGCTGTCATTTCTAGGAGGAGAGACTTCAGCATGCAAACCTTCATCTGTTCGGCTTGCACCGTCATTTTCATTCCATGCTGCTGGCCTTCAGATGGCTGGACAGATGTCCCATTCACATCAGCAGTACAGCGATCGTCGACAGCAGAACATAAATGACCAACAAGTTTCTGCCTTACCATATGCTGATCAGATTCAGCAGCCTCCCACTAATCAGGTATGTTGACTTTAGGAACTAAATACTTGCATTAAGATAGCATTTAATATACTTAAAATATGCCACATTCTCTTATTAATAGCTTCTGTATAATTCAACTCATCTTTGCTGCTAAGCATTTGGAAGCATTGAAGTAACATACAAATTCAGCTAACTATATTTCATTTTCTGCAGGTAATAATAGTTTTTTTTAATTTCTTTATACAGCCATGAATCCATTGTGATTGTAGTAGGACTACACAAACTTTTTGCAATATACAATTGCAAAGCATAAAAGATTTGAGAGCGTAATAAGTAGGCTTGGGGTAAAGTCCATCAGCTGGCAACTGGTGTTATCTTAAATGTCGCTGTTGGGGTTCCATGGACACCTAGGATCACATCCTAATTTTATGCTTGCATAGTTTTGTTCTTAATTATCTTCCCACTGCATTGAACTTCTTAGTTCCTTTCTGTTACGTAGCAAATCTAAATTATATAGTTTCCACCGTTTCAGCATATGAATTCTTTATACTTTCTAACAGATAATGCCATTGTTACTATTATTTCATTAGTAAGAAATATACCTTTATTCTTATACTTTACTTCTTATTTTGTTTTGATTATTGTCACTTTAAGAAAATACATTCAGCTTTCCCATGATCATCAGACTTGCTTAGGAAATACTGGTGTGGACATTGTTAAAAGATGTTTTGAAGCCAAATACAGAATATCAGCTAGATGTTTTCTCAAAGATCAATGAACTTGTCCTTGGAAAAGCCATGGTGATTCTTCCTCAGAAGATGATCGTCTACTTTTATATTTACTGTGCTTCCCACAGATTGAACAGGGATAGATCATAAAATAGAATCATAACGTTGAAAGATGCCTGTTAGGCCGCTGTGTCTAAAACCAACTCAGGGTAGGAATCCATATTAAAGCATCCTTGACAGATAGCTGAGCACCTCTGTTGGAAGTCATTCAGCACAAGGAAATTATTTCCATTATCAAAAGACCTTAATGTTAGGATTTTTTCTCTTAATATTCAGTTGGATCTGCCTCCTGTAACTTGAATCAAGTTTTTTCAGGTGATACACTTTGGGACAATAGAGTACAGGTTACTTTCATATCCCTCTCATCCTTCTCTAGGCTAAACAATCCCAATTTCTTTAATATCTCTTTTACAGTTTATTTTTTGTTTACTTGTTCATCATTGTTGCTATTCTCTGAACTTGTTTATCTGAAGTTCTCCAACTGTTGTACATAGGACTGGACAGCCAATGACTTTATCTCTGAAAATTTTGGTTGCAGCTGGTGGTTGACAAAGCACAGAATTATGTTTGAAGGTTTATGAGTCCTGGTGATGACATCCCATTGATGTTGGTTCAGTATCATCATGGCTTTGAAGGATACACCCAAACATTTGAATACCTTAATTTGGTCAGTGCAAAAGCCATTAATTTTCCAAGAGTGTCAGTGGTCTTTTGGAGACTGTGACTACTTTAGTTTTGTTATAAATTGATGACTAGCTAGTCTTCAGTGCTATAACTGGCAACAGCACAGAAGCATCATTTCAAATTCACTTGTGTTAAAGAGAGGATTGCTGCATCATCTGCATATTAAAGAATGGATACAGATCTGTTGCTTAATTGGAGTATGGGCAAACTCAGATTTTGTCAAAGCTTGGGCTAGCAAGTTAATACAGAAATTAAAGAGGCGGAAGGGCACTAAAATGCAAACCTGCTTCACCCCTTTGTATATATGAATTGTACATGAAAGATGCTCTGAAGCAAACCTGCATTACATTGTTTTCATGTATAGCAGCAAAAAGCAGTCAGAAGAAGCAGCCAGTTTCTCTCAAAGTTTGCATCTGGGATCAGGTTAAAGGTTTCCTTTAAGTCAATCAAGGCATATAGAAGATCCCCTGCAGACAATTAATAGATTTTTCTATTTGATAATGAAGAGTAAGGTACTAATCAGGCATCAGGCAGTCTGAAATTGGCTTGTTCCTCTACCAAGATGTTATCCTCCTACATCCAATCTACAGGTGTTCCATAGAGGTGTATACATATTGCTTGTTACACTAAACAAGCTGAAATTAACTGAGACCTTCTTTGTTTATATATTAGGATTGTGACAGATCTACTGCAATTTTTGGAGATCTGGAAGAAGAGATCATTTTGAATCATTTCTCATTTTTAATAATTTCTGCCATCCAGTTTTGTGACATCTGCATCTGTAACATTTTCAACACTTCTTCACCTATCATTAATTTTAAAAACATTGAAAAAGTACAGCACCTCAATGAAATATTGTACTATTCAACTTAAATTACTCCCTCTAGTTATATGAGGATCCACTGAGGAGCACATTTTGAGTAGAGGTTCGAAGCCAGCTATATGTCAATTTGATTAGCATGTCATCCTGTAGATGGCTAACAAGCTTGCTAATTAGTATGTAATAGGCTACATTGTCAAACTGCTTGATAAAATAAAAATGTATTACACATACAGCATTCCCGGAATCTACTAAAGAAGTTTAAAGAATGAGATAAGGTTAGTTTGGCAAGTCATGTTCTTGACAAACCCATGTTGACATATGATACTTATGGTATTCTCAAAGTGCTTCCAAATCAATCTTTTTATGACATGCTCTAGAATTTTCCCAGCTGTTGGTGTTAGACTGATCAGTTTGTAGTTCCCTGTATCCTTCTTTTTGAACATAGGGGCAATACTTGTCCTCCCTTTTCATCTGGCACTTCTCCAATTCTCCAGAATTTCTAAAAGATTTTACATAACAATTCATCAAACCCTCAGCAATTTCCTTTAATATACTAGAATATAATTCATCTGGATTTGAAGATTTAGCCTCTTTCAAAGTAAGTGGCTACTCCCTCACCATGCTCCTGCAAGTCTCAAGGTTCTATTCTGTCCCTTCATTCTGCCTGTCAGAGTTGTCCTATATTGTCTTTTTGGAGAAGACTGACACAAAATAGATGTTAGGCTATGTCTGGGTTGGCAACATGACATGCACCAAGGTATTTTGCAGTACTCACCAATGGCATCTGTGGAATCCCAAAATAAAAACAATTTCTTAAAAAGTGAAATTTATCAATATTTCAGCAAGAACGCCAACATTTTGTCAGATTGTTGAAATCTCATGAGGTTTTGGACTTTTTAAAAACCTTTTTAAAGTTTGGATGCCAATACCATTGTGTCCCCAGCACACATCCTATCTGTTCTACTCCAAAGCCAGTTTTAATATCTCATACTTGTGTAAAGAAAGCTACATTTTACATTTGAATTACACAAGAACTCTTGACATTATTTTTCTGTTTGTCCTGGAGTTTCATCTTTTGTCATTTCAATTTGAGCTAAAACTTTTAACTGGGGGAAGGGGGTTGGGGATCAATGAATCAGATGTGTAGATTTCTTCAGTATTTTCTACTGTGCAGGTAATACAAACAGTTTATCAACTTCTAATATCTTCATGTCTACAGTTATTATTACTTGCTTATCACCTAGCAACTGAACATCCATTAGACCCATCAGCCAGTGTCATCTGTAATGTTGTCTTTTGAAGATACTACCACTGAAAACAACAGAATGATTCTCTGTGAATTCTTTAGTTTTAAAGTTGCTGATGAGCAAAGCTATGAACATTTATGAGTGTGTTTTGATTCAGTAGAAGACTGTTGATCAGAAGGAATATTATTAAAATAGTTGTTTTACAGACTTAAAGCTCCATCTGCTGGCCAGATGAAATCCACTCACAGATCATATTTACTATTATTATGAATAATTAAAAGTACTAAATTTGACACAATTCCACTTCTGATCATTTAATTAAAAAATGTAAAGGAAATGATAGTGTGTTCTGTTTGCAAATGTTGGCATAGTAGAGTGATCTGAAATTAGGTTCATAGTTCAAGTAAAACGTGAAATGCAGTCTTTTTATCAGAAATATATAAAGTCTGTTGCCTACATGATAACGACAGTGATGGTGATTTTTTTGATTATGTTAAGAATTCACAGTGGCTTATAATAACTAACATGAAATACAAAATATAAAATGTATGGGTTGAATCTGGACAATTAAAATTATGTTAAAATCAGTATCATTAAAATCGATTAATATAAGTAGTCCTCAACTTATGACCACAATCAGGACTGGAACATCTGTCACTAAGCAATGCAGTTGTTGAGTTGCACCCAGTTTCATAACTTTTTTTGCTGTGGTTGTTAAGCAAATCATGTGGTCATTAAGTAAATCCAGCTTCCCCCATTGACTTTGTTTGTCAGAAGCCCCCTGGGAAGGTCACAGATGGCAATCCCATGACTCTGGGACAGTGCAACCGTCGTAAATACATTCTGGTTGCCAAGTGCCTGAATTTTGAACACGTGACCACGGGGATGCTATGACAGTTGTAAGTGTGAGGACCAGTCATAAATCACTTTTTTCAGTGCTATCGTAATTTTGAATGGTTGTTAAAGGATGGTCATATGTCAAGGACTATCTGTAGTTCAAAGTTTGGCAAATAGACGTATTTTGCTACTTGCTCAAATACCGAGAGAATGGAGACCAAGCATATCTCAATGGAGAGAACATACTATAGCCTGGGCGCTACATAGGAGAAGCTCCTCTCCTGTTTATTATTAGATACCAAAGTGCTGGCAATGAAGGCATTTTGAAAAGCACCTCTTTTGCTGATCTGGGTAGCTGGATTGGTTTATAGTGGGAGAGGTACTTCAAATAATCAGGTCCTGAATTGTTTAAGACTGTAAAAATTAACACCAGCACCCTAAATTTTTATTTATTTATTCAGTTTATATAGCTGCCAGTCTCACATCCGTGTCTCTAGATGGCTTACTATAAAATAGATAAAATACATAATATAAATAATATACATAATATAAAACTCATAGCAGCAGGGCATCATCCAAACAACTCAATATATCCAGGAAACGGGCTTTGTCACACACCCAGGGCCCCAGGCTTGGGCACAAACCCAAGGAGGGACAGGGCAAATCTAATCTCATGGGGGATGATGTTCCAAGGGGCAGGTGCCACAGCAGAAAAGGCTCTCCTTCTGAGTCCCACCAGCCAACACTCCTTAGCCAACAGTACCCAGAGCAAGCTCCTCCGATTTTATAGTTTCTAATTTTTTAATGATCATGGTTTTAGGTATTTATTATTTTAGCTCTGTTGTACTCCCCCCAGAGTCACTGGCTTTCTTTTAATAATAACTTTATTAAATTTTAAAAGAAAAAGATAAAATCTAACAAGAGCTAACAATCAAGAAAAAGAATAGAAAAAAGAAGGAATAGAGAAAAGGGAAGAAAACAGAGTGCAGAAAGAAAAAGAAGAAAGAAACAAATACAAAAAAAGAATGACTTCTGACTTATTTTACAGCAGATATAAGAAAAACTTACATTAAACTCTTATTCTAAGATTACAACATAAGATCCATTTTTATATTGTCTACTAGTATTACTAATCATCAAATCCATATAGCATGATTTCATATTTTTTCTGTTTCACACAAAAAGTCCAAAAGGGGCTTCCAGTTAGCATTAAAATTAGTCAGTGTCTTTTCTCTAAGCAAAGCTGTCAATTTCGCCATCTCAGCCAGCTCCATCAACTTTACCATCCATCCTTCCATTGCAGATAATGTTGAGTCTTTCCATGTTTGAGCATATAAAACAGAGTCACTGGCTTTGTAAGATGGGTGGCTATATAAATTAGGCAAATAAATAAATAATCAACCAAATGGCAAATATGGTTAAACTTAAATTAGTGGTACACATTGGAACCAACAACCTAATTTCTTGTGTACACTGATGGGCTCTGAGCTGTCTACAATTAATCAGGACAAAGATTTTATATTGTATAGTCTAGTTGATATACTCAGTGTATAGCAGCTGTGAATAAGGCATAATTTATGCTAGACATCCTTAGGAAATGGATTGAAAATGAAAATGCCAATGTTGTAATGCTTGTATACAAATTTATGGTATGTCTGCATCTAAGTATTGGATTCAGTTGCCAAATTTGTAAAAGGATGTACAGGTGAAACTCGAAAAATTAGAATATTGTGCAAATGTTCATTTATGTCAGTATGGCAACTCAAAAGGTGAAACCAATATATGAGATAGACGCATTACATGCAAAGCGAGATATGTCAAGCCTTACTTTGGTATAATTGTGATGATTGTGGCGTACAGCTTATGAAACCCCAAATTCACAATCTCAGAAAATTAGAATATTACGTGACATCAATAACACAAGGATTGGAAATACAACAATATCGGACCTCTGCAAAGTATAAGCATGCATATGTACTCAGTACTTGGTTTGGGCCCCTTTTGCAGCAATGACTGCCGCAATGCAGCATGGCATGGATGCTATCAGCCTGTGGCACTGCTGAGGTATTATGGAAGACCAGGATGCTTCAATAGCGGCCTTCAGCTCTGCTGCATTGTTCGGTCTCATGTCCCTCATCTTTCTCTTGGCAATGCCCCATAGATTCTCTATGGGGTTCAGGTCAGGCAGGTTTGCTGGCCAATCAAGCACAGTAATCCCATGGTCATTGAACCAGGTTTTGGTACTTTTGGCAGTGTGGGCAGGTGCCAAGTCCTGCTGGAAAATGAAGTCAGCATCCCCATAAAGCTCGTCTGCGGAAGGAAGCATGAAGTGCTCCAAAATCTCCTGGTAGACGGCTGCGTTGACCCTGGACTTAATGAAGCACAGTGGATTTCTAATTTTTCGAGTTTCACCTGTAAAAGATATAGAGAAATTCAGAAGAGGATCACCAAAATGAACCAGAGGAATGAATATTTTATTTATTATTTTGATTTATATAGCTGCCCATCTCAAATACACGACTCTGGTAGCTTACAGTAATTTAAAAAAATAGTACAGTGATATAAAAAAACAGTACAATATAAAAACCATATAAAAATCCCATATACAGGTAGTCCTCACTTAATGACCATTCGTTTAGCATTGAAAGTTATGACGGCACTGAAAAAAGTGACTTACAACTTGTCCTTGCACTTATGACCGTCACAGCATCCCCCTAGTCATGTGATCATGATTCAAGTACTTAGCAACCATCACACATTTATGACGGTTGCAGCATCCTGCAGTGATATGATTGCCATTTGTGACCTTCCCAGCTGGCTTCCGACAAAGTCAATGGGGAAGCCAACAGGAGGTCACAAGTCATGGTCACATGATGTCTGGCTTAATGACTATGGGTGATTCACTTAACCACAACAGGGACTGCTGGAACTGCCATTGTTAGTTGGCACATTCACATGACATTTCACTTAATGACTGCTTCACTTGATGGAGTTGCCGGTCTCAATTAGGGTCATTAAGCAAGGACTACCTGTAACACATTCCACAGCTGTGGTCTGAAAAATAACAACAATCAATATAACCACTGTACAGACTCTACTGCACACCCAGATCTCCAACCCTGCTGGCAAAGCCACATCTTTAAAACCTTTTGAAAGTCCAATAGGGCCAGGGTCAATCTGATCTCCAGGAGGATGATTTCCAAAGGGCAGGCACCATGGAAGAAAAGGTTATCTTCCTAGCCCCCTCTGGGTGTCATTCCCAAATAAACAGGGCTCAGAGCATGCCTCTTCTCCTGGACCTAATGGGGTGGGTAGATGTAACTAGCGAGAGGCAGTCCCTCAAATACCTCTTCCTTACTACATTTCTTACTAGAAGAGGCTAGAATGTTTGAGGCTGTAATTTGGAAAAAAAATCATGATTTAAAATCATAGATGGCATGGAGAAAGTGAAGAAGATATGCTTTCTCAAAACATTAGGACCGGAGTCATCCAAAGAAACTGATTAGGGAGAGATTTAGAAAAGACTTTTTTCAGACAATACAAAATTAACTTCAGGTGATAGCTTTTAAATCAGATGGCTTTAAAGGGGAATTGAACAAATTCATAGAGGAAAAGCCTGTCAAAGTTATTAGTCTCAAAGTATCAGTGCTATTTCCAGTCTGGGGATAGTATCACTCCAGATACCAGTTGTAGGGAAACAATAGAAGAAGGGAGATAGTAGATATGGAAAGGCGTATGGGTAGGTGGGAATATATCCAACATTCAAGGAAGCATAAAATACCTTCCGTAGCCATTGGAACAACTGTATTTAACCAACTAGGATGGGCAAAGTTCAACTATGCAGATTGAGACACTCTTTTTTCCGCTTTTCCTGTTCAAATCCTTAGGATCTGCAAGCTGAAACAAGTAAATATGAATAGGATAAATGGTTTTCATAATTATCTTTCTATGACCTTCCCCAACAATGCGAGTCAAAGTAGATCTGATCTATTTTGAGTGGAAAGATGCATCATGAAAATTGCTGTGAGCCTCCAGTTGTTCTGGTTCCTGTCCCACAACTTCTTTATGGAAGATATGCTGCACACTATGAAAAAGTATTGCCAGTGAGTTCTGTGTAGACACAAGAGAAAGAACTAAACCCTTTTAAGTGCATCCGCTGCCATGGAGTATCAGTCTTTGTAGTTCACTACCATGTCAGAGGTAAACCTCTAGTAGTGTGCAAAACATTAAACTTCAAAACATTTGAGAAAAAAAAAATCATGTAACATCTTGACACAGATGTATTTGAACCTGAAACTGGTGCTCCAAAACTGGAGCACTCTTTTGAGATGGAAATACTTTCAAAGTGTTTGAAGCAGTGTATTTCATATTCAGAACAGCAGTTGTGCACTTGAAATGCACACATTTTATGTTCAAAATACAGTACTGTGCAAAAGTTTTAGGCAGGTATGAAAAAATGCTTAAAGTAAGAATGCTTTCAAAAATATATATTGTAATTATTTATGCAATTACATAATGCAAAGTGAGCAATCACAAAATGCAAAGTGAGCAAACAAGAGAAATCCAAATCAGATCAATATTTGGTATGACCACCCTTTCCCTTCAAAACAGCATCAATTCTTCTAGGTACACTTGCACACAGCTTTTGAAGAAACTCGGCAGGTAGGTTGTTCCAAACATCTTGAAGAACTAACCACAGACCTCCTATGGAGGTAGGCTGCCTCATATCCTTCTCTCTCTTCATATAATCCCAGACAGACTCGATGATGTTGAGATCAGGGCTCTGTGGGGGCCAAACCATCACTTCAGGACTTCTTGTTCTTTACGCTGCAAATAGTTCTTAATGACATTGGCTATATGGGGTCATTGTCCTGCTGAAGAATAAATTTGGGGCCAGTCACACGCCTCCCTGATGGTATGGCGTGATGGATAAGTATCTGCCTGTATTTCTCAGCATTGAGAGCACCATTGATCCTGACCAAATTTCCAACTACATTTGCAGAAATGCAGCCCCAAAACTTGCAAGGCAGCTCCACCATGCTTCACTGTTGCCTGCAGACACTCATTATTGTACCACTGTCCAGCCCTTCGGCAAACAAACTGCCTCCTGCCACAGCCAAATACAGGTGAAACTCAAAAAATTAGAATATCGTGCAAATGTTCATTTATGTCAGTATGGCAACTCAAAAGGTGAAACCAGTATATGAGATAGACGCATTACATGCAAAGCGAGATATGTCAAGCCTTACTTTGATATAATTGTGATGATTATGGTGTACAGCTTATGAAAACCCCAAATTCACAATCTCAGAAAATTAGAATAGTGTGAAAAGGTTCAATATTCTAGGCTCAAAGTGTCCCACTCTAATCATCTAATGAATCCATAACACCTGCAAAGGGTTCCTGAGCCTTTAAATGGTCTCTCAGGCTGGTTCAGTAGGAATCACAAGCATGGGAAAGACTGCTGACCTGACAGTTGTGCAGAAAACCATCATTGACACCCTCCATAAGGAGGGAAAGCCCCAAAAGGTAATTGCGAAAGACGTTGGATGTTCCCAAAGTGCTGTATCAAAGCACATCAATAGAAGGTTATGTGGAAGGGAAAAGTGTGGGAGAAAAAGGTGCACAAGCATCAGGGATGACCGCAGCCTGGAGAGGATTGTCAGGAAAAGGCCATTCAAAAGTGTTGGGGACTTTCACAAGGAGTGGCCTGAGGCTGGAGTTAGTGCATCAAGAGCCACCACACACAAACAGATCCGGACATGGGCTTCAAATGTCGTATTCCTCTTGTCAAGCCTCTCCTGAACAACAAACAACGTCAGAAGCGTCTTACCTGGGCTGCAGAAAAAAAGAACTGGTCTGTTGCCCAGTGGTCCAAAGTCCTCTTTTCTGATAAGAGCAACTTTTGCATCTCATTTGGGAACCAAGGACCCAGAGTCTGGAGGAAGAATGGAGAGGCACACAATGCACGATGCTTGAAGTCCAGTGTGAAGTTTTCAGAGTCTCTGTTGATTTGGGGAGCCATGTCATCTGCTGGTGTTGGTCCACTGTGCTTCATTAAGTCCAGGGTCAACGCAGCCGTCTACCAGGAGATTTTGGAGCACTTCATGCTTCCTTCCGCAGACGAGCTTTATGGGGATGCTGACTTCATTTTCCAGCAGGACTTGGCACCTGCCCACACTGCCAAAAGTACCAAAACCTGGTTCAATGACCATGGGATTACTGTGCTTGATTGGCCAGCAAACTCACCTGACCTGAACCCCATAGAGAATCTATGGGGCATTGCCAAGAGAAAGATGAGGGACATGAGACCGAACAGTGCAGCGGAGCTGAAGGCTGCTATTGAAGCATCCTGGTCTTCCATAACACCTCAGCAGTGCCACAGGCTGATAGCATCCATGCCACGCCGCATTGCAGCAGTCATTGCTGCAAAAGGGGCCCAAACCAAGTACTGAGTACATATGCATGCTTATACTTTGCAGAGGTCCGATATTGTTGTATTTCCAATCCTTGTGTTATTGATGTCACGTAATATTCTAATTTTCTGAGATTGTGAATTTGGGGTTTCATAAGCTGTACGCCACAATCATCACAATTATACCAAAGTAAGGCTTGACATATCTCGCTTTGCATGTAATGCGTCTATCTCATATATTGGTTTCACCTTTTGAGTTGCCATACTGACATAAATGAACATTTGCATGATATTCTAATTTTTCGAGTTTCACCTGTATTTCAAATTTTGACTCACCAGTCCAGAGCGCCTGCTGCCATTTTTCTGCACCCCAGTTCCTATGTTTTCATCCATAGTTGGGTCGCTTAGCCTTGTTTCCACATTGGAGGTATGGCTTTTTGGCCACAATTCTTCCATGAAGACCACTTCTGGCCAGACTTCTCCAGATAGTAGATGGGTGTACCTGGGTCCCACTGGTTTCTGCCAGTTCTGTGCTGATGGCACTGCTAGGCATCTTCTGACGTTGAAGGGAAGTAAGCATGATGTGTCTTTCGTCTGCTGTATTAAGTTTCCTTGGCTGACACTGTATCTATAGTCCTCAGCATTGCCTGTTTCTTTGTGCTTCTTCAAAAGAGCTTGAACAGCATGTCTTGAAACCCCAGTCTGCTTTGAAATTTTTGCCTGGGAGAGACCTTGCTGATGCAGTCTAACTACCTTGTGTCCTGTTGCTGTGCTCAGTCTTGCCATGGTATATGAAACTGTCTTCCACAACCTCACCTTAGTAGCAGAGTTTGGCTGTTCCTCACCCAGTTTTAAGCCCTCCTACACAGCTGTTTCTGTTTCAGTTAATGACTGTGTTTTAACCTACACATGAAATTGATTATCATTAGCACCTGCTTGGTGTAATTGGTTAATCATACACCTGACTCTAATCCTACAAGATCCCTGACTTTGTGCAAGTGTAAGAACTGATGCTGGTTTGAAGCCAAAGGGTAGTCACACCAAATATTGATTTGATTTAGATATCTCTTCTATTCGCTCACTTTGTATTTTGTAAATTGATAAACATGAACAATTACAATATATATTTTTGAAAGCATTCTTACTTTACAGCATTTTTTCACACCTGCCTAAAACTTTTGCACAGTACTATATTTCAAAACAAACTATTTGGCAACTCACCATACTCATATTTATCAGGGAGTAAGATTCGTGTGCAGTGTGATGGCTACATAGAATATCCCTACAGTGTCCTGGCCATCCAGACATTCAGCATTAACATTCTCGGTTGATAGGCTGTTAGAGTTTGCGGAAAGTGAGATGGATTTTTTATGGACTGTGGCTTTCTACTCCAATAGGATGAGAGAGTATTTGTGAACCCCTTGGAACTATAATTCTGCAGTACTGTCACCTGCAGTGTCATTTGAGCTTCATCTAAGTGTTATCAATAGATAAGAGTTTCTGATTAAAAAACACATAAAATAATTATTGTATTGTGTCTTTATTGAACACATACATGCAACGTTTACTGTCTTTGTTGGAAAAAAGTATGTGAAACTTTACATGTAGTAACTGGTTACACCTTCTTTAGCAGCAGTGACTTCAGCAAACTTCTTTGTACCTGCTGATCAATCCTGCACATCATCCTGGAGATACTTTGGCCCAGTCCACTTCAACTCACAGTAACTTTTGGGCTTTGTGCACAAACTGCATGCTTCCAGTCACACCCCAGCATTTCATTTGGGTTAAGGTAAAGGCTTTAACTCAGCCATTCCAAAACATGACATTTCTTCTGCTCCAGCCACCTGCTGTATATTTATTTATATGTTTAGGATCTCTGTTATGTTGCATGACCCATATTTTTTCAACCTCAGCTCACAGACAGATAGCATGACAATCTCCTTTAGAATTTGCTAGTGGAACCCAGAATCCATTTTTCCCTCAACGATTGTAAGTCCTGCCCCCCATGATTCATGATGATGTTTTGTTGGAATGCAGTGCTTCATTTTTTCCAGATACATTTCTTATTAATGCTAAAAAGTTCCATTTTCATCTCACAGAATATTGTTCCTGCTGCATCATGGAAGTAATTTTTGGCAAACCTAAGACAGGTTGCAGTGTACTTTCTGGAGATAAGTGCTTTCCTCCTAGATATCCTTCCATGCATACTACGTTTGTTCAATTTTCCCCTTTGGTAGACTGATGAGCACTGATAGCAAGAATGCAAAAGTGGCCTACACATTTTTTGTTGGTACTCTGCGGTTCTTTGCAGCTCCCTTGAGTATTATATTGGGATGATTTTTGTTGGGTAGTCATCTCAGGGAAAAATTAATAGTGATACTGCATATCTCCATTTGTACCAACATCTGTAAAGACATAGATGATGGAAACAGACATGGAAAAACAAGGAAAGTCTTTCAGAAGATCTATGAACTCAGAAGGAAGTTCAAACCTTGAATTTGTATGCTAAAGGAAGCCAATGGACAGATAATAACCAATTCACAGGAGATCAAACTAAGATGGAAGGAGTATACTGAAACAGTGTACAGTAGAGATGTCAGCATCCAAGATACCTTAGAAGTTATTCCTTACTTACAAAAACCTTTAGTACTAAAAGATGAAGTTAAATCAGAACTCTGGTCATTACCAAATTGGAAGGGTGCAGAAATGATGGAATACCCACAGAAATATGGCAAGCAACAGAAGAAGAATCAGTGAAAGTTCTAACTAAGCTATGCCAGCAAATCTGGGGAACCACACAGTGGCCAACTGATTGGTAGAGATCAGTCTACCTTCTAGTACCAAAAAAAAGGAGACTTAACTAAATGTGCAAATTATTGTACAATATCCTTAATTTCACATGCTAGCAAAATAATGCTTAGGATCATCCAATCAGATTAGAGCCCTACATGGAAAAAGAGATGCCAGATGTTCCAGCTGGCTTTAGAAAAGGCTAGAGCTTAGATGAAGCTGTGGTCAGATTGTAGGACATGGTATTGCAGGGTTATGGATAGTTTTAAAAGGTTCGCAAGCTGTATCCTTACTGCTATAACTTGTTACAACATAAAGTGACCTGACAGACACTGGGAAAAATGAATCCCCTTTTTCTCTCACCTAGGTCTCTGTAATACGTTCCAGGTCATAATTTTCATCAGAATTAAATCCTGGATAATAGATACTTTACTCCGAAACTGTCCTGAGGTTAAGAAGCATGATTTTTAGTTTGAAATATAATTTCAAATTTTGATTCTTTGGTTAAGCTGCACCCTGAAAGGAAGGCAGGCAGGCAGGCAGGCTAACATGCTTCATTTTGTGCTGTGGTCATGTTTCTAGGCTCCTACCATATTCACTCCATTTCTCACTCTCCCTAACATGTCTTATAACATCAAGTTCCAATCATACATTTAATGGAGACAAGGTGATGCCTCTGCTCCATACCCTGAGCCCCTTCAGGTCACCCCTTGAGGGCAATTCTGTCAACCCCGAAACAGTGTTTCTTTTATACCCAGAGAGCAGAATGGTCTTAACTGGAGAACTTGAGCAGTTCTGTTCCTGTGTGAAGCCTTCTGGCCAGTTTTCTTTTCTCAACTGCATCTTAGAAATTAATTTCTTTCTGACTTAAACATAAATTTGTTTGTTTATTGTTTATTTGTTTATACAGTTTATAGACCACCCAATTCCCAGTGACGTTGGGCAGCTTACAATATAGAGTATAAGATTCTAGTCTCCTATTTTCTATAGAAACATAGGCAACTCTCTGCTGTAATTCCTGATGACATCAAGTTAAATTAAACTGCTCTTGCAGGACATTTCTGAATTTAGCAAGACAATATATGTATTTAATACCTCTCTCCTTAGGATTATAACTGTATTTATGTATAGTCCCAAACTATGCAAAAAGTTTTTTTGCTTTTTTTGTTATTGTTGTTGCTTCCCTTCCCTTCCTTTCTTATTCTCTTTAATTTTTAAAAAATAATTATATAAGTATTTTTATAAATTTTATTGCTTTTTAATTAATAACAAAAAGGAAAAAAACACAAAAATAATAATATATAAGAAGAAAAAACATTAAAAGGTGCCATTACAAAAAAGTGACAAAAATATAACAAAATAAAAACTTAGTATAGTCTACCATTATAACAGCACATAGTTACAAATCTATATATATTTATCTAATGCAAATATTATTCAAATGCATATATATTTCCAATACATTTATATGACTATCTTAACCTACTGTATTTTGTATAAATGAGTCCATACTTCATTATACTTGTCCATACAAAATGTATATCTATAGGCAATCTGCTCATAAGTGGCAAGTGCAGTCAGGTCTTCATTCCATTGAGTGAATGGGGCCTTGCATTTATCCTTCCAATGCTGCAATATCAGTCTTTTGGCCATAGTAAGGGCACAGAGAATCCATTTACGTTATCCAGATGTCAAATTCCATGTACTAGGTATATAGTTCAAAAGAATATTATCCTCTGAAAAATTTAGCTTTTGTTGCACAATCGTGTTTATATAGATCACTACTTTCTCCCAAAACTTAGTAAGTATAAGACATTGTAAAAACATATGTTTTAAAGAAGCATTATCCTTATTGCACCTCCAACAAAACACTGTTTTTGACAATCCTTTTCTATACAGGCATAATGGAGTCCAGTAAATTCTAAATATTATTTTTTGGTGGGTGTGGATGTGTGTGTATTTATATTTGAGTGTCTGTGTATTTCTGATTATAGCAGACTATGGTACAATTCCATTATTACTTATCCATCCAAATCATTTGCATGGATGCTTTAGACCTTAGTTTTAAATTCTAAAATGGCAAAATAGAATTCCAAAGTTCTGTTGCTAGAATTAAATTGGGTGGCAGAATAATGACAGACATATGCTCCCTGGAACGTATTTTAGAGTATATTTTCAGAATAATTTAATCCAGAGTTTAAAAGTCATAAAAAAGGTTTTAAAAGTTTAAAAGAGCCTGCGGTGTGAGTGCAGCCAGGCACAGGGTGGGTGCTCTGGAGGGTGGGAGGGCGCACAGGTGGCTGCTGCAGACTGGGATAACCACGGCTGGGCTGGGGGAGTAGATGCTCTGGAGGGTGGGAGGGCATGCAGGAATGTGGTGGGAGCGGGAATGACTTACAGGAGCAATTTGTGACCTTCCCTGCCAACTTCCCCATTGACTGCTTGTGGGAAGCCAGCAGGGAAGGTCGCAAATGGCAATCACGTGACCGCAGGATGCTGCAACCGTCATAAATGCGAGATAGTTGCCAAGTACCCAGATCGTGATCACATGACTGGGGGGGGGGTGCTGGGATGGCCAGAACTTTGAGGACTGGTTGTAAGTGCCACTCATTCAGTGCCGTTGTAACTTTGAATAGTCAGTGAGTGGTCATTAACTGAGGACTACCTGTATTTTCAGTCTGGCGGAATCCTTGTGTTGAGGTGGCCTTATTCTCAAAAGGATTTGAGTAACCTGATGATTCTTATAAGTCTTCTAAGGGAATTATGTAGAAAGGAAGTCAGCTTAACTTTTTAAGTGTTGCATATCAATGCCACATAGAACTTGAGAACACTAGTTACTTTGGTAGTATGATTACACTAGAACCCACAGGATAAATAATCAGTGTTTCAGAGATTTGAAGATCCTCTGAATAATGGACACAAAAGCGAGCCTATTCAATAGATTTTAATAGGTAGGCATATACAAGGGGTGATGTTTTCCACATAAAGCCCCAAATTATTTAGAGTACTGACTGGTTTGGGTTTCATAACTGAGGGCAGTACACTGTTTTGGCCCTGAAGCCTACATGTAGTAAACAGGATTGTATTGTGCAAGTGAGAGGGCCAAAGGTTTTTAAGTTTTTTTTCCTTCCTTTACTTTTTGAGGTGGATGTTCAAGTTGTGCTTAACACTTTAACCCCATTCCAAGGCTTAAAACAATTAGTAATGTTTAAACTGGCCATTGATCCTTATATTTTGCCACTAGATTTCAGCAGTGTCAATCCAGGGCTCTCAAGTCTACATGTTACCTGCTCCAGATTAGGACTTTGAACATCATTGCTAACACTGTCAGTGTAGTATGCTTAAAACTGGTACATCTCTCATTTTTTTCTGTCTTAATTTTTTTAAGTCTCTCCTTCTACATTTAAGTTTTCTGTGTTTATTTGGGGGGTTGCATCTTATAATGTACATTCTGTATTCCTGGTTGAAGGCTCTCTTTTGTAAAACACTTCAGCATGGCAGGAAGTTACCTCTGCCTGATGAGCATCCACAGAGTTTGATCTGCTTGGGAAAAAGTAACATTTTAGAACTCTAATTGTATAATCAGGATATTACAACGCAAACATGGAGAAATTATTAAAATAGGCTTTCTTTGTGGAGTAGATGTTTAATATGGAAGATTCTGCTGCTAAAATCCATCAGTGAAAGCTGCTTCAGTTACTATCTGGAAGTCTCAGCTCCTGGGCTCATCTTTATTGAATGTTGGCCATATTCCAAAGTTATGGCCTAAGGACGATATGCATTTATCAGGACACGGTTCAACTCTGCCCACTGGAGTTCTTGATGCAATATCAAGATAAACTGGAAAGGGATGTTGCTATCATTTGTAAGGATTTCTTCATAAGGAGATTCATTTGCTTTAGAAACAGTTGCCCTGTATTTTCTAGGAAAAAAGGCAACCTGGCTTTGTTCTGCTTTTAACAGAATAATCTTACAAAAGGGTGTAGAAACCAAAATGTATTATACTTACATAGATGAAAAATAAACATTGCCTACTGGGTATAATTAAACCATTAAAATGATTCCATAATGTTCACTTTGAATGAAAGCTGAGTTTTTTGTTTGTTGGTAAGATAGATTTTAGTACCAGTCATTTTAAATATTTTACATTTTAAATATATTTCTGATTATTCTTTTGAGGAGGGTGTAATATGTAATCCATTATTTTTAGATAACATTGTTATTTATCTGATTAAGGTTACATTATACTGTCATTTTACAGAGGCGAATGCCACTAACTTTCCGTGATCCAGCAGCTGCTCCTCTAAGGAAACTGTCTGTGGATTTGATCAAAACATACAAACATATTAATGAGGTAAAATCTGTGTAATTCTTTGAGTTAACTCTTCTTTTGATACAGTTTTGTTTATTGTGAGTAGAATTTTTAACTTTCTCTGGGATACAATGCATTTACTAATACTAAAATGCAAACTGAAGCTGTAGTCTTAGTCTGTTAATGTAATGCATTTCTTTGGATATTAAAATGTTTAATACAAAGAAAAAGTATTTTCTAAATTTATATTAATACATACTGTTGACTGGAGATAATATTCTTCCAAAGAATACTTACTAGAGTAGCATTTTTAGAAGTGGAAAAAGCTGCTTAGAACAGTATTTAAAATTTATTACATGTTGTCCTATCATATGTATGAATGGCTAATGTCTACTCTTTATTTGGATTTTTTTCTTCTAATTATGCATTGCTAAAAATTATTTTTTCTGCTTTTAAATTATTCTTACTCTTGCAAATTTGATATTATAGACAAAAGTACTTATCTACTAAAAGAAAAGAAAGCTACTGCTTCATTTTATGAATAAAAAGTGGAAGATACAATAAAATACTAAGGTTGATTTGTCCACTTCACCTGAATGGTAGACAGTTTTTAGACTTGTCTCTGAGAGGGTAGAAAAATGTCCATTACTATAGCTAAGCTTCCTTCATGGCACATAGCCAAAATTCTTATTTGCAAGGCTTTGGAAACCTGGATGTTAGTGGTTTCCTTTCTTTTCTACAAGCCAGGTAGAAAGCAGAAAAAATCTTGCTTGTGTCCAGATTCCAGCCGCCACAGAGCCAGTAAAATTTATTGCATAAAACTGTCTTCCCATCCTCTCTGCCATTAAAGAATGTCCTCTGTCTAAATGACACTTGGTCAATACCATAAAATCAAGACTCTTGATGATGCAGTGAATGTACAGTGATGCTTAAAAGTTTGTGAAACTTTTTGAATTTTCAATATTTCTGCATAAATATGACCTAAAATGTGGTCTGTTCTCCACACAAGCCCCAAAACTAGATAAATTAAGCAAATGAATCAAAAACATTATACTTGTTCATTTATTTACTGAGGAAAATTATCCAAAGCTACTTTTAGCACAGAGCAGGCCAATGTTCTTAGTAATAAAATAGAGGACTACTATCATATAGGCTGAACTATGAATGCATATATTTCTTTGCACATTTTAAAATTATGTCCACTTCTGGAAGTTCTGTGCTTCAAACTTTATGATTTACTGAACTTGCATCAAACTGTTGTATTTCAGCAGCTCCAGAATTGCTTTCAAAGCAGTTGGTCTAAGGCTACTGAAAAATATCCATACTCTTATTTATGTAGGTCCTTTTTGACTGAATAAATTATGCTTTAAAACAACAATGTAACAATCTAGTGAGTGGATAATTATCACCATTTCAATCTGTATTGCAATAGTTTATGATTCAAGCTGACTGTGCTATAATCGCATTTCCTAAAATCAGGTTTACTATGCAAAAAAGAAGCGACGACATCAACAGGGACAAGGAGATGATTCCAGTCACAAAAAAGAGCGGAAGGTTTATAATGACGGATATGATGATGATAACTATGACTACATTGTGAAAAATGGGGAAAAATGGATGGATCGTTATGAAATTGATTCTTTAATAGGCAAAGGTTCATTTGGACAGGTAATGATTGAACAAATTGAATAAAAGCAGCTTAAAGCAGCATCCTATCCAGTTCATATATGGGTGGTCTTTGATATACTCTTTACAATCCATTTTACAGTTTTATCTAGACTAAAACATTATGGGGAAAAACATTCTTACACTATACTACCTTGATTTCATGCATTGATGTGCACTGGTCTGTGTAGAGCTACAAATGCCTAATGGATGTGGTAGCCAGGCATAACATTCTACTTGCTAACAGTGAAGTTCAGCCTAGCAGTATACAGTGCAGCAATATAGTATGCATTTATCAACACAGATATTATTCACTGTACATTCTGTACAGATCTGCAGAAAGTCCTATTTCAGTGGCATTTACTTCTAATTAGTCAAGTAATTTTGTACTGTTAGACTTCATGTGACTTGACAAATACATAACTTTTAAAAACTTTTTAATCAATGATTAATAACAAAGTCTTTTAAAGTTTTTTCCTCCTTTCAAAATTCTGGACTGTTCTGGAATCTTCTCCACAAATAAATATGCATACTTTATGTAACTTAAATTTGAAACAAGATTTTCTTGTTTTTTATGGTAAAAACCTGGAAATGTGTCCTTGGTCTACCAAGATGCCTATTTTAATTTTCTGTCTATGAATGTTTAATGCAGGATTGAAGGAAGTGTATCACTTTTTAAAGAATAACCTGTTGTTTTATTACTTACATGGAAGCAAATTGGTTTGAATTTGACTAGCTTTATGGCTTGTGTGCAAAACTGAAATTGAAGTTTAAAATAGAGTCTAATAAAATGTTAAATAAACAATGAATTCTAGTTTTATATTTAGGAAATTAGAGTTTATTTTAATCTGTTAATTAATTTATTGCATGCAATAATACATTAGAAATTTACTAAAACAAAATTGCAGCTGGAGCATTTTCCCTTCTTAACTATGTGGGAAGAGAAATGGCAAGAGGAGAACATGCTAATTCTGTATTTTGTGTGGGTTCATTCCTGCTTGTTCCAAACTGTGACTTGTATTATATGTGAAGGCAACCACAGAACTTTAACAAAGACTAATGTTCAGTCACCTGAAAGGAATCTTTAGTTTTTATTTAGAAATGCAAATAGTTTTACAAAGAAATTTTATCATTTAAACTGTTAGCTTGAAGTACAAATTCTATCAGTATTAGGTTGTAGTGACTATAAGAAGATAAAACTGAGTTCTATGTTTCATTTTCCCAGACTGTTTTCAATTTGGGTTTGCTGTTTTCCCCACTTGAATAATATAACTGCACAATAGTGAGCTTGGCTTGGCTTCTTCCACCTCCACAATATTTAAATTGAATTAATTGTCAAATAAAGTTTTTATTTAGCACTGTGAAATAATTATTTTCATAGTATTTCCTACTCAACTTTTTATTCTTGTATATCCAAAACTCTATGAAATATACTCCAGAAAATTTATCTATCTTCTGGAACAGATTTGGACATGCATGGAAGCCATAGCTAAAGCCTTATTCATTCAACAGGAATACGGGAATATTACATAATTACCTTGGTTAGTGATTTGTCAAAAGCTTGAGTTTCATTATTTGTTTTAGTTTATTATTCAGATTATATTAAAAAGGGTCTGTTGCTTTTAGAAGGCATTTTATTTCAATAATTGTTTTGTCTTTTAGATTTAACACGAAATTGTATCTATTTAGTGTTTTTCTTTTCTACAGGTTGTAAAGGCATATGACCGTGTGGAACAGGAGTGGGTAGCTATTAAAATTATAAAGAACAAGAAGGCTTTCCTAAATCAAGCCCAAATTGAAGTGCGGCTTCTCGAGCTTATGAACAAACATGACACAGAAATGAAATATTACATAGGTATTGATTTGTCTTTTTAGCCACTTTTGACTATCTCAGAGCCTTTATAATGGTAATAATGTTATATTTCCCTTTTTTAAAAAATCTTTATCCGTTAATCTTTGCAAATATGCACTTTTAGGCTATTTAAGGAGCATTGTGTAATAATTTCTGTAATTTCTTTTACCATGTTATGTATTGATCTGGGTCTATTTTTGCACAATATTGCTCTTAATTGCCTCTAAAAAATTTAGAGATGACACAATTTGGATGACTGTAGCTATTTAATGCAGAAAGTCACCATTATTCATTACATACAGTAAATGGATCCAAGGTTCTTGCTGGAGCATTCCATTGATTTTTTTGATTAGGGTTGGTTGAATGGAAAATGGAATGCCTACAAATGATATCCAGCTGTTTAAAAAATTTTGTTCATACTTTTGATGGTTGATTTTATGTTGTTTTGGTAGTAATATATTTCTTGGAGACAGCTTAATGTTAATAGGCAGTTTGCCTTTCTTCCAGATTGCAACTCATGAACACCTCTTCTTTGATCATCTTAACAGTGGCCACTTTACAATCAAGTGACATTCCAGTTAACAATATCTACCCCTATATATTCCAGCTTTCTGCTATGCGCTAACTGAAACTAGTGGAGATGATATAGTGCTGAATTTTATGAACAAGTTATGTACTCAATCCCTCCCCCCCATGAGATATAATCATTAAGAATTACATTTTATTAAAATAAAAATGATGGCCTGAAAAGCAGGTTCTCCAAGAACAATATCAAATAAGCAATTGCATTTCTATTTATGCCCTTCACAGTGGCGTGTATGTTTTGTCCTGATTTTGTTTCTGAATCCTGTGGGGAGAGGTATGAATGAAAAATTATGCTTGGCCTTGGATATGTTTATTGAATTTAATTATTTAGATACGGATTTTACTTACTGAGATGGAATCCTGGATCTCTCTAGATCAAATCCAACTTTTGCCCTAATAGATGAGACTGGGTTCTGCGTTTCTCCGGTGACCCAGATTCAGTGGGACTGAATTGCTCCAAGTAATATTGAGAGAAACCAAATAATGTGTTGTGTGTGTGTTTTCAAAGTTCTAGTCCTAACCTGTAAAGCTCAGAAAGGTTTGTGACTGTCATATTTGAAACACAGCCTTTTTTCATTGTGAACCTGCTTGTAATTTAACCTGTACTTTGGAAGCTTGGACTGTTCCACCATCAAAAGAAGCTGGATAGGTGGAAACATGAGACAGTGTCTTTCTAATTCTCCCTAAGGTTAGACTAGCCTTTTCTTTATTTAATACCTTTCGTAGAACATTAATTTTTCCCCACATGTGTCATGTGATTGGTTTTAGCTGAGCTCTCAATTTTTAGGAACATTTTCATGCCTTAATTTTATCATTAACATAAATCATCTTGAGGATGTAGGTGCTCAGATTATTTCTTTAACAATGAATGAATTAATGAAACTATCAAAACATCAAGAGACACTGAGGCAGGGAAACACTCAGATTTAGAAACCTGAAGCTTCAAACATGGGAAGTCCATAAATAGCTGAATGGATATAGTCTGCACTTTTTAGAGAAGTAGATGCGGTGGTTTTGATTTTAGCTTCATGTAATTTTTAAAGAAAGAAATTACCTATAACTTTTTTTCCCCAAAAGAAGTTTCTGTTTATGGACATAGAAAAGTAAAAGGACAGTTGTAATTTAATCCCCCTCCCTTTTTTTCCTTTCAGTGCATTTGAAGCGTCATTTTATGTTCCGAAATCATCTCTGTTTAGTTTTTGAAATGCTCTCCTATAATCTTTATGACCTTCTGCGGAACACAAATTTCAGAGGAGTTTCACTGAACTTGACACGAAAGTTTGCACAACAGATGTGTACTGCACTGCTTTTTCTTGCAACTCCTGAACTTAGTATCATTCACTGTGATCTAAAACCTGAGAATATCTTGCTCTGTAACCCCAAACGAAGCGCTATCAAAATAGTTGATTTTGGCAGTTCTTGCCAGCTTGGACAGAGGGTAAGTACGATCACTTCAAGATATTTCAGTATAGCTTGTTTTGTCTGCTTGTTTAATTATATTTTAAATAAATCAGCATACTCCAAAAATAAATTATAAATAAATTCATATGTTCAGAATTACTACACAAGGACAAAGTAAGCAAAATGTTTTGTAGCTATAGAGGGACTACCAGTATTTCTGCATGTTTCCTAACTATACCTTCGAAGTGTAGAGTATATGTCCATTTGGCTGCAGGCTCCATAACAGTGAATGGTAATTCTGTTTGCAGTGTAGTGCACAGTTAAGCTCTGTTGAACTCTTTACTACATCATAGCCAGCATGTTAAAGTTTTGCATTTCTAAAACATTAGCATGTTGCAACATCTATATGGCAGTCAAAGAGTTTTGATGGTTTAAATGGCAGAGTAGTTCTGTTTCATAAAGCAGGACAGGGTTTTGTTTTTGTTTTTTTAAGGTTGCTTGAAGCTATACTTTTAGAGTTTTGATTTAAGGATTCCATAAGGGAATTCTAGGTCTGTAAGCTAGTCTAGTAAGTTAAAAAAAAACAACCCAAAGAGATAAACAGCAAACCACTTCCATACTGTTGCCAAGAAAATATATAGATGTGTCCATGCATCACCTGAAGTTGAACTCCGCTTGAAGGAGGCTTTATTTTATTAAATTGTTTAGAATCTAGTAGCAAAATTATATTATGGTTTTTACAGTGTAATTCTATATATGATTCTTTCAAAATAAGGAAACATAGGATTGTAGTCCATGAAGCAAAATATTTTTAACATTTTGAATCTGTTTATAATTGCATATTTAGCCTTAAACTTGTTTCTTAATTACCAAGTTTTCTAACATGTTAAAAAAGTTTCTCTCCTTATTTTGCACTTCAAACAAATTATTTGCAGTCCAGAATCATTAACATCTAATTATACATTGGTTTGGGATTATTTAATGTCTTTGTTTATAAAATGCAGATATATCAATATATCCAGAGTCGTTTTTATCGATCACCTGAGGTGCTATTGGGAATGCCTTATGATCTTGCAATTGACATGTGGTCCCTCGGATGTATCTTAGTGGAAATGCATACTGGAGAACCCCTCTTCAGTGGAGCAAATGAGGTATGTAATTCCACAAACAATACTTACCATATTTTTCTGACAATAAGACGCCCCCATGTACAAGACGACCCCCATTTTTCCAACCCCAAATTAAGAAATCAATATTTTAAAGATAGTGCAGAACACATTTTTATTTAGTAATTAGTTAACATTTACCTGATACACTCAGTGGGAGGAGGTCCAAACCGTCTCTCTCCAGCTCTATTTCCAGGCTCTTTTGCATAACTGATTACATTCAAGCACGAGTGAAACTGCCAATAGCTTGTCTCTGCAGACAGACTTTCTCTAATTGGTTTGTTCAGCATCAGCTGACGTCAGTTACATAAGGCTCGTGATTGGAGGAAGTCTGTTTGGGAGACAAGCTATTTCACTCGTGATTGGAGGCTAGCAATAGGAGGAAGCCCATTCGCAGAGACAAGGTATGGGCAGTTTTGCAACTGCGCGATTTTCGGCTGACTTCCTTAAATAAGATGCCCTTCAATTTTTAGAGTAAGGATTTTAGAAAAAAGTATCGTCTTATAGTTGGAAAAATACGGTATCTCTCTGATGATGTGGAAAGAGAGGAAGGGAGGGAAAGAGAGATGTGTGCTTAGTGTCATTTGGAATTCTGCATGATTGTTCTACATAACTCTGATTTGCATCTGATTGTCCTACTGTTTGAAAAAAGGATTCACATGCATTTATATTATGCTGACTTGCCTATTTCTTCAGTTTCAAAGATTTGGTTATATTTCTAATTGATTTTCCTCATTCTAAACAGGTTGATCAGATGAATAAAATAGTGGAAGTTTTGGGTATACCACCTGCTCATATTCTTGACCAAGCACCAAAAGCAAAAAAATTTTTTGAGAAGTTGCCAGATGGCTCTTGGACCTTAAAGAAGACCAAAGATGGGAAAAGGGTAAATAGTATTTTGAATCTTTAATCTAGATTAATTTGTTTGTAGCAAATCCTGATTTAAATGAGAACAATTTCAATCCTACATAAAAAAATCCTGTTTTTAGGAATTGTAATAGTAAAATAAAGTGAAAGCATACACGGGATTTCAGACCAAAAATGCTTAGCTTTAAATACATTGTCAAAAACAAACTATGCAGTAATTGTTGTAATTATTTAACTATACAGCCTTTATCAACAAGAATAAAAGCAAAATTTAAAAAAATATAAAAATATTTTATATTTTATTTCCTGGAGGGGAGCTATTTTGGTCTAGAGTTTAAGGCACTGGACTCAGAGCATGGAAGCTTGAATTCTGTTGTAGGCATAAAAGCCATCTGGGTGAATTTGGACCAGACACTCTCACTCTAGGAAGAAGGTATTGGCAATCACTTCTGAAATATTGCCTGGAAAATCTCATGGAATGTCCATATAGTGCCAGGAGTCAATATTGACTTGAAGGAAAAAAGAAATTAAAGGCGACAAGATAAAAATACTTTTAATTGGAGGTTGCACTTACCTCTATTATATGTTAAGTGGATTTGTTTTACAGCATATATTAACTCACATAAACTTTGTAAAGTAAGGAATTCTGGGAAATCATAGGGAAATATTGTCCTATTCATAGGGAAATAGTTTATAAGCATTGACATCTGATCTGTTTATGCTTAGGGTCTTTAAATGGTTGATGTAATACAGAAAGATAATATTAATCTACATATGGCAATTCTTACGTATCTTGGTATGAAGATACTTCTCTTTTGGTTTTCTTTTAAAAGTAAATGATTATCAATATTTTGATAACTGTCAAGGTTTCAGAAGTGGTTGCCATTGCTTGTTTCCTAGGGCTAAGAGAGAGTGACTGGCCCAAGGTCACTCAGCTGGCTTCATGCCTAAGGCAGGACTAGAACTCATGATCTCTCGGTTTCTAGCCTAATGCCTTAACCAGTACACCGAAGTGGCTCTCAAAACTGCAGGGACTTGTCCAGGCAGTTGCCAGGAGTAAAAAAACTGACTCGAAAGCAGCTGTTTTGTAAAATAACTGGAAATATTTGTATTGTTACAAAACTGATGTGAAATCATAAGAAAATGCAATTTTCATATTTATTAATTGTAAAGAATTTCTAATTTTCCAACAGGAGTACAAACCACCTGGAACCCGTAAACTTCACAATATACTTGGAGTTGAAACAGGAGGACCAGGAGGGCGTCGTGCTGGGGAGTCAGGTCATACAGTAGCTGACTACTTGAAGTTTAAAGACCTCATCTTAAGGATGCTTGATTATGATTCAAAAACCCGAATTCAACCTTATTATGCCCTTCAGCACAGTTTCTTTAAGAAAACAGCAGATGAAGGTACAAACACAAGTAATAGTGTCTCTACAAGTCCTGCTATGGAGCAGTCGCAGTCTTCAGGAACCACTTCAAGCACATCTTCAAGCTCAGGTATGCTCATGATTCCTACAACAATGCTTTAGAAATGAAGTCTCTGTAAGAATATTTACCATCTAAATAAAAATGTTTTTATTTTATATTATTTTAAATCTGGTTCTATTTTTTTTTAATTAAATTCATAGCTACCCTTTTTTCCCAATAATAATCTAATTCATTATGCTTTCCTGTCTTCACATCAGAATTTCTAATTGTATCATCTTCCACATTTTGTTTTGCTTATAATTAAAGGTGGCTCTTCGGGGACAAGCAACAGTGGAAGGGCACGGTCAGATCCAACACACCAGCATCGACACAGTGGTGGACACTTTACTGCTGCTGTGCAAGCTATGGATTGTGAAACGCACAGTCCACAGGTAGTTTTGAAAGGAAGTCTCTGTTAAATAATTAATGGTGTATTTAAATAACCAAATGGTCCTGTTCCATGATCACATTACAGCAACAATCTTTTGTCAATTCTGCAGTTTATTTTTTATGATGATGATAGTGGTGGTTGGTCACAGACTTTTTTGTCAATAATAATATCATCATCATCATCATCAAGCCTTAAGAGCAAATGCAAATGCAACAAAGCCAGAATTGAGAAGACAGCAACAGACAGCAAATACTGCCTCTGCAAAAAAGCTGAAGAAACAGTGGACCGCCTAGTTAGCTGCTGCAAGAAGATCGCACAGACTGACTATAAACAACGACGTAACAAAGTAGCAACAATGGTGCATTGGAATATCTGCAAGAAATACCATTTGCCTGCAAGAACTGGTGGGACCACAAAACAGACAAAGTAATAGAAAATGAAGCTAAAATGCTCTGGGGCTTTAGAATTCAAACAGGCAGACACCTGCCACACAACACCCAAGACTTAACAATTGTTGACAAGAAAGACAAAAAAATCTGGATAGTCGGCATTGCAATACCTGGAGACAGCAGAATAGAAGAGAAAGAACTGGAGAAAATCACAAAATACAAAGACCTGCAAATAGAAATAGAACAACTGTTGCAAAAGAAAACAAAGATAGTACCAATAGTAATAGGCACCTTGGGTGCAATCCCAAAACATCTGGAGTATCACTTGAAGACCATTGGCATTGACAAAATCACCATCAGTCAGTTGCAGAAGGCAGCTTTACTTGGAACAGCTTACATCCTGTGACGATATCTTTAACACCATCAAACATCATCTGCTATCCCAGGTCCCTGGGAAGGCCTCGATAGGTAGACAAAAATGTCAAATCCAGTCTAAACATCTGGCTGACTGTGCAACCAACCATAATTTATTACCATTGCTATTATTATTCAGATAATTATTAGATTATCTGATTTAAACCCTAAATAATTGCCAAAAAAGCTAATAGTTGCTTCTAAATTACACTGCTAAAAATGTTTGAAAAGTTGACATATGCATTGCTGAGGACATCTGATAGTCAGATCCAAGAACTTTTGTAATACTGCAGAAGACAGACACAAGACATAATGACCATATTTCATTTTTTTTAACTTATATTTTTAGGCAACATATTAATCAAGTTCAATGTACTGTTATACTTTATTTTGTGATTCTATGTAGATTCTGGTTTTTTAAAAGCAGGTCTAGCCCTGCTTTATTTAGCTTGAAGGGCATGACATAAAATAACTTAAAAACCTTTTTTTCCCCCCACAGGTTCGACAGCAGTTTCCTCCTCCTCTTGGTTGGCCAGGCACAGAAGCTCCTACACAAGTCACTGTTGAAACCCATCCAGTTCAAGAAACCTCTTTCCATGTTACCCCTCAGCAACAGAATGCATTACATCATCATCATGGAAATAATTCCCACCTCCATCATCACCACCACCACCACCACCATCATCATGGACAGCAGGCCTTGGGTAGTCGGACCAGGCCAAGGGTCTACAATTCTCCAACAAACAGCTCATCCACCCAAGATTCTATGGAGGTGGGCCATAGTCACCACTCCATGACATCCCTGTCTTCCTCAACAACTTCTTCCTCTACATCTTCCTCCTCAACTGGTAATCAAGGCAATCAGGCCTATCAGAACCGCCCTGTGGCTGCTAATGCGTTAGACTTTGGACAGAATGGAGCTATGGACGTCAATTTAACGGTCTATTCTAATCCACACCAGGAAACTGGCATAGCAGGACATCCAACATACCAATTTTCTGCTAACACAGGTCCTGCTCATTACATGACTGAAGGACATCTTGCAATGAGACAGGGAATTGATAGGGAAGAATCTCCCATGACAGGAGTTTGTGTTCAGCAAAGTCCTGTGGCCAGCTCGTGACTAAACTGAAACAGATTTGTTTCTTGTGTGTTTTTATAGAAGTGGTGTTTTTCCAAAAAAAAAAAAAAAAAAGTGCAAAGCTGCTTGAATCAGGAGGAGATAGACTTATTGAACCGCTACAGAAGGGCAAAGCTAACTATTTTTTTAAACTTGAACAGATTGCAGTGAAGTTTTTAGAGCCATGTTCATACCTATCCTAGATAGCTTTGAGAAGATTTCTCACCTTTTTGCCCGTTTTAATTACTACAACCAAGTCACGTATATATTTTTCCCCTTGTTCAACAAAGATGAATATTCAAGAGTTGATCTTAGTTGCGAGCATATTTTAAGGCATGCCCAGAATCATATAAATGGGCATTTTGAGGTTTTCCTTTCTTTTCTTTTTTTTTAAATATTAGGGGGGTGGGGGAGAGTAATAATGAGTTTCCATTCCCCAAACATACATGAACACAAAAAGCAGTACTGTAAGGAAGAGGGACCCTAAGATTACAAAACAGAATCTTTAGCTGTAAAAAGGATGGTTGTAATGGTGTTCATGAGACACATTAAGCATGCTAAGTGGCGGTGATCAAGACTCCTTATCTGAACCTACTGAGAATCAAAGCAGCAATTATATTGGGATTCTGTGTCTCATGTTTGAGGCTACAATCAGTTAGTATTGAAATATGACTGGTCCTATAAGTAAGGTGCACTGAGAAGCAATCAACAGGTTGGTCTTGGCCAGTCCAGGGGAAGTCTTAAGTGGTGGTCTTTGGGATAACCTTTGGCCTTATGGATTTGGACTCTAAGTTAGAAGAGCCTACCATTTCAGATGCAATCACTTTTGGACATGCTTTTGCAGACAGTCCTTAATGCTGAAAACACAGAGAATGGGTAATTCAAGAGGCCTTTCTTTTAAAATAGACTTTGTGACCCACTTATTGTAAGGTATTGCAAGGTCACTTTGCGTGTGTCATAAAGCTGACTTCCTTATTGGTTGAAGGTCACAGGAGTAGTGGTTTGCTTTTGATGAAAATAGCTACAACTGTGTTCCTCTCTGCTTTTCACTTTCTTTTTTCCTTTCCTCCTTCTACGTCTTCTTCCTCTTTTTGCTTTTTCTGGGCACGTGGTTTCTCCACTGTTATTTCTGCACAAAGATGTCTTCTGTTCAACCTGAACATTTTTAAAAATGCAGAATTTTATGTGACTGCTTTTTTGCCTCACAATTATGCTGTGAATTTTACAAATTTTTTTCTTTTTTGATAATTTATTGTACCAAAGCTGTTTTTATAGCACATAGATGTCTGTAACCAATAATGTAGCAGTTCTGCACTTTGACACAAGGTGTAACTAGACCATTTTTAAATGTCAGTTGAAAATTATGGCTGTACTATTGCTTAAACAAAACTGGAACTGTTGTTAATTCATAGCCAATACATTTACAACAGTCTGTGTACTGAACATGATAGATATAACATCTAATTCAACACTATAACATCTGTTGCATTATAAATGTGTTCAAGCTTCTGAAAGTAAAAGGGACAGTAAATCCAGAAGCTATGAAACCAGCAGTTAATTTGTTGTATTCCTTATTAGCATAAATGTAAATTTGAAGGCAAGACCTTGATTGCATGAATAGATCCAAAACACTAAGATGAGTGAAGTAAAAAAAAAAAAAGCTCATGTGAGACCTGAGGCTGAGTAGGCTGTACTTAACAGGAGGGTCTGCTGCCTTAGTTTAACACAATCAGTTTGGCAGTTGCTAAATTTCAGAACCCATGTGAAGATTTTTAAATTACGAATACAAACTTTGTGGATTAAATTGAGGAATTAGGGTAATAAAGTGGTTATCTTTCCAGATTAACACTGTTTTGCCCTTTACATGAACAGAAGCAGTAATCTACCTCTGCCAGTAAACCAGTTTAATAGGCCATTCAACAGAATACCATGCACTTCAGACTGGTTAGTTCCTTAGAGCAAACTAGGTCGGTTCTTCTGAACAAAAAAATTTCTTTCTTTTTATAATCATTCCTTATATTGGCAACAGAGAGGCTGAATACAGTGGAAGTATGAAAGAATGCTTTAGAAATAAGGAGTTTTTGTAAAGCAACTTTTTTTTTTATCAAGTATCCATATTTATTTTATATTGCAATATCAAGCCTGTGAATTAAAGTGTTTTTGAACTTCTGTAGTTCAGAAATGTTTGCTGAGCGAAAGGCTGTCACCACAAAAATGGAACATTGAGCTTAGCAATACAAAAAGGAATCCAGTATGTACTGCTGTCTAGGAATATAAGGGTAACAAATATGGGTAACTTTTCTTGTGCTGGTTGCCACACCTTAGCGAGCACCAAAAATACTGTTTTTAAATTTACATAAGGAAAAATCATAAACTCCAGTGCTTCTGCATACTGTGTTATGTTACAGTCCAGTTTTGTGTGCTTTACTACACAGTTTGGTTACAGGACTTCTGTGCATTGTAAACATAAACAGCATGGAAAAGGTTAAATACCTGTGTTCAGATTGTAAGATCTAGTCCGGACTTGCTGTGTATATTGTAACGTTAAATGAAAAGACAAGCCCTTTGTATTATAGTCATGCAGTCTTATGTATGATAAACAGTTGAATAATTTGTCCTCAGACTCTTTACTGTGCTTTAAAAAAATAACTTAAGATAAAATGTAAACATAGTAAAATCTTCCTATGCAATTAACCTACTTCAAGGCCTGGTCTGCTAGGTATGATTATAGTAACATGTAAATATTAGAAACATTTGAGACAGATTTTAAGAGATTATGGAAGTAAAACTTGGAGGTGTAATATATTATTTTGAGTTTTTAATTCAAATAGCAAGACATTTTTGAAATGCCCACACCTCTTTCTCTGTTTTATTCTGACTGTAAAACATATTATTTCTAATTTTCAATTGTATACATTTTTACATTAAGTACTTTTCATATGTTTCTTTTATTTATATAGTGCCTAACCAAGAGTGATCTCTCAGCTGTGCAAACTGTAAAACAGTTCTGATACTGCCAACAGGCTTACAAACTAGCTACAGCACTACAGGAATGTACTTCCCCTTTTATTATTTAAGTTAATGCAAACTAAGTTAAACTATTAAATTAGAAACACATTTTTGAAAAAAGATACTTACATTTAAAACATCTTAATCCAACCGTCATAATTTTCCTTGGTTTTAAAACTGATAATCTTTTTTTCATTTGATACCTCATTATGAGGTCAGCTATGTGCAGGGACATCTTGTACCGCATCATTGTATTGTTGATGGCTGTGAGAAGCTGTTAAACCAAAAGTCAAAACATGCTTGTTCGGTCTCTTGTATGCAATGTTCAGAAAATGGGCCATGCACATACTCAGTACTCCATATCTTAATCAGAAACTAAGCTTAAAAACAAAATTTGGCCCCATATAGGACAGCTGTCTTACGTGGAGCACTTGGCAAAGAAATCAATAGAGGTCTAGCTCCCTCAATTGCGTGCTATAGTATGTTGGGTATTGCTGCAAGAAGCAAGAACGTTCTTTATGAAACCCTTCTTGTTCTCTATGTAGTGTGTGGGTAGCACGAAGAGAAGGGTAGAACATAGCTATGGTGAGGCTGTTTGTAGGCTTTCCATGCAAATATGCTTGCATGGGCTTATCTTTACAAAACAGGGTCTAAACTAATAAATAATGCAAAATTTATCACGAATAATTGGGTTTTAGCCTAATTTCTTCTAAAATGTTAAAGATGTGAAGTGGCGATTATCCATTTTAGGCTAAAAGGCATAATATTAATTTTTTTATTTCAGTTACTCAGTATGCCCAAATAACTTTTAAAAAGTAATATATGCTATGACAGGTCTTAATGCAAGTCTGCACAATACATTACTTTGTCCAAATTTGCACACACAAAGGATCCATGAAGCCACATGAGGACTGATCATAGCCAGTTGATGTGTTACAGTGATGAGCATGCCACCCATTTTACATTTGTGTCACATTCAGATTGGTATGGTTACAACAAATAGCTGATGGAATTCAGTTTAACTTTTGTTCTGTAGCAGTTTTCCCCATCATTGTTTTAAATGTAAACAGCAGGTAGAAAACATTCAGATAGGATTTGACCTGAAACTGCACCTATCTGAGCACAGAAAAAACATGGTAACGGTATTTCAGTAAGTTGAGGACAAAGAAGAAACTAAGAAGTAGAGGAGAGTGCAGAAGTGTAAATTCTACGTATTGCCTGTTTCTATTAGCAATATTGCTAAGAAATGAAGAGTTACTATTGAATTCTTGCCCCACTCAAGTACTGGTAATGGAATTAAATGCTGTGCTTGCAGCATAATTTGACTCCTTGGAGACTCAATGCCTGGTTTAAATCCTGAAAGTTAAGAATGGCTGAGTTCACATGACAGTGACTGAAAATGTAGCATATTTGCTTCTTCATTCAGGTCTCTGATTTGCATACATGATTATGCATCTGCACAGAAGCATGTTCAGAATCTTCTAAAATTTACAATGTTGTTTGGACTAGGCATTACTACCACTGAACTTCCAGTTTGTTTTTAGACTGCATAGTGTTAACACTTTGACCTCAAGTGGAATAGTATTCTTTCTGATATTTTCCCCCCAATTCTTTGAAACTGCTTTGAATTGTTAGTTAGGACACCTTGTTTGCACAGGCAAAGCACTCCCCTCTGATGGGCATAAATGCTTTTTTAGTTTGATGAAGATCATCAGTAATTTATAAGCACTGCCAGGCTGCAGAGCAGGTTCATCATAATTGTTCTCATTTGAAAGCTGCTCTGGGAATAAGCTTTCCGGGGAGGGGAGGGGTGTAAATTTCAATACTATTGCATCTGTTTGTCTGATAAAATTCTCTCCTGCCTGCAGAGGAACTTCAAATTTTTACTTTACCATTATCTACACCAAGTTGAGAGTTTAAAGTTTTCTCAGAGGCCTGTCCCACATGAGTCCAAACAGTCTGATCCCAGCTAGCCTTGAGTTCCTCTTCACAGTGGTCTTCTCCAATTCCACAACTATTACTTCCACCATTGTTGGATTCCCCAATTCATACTGTGCAGTTCTGATTCATCTTCCCCAACCTTGCTGATTCCTCTTCAGGCAAGAAAATCCATCTTGGAAGGAAGGATCTGATGCAAATCCCACTTGAGTGCTCCAGACCACCCTCACTGAGAGAATCAGAACTGAAGTCTTCCCACTCAGCTGAGGTTATAGTTGGTTGCCTTATGCTCACTCTGCTTCTGCAGGTTATCTCCAGTTTCAAGTCAGGCCCCTCTGTTCCACTTGGTCCTTTCAGCATTAAGCTTTTCATAGTTTTCATCAGTGGACCTATACTTCTTGGGAAGCTCAAGATATGAGACAGTCCATCATATGAATTGGTCTTCTCTGTATTCTCAAATGCCATCACCTAACCATGCTTTAGACTAATCATGTGACAGATTTTGCAAACATGCATTCTGGTCTTCAAGGTTCTTTTCCTCCAAGGCCTTCAAGGCAGATCATGCATCTGGGAAACAGCTCAGCACAGTTTCTTGACCAAAGATCACCATCTTCTCAGTCAGTTTGGCCTACTTCTGCTGAGGTTTCTAGCCTCAGATATTGTGCATCGCCAGTGAGCCACTCGTCCCATTCATCCACTTGTGGAGTTCCTGTGAATCTCTCTGAACCTGACAACTACTATAGTGGTGGTGATAAAAACTTTGTGAACCCTTTTGAATTTTCAACATTTTTGCATAAATATGACCTAAAATGTTATCTATTCTCCACACAAGTCCTATAACTAGATAAAGAAATTAAATGAGTCAAAAATATTGTCATCTATTCACTGAGGAAAATGATCCAAAGCTACCTATTTGTGTGTGCAAAAGTATGTGAACCTTTGCTTTCAGTAATTGGTGTGCCCCCCTCAGGCAGCAATGACTGCAATAAAATGTTTCCAATAATAATTGTTTGAGTGCATCCATTTGTACACAGTCTGCCTGACAGTGGACTGGTGGAGTCCAAACTCTTTGGAAGTAGTTTTGTAACCTTTTCCAGCCCGGTGAACATCAACAACTGTTTTTAAGAGGTCCTCAGAAATCTCCTTTTTTTGAGCCATGGCATACTTCCACATATCTGTATTGTGAAGATCAGACTTTGAGAGTGAAGACCCAGAATTCTGTTCTTTAAATAAGGCAGGACCTCCCACGTTCACACCTGATTATCATTCCATTGATTGAAACCCCTGACTCTAGTTTCCCCTTCAAATGAACTGATAATCCTAGGGGTTCACATACAAATATGTAGCTGTGGATCATTTTCCTTAATAAATGAACAAGTATAATGGTTTTGACTCACTTCTTTAATTGGGTTCTCTTTAGTTTTCAGACTTGTGTGGAGAACAGATCACATTTTAGGTCATATTTATGCAGAAATATTGAAAATTCAAAAGGGTTCACAAAGTTTTAAGCACCACTTTATATATGAAAGATGCCTTTTTGGTCTGTTCCACGTCTTTGACATTATCCAATATACAGGATGGATACCAAATACCCAGCTCTCCTTTGGAAGATCTCCATTCCTACAAAGAACAAATTGGTAGAATGGCACATTTTCTTGGCTATGAGATTCAGTAGACTTCTCAAAACAGTAGAAGATTTTACATTGGCTAGTCAAAGATGCTACCACTCTTTCAGTCCCAATTCCAATGCCAGTTCCATCTCATTTCCTAAATGATAAGGCAATGTATTCAAGTTTTTCAGAGGCAGCACACATTGCCAAACAGGAATTATATAAGGCTTTATATATGCATGAGTATTTGACCCAGCAGACAAAACTAAGTGAGCTGTCAAAGTCTAAGGGTTGATTCATACTGTGAGAAATAAGCCAGATGAGCTTAAGTACAGAAAGGCAAAAAGGATTAATAGGTACAATGGTGACCTGATGGAATGACTAATATGAGTGTAATATAGTAATTAACGGATACAATTTGTTCAGAAGGAATAGAAGCAATAGGAAGGGAAAAGTAGTTACCCTATGTTAAAAATACCCATTCTGCTCAGAAAGGATCTGGAAGTACTGTACAATTTGCAATTGTTCATATTCTGTGTCAAACACAATAATTGGGTCTTTGGTATGTTCGTTTTCATATCCATACTCTTCATACAATCTAATATTAGCTGCAAATATTCAGGTTATCAGTCAACATATTTGCATCTAGACCTTCACCCTAATACCACCACAAGCATTCCTTAATATATCTCTGCATGAATACATTAAACAAAGAAACATCACATATCCTTGGCTTATTCCTTGTTCAGTGTTGAAATGTGCTAAACATTTATTTCATTCTCACTCATGCTTTTATCATATACTGCTTTTATCACATTTGGCAACCAACCAGGTCTATATTCATATAAAATATTTCATAATTCTAGTGAACAGCTTATATGCTATATTAATAAAGGTACAATAAATCCCCCCCCCCCCCCCCAACATTCATGCATTTCTCTATGGCCTGCCAAGGAGCAAAAATCTGATTTATACAACCTCTGCCTGGTATAAAGCTGCACTGCACTTCCCAAATTTTGCTCAATGTAATCTAATCAGTTTTTTCTTTGACATTAATAAATATAGCATTTATTTCAATTCCATGCTTTGACATATCACTATCATTCCCATACTAATGTCTAAAATAACTTTTTTTCCCCTAACATCAGTTTCTTCTCAAGCCATTTCAACACCTTTAATTCCATTCCCTCTGCTGGAAAACCTGTTCACCCACTCCCATTTTTTTTTAATTCCATCAAAATCACTCCACGCACTCTCTGCCTCTTAATTTTACCTGTTCCCTGTTCTCTTTGACTACATTTTATATGAACTGTCTTTTTCTTTTGATTCACATTATACATAATTTTTTGTGCAGCAATTATTCTCTAACAAGATTTTTTTTTTCATTCAGAGCCTCTTTCACTTTAGCATTCCAGCAAACATCCTTTTTTCTATTTCTCATAAATGTAACTCCATGCACTTATGTGGCACTTTTACATCACCTTTTATTACATCCATTTTTCATTTATTCTGTTGGAAGGTTAATCTACCTTCTAACTTTCTGATACAAGACTTCTACTTTCACTTAGAATCATTCTAGTTTCACTCTAGTTTCACTAACTTCTTTCCTTTCATATCAAGTTTTTATCAAGAGCCACTCATGATGCCACCACATAATGGTCTGTTTCATATTCAAAACCTTTATTCACTTTTGCATCTTTCACTAATTCAGACTTTTATCATAAACAAATTGATTGTGCTTTTAAATGTTATCCTCTACCATGGTTACAGGTGAATAGATTTATTCTCAAACCATGTATTTGAAACAAACTCAGCTTTTTTCTAAGCAGGGGCTACCAAAACATCTATTTTCATTCGTATCTGGATGACTCAGTTACTTTTAATCTCTTATCCTATCAATTCATGTCACACAACAGAACATTTTTTCTCTCATTCAATCATTATGGAGCAAAAACTTTCCAAAAATTTATCACTTGTTCTATTATAATAATTTCGAAAGCATAAATGCAGCTATCACCAACCTATGAATTACCAGTTCATACTTTTTCACATAAATTTTAGCCCTTTCATTTATAAGTAAACCTTCACTTTTACTTCCATGCATGTGTTCATCAACTTCACAAGATCAGACTACATTCAGATCTATAACTCTCTTCTACTTTCATTTAGTTCCCCTCATTCAGATTTATTTCATCCTTCCCATTCAGATTTCTTTCATTCTCTTCATCAGTTCATGCTCCTTATGATCTACTTTGGTTGCATTCCAAATACAATCTAATGTATGCTATGGTTGTTAACAGGGCACAATACTAGCCAGGGCTGACACATTTTGACCAAGATGCCACAAGTGCAACAAAAGCTGAGTCATGGTCATGCTATGCTGTTTAAACTAGGACCTTGAATCTAGAAATCACCTTACAAGCTAATATATTGTTTCCCACACTCCAACTAGTAAGTATTTGCAGCATATTGACACACTCAGGATATTCCACATATTTCAAAATCAAAAGAAATCAGAATAGTTTCTACAGGAATGTTTCTGGATGATGATACCAAAACAGTATTCAGATGATGCTAGAATAGGACCAGACCTGTGGTCTTATCTTACCAGCAGAACTTGCTTTGTAGTCTGTGGGATACAAATTTGTACTCTCAGATTTGGAACATTTCAGAAAATATTATATCAGAAACAGAACAGGCAATTGGGAGTTTCTGACCAGAGTGAGCGAATAGAAAGGGTGTTTTATAAGAAGGGTTGTAAGCTAGTGGACGTGGTCAGTTGCATTTAAGGAGAATTGCTTGGCTAATTAGGTGACATTGAGTGCTTTCTTTCCCCTCAGGATGACTTAGGGTGGGTGCTTCCTAGCTTGCTAAGTGCAGAGTCTGAAGAGAAAGCTCTTCTACAGTACCTCCAGCTGACTCACTGGTTAAGTACACTGCGTGCACAATTATTAGGCAAGTTGTATTTTTGAGGATGAATTTCATTATTGAACAACTACAGTGTTCTCGGTCAATCCAAAATGTTAATAAACCTCAAACCTGAATATTTAAGAAAGTAAAAGTGAGGTTTTGGCTTTCTTAGGAGCATATCTATGTGTGCACAATTATTGGGCACCTGTTAGTCTGCAGAATTATTATGCAACTAAATGAAAAACGAAAATTCCCCCATCTCACTCGTTTATTTTCATCTGTTAAAGTGAGAATAATAACTCAAAATTTACAAATAAACATTTCTGACATTTCAAACAAAAAATCAGTGACCAATATAGCCACCCTTCTTTGCAATAACAGTCATAAGCCTTCCATTCATGGAGTCTGTCAGTTTCTTGATCTGTTGACGATCAACTTTTTGTGCAGCAGCAACCACAACCTCCCAGACACTGTTCAGAGAGGTGTACTGTTTTCCTTCACCGTAAATCTCCTGTTTGAGAAGGGCCCACAAGTTCTCAATAGGGTTTAGGTCAGGTGAGGAAGGGGGCCATGTCATTATTCTTTCATCTTTGAGGCCTTTACTGGCTAGCCACGCAGTGGAGTACTTCGATGCATGCGATGGAGCACTGTCCTGCATAAACATCATGGTCTTCTTGAAAGATGCAGACTTTTTTCTGTAGCACTGCTTGAAGAAAGTGTCTTCTAAAAACTGGCAGTAGGTTTGAGAGTTGATTTTGAGTCCATCTTCAACCCGAAAAGGTCCAACTAGCTCACCTGTAATAATACCAGCCCATACCAGTACCCTACCTCCACCTTGCTGGCGTCTGAGTCAAAGTGGAGCTCTGTGCCCGTTACTGATCCAGCCATGGGCCCATCCATCTGGTCTGTCAAGAGTCACTCTCATCTCATCAGTCCATAAAACCTTTGAAAAATCTGTCTTCAGATATTTCTTGGCCCAGTCTTGCCATTTCAACTTATGTGTCTTGTTCAGTGGTGGTCGAGTTTCAGCCTTCCTTACCTTGGCCATGTCTCTGAGCACTGAACACCTTGTACTTCTGGGCACTCCAGGTAGGTTGCAGTTCTGGAATATGACAGCACTGGAGGATAATGGGTTCCTGGTAGCTTCACGTTTGATTTTTCTCAAATCTTTGGCAGTTAATTTGCATCTTTTTTCTCACCACGTTTCTTGCGACCCTGTTGACTATTTGAAACAAAATGTTTGATGGTTCTGTGGTTGCGCCCCAATATCTTAGCAATTTCAAGAGTGCTGCATCCCTCTGAAAGACTTTTTACAATTTTTTACTTTTCAGAGTCAGTTAAATCTCTTTTTTGGCCCATTTTGCCTGAGGAAAAGAAGCTGCCTAATAATTATGCACACCTTGATATAGGGTGTTGATCTCCTTAGGCCACACCCTCCCTCATTACACAAATACACATCACCTGATATGCTTATATCCAATAAGTATTCAGGTTTATACAGCTTGTAGGTGGAAAATATGCATAAAAATGATGATATGGTCAAAATACTCACTTGCCTAATAATTGTGCACACAGTGTAGTTAGCTTCAATGTTGCTGCAGCATTCCTCAGCCAACATCTCAGACTCAGTCAGTACTCTTTAGAAGCTTGTGATCCAAATAAGTATACAGAAGGGCAAAAAAGAAATCCTGTGATGAATTTGAAGCAATTCTGATCTCTGAGAAAACCAGGGACCCAAAGTATGTAAAAATGTTAACACTGGGGTTATATTTTATGTCATATAGTAAGAAAACTAAGTTATCAACAATAATTGGTATGAAGGTAGAAAACCAGCAGGAGAGAAAGTTACTTCAGTTTTAACACATAGATTCTCATATTTATGCTGTTGGGCATAAATCTGGGGTTTGTGCTTGATGCAAAGAGGTCCTGGTTCTCAGGGAATTTAAAACAAGGACCAAAGAGGTATACAGACCTGGATGTGGTAGCCTCATCCCATTCCCAGGATGATAGCTTTCAAAACGACAGGGAGGATGAAAGTTTGGGGGGAAAAAAACATCATTTGAGAATAAGGGAGATGTTCCCATAGAAGGAAACCAATTCTTGGGTGATGAATCCACAGCCTTTCAAACTGAGGAGACTCCTCTTGGAGAGGTAGGCTTTTGGTTATGAGCAATTTGATCATTAGAAATATAGATTATGTTGTGATGGGTGTATACATTACATGGTGATTTTATTGTCTGTTATGAAGACTGGACAATATCAAGATAACTGCAGGATAGCGCTAGAGAGAAAACAATTGTCATAGTCTGTACTAGCACTAGTGTTATTTGAAAATATCTACTATTTTATTTATAATTAATATAATAATATGACATAGTATATGGTATATAATTTTATATACCTTGCTATATAAAAATCAGCATGGATTCTGCAAAACTAAATCCTTCCTCATTAACCTTATGGAAGTTTTTGAGAGCCATTTGTCAACATGGCACACTTGGATTTTTAAATTTTATAAATATCAGAAAGCAAAAAGAAAAAAAGGGGGAATAAATGGACAATTTTCCCAAAGAAAAAGGAAATATATCTCTGAAGGAGAAATCTGTGCTTTTTAACATGCTTCTAAATAATCTTGATTTAGGGATGAGTAGTAAGCTAGCCAAGTTTACAAATGATGCCAAACTACTCAGAGTGGTGAAACTATGAAGGGCTCAAAAAGTCTTTTTAAAGTGGATGAATAGCCAACCATTTGGCCAAAGTAATTAGAAAGTGTAAGGTGATGCATATTGGGTCAGAAAACTTTAACTTTCACATGCCCTTATGGAGTCTGAATTGTCAGTAACTAACCAGGAAAATAATTTTGAGGTAATATTGTATAACCCAGTATAGATGTTGACCCAATGTGCAGCAGCTGTGAAAAAGACAAAATCTTTGCTAAGGATCATTAGGAAAGGGACTGAAAATAAAACTGCCAATGCTGTCATGCTTTAGTAGAAAAGCCAAGAGCCTTCAGCTTGGAATAAAAGGTAATTGAGGGAGGTAATTATCAATCTGTAGAAAATCATACATGGCATGGAGAAGTGGACATGGAGATTTTTTCCCCTTCCCTTTGCCATATCCTAGTTTTAGGCTCATCCAATGAAACTGGAAGGAAGTTTAAAATTATCCAAAGAGATACTCTACATATGCAGAATTAACCTGTGGAACATATTACCACAAGATGTAGTCTGGTTCCTAACTTGGATGGCTTTAAAAATAAATTGAGTACATTCATAGAGGATAGGTCTGTTAGTATGGAAGATTCCAAGTTGGGGGCTGCATGCCTTCAAACAGCAATTGCAGGGGAACAACAGTAGGAGAGAAGTGAATTCTCATCTTCAGCTTGCAAGAAAGTCAGAGGCACATGGTTGGCCACTGTGAGGAATAAAATACTAGACTAAGATGGTTCTTGGTTTGATGACAGAGTTCTCCATACTGCAGGTGTACTTCTTTGATGAAGACACATGATGCAGTTTGATATTTTATAAACATGTTTTGATCAATTTTGCCCTTTATTGAAGTCCTATTTTAAAACCATGCATTTAAGTTGGAATTGTATTAACAGAATATTCTTATTATAATAATTTTCATTCCAGCTATTTAACTTAAAATTAACCTGCCTATCCTTTCTAAACAGTTAATTTCACAGTTCCTGAAATGAATTGCTTATGTGTTTTCATTTAAAAATTCCAGGTTCATTCACTAGGTACTATGTTTCTTTCTGAAATTTTAGATTTTTTAGAAGTTCTTTCATTGAGGTTATGCAGAAGAAAAGGTGAAGCATTTGAAGAAAAGAGCATCTTGCAGCTATTAAGAGTGGGGATGGTTTGGGGTCCTGTGGCAGCCAGATGTACAGAAAATATTGCACCAGTGAAAGGATTTAATGGCATATCAACACATCCTAAAAGCTAATGTCTCACCATCAGGGAAGAAATTAAAACTGAGAAGAGGTTGAATATTTCAGCAAAACAACAATCCAAAACATACTTCCAAACCAACTGTGGAGGAAAGAATGACAAAAATGTGGGTATGCCCTTTGTACCATATATAGATTGTGCCACCTCCCGTTCCACTTAAGGATTCACTGAAATATACAATGTGAATGGGGTTGTATAACCTTTTGCTTACAACTGTATATAGCCATTTACATTTAGTTTCTGTTTCTTTGGTTGATCTACAAAAAGTTTTGGTTGTCACACATTATTAAAGAAGTGGGAAACCTATGCTCCTATCCTTCCTTACCATTGATGATGGGGTCTGAGTTGAAACATCAGATGGTTAAAATCTTTCGACCTCTTTTGAAAGACTGAAGTGAGTAGCAGGAGAATATGCTAACTTGGATATGATCCTTTTCACAGGGAGCATTTGATTGAAGATACTAACATAATGGGAACTCTGGATGCAAGTAACCATGCCTTTTTAGAGTTCTAAAACTAGGAGACATCTAAGAAGCTAATGTGGTTGAATAAACACCTTGCAAAGGATCTTAGACTAAAGAAAGATGCTTACATATTGGAAATTGAAGGAAGGGCTAATGGTCAAGGAAGTCTACAAAGCTTCAACTCAGAAATGTAGGAATGAGGAATGAGGTCAGGAAGGTAAAGGAGAAAAATGAGCTAAGGCTAGCAAGAGAGGCAAAATCCAGCAAGAAGGATTTCTTCCGATATATCAACAGGTAGAGGAAGACAAAGGAAGTGATAGAACCATGGTTTATTGCAAATGGAGAAATCTTAACAGACGATCAGGAGAAAGCAGAGAGACTCAACTTCTATTTTGCCTCTGCCTATACATCCAAAAAAATAGTGATTTGAGTAGCACAGCTCAGGAATGAACAACAGGGGTGATACAGGTCAGTAAGGGCATGGTAAAGGATCTTCTAGCTACTTCAGTTCTCCAGGTCTGATGAAATATACCCTAGAATATTGAAGCAATTGACTGAAAAGTTGTCAGGACTTCCTCTGTTAATTATGTCTGAGGAGTCTTGGAGAATCAGAAAGGTGTCAAAAGACTGGAGAAAAGCAAATGTGATTCCCCCACTTGAAGAAGTGAAAAAAAAGAAGGTACCAGTAATTAGCAACCAATTAACCTAATATCAATTCCTGGAAAATATTGATGATACTTTATTATCTGTTGTAAGCAGTCCAGTTGTAAGAATTTTGAAGACAATTCTGTGATTGCTAAGAGTCAGCATGTCAAAAGTAGGTCATGTGAGACGTATCTCCTTCTTTGACAAGATAACAACTTTAGTGGACAAGAGGAATGCTGTGGATATAATATACTTCATATCCAACAAAGCTTTTGACATGGTTCCCCATGTTATTCTCATTAACAAATTGAAGTATGATTCAGATGGTAGTGTAGTATGTGGGTCCACAAATGTCTGGCTAATGGCACTTAGACAGTCAACATTAATGGCTCAATATACAGTTGGAAAGCAATAACCAGTTGGGTCATGCAGAGATCTGAATTAGGGCAAGTATTATTTAATTTTATTATGAATAACCTGGATAATGGGATTAATGGGCTGTTTATAAAATATGCAGTTGATACAAAATTGGGAAGTCTGGCCAACATCAAGGAAGACAGAATAAGACTGCAATGTAAACTGATACGGTTGGAAAACTATGTTGAGAGGAACAAGATATCCTTCAATAAGGAGAAATTCAAAGTATTTCATTTAGGGAGGAAAAATATAGGGCACACATACAAGATTGAGAATTTTGGTTTGGAAGCACTACATCAAATATGAGTTAGTGTAATCTTTAATAACAAGCTGAATGTGAGCCAAAAATGTGAGAAAGTTGCTAGAAGGGCTAACAGTTTTGAGCTCCATCAGTACAAGGATGGTATCAAAGACATGTGAATTCTTTATTCCCTTCCAGGTGAGGCAAAGCAACACCTAGACTACTGTGAACATTTCTGGGCACTGTGTTTCCAGAAGACTGTTAGAACGGGTTTACACGAGGACTATGAAAATGATACATAAACTGGAGGACATGCTCTATAATAACAGGCTGAAAAAACTTGGGATGTTCAGTCTGGAGAAAAGCAGACTGAGGGGAGACATGATATCAGTGTTCAGGTATATAGTACCATAGAAAAGATGTTCAGGAAATATTTTTCATTGCCACAGAAATTAGGACTAGAAATAATGGATAGAAGTTGAAGCTTCTTGATTTCATTTAAATGTAAGAATAAACTTTTTAATGGTAAAATGTGCACAACAGTCTACAGATGCAGATTTTGGTTCTTCATCTTTGGAGTTTTTAAAGAAGAGGCTAGATAGCCATTTCTTAAGGATTGTTTAATTGGTTTTCCTGCACACTGCAGAGGGTTGGACTAGAAGATCCTTGTGTTCTTTTCTGAGTCTGCATTTCTATGATTCTAGTCTACTAGTTGACTAGTCTTCCATTATTTTATTTAATAGATGCTGTCAATATGTAGAGATGGATTAAGGTGACCCTGAGTTAGTTAGCTGTATAGAAATTTGCACTTGTTTTTGATGAAAAGCAATCCTCCAAGTTCATGGGGCAGGGGATAGTGATCAGAACCAGTCTTTGATCTGTGACAAAAGCTAATTAAGTTCCATCAAGTTTTTGCTGTCAGTTAATACTAATAGGCTGGACCTGATAAGCTGAACTCCAAGAACTGGATAATGGCACTGGTGGAAGCAGTGGTTATGAAAGCTGGGATCCTAAGCTGCACTTTCAAAATTGAAATAGGTCTTTGCATAAAGGAAGGAAGTCTCAGGAGGAGGTGCTTTCTACTGATTTTTCAGAACCCCCTTGTGTTTCCCCCATTGCCCCATACAATATCTTCTAAAGGATTAGAAGAATTCCAGGAGGCACTGTTGGCAAAATGTGCTACTCTTTCTTCTAGTAGGAATCTCTGTGGGTTGGAGCCCTTCCATTTGCAGAAAAGTCTAACCGGTAGAGGTGTATGCTTTGAAAGTGTTTAGGAAGAAGTGCTTCCAACCTTATATGAGTACCGCACCTCTCTACTATACATTAAAGTAGTCCAACTTTTTTCAGGCTTCTATGTGAGCCTCAAAAAAAAGTTGCAGATATTTCATTATTTTTAATTAATCAACTCCTGTTCATGAAAGGCCCAAAGCCCTAATTATTTTCTAATCATGCAGAACTCTTTTTATCTGGCTCCACTAATATATGCTTGATATGTTACCAGTACTAGCCACCCACTGCTTCCTGAGTGCAGAATTGGGTGATTTTGTCCTCCCCTCATCCCAGTTGATCACAAATGTATTCTGTGTCCACATTTTCCAGCTTTGGTTCAAAATTGTTCTTTTTTTTTTTTTTTAACCTAAGCCATCTTAAGCTCTGCAGAGCTGATGGTCTCCAATACTTCGTTCCAATATTGTGGCAGCTCCAGCCTCAGTTTCCTGCAGTACATGGCACAGCCTTTCTCCTTTACTCACTGGTCACTGAGTAATTTCATCCTGGGCTGTAGGGATGCTATGTTCTTTGCTGGCCATTTTTTATAATCTTGCAGTTGATCAAATGGTGGCCTATTAAGTCAATGAACTATCCTCAACCCAAGAACCTCATGCTGCATTCAAATCTTACAGCTCTTGGTGGGGCCTTTAGGTTTCTGTTAAGGCTGGGTGAAGTATGCCTCCCTTGCTTTCCCACTCCCTGCCCATAGTACTGCAGAGCTTCCCTCCGCCCATTTTGACCTTGAAGTTGCAATGTAGGAACATTACTACTTTGTTTCTATGAAGCTGAACTATCAGTTTTTCCTTGCTACAAAATTTCCAAGTACTTACACAGGAAGGTAAAAAGAAAGACCCTGTTCCCTGTTGCTTTGATTACTGTAGCATCAGAGCAACGCAGGTACCATAAGGGGGGGGGGGGGGGAAACGTCTGCATTAGTGCCAAAGGACATAATGTGGGAAGGGGGTGGGAAAGTCAGGAGAAGCATGGGAGAGAAGCAGTTTGGTTGCAGTGTGAAATTGCCCTCAGAGTTCTAATCATCACAGCCCAACAGAGTGTTAGATTCTTAGTGAAAATAAATACAGGTAGTCCTTGCTTAATGACCACAACTGACCAGCAACTCCATTGCTAAGTGACACATGTTCAGTGAACATCACATAACCATGCCTGACTTACGTCAGTTCCATTGTGGTTGTTAAGCGAATCACCAGCAGTCATTAAGTGTGATGTCATGTGACTGTGACTTGTGACTTACTGCTGGCTTCCCTATTGAGTTTTCTTGTCAGAATCCAGCTGTGAGGGTCACAAATGGCAATCACATGACCACGGGATGCTGTGACCTTCATAAATGTGCACAAGTTGCCAAGCACCCAAATCGTGATCACGTTACCGTGAGAATGCTGCAACCCTCGTAAATTTGAGGACTGGTCATAAACCTACTTTTTCAACACTGTCATAAGTTAGAATGGTTGCTAAACAGGGCAGTTGTTAACTTAGGACTAACTGTAATACAGATGTATGTATCTAGTTCTCCTTCACGATAAAAAGAATGGTGGAAAAGTTACTGAAAGCTTGTATGTCAAACTATGTTCTGTTCTTCCTGCCAGAATTGTTTTTGTCACTGAAGTATTTTTCCTGTTCATTTCACAAGAAATGAACTAATATAGAAACTAGTTTTTAAATTTACATGCTTGCTGATATATCAAATTTGCATTTTCTACAGGGGTTGTATGGGACTTATTTATCTGTGACTTATATTGGTAGCCTCACCCCAAATTACTTTTCAGTCCAGCTAATCTTCACTGATGAGTTACTGTCCTTGCTTATGTGTATAACTTATATGTGTACCTTTGAAATCAATCTTCCCACATATCTATTTAGTCAAATGGACTGAATAAGAGAAATGATGCAATAAACCAGGGGTATGCTGGCAAAGTTTATTTTGATCTCATGCAGTGCCCAGGAGCTAAAAATACAAACAAGAAACACTGAACTCTCACAGGATTGCCAAAAACTTTTGAGATTTCAGTGAGCTTTCATAAGATTTTGCATTCTGACATGAGATTTTAGTGATTAAAAACTATTTAATTTTACTGGAGGGATGATGTATTTGAGATGTAGCAGATGTTTCATTGCCAATCCCTACAATAAACTACAGGTTGTGGAATGAATAGGTAACAACAAACCACAACACAAGCCAACATGTACAAGCAAACTTCCAACTTTGATCTTAGAGTCTGTTTTGTTACCCCAAACCAGGCATTGATTGTAAACCAGGTCAGTAATTGACATAAAAAATAGATCAGAAATAAACAAACACATTCACACTAAATACAGAGGTATCTGTATAAGTTAGGTGATTCCTGATGGAATACACAACCAGACCTTAATTAGACTTGATAGATGAACATTTAACATTTCCTCAACATTAAAAAACCAACCCAAATTTACCATTATTGCAGCCCTAGAATGCTCCAAATTTAATTTAAGAAGCAGCAAAAGTTTGAGAGCCAGCCCTCTAAAGTTTGTTTAGAAAACATCACTATTACCCCTCACTCCCAACACAAAGTGTGTGGGGGGTGGATAATATCTTTTTTTTATTATTTTCTTTTACATTTATCTAGATTTGCTTTAAAGTTTAATTTTGGGAGAAATGACTGTATTGAGAATAGCTAGCCATTCTATATTTTCAGGTAGCTGGATCAAGTACAATTTGGCTTAAAAATGATCTGCAATAATAAGCAATGTGTGCATATTTTAAATGCCCTACATTGTGTTCAGATAAATAAGTTTTATTACTTTTAGAATGACTTAAGTAACACATTTTTGGATTTCATGTAAACAAACCAATTGCAATAGCAAGTCAGCAATATGGGATTTTGTAACATGTTTTAATGTAAGTTAATAGTTCCCAAAGTGCCCTCATTAAAAAAACTAAAATAAAATAATTCTCAAATATTTAGGATGTAATACGGACTGAGTATAGGGAGGATATCTTTTGATTTATTATACAATAACTTAAAAAGTCACTCTACATACATACATACTTAACCGTCATGGTGGACCTTTTGGGGTAACCAACATTATGTAAAGGGAAAAAAAGGAGTAAGAATTAGTAATCCAATAAACTAAAGGGACGAGATAAGAAAATCAATATTTAGTTTATACTCACACCATTCACTCTATATTTCCATGTTTTTCTATTCATTGCAACCCACTTTGCTTCCGCTGTGTCCATACAGCCTTTATTCAGTTCCTCTCCTTCCTTAAACTTCTTGCTTCTCTGTTTCTGAGGTTCTAATCACCTCCATCTAAATACAGTCTTCCCCTTTCACTTAACCCTAACCAGCCAGAGATACTTTGGTGACTGAGCAACATATGTTGATAAATAAACATAACAAAAACCCATTTATTCTTTCTTTGTGTATTTGTTTTGTGATTCAATCCTTATTTGTTATTTCTACATGATAAATCATCTCTGCATAATTTCTTTCTATTCAATAACTTTCAATATCCATACTACATACCTACTTACCTAACTATCATGATGAGTCTCTTATAAAAGAAATTGGTATATTATTCACCACCCATACATTCTTATTTTACTTCTTAAATACTTCAATCCCGCTGCATTCAACTTCCTTTTATGTGCCTCATGACCTACCCAATTCTCATTTTCATATAACAAACATGTTATTATACATAGATACTGTACTTTTGCTTCTTTCAACAAATGTCTATTCCTCCTAACTGTCCACATGCTACCCATTAGCTTTCTTCCAAAGTTTGCACTTCTTAAAATTTCTATATATTTTTTCCCATCCTTGCTTGGGTACTGTTTATGTAAAATCTGTAATTATTTACTCCATTTTTCCTGTCAAACACAATTAGCTTGGTCTTTCATATATTAGTGCTCACATCCAAACCCTTTGTTATATCATATAGTGTAATGTTTGCCACAAATTATTTGGATTCTCAGCCAGAAATGCAACATCATCTTCATAGAATCATTTGGTAAGTATTCTATTTATTCTCATGTATGCTTTATTTCTGTCATATATAGCTGTAACTACATTCAGCAACTAATCTAATCTAATCTAATCTAATCTAATCTAATCTAATCTAATCTTTATTACTATCATAGACCAGGCTACAGTTAGAACATTGGTTGTTAAAATAAAATACACAGTAATAACAGTGTAATAGGATAATAAATATAAATAAAACAACCTGGCTCTTCAATTTTTTTGAGTCATTGTGGGGTTACAATCACATGAATTACGGTTACTAAGAAACAAGATTTGGCAATTAAAAATGTGACCTTAGAGTATTTGTCAGCTAAATGGAATTGCAAGCCTAATTTAGGAATTGCAGGCCTGAATGGCGTAGATGGCTTTTTAAAATAGATACCAAGTTAAACTAAAATCAGAATAAAATTAACAGCGTAGAAAAGTGTGTTCAGTTGATTTGGTCTCACTATGAAAAACAGATTTTTGCTGTACATGCCTTCTAACATTGCTGATGGTACAGCATTGAACTGAGCTTTGGAGAATGCCCATCAATATTTGGGATGGCTAAGTGAATAGAGACAAGTTGACAGACTAAGATTTTGGAACTTTGGAATTCTCCAAGAGATCGATACAGTTTTGAAATTCATACTCTACTGAAACGTCTCTCTTAGACCTGTTGCTTAATAATCTCTTTAGCTTGTCTAGTGATAATATATACTCAGGTGATAGGTCTTAAGAATATAATTTTCTTAAGGGGTTCTTCTATCACGTAAATTTAAAATTGTCAGATGATTTATTAATGGCAGCAGTTGGTACAAAAATAACTCTTAGCACACTGTTGGGGTAACTAGCCAGACAGCTTTCAACAACCTAGCCTCTAATCTTGGTGTTTCTTTTGGGACACATTTAGGTGACTGAAAAAAGAATCTTAGAAAATCTGATGGATTTTTTTTTCAAGCAGGCCATAGTGCTGTATTAAAATTTCCTCCCTACTTCAGATGGAATCTTAATATTTCTGTGGAACTTTTTTTGCCACTGAGGAGGCATAGTTAATGCGAACAGTTTTCATTCTGGAAACCTGAAGAAAACTTCAAGATATCTAAAACATTTTATTTGTTTTACACCATTTTCAATTATATGTAATCTGTGAGTCTTTGCTGGGAAAAAACACAATCTTTGATTGTAATTAATAGCTAGTTGCTCCTCTTAGAAGTGTTGAACAAAAACACTCCATAATTCAAGCCTATTTATTTTATATAATGTACTTTCTCTACATTAACAAATGTACCATCTTTTTAATATTCATATATTTTTCAATAACTTTTTGAAGTGCAAAAATCAGGTCTGCTCATTGTCACCTCTTATACCCTTTTGATGAGAATTCTGCCATATATCTTCCCCAGTACACATGAAAGACTAACCACCCTGATCTTTCACATTCACTCATGCCTGTTGTTGTTGTTCAGTCGTTAAGTTGTGTCCGACTCTTCGTGACCCCATGAACCATATTGCGCCAGGCCTTCCTATCTTTCACTGCCTCCCTGAGTTTGCTCAATTTCATGCTCATTGCTTCAGTGATGCTATCTAGCCATCTCATCCTCTGCCATCCTCTTCTCCTTTTGCCTTCCATCTTTCCCAGCATCAGGGTCTTTTCCAAAGAGTCCTCTCTTCGCATTAGGTGACCAAAGTATCTGAGCTTGAGCTTCATTATCAATCCTTCCAATGAGCAATCAGAGTTGATTTCCTTTAAGATTGACTGGTTTGACCTCCTAGAAGTCCAGGGGACTCTTAAGAGTCTTCTCCAGCACCACAGTTCAAAGGCATCAATTCTTCGGCACTCAGCCTTCTTTATGGTCCAGCTCTCACAGCCATACATTACTACTGGAAAAACCATAGCTTTGACTATGCGGATCTTTGTTGGCAAGGTGACGTCTCTGTTTTTTAATATGCTATCTAGGTTTGCCATAGCTTTCCTCCCAAGGAGCAAGCGTCTTTTAATTTCATGGCTGCAGTCTCCGTCTGCAGTGATCTTGGAGCCCAAATAAATGAAGTCTGTTACTGCTTCCATTTCTACCCCTTCTATTTGCCAGGGATTGATGAGTCCAGATGCCATGATCTTAGTTTTTTTAATGTTGAGTTTCAAGCCAGCTTTCGCACTCTCCTCTTTCACCCTCATCAAGGGGCTCTTTAGTTCTTCTTCACTTTCTGCCATTAGGGTGGTATCGTCTGCATATCTGAGGTTATTGATGTTTCTCCCTGCAATCTTAATTCCGGCTTGTGATTCTTCCAGCCTGGCATTTCTCATGATGTACTCTGCATATAGGTTAAATAAGCAGGGTGACAGTATACAGCCTTGTCGTACTCCTTTCCCTATTTTGAACCAATCAGATGTTCCATGACCGGTTCTAACTGTTGCTTCTTGGCCCGCATACAGATTTCTCAGGAGACAGGTAAGGTGGTCTGGTATCCCCATCTCTTTAAGAATTTGCCACAGTTTGTTGTGATCCACACAATCAAAGGCTTTTGCATAGTCAATGAAGCAGAAGTAGATGCTTTTCTGGAACTCTCGTGCTTTCTCCATGATCCAGCGAATGTTGGCAATTTGATCTCTAGTTCCTCTGCCTCTTCGAAACCCAGCTTGTACATCCGGTAGTTCTTGGTTCACGTACTGCTGAAGCCTAGCTTGTAGGATTTTGAGCATAACCTGCTAGCATGTGAAATGAGTGCAATTGTGCGATAGTTTGAGCATTCTTTGGCATTGCCCTTCTTTGGAATTGGAACGTAAACTGACCTTTTCCAATCCTGTGGCCACTGTTGCGTTTTCCAAACTTGCTGGCATATTGAGTGCAGCACTTTAACAGCATCGTCTTTTAGTATTTTAAATAACTCAGCTGGAATACTGTCATCTCCACTAGCTTTGTTGTTAGCAATGCTTCCTAAGGCCCACTTGACTTCACTCTCTAGGATTTCTGGCTCAGGGTCAGTGACCACACCAGCATGGACATCAGGGACATTAAGATCTTTCTTGTATAGTTCTTCTGTGTATTCTTGCCACCTCTTCTTAATCTCTTCTGCTTCTGTTAGGTCCCTGCCTTTTTTGTCCTTTATCATGCCCATCTTTGCACTAAACATTCCTTTGATATCTCCAATTTTCTTGAAGAGATCTCTAGTCTTCCCCATTCTATTGTTTTCTTCAATTTCTTTGCATTGTTCATTTAAGAAGGCCTTCTTATCTCTCCTTGCTATTCTCTGGAAATCACTAATGCTACCTTTCCCTTTATATAGGTACACAAGAACAACATTCTTCCAGTATAAATGACATAAATCACAAGCCTCTCTATAAATAAACTGTATTCATATTCTAATATTTCTGTCTGCTGCCTTACCATTTTTCAACATTCTCACAACATTTTTTTACTTTCTTTTCATCATTTTTTTCTTGGACATTAACTAACTTGGACACTAGCATTTGAATCAGTTTTGCTCTTTGATGTATCATTCCCACACTGGTTGCTAAAATACTCTTTCCAGCATTTGCTCACTTCAGTTTCATCCCAAATTATTTTATGACTGTTGCATTCATTCTGTAGAGGTACCTTGTTTAGCCTTCCTCACCCACTTGTAATTAAAAAAAAAATCATAAAATCATTCTGCATTTTCTCTGCCTCTTTTAACTGTTCATCCTTGCTCCTTAGACTACATTCTTTGCAACTATGCACATTATATATCTTTTTCTCATGGTCAGTTTCTTTGCAGCGATCATTTCCTTATATGCATTTAATTTCATCTACTGTCTCTTTCACTACTTCATTCCATGCAGTATCTTTTCTATCCTTCCCACTAGTGTTAACTCCACATGAATGGGCAACGGATGGCACTTTATAGTAAAATTCTTTTCAAAAAAAGATCCATTGCCCATTCATTCTTTGGGGAGATGAATGTAATACTTCTGATTCTTTTTTATGCTGGACCCACACTTTGTCTCCCTGCACTCATTCTATTTTACTTCAGTTTCTCTCACTTTTTTTCCTTTTCTTACACTGCTATTTTTCCTCAAGTTCCAGTACCAAATAATAATCTGTTACACATTCAGAACCTCTCATCATTCTTGTTTCCTTCACTAATTCTCTCAATCTGTCATCATAAAGAATTAAATAAATCATTTTGGGGCAGTTTTTGACTCCTGGTGACTTCCTGGGCCAGTCCTTGCAGTTTTCTTGGCAACGTTTTTTGGAAGTGGTTTGCCATTGCCTACTTCCTAGGGCTGAGAGAATGTGACTGGCCCAGGGTCACCCAGCTGGCTTTGTGCCTAGGCGGGACTACAGCTCATAGTCTCTCAATTTCTAGCCCAATGCCTTAACCACTACACCAAACTGGCTCAATGGTTTTCAATTATTTGAGAGCCAGTGTGGTATTAATGTGCTGACTAGGAATAAGGAAATCCAGGCTTAGTCCTCCCTTAGGCATGGAAGCCACCTGCGTGACCTTGGGCCGATCACTCTCTCTCAGCTGACAAACAGCATCAGGCTATGTGACAGGCCAGGGGAATACACCTTGTCACATCAGGCACGAATGGCTTCAGTGTGTGACTATTTTCCACATTCCACCTATGTGGAAGTACACGCAGATAATTCCAGCTGTGAGGCTGGATTGGCCAGTACTTTAATTTAAACTTCATTTAAGAGAAAAATCAACCAGTCTGATGGAGCCAGGGACACCCCCTCCCAAGTTTCCTCAGGTTTTGTTACTGCTAGAGGAAGCTTCTCTTTAAAAGTACTAGTCTATAGATGCACGAATCAGGTCAAGTCCAATTTGAATTTGTTATTTGATTTAAGGAGACATTTTTATTCATATCTGCAATTCAAAAAATTTAGTTTGTACAAAGATTCAGAAAAATATCAGTGCATGTGCATAAAACTCCATTAAATGTTCAAATAAATTCAAAGGCATATGATTTGATTTGATACATCATGTCAGCAATTCACCTTGAAGATTCAATCAGAGAGATAATTTGATCCAATTGTCTTCAAATCAAAATTTTGCATAGAAGCTTCCTACAGTTTATTCATTTTCATAGGATCAGAAACAGAAGTAAAGAAGAGCAACTCGGAAGAAAATATAAAGCTATAGTTGCAAAGATATTCTTCAAGAAAAATAGTTCCATTTTTTACATCCTCTACCTCTGGCATTATAAACATGATTTTATTTACAGGAATGCATTTTTTTTAAAGGGCATAGGCCTTTTAACTTTTTTAAAAGAAAGAAGAAGATAGCTCTTACATTGCAGTTTCCTTGGAAATATGCCCACCTGCCTGGGGGACAGAGGGGAACAGACCAGAATACAATGACATGATAAGAAGCATTCTGAAAAGCTAAAGGGGATAGTATAGAGGAAGCCTGGTAAATTCAGGTTTTGTGACTGAAAGCTTATGCAAGGAAGAATTTGTGATCTTTGATTCTTTGTTGTTTTTGCTCCCTAGATCAACATCTCTGATCCTCAGGGATATTATAGACAATGTAAGATTATGTAAGATTTCATACTTGCATCCCCTGTAGACAGATGAAACATAACCAGAGTGCTGGTATATTGCCTAAATTGCCTGCTACTTTGAATCATGTATAACGTCAATATATATCAAAATCCTAAAGAATGTGGGATATTGTTAAATTTTGGTTATGCATATAAAAACAAAATGGAACTAGGCTTGCAAAATTAAGACAGCTAAAAATATCTTTTTAATAAAGAGTTTAAGAGGTATTCCAGGTTCATTAACAAAATAATTTGGCTTTATTGACCTGGCTTTGTCATCAGGCCTGGGGGTCTCAGGGGAACTAGTGAGATCTTGAGGTGGCTCCCTTGCTAATTTAATCTCTTGTGTGCCATATGCTTTTTAAACTTTTTAATAATGATTGTTTGGGGGGTTTTTTGGACATGTTTTATTGTTTTATATCTTTGTTGTATGCAACCCAGAGTCACTTGTGAGATGGGCAGCTATATAAATTTTATATAAACAAACAAACCAACAATTATGATATATTTGATATATAAATAAATAATTTAAACCAAACAACCCTTCTTGAGTTTGCAAATTTCTTTCCCAATGTGAATATTGCATGTAATGACAATATGAGTTATTCTACAAGCTTTGAGTTTTTGTTACACTAATTGACAGAAATGGTATTTATGCCAAAGTATTAATTTTCATATAATGAAGAAAAATTAAGAATTCCATCTACAAAGATGCTTCCCAGTGCCTGAGGAAATGAATAAAACTTTTTCAAGAGCACTGAGTAGATTGTCTAGAGTCTTAATTGATTTTTATTTTTAATCAACACCGAAAAAAATCTCTGAGTTTCTTAGAATCATCACCGGTATTGAAAGTTTTCTCAGTACTTGCATGAAAAAATTAATTGCATAATTTTAATAGGAAGTACACTTCAGTAAGCATCATCTGCATCAAAATCAACAATGTACGGTTCATTTAGTAAAAAAAAAAAAAAGTGTTTCTAGAGGACACCAGTGAATCTTTCAGCTCTTCCATAGTCCTGAACCTGCAGATGTTAAGCCCATTTAACCTGAGTTATGCAACTAGTTGCATATTCTAATGAGAAGATGTAAGCAGATTATTCATAGACATGAATAAGTATTTGTAACACCATAATATCAGGTAATTTGTTAATGATTTATGGATTTAATTTAATGCCAAAATTAGGTTTGTGTTGCTTTGTCCCCCTGCTCAAACTTCATTTGAATAATTCCAGAAGATTCCATACAGGATGCAAATGGACTTGATAATTAATAAATAACATTCTGCTTCCATTAAAATCAGGGGAAAGTTGGATGAACTGATCTATGAATCTAAGGCTACCAAAAAAATAAAATAAAATAGAATCTTAATGTTTATCCAGAAGCCTCAAGGCTTGAAGGACTTGGAAAATGAATATGAAAGATGAACAGCCAGTTGTACTAGATATATTGCATATATTGATTACCTGTATTTTATAAATTATACAGGATACACAGTAATCAAAATATCAATGAACAACATGTGCAGGAAATACAAATGTAGGCATTTCAACATGATCCTAACCCAGAAACTGAACAGTTGATAGTTGTTCCTAATTTTTTAAATCAATTATACTATCTTATTCAGATCTAAGTTCCTTTAAGTCATTTTTATTTATTTTTAAACATTTGTATGCCATCCTTCAAAACCAGTTCTTCCCAGTCCAGTGGAAATTGCTTTGGAGTAAGGTATAGAGGATTATCTGCTTAGACATTTTATATTTAAATGCAAATAATTTACACTTATTTGATGTGGTTGTGTTGTATTTAGGATAGTAAGATCAAGCAAGTCTTTCCCATGTATTTTTAAGATCAAAAAGATTAATAATCCCTTTTTATTCTCCCATCTTGGAATTGATTTTGTTTTTTGTTGATTCTGTCCTTTTAATACCTGGCTTTGAGTTTTAATTTGATTATTTCTTTACTCATCTTTATTGAAGACATGAATTATTTGGGAAAGGGAGTGAGGATCCAAAAGGCGTGATATTAATATTTTAATAAGCAGCAGTTTAACTAGTAACAACACACTATGAAGAATGAAAAACACTACTCGGTGTTGATCAGCTTTGAAAACTGTTGTTAATTAATAGCATTCCATTCTTCCCTTGTTTTCAACATTTCAGTGGAAATCACTGACACAAAATACAGTTAAACTCCATTGTAAAAAAATAGAAGTGAGTGGGACATTCTCAGTACAAAATATTGGTGAAACTTCCCCACTGAAAGTTTCAGAAATGTTGAGTTTTTGAGCTTATATTACAAAAAAAATGAAATTCCATAAACTTTACATCAGATGCTTAATTCATAATAATGAAGACAGTGCAAAAGAGACATTAAGCTTTGTGCCCTGTTCACAACTTTACAGCTTAACACATGCATGTGCCAGAATGATGCTGTTTATTTTTCTGTGCTAAAGAACACAAAAGAAAATCATGGGGGTTGTCAGATACAACTTCCATAACATACCTTCTTCTTTTTTCTGTTTAAAAACCTTAATACATTTCCTATGATTAAATATTGGAATACAGGTACAAAAACTGATTATCCCAAAGAAGATTTTTATTTTTATTTTTTTTTCTCATGGAAATTCTCATTTGCAGAGCAAGCTCTCAATAAGTTCTGCATTGGAACTTTCCACTGTCTGTGGAACTCCCCCCCCCCCCCCCCGACCGACCCCATCACTTTCCAATCTATTCTCCCCCTAAGCCTTTTTGTTTTATGGCTATTTATGATTGGTCCTATTGCATTACTATGACATATTAGAGAAACCCTTCATTCTGAGTCCTTATAGCTGTGGCTGAAGCTATGGGCAATTAGAATTACCGTATTTTTCCGACAATAAGACGCCCCCATGTACAAGACGACCCCCATTTTTCCAACCCCAAATTAAGAAATCAATATTTTAAAGATAGTGCAGAACACATTTTTATTTAGTAATTAGTTAACATTTACCTGCTACACTTGGTGGGAGGAGGTCCAAACCGTCTCTCTGCAGCTCTATTTCCAGGCTCTTCTGCATAACTGATTACATTCAAGCACAAGTGAAACTGCCATAGCTTCTCTCTGCAAAAGCCTTCCTCTAATTGGTTTGTTCAGCATCAGCTGACGCCAGTTACATAAGGCTCGTGATTGGAGGAAGTCTGTTTGGGAGACAAGCTATTTCACTCGTGATTGGAGGCTAGCAATAGGACGAAGCTGCCTGCAGAAACAAAGTATGGGCAGTTTTGCAACAGCGAGGTTCTCTTCCGCTGACTTCCTTAAATAAGATGCCCTTCAATTTTTAGGGTAAGGATTTTAGAAAAAAGTATCGTCTTATAGTCGGAAAAATACGGTAGGTTCAAAACCAACATTATGAAAAAAAAATGTTATCATCTTGTCTTTTTGCCTTCTGACCCCACTCCACCTAAAGTTGAACATGATTTTTAATTACAATGGTTTCTTGTATGTAAATGTTGCTTGTACCCCTTTTTTGACATGCAAATCTTCTTGTGTCCCTATGTGTAGCCTTACAGAAAGTGCCCAAAAATAAAAAGGAAAATCTGTAGGGCAGCCAATGTAAATTAACTTAGGACGTAATGAAGTTCCTACTGAATCCAACATGGGTACCTCAGATAGAGACAGATCCTCAGCTACTGTATGCCTCCTTGTTGCCCATAACAAAACAATACTAGAGTTATTCTGGAGTCAGGGTAAGCTATATATACAAAAATAATCAGCATATTCTGACACAATGATGTACACAAAGGGTATCGAACTACATATTCACATTATCTACAATGAAAATAGCTTTTATTTCAAAGGATGAAAGTAAAGCAAGTAGCAATTGTATATTTTTTCTGTTAAAACTTTTCAACTTTACTTATGCAAAGTAAACACCAAAATGCCTTTTTAGGGAACTGTCAAAGTAGTGCAAGTCACATGGAGTCACCTTGTAATAAAACGTTTTCCAGAATCCACTAGATAACGGGGGTAGCTGGTATTCAGTCCAATTCAGTAGTGCATCCTTAGCCTAGAAGACAGCACGGCTTCTAGGAGTTGCAGGTAATCAGTCCATGAAACAAATGTAATTACATCCAGTGAAAATTAGTACAGTCAAGTGAAATTAATGTGAAGTATCTATCACAGTGAAAAACTTCTACTGCCTACTAGATTTCACCTGAGTTATGTATGTTAAATGATGCTATATTTTTGTATAAAAAATGAATGTCAGTGTATATATTTTTTAATTTCCAGATCAAGCATGAGTTAATGAAAAACTAAGGCTGCCATTAGTTTTCTTTTTTGAGGGAAATGCCTTATTTTGGCTCACTTCATGCTATTGGGTTCCAACAATTGCCTTCTGTAGACACGATTGTCTTTGTTCTGCCAGCCTTACTTTGAGTGAGCAGTTATTTACTCTGAAGACTGATTGCTACTAAATTTATTGGGGGTTATTCAAGATAAACTTGTCAATTTCAATCAGACTCCTTTAGTTCTGTTGAAAGAGTCATCCACAAGAATTTTGTTGACTGTAATTTGTCTTTAACAGTCTCCAGACATCTTGCTAGCCAGGTTCCTGTAGCAGTCCAACATTATGTGGCATTTAATGGATCCATTTCCTTTCCTTTCCTTTTCATAATGCACAGAAATTTGGATCACTGTACCATATACCAGCAGCAGACATGGTTACCAGCAGATGCATCATTATATTATTATGCAAAAATATTCAGCAATGTAGAAATGATGGAAGATGGCTCAAAATTGGCCCATGGTGTAAAAGAATAGAATTCGGTTGATTTTAAGGTACAGCATTAGGTTAATCCCACCTGACATACTTGTGAATTAATTCTGATGTCATTTTACAGAGCATAGATTGGAGCACTTCCATAAGGAACTTTTTAGATTAATATCTGGTGCTCTTCATACATGTGTCCCTAGGAAAAACATGCCATTTCCCTGGTTCAGCACAAATGATTTCCCATGTATTTGCAGGCATGGGACAACTTACGAAACATGGCTGCAAATATTATATTGAAAGAAGGCCAATGGATGTCAGTCAGATAAAATGGGTCAATTGTATTATTGCTATGGAATATTTATTTGAGACTAGAATACCAATATATCACTTGATAGGTTATTTTTAGAAACCTGGTAACTTATTGGTGGAAGGGTTATTTTTCATTAATGGATAAGGTATTAAATATTTGTTGAGTAATGGCTGCTTGGTAACTTGTTAGATAACATCTCTGAAGCATACCTTATCCCCAAAGATACCAAAATCAGATAAACTAAGTGCTTAAAAATACCACTTACCCAGTATTATCCAAACTGTGCACTAAAATCATCTGGGAAGACCATTTAATGGTCTCTCAAGTTATTTCTGTTCATAGTGCATTAACCAGGAGTACGTCCTTTTCAGCGGGGATACCCTGACTTTGATTGTTCCAAGGGAAGTACTGCAGGCCTCATACTTTACTCTTTGAGATGGTAATTAAATACATGCTTATTCAAGTTGGTTGTAAGAAAACCTATCTATTTCAGGACCAGTCAGTCTTTTAAAATAGCTATTATAATTTGCTTTTAAAAAACCTATTTGTGTGTTTGTTTGTTTATTTATAAGCTTGTTGATTTTATTTTGTTGTTTTCTTGAAAACTGCTCTGGGCTCCTGTGGAGGAAGAGCAGTAGTGAAACAAGATTAATAAAAATGAATAACAATATCAATTTTTGAAGTCTTACAGTATTTTCTGTGGAGCTAAAAGTGGGACCAATCTGAATGTGACTTGAGAAGCACTTGATTGCTCACCATATCGCACCAGGTTCAGTGACAGGGGAAAACAGACAGTTTGGCCTGAACATATATGCTGGTAGCTATATGATACATACATAGATTTTGTGTCAATTCAGTGGCAGTTATCAACCGTTGGAAGAATGTGATACTGTCAAGCACTTAAGGCACTACTCATAAGTAAGGATGACAGAATGAGACCTACAAACTGTGCTCACTAACTTTACAGAAACTATATCTGTTCAAGGCTGACAGAATGGCATCTTATGAGAGATCCCTTTTTAAAGATTGCCTAGGTTTGAAAATATTCAGGGGAATACTTAAGACATACAAATTCTACCACGATAATGGAACTCAGCTGAATTTCAGCAGTTTTCTTTCAGATAGAACTTCAGCTGAAGAGGTTCCCGATGAAGTATAAATATCATTCAAAAATCTCCAGCGCTTACGCAACTGCTCCATCTCCCCATCACATTTCAAATGACACAGGTGTGTGTTTGTTTTAAATTCGATGCTTCCTAAAGGTATTGCACTTAACGGGAAATAACAGACCCACACACACGTGTGTGCAGACAAACTCCTGTGAATGAGAAATGTCATACAAGAAACCCTTGTTTTTGACAAGAATCAGACACAGTTAAATTCTACCTGCACTACCCAACTAACCATAAATGATTTCACTGGTTAGCACTACAAAGAACAAGATCCATTTTGTAAACAATTTCACAGTATATCAGGAATCATGTTATAATGTCTCTGCCCTCACCCCACCCCCACCCCCACCCAGTTCAGACCTATGGCTTTTTAGAGTTAGCTAAATCATCGCTTAAGAAAACAGTGAGGTACTCTAAATAGCTGCCAGTCTGGTATGATGAAAATGGCATGCATTAATGGGGCAGTTCAAAAAGTGCCAATCAAATTCTAGTAATGAACTGGTTTAAAACAAAAATGCCTTCTTAATAGTGAGTTTTTAAAGTTTTTTTTTTTTGCATCTCATTATTTTCTAAATCTAAAGCCTAAAATTAATTACACACAAATATACATGGTTTAGAGATTCTTTACTACAGTACTTTTGTACATGCTGGATTTATTATTAAACTGAAAGAGAAAGAAATTACAGAAGGCATATGTACAGTATCTTACTGAACTGCAGATCTTTCTGCACATCTTGGGTCTTAAAGCTGCAATACAGGCATTTCATAAATCTATCTTGGAGAAATATATATAAAAATCTGGAGTTAAAGCTCAGGTCAGTAATAATTATTACCTACAGATTCTCCATTAGTTTTTGCCCAGATCCGTGAATTTTTGTTTTTTGTTTTGTCTTAAAACAAACCAAAACAAAAACCACTTGCTTGTGTATGAGAATATTGATTGTTCAGCTAAAAACTGGAATAATAAAAGATAAAATAAAATAGGAAAATATGGAATATTGCAGCTTCAACCCAAATCTTCACTAATCTTATTTATGGATGGGCAGACATTAAACATTTTAGACTGCTCTTTTTCTTTCTCTGTTGCTTTCTGTCTCATCATTCAGTTCTAAACTTTGGATTCATTCTCTAAGTTGGCCACATCACCATTCCTTTCTGTTTGTTCTTCATGGCTCTTAGCCTCCTCTCCAGTATCCATTTCAGCATGCTGATCTAACTGGCTTGAGACAGACCAAGTAAGGGGTAATTCTGCTCGACTGGCCATCTCTGCCAATTCTTTGGCGCTATAAGATGGGGTGTTGGTTTCATATGTCTCATGGAAATTATTATAATCAACTTCATAAAATCCATCCTCTAGAGTGAGAACAGGGGTGAAACGGTAACCCCATAGAATTTCACTGGTAACGTAAGAACTTCGGGCTTGGCATGTCATCCCTGCAAAGAAAAAAGAGAGAAATTAGAAGCATTGGCTGGACTCAGTAGTGGTACTAAATCTTTTATCATTGGTTTTAATTATTTTTGTTAGCTACTGGGAGTGCTTTTTCATGGAAAAGTGGGATAAAAATCAATATAGTTACTATGGTTTATACTTAGCTAGAGCTTCAAGGAAAAGCATGATAGATTAAAAAAAAAAAAGGATTTAATAGCATACAAAAATGGTGATCTTATATCCAATTTAAAAGAACAACTTTCCAGGTAGTCCTCAGTTAGTGACTGCCTCATACAGTAACTGTTCGCAGTTACTTTTTTGGGGGTAATAATTGTATTAAAGATTATAATTACAACAGTAATAACTAATACAAACTGAAAAAATATAGAAGAATAAAAAGAAAAAATAGAAGGTGCAGAAAAGAAAGGAAAAATAAATAGAGAAGAAAGGAAAGTAAGAATATAGTAAAGAAAAAGAAGCTAAATATATAAAGAAGTGACTTCCTACCTTCATCATAATAACAATTTTAGTAACTTATCATCTCCTCTTAAAACACAACAAATTATCTCTTCTTCTCTTATCCCATCTCTTATCTATAAACAAATCTATAAAGCGCTGTCATTTCATTCTTGGTGTCAGCAAAGTCCTTTAAGGATTACCAGAGATATCTATTCAACATATCTATTTTAATCTTGAACAAATAAACCAACTTTATATTCTTCCCGTTTACTCTTAACAATCTTGATCTTTAGTCCCTTCCAATAATGTCCTAGAACTTGATTTCTTTTAATTTTTTCTTTGTCCCTTCTCACAAAATACTTCAAAGTTTTAACAAGTCTCTTTTGTAAATCCAATATAGGAAAGTTATCCAGGACAATCTTTTGGTTTGTTATTTGTATATCCCTTTTAATTATTAAAACAGCCAGTTTCAAGACATCAGCCAGTTTCATTTGTATGTCCAGTGAAGCATCTTCTTCCATACCATTCTTGTAGCTTGTCATTTTTAAATCCATTTTCAGATCAGTCTCAGTCTTGTTCAGTAAAACTTATTCCTCTTCCATATAATCTTTTAAACACAGTCTATCTATAGAGGCAGACACTCTTAAAATTAACTTCTAGGTCCATTGTTCAAAAATATCCTTCAATATGTCCAGTGTTAAAATATTTCACTGCATTCTGTGTTAGTAAGTCAAATTTAAGTGTTCTTCTCCTTTAATTGTAATCTTTAGTTTCTTCTGGTTCCCTCTAGCGTCCAACCTTCAAAGTCTCATCCTATCATGTTTTTTTAAAAAAAGAATTCAAAACAAAAACATTTTCCTATGGGAAGGAGTCTTATAATTAATTCCAAAATCTTGTTTCAAATCCATCTGGACCCTTAGTCCATTTGTAACTTTCCAAAATCAAAGTTCTAATCACCCTTTTGCTGTTTATTCCAAAAGATTTTTTTTAATCCTTAAACTTATATTCTTTCACTAAGGATTGAAGGAAACTCACCCAGTGCTGTAAAACTTGTCAATCCAAAGATCCCTAATAGCTGAAAAGCAATTAACAAGCAATTTCTGAAAGTGATTAGAAAAGGAAGTATGCAAACCCAGTGTCCTTTTGAAGGTGCCAACTACAGTTTGAGCAAAAATATGGCTATTCCCTCATCTCCCAGAGCTCTAAACCCACTGGTGACTGCTGTCTTGGGGTCTCCTTGTGAGGACCATCTGTATGGAGCAATTATGGGTGATCTCAAGTCCTCTCCTTTTCCAGAGGAATTATGAAGAACTGGTCTACTTGCCAGCACTCTTCTTAAAGACAATACATGCCAAGCAATTATATATTTTCTGTCTCAGTATTTTATTATAGTTGCCAAAGCAGTGTTAATTTGGAACACATTGATATATGGTTTGGCATACATAACCCATGGCTGTGCTTGTCCATTTTTGATTATCTTGTCACAATTATGTGAAAATAATAGGGATGCAAAACATATTCTGTTGACTCCTGTGGTTAATTGATTAAAGTATTGTTCTTAGTTTAAAAGTTCCTCTTTGTCATTAAAAAAAATAGGTTTGTGTGTTTTGATGGGAAAGTGAGAGTCACTTTAACGGAATAATCCCAACTTTGTTGTTTTCTGATGTTCTAGGAACATTTATTGACAGATTCCATTTTTAGCAGTTAGAATAATAAATGGATGCTTATAGCTAAGCAGTGGTAGTGGTGTCATAACAATTCATTGAATATAGATGATGAATTTCATGGATGCTGTGCTTGTAGGACTGTAAGATCACTGAGTGAGCCATAGGGCAAATACATCTATATCTCCATCCAGTTTGGGTCTAGCCTATCCAACTAACACTATTCTAACTTCCTTCCAGACCTGTTGGGATTACAGTTCTCAGAATTCCCTGACAACATGGCCTTTGGCTTTACAATCAAGATGACTGGGCCTCTTACAATATTGAATGAAATGAGCTGCATTGCCATAATGTGGAAATTAGCTTTGGCATTTGAAGGGAGAAGGAGGAAAGTGTCAGCAGTGGGGAGCCAACTGGCAGAGGTGAGAGAGGCGGTGGAAGTATTAAGGCCTTGTTGCAAGAGAGTAAATGGGAAATGATGGCTAGAGCATATAATAATAAACACATGGTAAAAGTGAATAACAAATTACTCTGAGCTGCTGTGGTGGGGTGTACTGAGATTAAATAAAACAGTTAAATGGCTTCAAAACAAATCACAGCCTTATTCCCTAGGTTGCTAGAAATCCTCCACCCCAATGTTTTGCTGACAGAGAAAAAAACCAAATATACTCCAATTATAAAATATAGTCTTGATATTTGATACAAACTCTTCGTGTGAATTTTAACCTTTCTAAACCCTCTCATGCGTACCTGGTAATAATTTTGGAAGATCCATTGGAAGGAATAGAAATATTAATGGGAAAACTAAAGGATTTTGGCGTGTTAGCTGGTTTTAAAATTAATAAACAAAAGACAAAGATGTTAACAAAGAATATGAAAATGGAAAAACAAATGGAATTAATGGAAAAAACTGGTTTTTAGGACTGAGAAAAAAGTGAAATACTTGGGTATCACTATCAATACATGAATTATATGTTGTATCGTAATAATTATATTAAGACAAGGAATGAAATCAAGAAGGACATATTAAGATGGGAGAAATTACAATTATCATTGTTGGGTAGAATTTCTGTGATAAAAATGAATGTTTAGCCAAGAATGATGTTTTTGTTTCAAACAATACCTATTATGACAACTGATGTACCATTTAAACAATGGCAGAAAGATATATCTAAGTTTGTATAGCAAGGGAAAAAAAACAAGAGTTAAATATAAAATACTCCAAGATGCAAAGGAATGAACAGGATTGGGACTGCCTGATTTGAGACTGAATTCTGCAATCTGCTGGTTAGTCTGGATGAAAGAGTGGGTTTTTCTGAGAAATAAGAGAATTTTAGAATAAAAAGGGTACAATTTGAGGTTCGGGCGGCATGGTTTTCCATGGTACAATAAGGTTAAGATTAATGTAGATTTTAGAATCATTATATTAGAAGTGCCATATTGAGAAAATGGAACAGATATAAACCGGGATTGTGCCTGAAAATGCCTTTATGGGTTTCAGCACAAGAAGCATTTTACAGGAGAGAAACGGTAGGCAAATAAAAATGGTTAACTTATCAAGAGTTGTTAGAACAGGAACATGGAGAATATAAGATGAAATCATGAGAAATTCAAGACAGTAATTGACTGCAGAGAATTTTGTTTTCAATGGTTTTCGTATGCATGCTAGAGAAAGATTTAAGGTAGATAATAGGACATTTGAAACTGAGCAGTGGAAGACAGAATTTGAAGTTGAACTATGTACAAATGATGAATGTGTGATTACTAAAATGTATAAACTTTTATTGAAATTTGAAATGGAAGAAGAACAAGTGAAAGACTGTATGATAAAATAGGCTAAGAACTTTGGACACATTATACTGATGGAACAGTGGGAAAATATGTGATTAAAAGGATTGAAATTTACATGATGCTATAATGTAAAAGATAATTGTTATAAAATGATGTACTGTTGGTATATGATTCCAGAAAAATTGTCTAGAATGTGTAAAGGTACTTCAGATTTAGGTTGGAAATGTGGACAACATGAAGAGTCATTTTATCATGCCTAGTGGATTCATCAAAAAGCCAGAAATGTCTAGGTTCAAATACATAAAATGATACAAAGAATTTTAAAGATCAACATTCAGCTGAAACCAGAACTTTTTTTTCTGGGATTAATGGACAGTCAATTAGAAAAGAACCATGGAAGATTATTTTTATATATGATTACTACTGTAAGATTATTATATGCGCAAAAATGGAAAGATTCTGAAATACTCACAACGGAGGAATGGTTGATGAAAATTACAGAACTAGCAGAGATGGCAAAATTAATTTGTTTCATTAGAGAAAGATCAATAACTACATTTATCATGACTGGAAACCCCTTATGGACTCTTTTGCTGAAAGAAGGTAAAAATGAACTTGTGATTTATGGGTTGAAGATTAGAAAGGGTAGCTTATGGAAAGAAGGAAATTGTGTGAGGGAGGGTAAAATATAAATGCATTTATAACCACTGTCAAAAAGATTGGAAAACACTTTTTAAAATCTTTCCTTCCTTCCTTCCTTCCTTCCTTCCTTCCTTCCTTCCTTCCTTCCTTCCTTCCTTCCTTCCTTCCTTCCTTCCTTTTTCTTTTTCTTTTTCTTTTTCTTCTTATTCACTATTCTTTCTTATTTTCTTTGTTTCTTTTCTAAGATTTGTATTCTTTTTATCTTGTTAAAAATTTCTTCGATAAAAATTATATTAAACCCTCTCATGCATGACATTACTTAGGAATGGAGCAGATTGTTGGAAATCTGGACATTGTGAAATGTGATAATAGCACATTGCAGGAATGTGCGTACTTTCAAAATCATTCACAAGAAGCATTTTGGACCTTGGACAAATGCAACACCTGTCTGCTGTCTATTAAAGCAACTTGACATTTTTCAGGCTTGTGCACAAACCTGAAAAATAGTACTGATGCTTTAAGACTTGCATTAATTTTAAGGAATAGATTCCTTGCAGTGGTGGCATTTGCTTTTGGTCTCACATTCCTTTAACTGGATATTTTCTTGGAGACAAGAGTCAGAAGCAAGTGTTCCCAGTTCCTGCTTTTCTCCTTTACATTCCTCTGTCTGTATGCCCCCCTTCCCAATCTCCTTCGGACAGTTTGTGGCCCCACTGGAACAGCCTGGGAGGAAGTACTGGGGTTTCAGAGACTGAAAAATAGATGCTTCTCCCCCGCTTTCATGACTGGGAGCCTCTATTGAATCTGAATCACATCCCTGAATGAAAGAAGCCTTTTTATCCATGGAAAAGCATCCTGGGAATAAAGTAAAATTAACCATTCTGAAGTCATTAAGGCTATATCTACTCAAAGATAGTGATAGGGCTGCTCCCATACCCCTGCTGGGGACATTCAAAATACAATTGTTACTTGTATGAAACTGAAAGGCCACCATTGTTTGTGATATTACTGCCATAAAATAATCTATATTGGCTTTATATTCAAGAGAAACCTGGATGTATCCATCTGAAGATCACTAAAATAATCACTTCCTATTGATTCTGTTGACTGTTTTATTGCCTTTGAAATAACTGAGCACAAGGTGTGGTTATTATGTATATATCTTCCCTAACTAAAGCTGTTACATAGTGAATGCATCTGTGGAAGATGACAAGATGTAGAAAGAAAAGGAATACTATTTTACAAATGTGCATAAAGAACTACTGCTTATTTATAGATGACAATGGAGTTTTATTCAATTATTACCCAAGCTATGACAAAATTTTAGAGAGTCTGTAAAATGCTTAAATTAAATTTTATAATTTAAAACCACAAATGGTACACCAGACAAAATAAGCTGGGCCCCTACTTTGTGATAATTGGACACTTTTCCCTTAATTCCATCCTTATGGAGCCTTGTGTGCACAATCCACAAAAGGTAAGTGTCAGAATTCCTGAATGTTTAATTTTGAGGAGGGCCATTTAAAAATTGATAGCTTTTTATCCATTTTAAGTTAGAAGGTTGTCGGTTTAAAGAAGATACATCTGGTAGATGCTTGCTTATGGAAGTGACTTACTGGACATTAGAGAAAATGTTTAAGAAAGAAAGGGGATAGTTATTGCTTGAACTGACTGAGCTTTTGATTTACATTCAAATCGGCTGGCTATATAAAGAGAATAAACCTAGAACATTCAAGTTAAGCCTAACATTTTTTGGCTTGTCTGAAATGGGGCTTTAACATCTGTCATTATATATCAAAAAAAGTTGACTGCCAAGTCTTTTTCACAATCCATCAGGACTCATTCTTTTAAATACCTTGATTAAGTGAAGTCTTTGGTACTCTCTGAGCTTGGTTGTCTATTGCAAACATTTCATTATACGACTAGATAACATCATCAGTGCTAGTGAGTGTGGGGTTTGCTCCTTTTTATATACAGTAGCTTGCCCTGCCAGTGTTGGTGTGGGTGTGATTTTCTCTTTGGTGTTTTCTTCTCTTTTAGGGATTCAAGATCATGTATATAGCACTCTCTTCTCCAGTACTTTCCAACAACAGTCTTGTTGGGTAAGATGGACTGACAGTTGTAATTAGCCCAAAGTCATCCTGTGACCTTGTATTCTTGCACTGGATAATGGACTGGATTCAATGGCCTAAGTCAGTGTTTCTTAATTTTAGCAACTTTAAGATGTGTGGACTTCAACTCCCAGAATTCCCCAGCCAGCATGGGGAACTGAAATCTTGAAGTTGCTGAGGTTGAGAAACACTGGCCTAAGTGGCCCCTTTTAAGTCTGATTTATAATTCCAGGGTTTAGGGTGGATTTGAAACTGGATCTTTCCAGTAGCCTTAAGCATGATAGAGCTATACTTGTCTTAACAGTCCCTCTTTTAACTGTTCTTTGCTCCTGTAAAGCTTATAGACAAAGACTGCAACTTTTGAATACTAAGAATATAAGACAGTGCAACATTATTTCAAAAATTCTGGGAGCAAGCCTATATTTCAGACATATTGGCTGACAATATTGGATGCAGTAGACACCTTTCTGTGTTGTTGCATCACCAGATATAACAGTAGTAGAACACCTCAGATACTTTGGATACGTATAAGAGCCAGTCAACCCTCTCTCAGCCTTAGATTGGGAGTGTTCTGGTCTTCCTGATTTCAGGTTTTGTATGACACTACTCCTTAGCTACTCTGTTCCAACTTCCAGACATGATTCCTCTTATTTTGCGGGCTTGATTGCTTCTTGCACCAGCTTGTGGTAATTTTGAAGTACTGATGATGAAGCCTCCAGACCAGACATTAGGTACTGAAACAGATAGATGGCAATGTTGGACTGGCAACCCCAGGCACATTTTCTATTGAAGAACTCTGTTCTGCTTAGCAATAATCTTTGACATACAAAACAGTCATGTTAGCTGCTTTTACAGGAATTATTTTTTTAATGAAACTTTTAACATTAATTCACGTCCTGTGGTTTTTTTGGGTTTCAGATAGACAATATGTTTCAGTTATGTGATACTTATGACAATGACAAATTCTACTGCTCTGGATATATTACACAACACTTTTCCCCCTGATAAATTGTCAAATATTTTCATTAGAATAACTACATTTATGAAAATTGTTTCTGAAAGCAGATTAAACTGTCTCTAAATTTTTAACAATAATATATCTCACTACAGCTATGTCCTTATGTATGTGGTGGGGTTGAAAGTAGATAACTAAACCTGCTAAAAAATTTGTAGTGATTGTGAAGATTGTAATGCTCAAAATTAGTTGGGACTGGCATGGACAACACTTATAGAGAAAATAAGCCACACAATTTGCTAATAGCACAGATTCTGCATATTGAAAAGTCCAGTTTCTATACTCACCTTTCTAGCTCTTAATATTAGAAAGAGAAACTGTATGAAGTATGAGTTAAATACCGCCAGATAATGGGATGTTCGGTGTCCATTGCCAAGATGGCCATGTTATATATAAATTCCTGTTCCTTTGCATGGCAAAAGCAAAATAAATCAGAACTGAGCTCAAAGTACAGATGGCGGAATTTGCATTACTTGAATATAGATGTTACGAATTTTAAAAGCATACAATTTGGTCTGAAGATACAGAATAAATGTAGCCAGCACAGGACTAAACAATCAATCAGTCCGCAAGATTAGAAAAGTCAGAAAGCTTTGTAAAGTAGTAATTTGTTTGATAGCCTCATTTAATATCTAAATAACATTCTTTATGCAGTTTACTGCTTCACGGACACATTTTCTGCAGCTGGTAAGCATGCCTTTTTTTAAAAAAAATGTAACCAGAACTGCTTCTACAAACATTGGGCTTGAGCTGTTCATCTGTTGGAAACATAAATGGAATTGCAAACAGATTTGTACTGATTAGCTATACAGAAGTCATTTATCTTGTAAGGTTTTTATGATATTTTGGGTTTTTAAAATGTGTAAAAGTCTTACTTTTGTGGGGAAAAAAGGTGTGTTTTGTATTCTACTTCTCTTTTGCTCTTGGGGAGGAATCAGTATTCCGGAAGGCTTACATAATAAAATAATCAGTAAGCCTGACAAGAATGTGACTGTTTGTCTCCAGTGAGAGTGACATCAAACTACTGGCTCCATTTAAACAGAACTAAATTCATTGCCTCCTAGTGACTAAAATGTAATGACATTTTCTGAACTAAATCCATGACCTCCTGCAATTTCAGATGGTTGAAACTGTCATTCATAGAATTACAAAATGCTTTATTGCTTGAAGAATCAGCTGGTGGATGAAAATTACAGAGATTAGTTCCAAATTCCAATGCTAATATTTAAAATTCTATACTTCTAGATTTCTAGATTGATCCTGAGAAAGAATTCAGGGTCTTCAGGGGTTGTGGGTAGGCCTGAGCCCCTTAACAGTATAATTATGCCATGATAACAAATATGTAAACAAATCTATTGAGAAACAAACATTTGGATTATACTCTATATCATATTTTTTGAGATGTCTCCTTTGTAGTTAGATGCATCATGCCAGAAACCTATTTGGAACCGTACATGTTGAGGAACTGGTACTTGTCTACAGAGCACTGAACCTTCCTGCTGAATATATTCTTAATGATCTTCTACTTGTTTACAGCAACATGCTCTGTGATTGTAGGTCATTGGGCAGTAGAATATGCAAAGTTGCAATCTTAAGAAAGACTAATAGCAGGAAAGTGAACTCCTCAGATAGGTAGGATAGGCTGGCCTTCCTAATCTCTCTGCCATCCAAATATATGAGCTTCAGCACCCAGAAGTCACAGCCAGGATTGCCACTGCTGAGAATTGTGGAGACACCAAGGTTGAGAAAGGCTTTGGATCAAATTAGTTCTATCTGCATTCCCTAACTGGTCCCATTCTGTAGCATGGAGATTCTTTCCCCACTTTTCTTTGGAAAATAGAATTAAATATAAATAATGCAATTGTGGTCAGGTATATAGAGTATCTTCTTGTAAACTTATTTTGGTACATTTGCCTACCCATGTGAACCAATGTTGTGGAACTCCTATTGTAAGATATGAGCCAATAAATAATTCTTTCCAAACCACAATTCTATTTATCATAATCACCACAATTTCTGTGTTGCAGACTTATTATTCTATGTTTTTTATTTCCTGCCAGCAATTTTAAAGCAACATGTATTTGCAACAAGGCTGCTTTTATTGGTATATGCCTTAGCATGACATCTTAATAATTTTTTGGTATGTGTGGCTGCCTTTCTTTTTACTATAAACCAGAGTACTCCCATTATTTTCTTGTGGTCTCTTTTTATTAATTTTTGATGAAATGCACTTCCTTATTCCCAAAGACTATTAATGTTATTTATTGGAAAGTGCAGTTTGCAGTAACCCCACACATGCCTTCTGCTTTGCAATGTCTTTTCCATTTTTATGTCTAGACTGACAGCTCTCTCAATCACTTCGGTCACTTTATTCATTTCTAGTTTACTGATGTATGCATTTCTCTGACACAATTCATAGATTCTGTTGCCAGTTCAGCTGAGCTTCCCTGGGGCTGAAGTTCATTCCCTTCTTCCTAAGTATGACAGGTGTGAATCTCAAAAAAGTATTCTCTTATTACTGTGCTTTGAAGCATGGTATGTTCTAGCCATAGTAATATGAGACTATGGTTACATTATATCTTGAGGTTTAGAAGTATTGTTACGTCAATAGCCTTTCATTCCATTGATTTATGTTATTATTGCATCAGAGGAGAGCAAGAGACCATCAGGACCATCTTTTGGATGACTTCCTTAAGCTGAGACCAGCAGATAGAATAAGACCATCAGTCTGCTGGCTCTACCCCCAAAGATCAACCCATACAGCTGGGATAATGGTATAACACAAACAGAGAGCACATGCATGCAAGAATGACTTACATAGCAATATGTATATAGAATTTGCCTTCTATTAAATCATATCATTGGTCTATCTAGGGCAATACTGATTAGCAGCTGCTATCAATCGGTATAATCCAATTGGCAGTGGTTATCAAACAGTTCATGAAGAAATCAGTGTAAAACTGTCTGGAAAGTTTCACTTTTCACATAGTAGAGACTGAATCTGGGAGCCTGAGTTGAGGATTACACAGGTTCTACTATGGCAGAGAAAAATTGGCACCCGATTAAACCTGGAAAATTTCAGAAAATGTGAAACTATTTGAGAAGAGATTGAACTAAAAGCAGTGATGTAATTTCTGTTGAATTGCCTTGGGCTGGCAATTAAACAGAATAAAATTTTGGATTCAAAACCCAGCAACACTGAGCTTATGCTGCTAGTAAATGTTACCTGATTTCTTTTTCTGATTACATGGTAGGAATAAGATCAGTAAATATTATAGCACAAGATTTCTAAAATGTGCTGACACTGGGGAAGCTCATTTTCTGTCCCAACTTTGTTCTGTAAAGGATTCTCATGCAATGATACAGGAAGACTATATTAAACAATGATAGGAATACTATAACCACAAAGAATATTTGCCTCATCTTGCCATTTTAAAATGTCATAGCGTCATCTCTATTCTGTTCCATTTTATTCCATTAGTCTTTTGCACCATCAGACTGCATGGATATACGTTAGATAATTTTGGATACTTAGATTTGAGGTGAGTGTTTGTAAATAAATTGTAAGAGCATTTGTTTTACATTTTATCTTTTTTGCAATACAAGACCTCTTAAAAAAAAAAATGTTTAATTTATAGAAAATATGAGAATAAGAATTGTTACCTGTAGCTTCCACCATTCCTTCTAGGATCACAACTATTTCTAATTCCTCTTTGGGCAACTGAGCTTTGGAAATCTCCCAGAAAGGACTCTGTTGGTTTATTTCATGGCTGATGATCAATGGTGAAACCAAAAACAGACGATCATCCCCAGTATAATAACCTACATTGATATCTGTTTGGTTGAGAGGTATAAATTCCCCCTCCTTTGTCTGTTTGGACTTGATCAGCTTGGCTCGTATTGATGCTTCCACAATGTGTGAATTTCTAAGGTCCCCAACTCGAAACATCAAACACAGTTTTCCATCCCGCATAGAAATTACAGCATTGGTAGAAAACACCAGAGTTTCTGCTCTCTTCTTGGGCTGTGATATTTTTACAAACATGCAGCCAACCATGAAAGCATTAACAATAGACCCTAAAACAGATTGAACTAAAAGCAGGATAATTCCTTCAGGACATTTGTCTGTGATAACCCGATAACCATACCCAATTGTGGTTTCTGTCTCTATAGAGAATAAAAAGGCTGAGACAAATCCATTGAGGTTACTAACACATGGCGTCCATTTCTTATCTCCTATGTGCTCCATGTCTCCTCGGATGTAAGCAATTAGCCACCAGATGAATCCAAAGAACAACCAAGTCACAGTATAAACCAAGACAAATATCAAAAGGTTGAATCTCCACTTGAGGTCGACCAAGGTAGTGAAGATATCAGTCAAATAACGATAAGTCTCTCTCACGTTTCCATGGTGGACATTGCACTTTCCGTCCTTCCTAACATACCTCTGGATTTTTCTTTTGGTGCCTTCTTTGCTTAAATGCTTTGGCAGATCTTCTCTGGCCTGTTTGGGCAACTTGGGTGGATGAATTGTAACAGGGCTTTCCACATCCTGCTCCATTGAGTCTCCTTCCAGCACATTAGCTGTTATTAAAAAGAGAGAGAACATAAATCGGCATGGTGATGTATTAAAATTTGCAAGATCATATGAACTTATATGAAGCAGCCAAAGTTTTTCTGAACACTACTAGAGAATTAATGGCAACCTACCATCTGATAGAAGGATCAGGTATTATCTGTATTATTTGAAATAATCTTACTTTCACTTTTTATAAGTAAGATAATTTATTATTTATAAAAACTGTTTAAATTGCACTTATATCCAGATTTTCTTAAGGAGAAGTCTGGATAACATACAGAACTTTCCTCCTCAAATCTCTCTCACCAATTCTGTAATAATTAGTTCTATAGATGCTAATTAACCAGAAGTTATCAAGATGATTTCTAAGCACCATGTTACTCTGATCTTGTTGGAATAGTAACTGTGTAAATGATTATAACAAGTTAGTTTATGGGCTTAAAGGTCTCAGAAGAACAGAAACAAAGATTAGAAGTAGTTCTACTGACACTACTACTAGAATATTCAGTTGCAAAATGTAAGCTGAGGATTTAAAACAAATATCTATTATATTTATATGCTGCCAAATTTGATGAACTCTTATAATAAAAAATAAAGCACCAATAGCAGCAACATATATAAAACAGACCAATCAACAATAAATATTAAATAATAATTGCCTTAGTAATTCCAACATTAAATAGTAAAATATCCACAGTAAAATCATCCATAGTAACCTAAAGCAAAGAACAATGAATGAAACTTCTATCAAAAATTCAAGCAACAGTTTCTATCAAGATGACCATCCACCACCAAGGGCCCTCTTTTTTTAGTGCTTTGTAGAAGGCCTATAGTAAGAAGGACAGTTTACCATATAAAATTGGCACACCAGCTTGAGTAAGGCAAATGCCCTTCCCCCCAGTCATGGCTTCCACCTGCCCATCTAGCAAGAATTGTGAGTCCAGGAGAATTCCAAGGTCATGGGCCTATTCATTCAGGGTAGTGCCTCCATTTTGAGAGACAACACTGTGGCTGACCAAGCTCATAAATGTTCAAAATATCTTGCCTGAGTTCTGTTTCAGCTTGCTTCATCTCATTCAAATCCTAACAACCTCCACATACTAGAACAGGACTTCCAATTAGTATGACCTAGGGTGGGGATGTAAAGCTCAAGATCATTGGCATAATAATAATAAGTAATAGAAAATGAAGAAGCTAAAGTACTCTGGGACTTTAAAATTCAAACAGACAAGCACCTGCCACACGACACCCCAGACTTAACAATTGTTGATAAGAAAGAGAAAAACATCTGGATAGTGGACATTGCAATACCTGAAGACAGCAGAACTGTCTCTGGAGAACTGGAGAAAATCACAACATATAAAGATCTGCAAATAGAAGTAGAACAACTGTGGCAAAAGAAAGCAAAAATAGTACTAATAGTTATAGGTGTCTTGGGTGCAATCCCAAAACATCTGAAGCTCTACTTGAACACTACCGGCATTGACAAAATCACCATCATTCAATTGCAAAAGGCAGCTTTACTTGGAACAGCTTATATCCTGTGACAATAACTTTACGCCATCAGACAACATCTGCCTATCCCAGGTCCTTTGGAAGGACTTGATAGGTGGATAAAAATGCCAAATCCAGTCTAAACATCTGGTTGACTGTGTGACCAACCATAATAATAATAACTCCAGAGCCATGAACCAACAGAGTTTTCCCCCAGCAGCTTCATATAGAGGTAAATGGTGATGATGGGGGAATAGGAACCCTGCACAATCACACGAGTGGACTGGACTGACTTCTCTTCCTGTATAATCACTGACTGAAATTACCCACTAGGGAAGGAGCGGAACCACTTCAATACAGCACGTCAAATCTCTAAGCCTCCCAGGTGATCAAGAAGGAACCTATGATGATGGCATTAAATGCTATTAAGATGGTCATTACCTCTAACCAAATTTTGACAAAGATTATTCACTAGTGCAACCAATGCTGTTTCTGTCCCATGCCCAGGTCTCAAACTTGACTGAAAAGGATCCAGAGAATCCACTACTTTAAGGGAGCTCTGTAGCTGCTTCCACATTACTTTTCCAACCACCTTCCCCAAAGGAAAGGTAGGAGGCTTGGTCATTATTTTAAATACTGGCCAGATCTAGGGAGGGCTTCTTAAGGAGGAGCCACACTACAGTCTCCTTCAAGGCTGCAGCACTAATCACTTCCTTGATCCAGCCAATTACATTATCAACTGTCCCCCGAAGGAATCAGGTGGTGCATAGATCTAGCCCACGGTTGGCAGAGGACATGCTAGAGAGTGTTTTGTCCACTTCATCAGAGCCCACAAGCCATAACACTACTAGATGTCATCCCAGGCATCGCTTTGAACTCTGCCTATGAAGAATCCAGATTCTAGCAAATTTGAGTAAATTGGTTAGCAAAATGCTGTGTAAAACCAACCTAGCAGCTGGGGTAAGATCTGTCTTCCTATTTTCCCCCAAACAGGAATTTATGATTAAACCTTTTCTTTCTGTCTTGGAAGTAAAATAAATTCAAATTCATGTTTTGAAAACAGAATAGAGAATTTATAGAATAATGAATGCATTCATTATGAATTGAGAGCCATTTCGTTTTACCATCATTATATTGCTAATATAATGTCAGGCAGAGGCATAAAAATGTTTGTGAATTCAGTGTCATTTGAATTCAGATCCATAAACAGGGTTAACTACACACATGTACCACATATACATGTTTTAGCCCATCCGCGGATAAGCTGACCCTCAAATTTTTAACCGAAATACCATGAAAAATGTGCCATTCACGAATAAGCTGAACCTCAAAAAGTTCATAGATTTTAATTTTCCCTTTTAGCTTATCTGTGGGGTAATACCTGGATTATCCATTTTTCGTGGTAATTTTTGGTTAAAAATTCATGTCGGCTTATCCATGGATGTGCTTATCTGAAAGTATATATGGGATATACAGGTACTTTAAAAAAAGCATTACTAGATATACTTGCAAATAAACCCATCTGCAGATAAGCCAAACCCAATTTTTGGGTGCATTTTGGTACCTAAAATTCTTGGCTTATTTGCAAGTATATACAGTACATTTTTCTTATTTATTTACTCTCTGTTCCATACCAAAAATAGATATTGTCATTTCCTTTATGAATACTTTCATCATGGGCATTCACACACTCATGCCCTACTCAAAAATTCTAGCTCTGGAAAAAGTGGGAATATGCATGTTGGCTGTGCTTTCTTCACCCCACAAATCCCACAGTCCCCAGCCTAGTAATTATGGGTGTTGATGTCCAACAATTTTGGGTAGCTCAGTAGTGCTCTAAGTAGTCAGGAGCCTTCTCAATTGACTTTTGAGATTTTGAGATGATGATAATGATTTTGCATAGATAACTATGAATCATCACATAAGCAATTTTTGTGAAGAAAGAAGCAACTCTAATGTTGTGTATTTTGTGGCAAATTATTATGCAAGACAGAACTCGGATGTTTCCATTAGAACTATCCAAGTCTGAAAGTATGTTTGAATGATGTCTCAAGTGAAGCACTCTTCAGCCTTGTGCGAGGCACACCCTCCCTTCCACTTCTAAAGAATGAAACAAAGCTGCCATGGTGTGTTGTGTTGCTTCTGCAGCCGTCTCTCCATGAGGTACTGGAGTTGCTGGAGGAGATCTCTGAAGTGATGCTGAGTGCTTCACTGAGATGAACAGTGTTACCTCACGCATACTTAGCAGCCTTGGCAGACTTCGTTTCTGTATGTGGGATACTGAACTGACAGATGCCTAAATGTTGTTATTCTTTTGTAACTGTATATTGTAATACTACAGTTAATCTTGCTACAATTTCTGGATGAGGCAGACTGCTTCCAAAAGGACATGCTATACATTTTCAGTTGCTCTCAGATTTTTTTCAGCTGTTATGCATACACCTGCTTGGCAACAGATGCTTAACTCAAGTGGGGGATGTAAACCTTCAGTATGCAATGATTTGGGTAGCATCAATTAACATCTGAGCATTTTTTTTTAAAAATGCCATTTCATGAGGGAATATTGCAACTGGGGCAGCTGCTTGATGACTGCTATATTAAACAAGTCAGTTCTATGTAAATCATATTTGGTGACACACTTGGATGACTCTATATTGCATAATAAAATATAAAAACAAGGAAGCATCCTCTTGTCTCAAGAGAATAAAATATTAAGAGGAGAATTCAGTAATAATCCTAAAATGATATTTGCATTAGCTTTTATCATAGAAATCTCTTACTACATTTCCATTTAAGTGGCATCTCTCCAGATTTATGTTAAGATAATCAGTAGTAAATATTCTTTGTGAAATTTATATCCCACCTTCCAAAATCTCAAGGTGATATACAGTGCTGTCCTTCCTCCTACTCTTCCCCCCACAACTCTGTAACATAGGGTCAGCTGGGAAAGAGTGACTGGCCTAAGTCATGCAGTGAGCTTCTGTGGCTAAGGGTATCTGAAAACCTGGGTCTCCCTACTTCTAAACTAACACCTTAACTACTGTACCACACTGGCTCTCTATTGCATATTAAACTAACAAAATTAACCTAAGCAATCCTTAGCATGGAACACAAATTATACATACTATTTATATCTTCTAGCAGAACATATTTTAACAAGAACACTAGGGTGTGTGCAGTTCCTCGTGTTCTGTTGTTGTTGTTTTGTTTGCAAACCAGGTTTGCTTATTGGTGACAGAATGTGGATTACTAAGTGTTACTAACTTTTAGTATAGCCATGCCATTGGCTCTTGAAGTCTATGAAAAGATCAGTACATAATTAGGCTTTGACACAGTTTCAGGTGAAAACATATTAGATTTTTAATCCCCTGAATATTCTTTTCAGGTAGTTAACATTTTTTTGTGCAATTATAACTTCCTCAACTACATTAAATAGCTCCATTTATTCAGGGAAGCAGCACAAAGATTATCTAGTTCCAGACATATGCTGTTGCAAGAAATCCATGGCAATACTATCACTGATAAATATCAGTCTGTTCCTAAATCTTGGACAGACAACCATATCAAATATCACATTCATCCCACGGTGGAACAGATTATACCATCAGAAAGTTTTCCTAATATTTAGTGAAATCTCCTTTCTTGCAGATTGAACCCATTGTTCTGGGTGATGCTCTAGAACAACAGAACATAAATTTACTTCATCTGTGAGATAGTCTTTCCAATAATTCCACTCCTGCTTCAAGCTGAATTTACCTAACCTTTTCAAGTTATTCTTATAGGACTTGGGCTATTATAAAGCTATGATTCATTCCATACATCCATTGAATCAAACCAATCAAAGAGCCCTACCTCTGAGCTTCTCATTTCAAACAATCAATTAGAATATAAATTATAAATTATTTTTCCTTTCGATTTGCACAATAATATAAAATTATATTAAATCCATACATAACTGGTCCATGAAATCTACATCAACAGATTGCTGAGGCAACTGTTACAGCTTCACATTTAAGTCACAAAGTACTTTAAGTAGTTTATATACTGTATTTACTTTACAAGAAGCTGCGCCTATATATTTTATTTAGTCCTTCGAAGTTTTTGTTATTGGTTAACTTGCTGTTAACCAGTTAATGGTTGGAACTAGTTGGTTTTGGGTACATATCAACTTTATTATCTAAGAGTGTGTATACTTTACAATACTCTTAAACGTAACAGCTACCAGAATTTTAGAGGTATAGAAGTTTGCCCATCAGTTCATGTGAAATTCACTTTTACATGACAGCTATGCTTAAATATTTATCCTATAATTATTTTATATTATAATTGTACTAAACCAAAGCATTCCCAAACCCAGGAGTGCTGCTCACTTGCCAATGTGTGATCTCACTTAAAATCAGTAGTGAACTACAGAGAGGAAATCATGGGATTATCATTTCCCATTTAGTCTAACTTAGAAAAATGAGTAAACAATTGCTGCATTTTATTCATCATAGTGCTTTGCTAGCCAAAGCCCTCTTCAACCATTGAGCATTGTGTATAGAATAACGCAGCACACATATAGGGCCAGGGCTGTTTCTCTGATGTTTCTCCAGACATGCTCCACGCTCTGTTTCTGTGATGAAGAGTGTTTTGTGTATACAGCTGTATGTGTGTTGATTCCACATGAACTGATCATGACATGACAGGAAGTCTGATCAATAAGTGTTCTGATCTAGGAAAGCTGTGCACAAAAAAGTGGGGGATGGGAATTCTATTTAACAGACTTATGGTATGGTCTTTTTGGAGTGTAAGTTACTTTCTTTAGTTAAACCAATGGTTTATCTAATCCAGTTTTCTCTCTGCACCGTGGCCAGTTATCAGTCCCCAGTGATCTAGCAAGCAAAGGACAATGCTGGCCACTGTTTTTAAAAGAGCTACTCAGCTGCACAGTGGCAAATATCATTTTTATTGATGCTACTGTACTGCATATGGTTTATGCACATTGAAGAGTATGAGAGAATATGTGTTCATTCTTTCTCTTATTATAAATGTTGTGTTTATGTAAAAGTATGTAAACTGAGCATTAAACATCTCAGCAGACATCCAAATGCTCAGCATCCGCAAATCATATTTCCAAGAGAAAAGCTAGCAGTTTCACAGCTCCAGAACTCTAGGTTTTCTGCTGTTTGCACATACATACACCCTTAGAATCCCTAACCATGACTGGGAAACAGAATGCATGCTGTTATTCAGAGCAGTCAGTGGTAATTTCTTCAGCCAACTACAAAAAACTATCAGCTAATCTCCCTACCGAGAATTTTGCCAGCATATTTTCAATTCCAACAAACCCCATTCACAGAAATTGCAAAGTCAAGAATCACTGACTTGGAAAGCAATCAGAGAGGTCATTCAACTGAACCCCCAGTTGCATAATAACATAGTGCAACAACCAGGCTACACACTTAGATCATGCTCCTTCACTTAGGATCCTTTAAAAATGCAAGTGGGCTGCTCATGTTCCAGTGCTTCTCTAGAAAAATCCTTTGTGCAGGGAAGTAATTCAGGAGGACGATAAAAGGGGTAGAATTCACTTGCCTCCTATCTCAGAGATCTTTTAGTGGGGAAACTTTTGTGCATAGAAGCTCACTGACTAGAGCATGCAATCCTTCTTTTTCCTGAATGCATTTTTTTCCAATCTCTTTTTTCCTAGTAAAGAAATATACATTTCAGAGAAGATACTGCAGAACTGGAAAATGTGTCAAGAAACTCATCAAATGATCAGCAGCTTGCCAAAATGGACAAATTAGTATGTTTAGGACATTTCAGTTTAAGGGAAAGGATAAATGGGACATCCTATTTTTTCTAAAATTATGCCTAGGCAGTTACAATGAGAGGTTGTTCTCCTTTCTTCATCATCCCCAACTCAGGAAGTTCAAGACATATTAAAGGAAGTACTTGAAAATAATCATGCACTTTTGTGAATAATTAAACAAAGGGGTTTGCCTGGCACATGAAATGAAGATGGACACTTACTTAAATGTATTTAAACAAGAATCTTTGAAGCAAAAGATGATGACTGGCTACTAGTTAAGAGATTGGACATGCATCCTGCTTGTGGATTTTCCCTTGGCTTGGCCAGGAAGAAACAGGAGCTGGATTAAGTCACTTTTGATCTTATTCAGTGTAGTGCTTCTTATGTGGTTATGTAAAACTGAAGGAGTTGTACTCCCTATAGTGCCTGAAATCTCCCAGCAATGCAAGCCACCCACTATTAGATTTGAATGATTTTTGAGATAAGCATTATTGTGCTCTGATAGACACCAGAAGAGATGCTGTTAAGCACAGGCAAGCAACCGTGCACACGCCATATGTTTGGTACAATCCCACCATACTTTGCTATTAAGCCAATTTTACCATCAGGACTGGAATAATAATGAGATGGCATTGCATCAGATGTATTGTCCAGACATAGTTCAGTAGAAGAATAAACTGGATGAACAAATGAATAACAGATTCAAGCCCATCTCTAACAAAAGTGAAAACCATAACTGCATATTATAATGAATAGTGTTGGCAGTGTCACTGGAGATTTTCCCCTTTAAATTCATATGCTTTGTATCAGTTGAACTACAGCACACAAAAAAAGGAGATCTAAACCTCCCCCATTGTAATTCTACCAACAAATACATATCCTAAAAAAACCTACTGCTGGTGTCAATGGGCTCTGCAGAACAGATTCAAAGGCAAGAAGATACTTGGTGTCCACAGGCTTGCTTACACAACACCTGTCTGCAAGTCACTGAAGCAGCCGCATGCTTTCCCAGGATCTCCTGGCTGCCTTCCGTAGCTGGGAACAGAGGTGTTTCACTTAAAGCAGTTGCAGACTGGTGCTATCTGTGCATTCCCACATGCTCCCTTTCCCTTTTGAATCAAAATGCGTAGCCCTCTTTTTTTCTATTGTTATTAGCCATGAGAACTTTGAAGGCTGTTCTTGGGGTGAGGTTCAAGATGATAGTGGAATGAAAGAATTAAATCTCTTCTACCTCAGTATTATTGAAACTCCAATATTGATGGATGGATGAATATATACAGTATATAATGCAGCATGTGGGTAGACAAATCAGCATGCCATAGCTTTTCTAAAAATACTTTGCTTTCACTGAATTGGATGACATTTTTCACATATAGTCTTACAATATAGGAGAATTGGGTGACCCAGTATATTTTAGCATCATCCTAATTTTATACTGATTCATGATCTTTCCACACTATACCTCTTAAAACACATCCCATTCAGCTCAGCGGGAGTACAGATAATTCAAAGATTCTACAGCTTTATAAATTCTAGATAGAAAGGACTAACTGTATTTTTAAAAAAGTATATCTATACTTTTGTTGGGATAGGACAATCTAGAAAAAATTGTGCTATATTTTAAGGAAACGTCTACTTGGTTCCCTGTCCCAGGCCAAAGATGTATAAATGTTTTTCCAAAAAAAAAACCAAAGGAATCTACATCATGCATTTGATTTTTTAAATTTCTTTTCATTTTTATCTCTTTGTTAGTCAAATACTGAGCTGAGTTATATGCTAGAAAAAGTACCTAATGCCATTTTCCAGGAAAAGTTAGATTAGAATACAGGGTCCCGATTCATAATTCTGACATTCTGTCTTTGCCCACTGAAAGAAAGGATGCCGAAGAGTAAAAGTTAGCCCAATATTCTCTTGGTGCTTTCTATGTGATAGGAAATTTTCCTTTCCTTTCCTTTCCTTTCCTTTCCTTTCCTTTCCTTTCCTTTCCTTTCCTTTCCTTTCCTTTCCTTTCCTTTCCTTTCCTTTCCTTTCCTTTCCTTTTTTTAAAAGATAATTCAGACCTTGAATCCTCCAATAGTTTCAGTGGAACCACTGACAGATTATGAAATGTGAAGCAGCTGGAGCAATCTGCTTGCAGAAATTTGTTCTTCTACATAACAGTAAAAAGGCCAGGAGCTTTGTCCTCTTTTACTGCCAGACATCCTAATAAGAATTAAAATAATTATTTGATGCATAACTATCTTAAATTGTAGTAAGATGTAAATTTATAAATAAAATGCTAAAAGAATAAGAGTTAAAATAGTTCTGTACATATCCAATGTACAGAATTACAACGTACTTTTCATTGGCTTATAATCTTATCTCTAATAATGCAGGAGCTAAACGCTATGAGGCTAATACTGGTGCTAAAATATGTGGCAGAACATAAGATTATGAAAATAGAGCAGATGGAGTATTCTCAACAGAATAACATTCAGCATATCTTGGTTGCTTCCATATATATTTACCATTGTTGTTTGCTGCTCATAAATATATAGCTCTATGCTTAAGTTCTGCAAGCAACATCTGGCAAGCCATTCATATATCAGCTCACTGTGTTAAATTTCTATTAGCTGAAACTGATTTCAACTTTACATGGTTGACCTAGTACTGAGCAATCAAACTCTCAATCTCATTCATATTGAAATTTCAGGCAAGTTCCACTGAAGTAATTTCGCAGCTAAATGAGCACCTTTTGGCTTCTAACCTGTGCGATCTGTTGACATAGTATTTCTACATCTGATTATTTTCCATTTATTATTTTTTATCCTTTTTTATTCTATGGTCTTCATCATTTATTTATATATTTCAAGTTGCCACTGCTTTTTTCAGAAGGGAGTTTTGTGGTTCTTAGAGCTGAATTATAGAAAAATCAGATGATTCCATTGTTGCCTTAATCCAGTTCATAGACTTTGTTCCTCTAGAAATGTTTAATTAATTTAAATCTCTATTTTTTTTTTCATAAAAAGCTTTTGCTTGGTCTTATTTAGTTCAAAATGCACAACGCAGAGGCAGCAGATAGAGAAATGGTGAGTGATTAAAAAAATATGGTGAATGTCTGCCCTCTGGAATAGCATATCCCTGAGATTCATGAGGTCATGACTCTGCTAGCATTTTGTAAGTGTATGAAGATGTGGATTTCTGTCAGGTACGGGATTTGGAGGTTAGGTGACCCCACCACTGTGGCTTTGCATTTTTTTATGAGGCTTTGTCTCCATCTACCATTACATTATTAATTGTTGTTTTTGTTTGGTTTTAGTCTTACGTATGCCAGATAAAGTCATAGTTGTGAGATGGGTGGTTATATAAATTGATGTAATAAATGAATAAATAAATAAATTATTCCTAATTCTTTCCAGCCAATTGTTTCCCTCATGAAACAATACTAGGTTACATCTAATGCATCCAATATGCAGTTGAACAGTAGTGTACACTTACACTAGTTATTTATATTTATTTATTTTGTATTTCAAATTGTCACCACCCATCTCACTACAGAGCAACTCTGGGCAGTTTACAGTAAAAACAGAATAAATATTAATTAAAATGAATACATATTAATTAATTAAAATACACTATAACAACAAACTTCCTATGTAATACTTCCAAGAGGCTGATGTTAATTAGGTGTTAATAAACTCGGGGAATGTCATAGTGTTATGTCATACTCAGTACGCTAAATGCTACCATCAAATGGTTAGTTTGAATTCTGATAGTCAAGTATTTATTTGAATTTCCTTCAAAAATGACCAATAGAGATGTTATTAGTGGCAAACTGAGAAATTGCTATGCTGTAAAAAATGTCATTGAAAGTGCTGAAATCTTCCAAAGGTCCACCTGCAGCTTTGCATGATGCTATAATGGTGGATTCAGGGGTGAGGGGGGTGATATGTTCTAAACAATACATATAGAAAGAAATGCTCCAGAACTGGATGCCAAACTTCTATTATGTATAAGTGGGAGCAGGCTAATGGCTGGCTTGAATCTAAGAATCAGAAGATGGGGTAAATTAAGGGTTCCCATCAATGAGAATATGAACTACTCATTAGATCTATTAAACTGCAGCCACCCTCCCAGGGCTTTATGTATCACATGAGTTCTGCCATGATAGGATGATTTTCCTTATTGCAATGAAGTTTCTCCCAAAGGCATGACTTAATAAAAAGTCAAGCCATAACCAGACATATGCATTTGTCACTCTGTTTTGCCAAGAGTGGCTTCTATACATGAAGTGAGGTGGAAACTGCCACTTGGAAGCTGTAGTGCAATGAAGTGCCCTTTTAAATACCAGATTTGTTGCAGATTGCCATATACCAGATAAGAGTCAGAAATAAATCAGTGCAGATTCCAAAAACAGATGGTATCATGAGACTGACCAAGTCTGAGCCAAGCTTGAAGTGATGCAAAATAGCGATGGAGAAACACCCTAGATCTTTTTCTTGGTAGGCATGCTGCTGTTCCCTCTGTGAATGGAGAAAGGCCCCTTACTCTGTGCAGAAAAATAGAAATCTGGTCTTGGAGGATTTCTATGGAATTAAGGATTTGGAAAGAGAATGGCAAGAATGTTTACTTTTATCAGATGCCTTTAGTTTCTTTTGATTACTATTTCTTATTCCTGGTCTGTGCTTTGCATAACTGTACTTACCCCCCCCAAAAGATCTATGTATATGTATTTGGAGTCATTGGGTTTGTCTTCAGAGGGGATTTGAGCAAGTTTTTCTGTCTAATAAGGAGCCTTTTCAGGGTGGTGTTAATAAGCATGAAAGGGCTCCAATTTTTCACTGATGACATGTAAATTTGAATAAACCAGAGGGACAGTGCCTGGGATAATTAAACATTGATTTGCCACGAAGTCAGCTGGGAAGAGCCTGTTATCAGGAAAGAGAGTACATTATTATTAAAAAAAAATTTTGTTGGCTGGTTTATCACAGACATTTCTTGCAATGGAAGAGAAGTTGGGGTATCCCAACTATTTGTAGTTTCTGGCCCTGTCTCTGGAGCCATCTCTGCTTGTGCATCAGTCAGGGATTCAAACTGGTTACTTCAAGTAATTAAGTTATTTGCACTTACTGGCAAACAGTCCTGTTCAATCAAAATCCTTAAAAATTATAATGGATGTCCCTCACTTGACTTCTAATGCTTTAATACAGTTAGAATTGGAATCTCCTTTGGGCTTGATTAAAAGTCTGCCAACTCAAATTCTGGCTGAAACAAGTCTTTTGGGGAACTTCTCTGGTCCATCTCACCTTGCTAGACAGGTTCAGCTCTACTCTAAGGAGATAAATTAACAATGACTTGGTAAATTGTTGCCTTTTCATGACACTTTCTGCCCTTGGTCTGGATAAAACTCCGGATGAATTGAAGCAGAGGACCGGGGTCTAAAATATTTAAACTGAAGGAGTCTCCAAATTGGCATCTGACAGTCACAAATGTCCTCTAACTATAACCCATCAATTGTTCAAGTGCACTGTCTAGTGTAGAGGAAAAAGCAGTTTGGATCTAAACAAAGACCCATATTCTTGCTCTGGGATTTCCACCCTACTTTCACTGGTGTATTCAAGCTTTGGATCAGAAATGTTCAGTCCATTGTTCTGAATCCTGCTTGATTCTCAAAATGTTTTCTAATTACTTCTCTTTCAGGGGCAGAGAATGGACATTTTATCTCCCGTAAACAAACCTGAAATGTAGAATTATAGTTAAAATTTATCTTGGAAAAATATAATGAATTAGGATTTATAAATGAGAGACAGAATAATGTGCTTATTCAAAGTAGAATCAGATACTCAAGAAAATTTGAAGAGGTGCCTTTTAGTGGTTTTTGCATTTTAAAAAATCAGTTTTCCAACATCTATTGATTCTGATGGAAGTGAAAGAGAATTCTGTGATTGGACTGCTTACGATCTTTCACATTATAGAATAGGGCTGTATTCAGTATTGTTGCTCCACTAGTGCAAACTCTGTTATGAACCATGTGCAACAATAGAATCCAAGGAGGATTTTAATTGCAAAACAATTATGCTATCACCACCTGCATAATGTGGCCTGCTAGTGCTTATGTGACTATTTGTACAATGGAACTTGCTAGCAGAAAACTAGTAATGTGGCAATTTATTCTGCAAATATTATGTGGAATGTAGCCTATGGAATGGAGATTTGCGTTGTATGTTTTGACTTCTTCAGGGCTTTACAGCATGCTTGTAAGGAAGAGGAGGAGTAGATTAAATGTGTGTTTTCTCTTACTAGGGATACTTGACTAATTAGTCTTTTGTAATTCTGATGTGATGTGAATGGAGGTGATTTGCAGCTTCCAATCTAATGTGCAGACCAGACCCTAATTAGCTGATGGATTTCACACTTCCTTGATTTTTGCTCAAAAATATATTTACTTATGTGTTAAAATGTGTACGTTAGGGTAAAATATATGCAGAAATATTTTATCTCCATACTGTATGCATATTTTGCCTATTTACCTAGTACATATTTAAATATGTATTTTTCATTCATATGGCAATGAAACAGAACAAACTTATAAATAAGCTCATGAAAATGAACACAAACTAAAATTTGCCCACTCCTAGATATCTCATGATGCCTAATCTGTCAGAATTTTACTTTCATGGCTTTGAAAGCTTTTCTTTTTTAAAGGACAACAGCAGTCAGTTTACTTTCAGTCTGCCAGTTCTCTGATATACATTCTGGAGTGGTCAAGAGGTTAGTGTTTATATGCTGCAGTGCTAAATTAATCCAGCAACCACTGGTAACCAGCTTTGTGTCTTAATAGATAAGCCAAACACTGAAGGGTTCTTCCATCTCTGTTACATACACCCTTAATCACAGAGAGAAGAGAATTGCTTGCAGGAAAAACAACAACAACAAGCAATACTAAAAGAAGCCAGAAGCTGGGCTTTGATTTGGGCTTAAATAAACAGCCCTTCCCAGTATTTGGTATAACAGTTATAATGTTATTTTATTTATTTATTTATATATCACATTTTTATAGCTGCCTATCTCTCACAAAGTGACTCTGGGCGGTGTACAGCAATTAAATAAAACAGATAAAAACAATCCTTATAAAAGATAAAAAAGTGATTATTAAAGTACAACATCATCAAAAAGTTTAAAATTTAAAACCCCACAGAGAGAGGGAATATTAATCATAGTGGAGCCATCTAAGAATGTCTCTGGTTGCCAAAGACCCCCAGGCCTGATGACATACCAAATATACCAAATATATTTATGTTTCTCCAATAGCAAAGTTCAAATAAACCACATTATGACTGGAGTAAAAAGAGACGGAAGATAGAAAAGACCAGAAGTATCCTGGGTCCAGGATGTCTTCTTTTGGAGATCCAATATGCAAACTGGTACGGTACGGTCTGTATGCTTGTTTCCACATATACTGTACTTTATAAACCAGTTGAACATCAGCTGTTCTCAGATAGTGCTGCTCTTTCCCATGTGGGGAGGTTAGATGATGCTGACGAGATAACAATGGGGAGAGCATTACTTCTAAACAGCATGCTACCCCTAACAAATCCTGAAACCAAATAGAGCTGAAGAATGCAAAAACATCTGAATTGAGGGGCATAGATTTTTTTTTTTTTTTGGTGTTTTGAATATGCTTAAAAATAGTTTGGGGAATTGAGAGAGTTTCATTCAGACTGTGAAGGTTTGTAATGCACACCACTGATGCTATTAAAATAATTGAACTCAAGAGATGTGTAGTTGTTGATAAGGGAAAAAAAGCCTTCAGTAATATTTGGCTTTCTCTGCTTTTCACTGGAATTGCTAATCTTCACAGACATTTCTGTCATGACTGTAGCATTATTGTAACTGTTCATCTCTTTCCTACTGATTCACAGGTAATTGAACTGCTGAATGATTGGCATTTGCCAACACTTTAGTCTACAAACCTTCTCTTTGCTAAATATTTTATTCTTAAAATAGATGCATTGTGGTATTTATGCACTAAGTACTTCAGAACTTTGGAATACAATCCTAATTTTACATTCTTTTAGGTCTCAGCTCAAGAGACTCCATGTTTATCTATACTGTCAGTCAGGTGTTACTACTGTCTCTGGCCTGCTCCCATGTGAATCACAAAATTGCACTAAAGTTTGGATAGTTGTTTCAGTTCTTCTAGGCCAGTCTTTTCCAACATGGAGTACTCCAGATGTGTTGGCTTCTACAACACCCCACCAACACGACTAATGGCTGTAGGATTATCGGAGTTTGTTCAATAGACCTGGAAGCAGTAGGCCAGGGACAACCATCTCAGCTCATAAAGGTGGACAGAGAAGGCTCTGATTCCTTTGGTCAATGCCAAGTGCAATGATTAATGCCTCCTGACAAACATGATAGAAGTTATTAATGTGGCTTTTCTGAGCACCATTTTGAAACATTTTAAACACAATGTTAAAATAAGACTATTTTTATTGGTTTACATTGAAAATGCATATTTTTGTAGTTGCATACTTACTGGTTATGGAAGCACAGTGCTAGAGGAAGACTTACATCCAGGAAGTAATAATTTAATAATTAAATTAGAAATTTAAATTAAAGTAATAATTTAAGCTGTGGAGGGTTCAAAAATGATTCAGAAGTGCTTTGGATCTCGTGCAAGGACAGCAGCACTACTTTGCTGTTAAAGCAACCAGTCTAATCTTTTTTCAGGTTTCCGTACAGGCCAGAAAGAAAATAAATGCATTTCTTAAAGCTGTGGAATATTTCTGGGGTCATAAGGAGGCCTGAAATCCCCAGCCGCTTTAATGAGTAGCAGAGAGAACCTGAACTCATGCAGAGTTCATAGCACTTCTTCCTAATGATCTTTGAAGCATTCAAAGCCCTAACTGTGGACTACAATGAGCTTTGGCCTGATCTAACAATATTATTGTTATATTCTCACTATGTAATAATAATAATAATAATAATAATAATAATAGAAGATAAAAATGCCAAACCCAGTCTAAACATATGGTTGACTGTGCAACCAACAATGATAAAGATAGTACCAACAGTAATAGGCACCAATTCCAAAACATTTGGATTACCACTTGAAGACCATCATCATCAGTAAATTGCAAAAGGCAGCTTCAGTCTTATGATAATACCTTTAACACCATCAGACAACATCTGCCTATCCCAGGTCCTTGGGAAGGACTCGACGGGTGGATAGAAATGCCAAATGCAGTCTAAACAACTGGCTGACAGTGCAACCAACAATAATATAATTATTAAACAACATCTGCCTATCTCAGGTCCTTTGGAAGGACTTTATATGTGGACAAAAATGCCAAATCCAGTCTAAACATCTGGCTGATTGTGTGACCAACCATAATAATAATAATATAAAAGCTTAAAAGCATATTTAGCTGGTTTGATCTCTCAGCACCATGGCTATGACCTCCTTTTCCCACCCCCCAGACACTACAATAGTATAGGACACTATACTACTAAGAAAGAATAATGCTAGTGCTAGATCATCTAGAAAAGGCTAAGCAATTGTGGACTCAATATATGACGTACAAGGGTGTCAGATTAACACTGCAGAGCAAACATCAACCTGCAGTTTTCTAAGTTGTTATACAATATGCTTTTGTATGCTTTTGTATGCATATGCCTCTCCTTCTCACATAAGATATGTTCAGTTTGGGGCTTTTCCCTGGAGAAACTAGAGATCTGGCCTAATTCCTGAAATGAAATGGCAGTATTTAATTGCTTGCAGACTGGTTATGACTCAGTGCATATTGTTAAAATAAATAGCTATTTAGAACATTGTGGAATGGACAGTTTGTAAGAAACTTTGATTAGTACGTAGTTCTGACACACTGCAGTGGAGGCAAACGAGATCTTAATTTGAAGAGAAAAAATTAATATAAACCACAGAAATATGCATTTATGATAGGACTATGTTGAGAGCTGTAATTCTGTCTTTTGCTGCCTAAAATCATTGTGGACAGATGTGATCTTTTGTTTTCTTTCCACTCAAGCAAACATTTCCTGGTCGATAGGAATGGAAATCTGGACCAGAGACAGCAAAATGAAAGCAAACCAGATGGTCTGTCAAGTGGCTTCAAGGTCATAAAATAGGCTAGGCAGCTCTTACGGTTTTATGACCTGCACTTTTTTCATGCTTCATTAGGAACATAAATTCCAGTTTAGCATGATGACTTGAAGTGATATATGCAGGCATATTTGACACTGAAAGATATCAATATTTTTTTTTAAATTAGAATATAATTTACTTGAGTCATAAGGTGTATTATATGGGCAAATACTTTAAGGATGTAACCAGTACAACAATGTATGGTCTTTACTGACTAGTAGTTTAATGCGTCACTGAGCCCTTACTGTGTTGGCAAAAGTGATTCCCATCATAAATTGGATATTCTATGTGGTGGTTCCCATCCTCTGTCTATAATACCTTGCTAACCAAAGTTCTTTTCACTCAAGCAAACATTTTCTAGAGTGGAAAGCTCTCTAGGGTTGGCCTAAGAATGTTTTTTGGCCAGTGGCATAGGAGCTATCTTACATGGCCAGCCTCCAGAAAGTGTCTTGGAAGGACCTTTAGAATTGGTTTTTGGCTTGCCTTAAGTGACTGGGAAAAACCCTGCACAGTTCAGAGACAGTGAATTCAGAAGTGAAGCTGAATTTTCTTTCATGTAAGAGTACAAAGAACAGAAAGCTAACTTAAACAGTTGTTCAGCATTGGAGTACACAATTGAAAGTTTAGTGTAATAGAACTACTTGAGAGTAAAAAGAATGAAGCCTTCCCTGACACTAAATGTCTTCTTCAGAACAGAATTAATTGCTTGCAATTGAATTTTGGACAGGGGCTGGGAAGCTAGGCTATGAAAAGGGTCCCTGGGACTGTAGCCAATTTTTTTTGGTGGGGAGGGGCTGCATGCAATCCTCAGTCAATGGATTGACACCTCTTCTTTAAAAGCCTCAAGATATCATATGGCAACTGCTTGAACAATGCATATTCTCATCACCTGCTGTTTTGCAACTTAGCTTTTCTGACTGTGTCTTGCTTGCATACCAAAACTGTTGAGCTAGTGACTTCAGGACTTTACTGCTTAGACATTCCACATTTCCCAACTGGCTTACTAGGGCCTGATCTTGGCTATATCTATACTGTTATGCAGTTTCTTGGGTTGTTCAAGCTCCTGAGTATGTCTTCACATTGACAATTTTTGATACTATTATTCTAAACTAGCCTAGCCTATCATAAAAGTTCAGTGTTGATCAAAGCTTTAGACAAAGTCCCTCATCAAAAATTCCTGAAAATATTCTCTGTTACAGGGTAAGACATATGGCCTTTTTATGGACTCGTCACTGATTAAAGAATAAGAAGAGGAGAGCTGAAATAAATGGACAGTTCTTGATGTACTCCATCCAATTTTAGGAACTGTTGATTGATGAAGAATTAATAATCCTCTGTTACTGGCCTATAACTGCCTTCACTGTTTTATATGTTTGTTTGCCTGCCTGCCTATTTATTTATTTACTTATTATTATTTATATTAGAATTATTAAATGTAACTAGAAAGAAAGGAAGCTTCTAGAACAAAAGTCAGCAAGGTTTTTGATATGAAGAGTTGTACCAGTCTCCAGAGAATCCCAATGAGGGAAGATCATATATTTTTTCTCTCTCTCTCCATAGTTGTATAGGTAGTCCTAAACAATTACTATTTGTTTAACAATGTTTTGAAGTTATGACGGCCTCGGGAAAAGTGCTTTATGACCTGTACTCGCACTTACAACCATCGCAAACCGTCATGTGATCGCAATTTGCAACCTTTTTTATGATGGTTGTAAAGTGAATCACTGCAGTTGTTAAGTGAATCACATAGTCATTGAATAAATTCCGGCAAAAAAGTCCATTGGGGAAGCTGGATTTGCTTAATGACCACATGATTCACTTAACTGCAGTGATTTGCTTTACGACCATCGTAAAAAGGGTCATAAGATCAGGTCCAGTCACATGGTGATTTGCTTAATGACCACCCTGCTTAACAATCAATTTCTGGTCCCCGTTGTGCTTGTTAAGTGAGAAATACCTGTAGTCACACACCATGCTTGAGCTTCTTATTGAGTTAGCCAATTTTTTGCAATTACAGAATATATTAAATCACAAACTACCCAATGGACTTGGTTTATACAATCCACTAAGAGGCACTAGCTAGCTAACCAATGATAACACTAACAAAACATAGCATGTTGTGCAAATGTATGTGTATAGGTCTTTCTCTGATCTGACTAAGTGTATTATGTGAACCCCTCACTGTCTGCACATACAGAGTGCCATTTTGTCCTTGTCAGCAATCCCAGTATGTAAAAAGTTGCTATTTTGTCATTGCTACCAGCAGTCTCGATCAACACTGTACTAGCTTTCTCCATGAGACTACAACATTATTACAAACTTGAGTGATTACCACTGGGTAATCTTCTTCCTGTAAATTAATTTGGAGATTAATCTAGATCAAAGACTGATTTTAAAAGAGGCAAGCTGCTTCTACTTGTAGAACAAGAACTTTGTATTAACTGTATCCTCTGATTAAGAATGATAATACATTTCTATTAGTTTTTTAAGTCGGTGTAAGCAAAAAAACAAGTCTTCATTCTTTGAAGGATAGCACAAGCTGGGTTTTAACGACCTGTGCTATTTAATGCTGCATTATTTTATTTACAGTACAAAGTGCATGTTTTTTTCAGTATACACTTCCAGTTAACAAAGCAAAACACTCCATTAAGAAAAATCTGGTAAATTAATGCGAACTTCATTAGCATTTGCATAAAGGTAAAAACATCTAAAACTGAAAGTAGCAATAGAACAAAAAATAAGAAATTTCACTTCTGCCATTTTTATCTGTAAATCTTGGAGAATAAAATTTATCTGGTGCCAGAAAGAAAACAAATTTGGCACTAGACAAATAGTTATGCAACAGCAATTTAGCCCTTACTTTAGCTTGCTTAGATCTAATAGTAAAGGAAATAAAGGAAGCCAAGGTCATGTAATAAAGCTGATCTGATCAAATAAGGCAGAGAGTACTTTAAGCTGGGAGGTTTCTAATGCTATCACTCAAAAGATAACTTTCAATTCTAGATGAGCTTCCACTGTGGATTGCAAAACAAACAAACAGGGGAAATGAAAGGTTCAAATCATGTACCCATTCTGCAAATAAAGTAAGGCAATTTAATCAAAAGAGCCTTACATGTAACAAGAATAGTGTATATGACAGGAAATACTAGACAGGAATGAATAGGTATTCAAATTCACAACGGTTTTGTTAGACTCAAGTTTAAGTTCAAAGAAAGACACAACTGACACACAAAAAACAAGTGAGGTTACTTATCTCCCAATCCTTTTTACTCTAATAATATTTTAATGCCCTATATTCTAATAAGGATAATACTGGAGGCTGGCACTTTGCTTTGCCAACATGCCAAACTTCCTTTAACAAAAAGTTATAGAGATAGGCAGATAGATGGATGGATGGATGGATGGATGGATGGATGGATAGATGATAGAGTTAAAAAAATGAGGAAGAAAAAGGAGTTGTTAAAGGAGTTGTTCCTAGGCACATTGGCACATTGCTGCTCCCCACAAGTAGCTGTAAGTTATTCAAGAAAATAAGCTGCATCTTAGTTGACATCTTAGTTGTTGAAATTAATAATACCTGAATATTGCCTTTTTCAGTTTGGCAACAGGTTCTAAGCAAATATTTATCTTAATGCTGAATTAATGATGGACAATGTTGCCAGCTATAAAGTAATCTGGCTTTTAATGTATTTTATTTTACTGATGGAAAAGATGCCAAGAGCTTGTAACTTTCTCACTTAGCTTTTAGCTGTATTACAATTGGAATCAATTCTTTATATGCTTTATTTGTTTATTCTGCTCCTTCTATGTCACTGCAACCAGGCTAGATCAACCAACCAACCAACCAATCAACCAACCAACCAACCAACCAACCAAGAAGCAGACACTTTCAGCATTTTTTGCACACGCATCTTGAGTGGGCAGGTTCTATTTGGAGTAGGCAGTCATGAAGATAATCGGGCCCCAAGCCATGTGGTGCTTTAACCACTGGACTATCCCCCTGTCTGCCCAATAAGATGCCTTTTAGTACTTTCCTGAAATTCACCTGTCTCATGCCTCATCTGCTTTTGAAAGCTATTTTTAATTAAAAAAGAGGGAAAAGGGCATTTTGTAAATGAAAATGTAATTTTTATTTATAAAAAAAATTCCCAAGCTCCATAGGTATTCTTAGACAATGATAAAAGATCGATAGCTGAAGCCGACAGCTTTGTTTAGGTATGGAACCAGCCCAGGAAGAAATCAAGTTAAAACCTGAAGATATGGCTTCTTTTACCCTCTTCACCAGCAGTGGCTGTGAGTAGTATCCGTGTTTTCTTCTGTGTAATGCAGTAACATGGTGTGTCTCTTTGCATTTTTCCTCCCCTGGTATTGTACCTGTCTGTGTGTGCATGTGTGTGTGTGTGTACATTGGGAAGCTCAGGGTAGTCTGCATATGCTCTGCTCTGGCTCACATGACCAGGAAGTGGGGAGAGGGCTTAGAATTCAGCAGTTGGCAGCATTCTCAGCTCCTTTCCAAAAATTCTAGAGATGCATTGGGGGATTTGGTTTTCTGCAGACTCAGACCAAATTCATCCTTTTTTCAAATCTTTCTTTCTTTCTTTGTTTTCCTCTACCATGCTAAATTTGGCCCCGTTTTGTTCAGTTTCCTGAAAATTATGCTGCTGACAAACAGTTTCCTGATCCCCTTTACATAATATCTTACCAACATTCTGTTAGAAAGAAAGAATAAAACAATAAGTTGAGGCTGAGGAAGAACATTCATGGACTAGAAGTCCCAATAATGCACAACCTTTGTAGTTTATTTCTGGTATTTTTTTTTTCTTTTGTGAACAGCCTTGCCAATCAAAGCAACCGTTTAAGAAACAGTAAGCCTCCTCCATGGCAGCAATTTTCTCTAAGTAGCTACAACATATTCTCAAAATACTGTATGTGCCTGCTGGCCCCAAAGTTGGGGACTCTTGGGCTTTCTGATATTTTAAAATCAAATAAAAAATGTACCTCAAAAGTTTTAATGAACCAAATATCTGCATTCAGTTGCACTGAGCTTGGAACAAAGACCCTCCTATTTAATTTTGACTTATTGTTCCACAAAACCTTGAGTGATCCTATTAATAAAGTTATTTTAAAGCCACCATCAGTAATTCCTCATTTAGAAGAGGTCAATGCTTTCTATCAAATAATTAAAGCCATCAATTCTCCAAAGTTTCCAGCAGCTAGAAATTCTGAGGCAACAGCCCAGCATACCTGGAAGGAACTAGGTTGAGAAAAACTGCCGAAGTTTGACATGTGTTCAAAGATTAATTTGCAGGAAGATGTCGTTATTAATGAGAAACCATGGAAACTGCAAGAAAAAGGCATATTTGCTAGTCTCCTGGCAAGAAAGTAGGCAGATACTTATCAATTGCGATGATACTAAGTAAGAGCGGGCACAGAAAGTTAAATAATATGATATACTTTGTATTTTCTCATTTTGGCATTGACCTATCATTTTTTTTTCATATAACCATTTAGTAGTGTAATAATTGAAATATAATTTAATTCACTGTTTCCTCTATGTTGCACAATCTGATTGTTTATGACTTTAATAATAAACTCCATTAAAAGACTGCCTGACACAGAATGAATGAATGTACTGTATGTATGTATAGTTCTAGAGAATTTTTGACAAGTTAGTAACAGGAGCTTGTCTATCTGTTTATGTTTAAGAAGGCTTAGCATGCCTAGTTCTATTGTTCAGTAGAAATCACTATATCAGTCTCGCCCATCATGTACTTATTTTCCGGCATCAGCTGCCAGGCACTAGTTGTAATTCAGAGATTCAGTATATATTCTGAATTTATTGGCAGGATTTATCAGGTACACTGCACTGAATTATGGGGTGAGAGGGAAAGGGGGGAGGATGAGAAATCCTGTCATAGACATGCCAGTTCTTGTGATAAGTGCAATATCCAGAACACTGACTTGTTCAAATGAAGCTATTTAACAGAGGGCAGAACATATTTTAAAAAATAGCCACTGTAAAGTACAATTAAGGTTTCCTAAGAAGTCACTAAATTAATTATAGGAACAACTCTATAAAAGAATAAGTATGTGGGAAAACATTCCGGAAAGTTGGTTCTTATTTGAAATGGATTTTAAATCAGTCTAACTTTAGGTAGATGGATAAATTTGATATGAATTATCAAATCAAATTGTTAGATCACAACAGTTTGATCAGGAAAAAGGTATGTTCAATTTGGAAATCTCAAATTTAATGTATCAAATTTATGCAAAGAATTCTGTTTGAAGGGATGATTAATTTGATTGAATGTCTTTCACATAAAAACTTCAGGCAGCCTTATAATCTCTATCAAAGCCACTGCAGGACTGTGATAAATACTGTACTAAATGCTCATTAAAATTGAAAACATTAGAAGGTTCTGAAGGGACATAATATTTATTTTAAATTAATAATAAAATGCTATCCTGAGGCTACTTCTCTTGCTTTAAAAATAATTGGTTGTATTGTAGGCTTCAGAAAAGGAACATTTAAATTTTAATACCCTGAATTCTATTTTCTTGATTAACTTGAAATAACTAGTTGGATATAGGAACCTGTAAATATGTCATGTATATAGTGCTTATTTGAACAGATTTATCTTCAATGTATGTACAGAATGTAAGCCACATTTTCCAAAACATAGCAAAGAAGGAAAACACAATAAATGCTTGAATAAAGAGCTGGCTGCTAAATTATCTCATATAGAGTTATGTATACAGTACTGTGACGAGGGAATCTGAAATTGAAGAAACATCTTTTGGTCACCAAGTCTTGGAACCTGAACATCTCTTGTGTCTATTTAATGTGAATGTTTGCAAATTATATTTCCAAATCCATAGTGTCTGAAGCTGCACAGTAACGGCCACACTATGAAGTTCTGGCACTTTATAGAAACATGAATCTCCTTATGCTTATGCTCAGAAAATAAGCAGGCCTGCTGGCATTACTTCATTATTTGTGGCCATTACAATTAGCACATCATTCATCTCAGGGAGGAATGTAATATAACAAAGGAAACGAAGAAGGAAAGAAGAATAGCAATTTATTCAAATAAAACCATTTGAAACCAATCACAATAGATGATATATCTGCTTAATTTTAAAAGCTACACAGTACCAGGCTGCCAACAAAAAGACAGTGAGATTTTCTCCCTAAATATTTTTCCCAAATGCTGTAATTTGTCTTTGTACTGTGCAAAGGATAAGAGCTGAACTACACATTACACACAAGCATCAGGCCCTTTCGGACCCAGAAAAAGCAAGGCTGAAAGCAGAAAGGGAAGAGGTGGTGCCAGCATTACAGACGGACTTCAGAGTCTATTTTTAAGCCTGGGAAAGCTCCCAGAGAGAGCGGTAAATGATGGGGTCTGCAAACCTTGCTGAGGAATAGGCTCAGCAGCCGCAGCCAATAATTGTGCCAGGTTTGGCACCAATTGCCATAACATCCCCTATTCCCTTTAAAAAATTAAAAACAAAAACAAAAAAACAAAACAAAACAAAACAACCCCCCCCCCCCAAAAACCAACAATTGAGATCATATGGGGCCAGCCAATGAACCTGGCTGCAAATCTCAATCTTATAATACCCCTTTTTCCACTGTTAAATGCATTCAAACTATAATTTCTTCAACATATTCTTATTCATATTTATTATTATTTTGGGTATATCCGTCAGTGGGGCTAACTTCTAATCATGGCTTATTCATTCTGCTCTTGGCTTATGATTGATGTTTTCCATGCTTAGTTTTCTTTAGGAAGTATTTTGACTTCCCATGTTTTTATTATGTGATTATTTTTTTATATGATATTGCCTCAGATGCTTGCTGTTAACATTTTTCTGCTAAATGAAAATTTTGGATGGGTAGGGGGAATGCCTACAACATCAGTATGCAGTGTCCTGTCCTGTGTTAGGGATTGGGTATAGCAAAAGCATTTTTATACAGTTCAAGATCTAATTCAAAAAAAGGGCATTTTATTTTTTTTTTTTAAATTTAGACTCGGTTGCTTTGTTTTTCTTTCACTGTCTGCTTCATCCCACACATCTCTGCAGTCCCCACCCTTGCACTTTTTAAATTCTCACTCTTCTCCTAAACTGCCCAATATCTTATTTAGGTAAATGCACTTTACTGAGAAGGATTCCCTTTACAAAATCAACATTTCTGGAAGCATCCTGGATCTCCCATTCTTTTTCTTTATTACCTCCTTCGTGAGGATCATCCCCTCTGCTGCTCCATTCTTCTCCTTTGTTTACTGCTAGACCCAAACAGGGTGGCCTGGTCTCCATTTTGGGGGCTCATTAACTTGTAAACCCAATATAATGTATATGATACTCCCTCTGTTTTCCTTCATCTTCCTAGGTGCATCTCTTACCTTGTTACCTAACCAACAAAATGAATCTCCATTAATTATCTTTCTTGAACTGCCTTGTGTCCTTGTTGTGAAGTAAATGGGCCAAACTTTTGTCACCTTTTACTTGGTAAATAAAACATACATCATATTATGATTGCAATCCTAAGCACTTTTACCCAGCAATTAGCTCCAGGTTACCTTATCGTTTGCCGAAAACAGATAGTGATACTAAATGGTAGCTGGAGTAGAACTATGTATTTTGTTTTAAATCAGAGCTTGCAGCATTTTTCTCTTTACCCTTCCTATATTCACTCCATAAGATAATTATGATGATGAACCAGTAATTCTAATTTAATTATTAACAAAGCAACTGCATTTAGGCGGAATATAATCGGCAATAGGACTATGCAGGCCTTTGAAGGGGTATTTACTAAAGCTTGTGTGAAAGAGTTCTTGAAACTGTTCGCAAAGCAATATGGCCACCTTACGGCTAGAAGTAAAGCAATAGAGTAGCTGGAAGAGTCTTCTGTGCAGGTGCTGGAACAGGAGTTGCTTCTTCACTCACCGAGGCCCATCATGTTGCCTTTGCATCATGAATTCATGAAATGCCTTGTCTGGTCCTGACAAACAATGCTGATGTCCATTAACTGCATTTTCAGTGAACTATGAAATTCTTGTTCTGCAGCATTATACAGAAATAGTCACAAATAGGTATGGGACTTTTTTTCTGTTTGTCTGTCTGTCTGTCTGTCTAGGCCACCTTGGTGTAGTGGTTAATGTACCAGGCTACAAACCACTAGAAAATGTGGGTTCTAGTTAGGCATGAAGCCAGCTGGGTGACCTTGGGCCAGTCACTTTCTCTCAGCCCTAGGAAGCAGGCAAGGGCAAACCACTTCAGAAAATCTTGCCAAGAAAACTACAGGCCAAGCAGTCACCAGGAGCCAAGACTGACTCAAAGGCATGCACACACATAAACATATGTTTCAAATAATTCTTTATCAAGTTATATGCTTTGTAACATATCTAATTTCTGACTCCATTTAATTTTGCTACTAACTGCATTTTATATATGCTATTACATTTTACTCTCAGGTGAACTTGTAGCAGATTACACTGTCAGGCTATAAACTTATGTACCTTTATTTAGAAGGCATAAAGAAGGTTAAGAGAGTGGTCATATGAGGCAGGAAAAGAGGCTTGTCTGGTATCAAATTACCATTCTGAGCCAATTCATATGTCATTTATTAGTAAGTTTCCAAGTCATTCTCATGATATAGAAGAAATTGAATGAATTAGGTGCTTAATGTGCATTCCTTTACACTATTACTGGCCCCAGAATATCTTTGACCAAGCAATATGTCGCTGGGTTTGGATTTATTGCTGGGTTTGTTGTTGTTGTTGTTGATTTTGGGTATGTTCGGTTGCTTTACTTTTCCAGACACATGTCTTTTTATTGTTTTGTCTTTTGGGAGTCAAGCAGTCTCCAAATATAATAATAAATACATTTAAAAATTGCTCTGCAATTGCTTATGTTCACTAAAATCTGTGATTATGAAAAAAAATAAATAGAAAGGAAAACCTAAGTGATTCAGACAGGCATATTGTCTAATCGTTTTGTTTAGAGTGTATAATACTTGCACAAAGTAGTCAAGCATATACCTATGCTTGAATCCCACAACGGGTGCATGTAGAAGTGTGCCTATGCCGATGGCAGTCAGACAAAAATACTCTGTCCGCTCCCTGTCTGCTTTAGAACATGAACGTTCTATTTGCTGCCCACAAAATGCTTAGCTTTGCATTAATTGAGAAGGGGAAAAAATCAATTCTAAATATCAAAACCCAGCAGGCAAGCTATCTTAGGGAGCAGCTTCAATCTCTCTGTTCCTGCTCATTTTCCTGCCCAATTAAACAAGCATTCTGGCAGGCTTGGGCACTGGTTGCAATAGAGGATTACTTTTAATGTTCTCAGGCAGTTGTACAGCCAGAAAGAACACAGCTCTTCACAGGAAGTCAGGGCTGCCAGGATATTGATTTCCCGTCTTCTGGACTGTTTGACCTGATTCAGATTCTTTCCTCTCTCTCTTCCCACTGATCTCCTCTGCAACAAATATTTCTTTGAACATAAGCAGCCAGACCAACCCTTGACAGCTAATGGCAGGTGACCAAGAAAAACACATCAGAAAGTGCATGAAATAAATGAGCTGTTCTTTAAAGAGAGGATATAGAAATTAGGAGCATGGCATAGGTGAGCAGGTAACAATGCCTGCCTGTGGGATCACTGAAGCTGTTGTTCAAGTCTGAAGAACAGCTTCCTGTCAGCAGAGTCAGTGGTTGCTTTAACAAAACTGTAGCACCATAGGTGGAATTGCATAGGTAGAAAGGCCACAAAATCCTATGTGCACTTTCTTGGGACTGAATTCTGTTCAGTGTAGTGTGACTTGCCTACAGGTTAACATGATTTGAGTTGGATTTAAAATATACCTAGGTTAACAGTTCAGTGACATGATGGTCACTGTCTGTGCTCCTGCACTCTGAAGATGCCGGTCACAGATGCTGGCGAAACGTTAGGAAACAGAACTTCTAGAACACGGCCACACAGCCCGGAAGATCCACACCAGTCTTCATTGTTGTTTTAGTTTGTTTTAGAGAAAGTACTTTATCAAATAAATACTTTAAACAATGTTTCCAGTAACCACTGAACAGGGATTGTAAAGAATGATATCCCTGCTAACTTTAACATGGAATAACAGGAAGAGCACAGAAGCAATTTACAAAGTTCCAGTTCTATTTTTTGGCAGTACTAAGAGTCTTCTTCCAAATTCAGGTGCAATTACTGAAAAACGACAGCATGGCTCCCTATCATTTGAAGTGGAAAGTATGCAAAAACAATAGTGTACCCTCTAACATGGGCTTTCCAGGAGCAGAAGACCCTCCTCACCCAAAGTAAGTGGGAAAAGAAACAGATAATTCCAACTCGGCTTGTGTATATGACTCTATCGGTGATGTTTCCTTCAAGCTGAGCTTGATTTCTGGTAGATAGATAGATACATGTAATTTTCTTGGCAGCTATAAGTGTATAGCTTATATTCGTAGCACGAATAGAAAGAAAAATAAAATAAAAGCAGAGTGAAAAGCAGAAAAATACGTCTTTGTATGTGTGTGTGCATTGTGCGTGTATAAACATAGCCTTAGTTAAAGGCACCAGGCTAGAAAGCAGGAGACCATGAGTTCCAGTCCTGCCTTAGGCATGAAGGCAGCTGGGTGACTTTGGATAGTCACTTTCTCTCAGCGACAGGAAGCAGACAGTGACAAGGCACTTCTGAAAATCTTGCTAAAAACATTACAGGGACTTCTCCAGGCAGTCACCAGGAGTCAACGATAAGCAAAAGCAACAGCAACAACAAAAAAGTTCCTAAATCAAGGAGCTTTGCTCGAAGGGCTGTCAGAGTAGTCTTTCACTAGAAGGTATCCATTTAAGTTGCTATTCAATCCAAGTAGGGCTTAACAATAAACAAGCTTGAGAAGTAAAAACAGAGAGAAGCTTTGAAGGTGTCTGTACTACTTGGACAACTGAATGGCACACACAAATCACCTAGCTAGATTTTTCTTCACCTTGGTGAAGCGGTTTCCCATTTCATATGTAGTTTATTGTCATATATACATTTATATATATATATTGTCATATGCCAATTTTACATAGATCAATGTATTATTTTATCCTCATTTTAAATTGCATATCTTTTATTTGTGATGCAGAGATTATTATTCTCTCCCCCCCCCCCCCCCCCGCAGTTGAAATGCCATTCCTAGGCTGGGCCATGTGGCATTAAGCTAGATGCTGTTTATTCTTTTCAACCCAATAGAATATTGGAAAGACATGATATAAAGGGGCTTGAGATTCCACTTGTCCATTAGCAGGATAACTCTTTAAAAGCAGAATGGAACTAGACTAAATTTGTTGTGGGGAGAGAAGCTGGCAAAAGAAAGATGGAGTTTGAAAATGCAGCGGATCTAGTTGTGGAGAAAACCATTCCAGAAGGAATCCCCCCAGCATCCGATGTATCTGATGAAAGAGCCAGAGATTCTGCAGCTTAGAATGTTGGCAGCTGTTCTGTTCTAAGGCCCTGCTCTCCTGGTCACATGAACCAGAGTGGAGCTATTATTAAAGGATTGGAATGAATGCTAACAACTTTCCCTACCTTTGTATTTTAGCATCAAGGAAATGCTTTCTGTATTTTTGCAGAGCCAACATGCCAACTAGGCTTTTCCCCCCACAGTTCTGCTATAGCATTTTAAATGATACAGGATTTTTATTTATTTACAACTGCTCAATAGTTCTAAAAGTTGACCCAGGAGGTTGATGGATTGCATTATTTACACCTTTCAATAAGAAAAAAATTAAGTCAGAAAATATTATCTTACTGCTTCAAAAATACATCTGTGGAGTAACATACATTTGAATGTAATGTGTAGAGTTATGCTGAACTGATTTATAAAATGTAATCTATATTCACTGTTCCAGGAACTTAAAGATGGAGGGCTGATAGTGAAACTATGAAGCTTAGCAGTCAATAAGATTTTATCTCTCAAGGAGGTAGCCGAAAATCAACAAACCTTTTAAATAATTCTTTGCAAACAAAGTGTTAATTTTCAACACTGTAGTCTGTTTCTAATTTTCAGAATTGGACAGTTTCTAGAATCATTCTAGTGTCATATATTGTGATATGTTAGAGCTGAAATTCTCTAATTGGGTTAATAATGACTTAGATGCCTCAGACATGATGTGTGTGAAGTTCATTAAACCATTCCTATTTTCCAGGTTTTTGCTGGACCCTGGAAAGGACCCTGCTTTGACTCTTGAAAGCAGTAGCATTTGTTTTGTTTTATTTTTTGCAGCTTGCATAGTCTTGTATAATCTCATGTAGAATCACTGAATTAGGATGGTTCCTAAATGAAATTTTGGAGGCACTGTCAACCTTGATGCACATAGGTACAGTTTGCTATGCTATGCTGATGACATCTGAAGTTTGAGGGAATTGGGGAAGAAAATGCAAAAATAGGAAGCTGTGCAGTAATTTGGGGCCTATGGGATCCTAAATAAAAGAAATGTATGAAGAACTGTTGTAACTGATTGTTATTGTTAATCACAAATATTCTATAATTATACAAACCCAAATATATGGAGGAAAATAGAAATGTGTTCCCAGAGATTAAATATAGAAAAAACTAGAGACCTGGAACTAGTATCCTTTCTAGAATATAAGAATTTATATGTAGTCTGGTTTGTATGATGGAGAAAATCTATCTATGTGATTGCTAAGAGTTGGCAGTGACTTGATGACACATAATCAATCAATCAATCAATCAATCAGCCAATCAATCAATCAATCTGAATTGCATCTCACAGTTCTGCAAGTCATTTATGTCAAATAGAGGAAGCATGAAGAACATGACTTCATAAATTCTTTCTAACTCTTTAAATGGCACATCAATCCCCTTTTTCATAGAAGAAGTGCAGAGGATTTAAAAAAACATGTAAGGAGGCCTTGAACTTTTCTTGAAGCACCATTACATGATGCTTTATTTCACCCAGAAGCCTAGCTACACAATTTCCTATTAGGCATATCTGAAGAGAACTTGAAGATGAAGGCTGACAGTGGATTATGAAGTTCTGCCATCAGTAGTTTTCATCTATCAAGGAAGCAGCCAACAATCAAAATGATGAACTGGAGAAAAATATCCAGAAAGGTAAACACAGGAAGAGAAATTTGTAGGAGTTGGGAAACTGGGAAAACTATAACTAAGCTTCAGCCCACTAGAACTTTCCAGACATGGTGGATTATCATCTCTAGACTCATCCTCATCATCATGGCAGAAAACTGCCTTACCATCTGTTCTTAGAGGACAGGTCCCCAGAGCCCTGCCTTTGTCTCATCCCCAGCCCTCTACAGAGACATGTTACATTTGTCTTTTGCTGTTCTGATTTAAAAGTAGTATTTTCCTTCTTCTCCTGAAACCTATCACCACAGTGTAGGTTCAGACATGAACTTTTACCAGGCCTTGGTTGTGTCCACTTTTGACTTTTCACCATAATTTTCTTTTGTTGTTGTTGTTCAGTCATTAAGTCATGTCCGACTCTTCGTGACCCCATGAACCATATTGCGCCAGGCCTTCCTATCTTTCACTGCCTCCCTGAGTTTGCTCAATTTCATGCTCATTGCTTCAGTGATGCTATCTAGCCATCTCATCCTCTGCCGTCCTCTTCTCCTTTTGCCTTCCATCTTTCCCAGCATCAGGGTCTTTTCCAAAGAGTCCTCTCTTTGCATTAGGTGACCAGAGTATCTGAGCTTGACCTTCATTATCAATCCTTCCAATGAGCAATCAGAGTTGATTTCCTTTAAGATTGACTGGTTTGACCTCCTAGCAGTCCAGGAGACTCTTAAGAGTCTTCTCCAGCACCACAGTTCAAAATAATTTTCTTTAGCTTTTCAATAAACAAAGAGGCCACTTGGGATCAGTAAGTGGAAAGAAATCTTACAGGAGCAATCTCATTTCAATGTCTGCCTCTTTTCTGGCTCCAGAGATCAACAGACAATTACCCGCCAAGTTGTGGAATCCTTCTGGATCCATCAGGTATTTGGGACAGAGGCAATCCACTTGTGTCAAAGTCAAAGGTGTCCATGACAAGATCCCTGCTCTTTTAATGCAATCAGTATGTGACTTACTCATTGTTTAATCAAGTTCTTGAATTTCTGACTTCTGGGCTCATGCAAATAAGTAACAGAAACCTGTCAACATGACATACCTGTCAGCCAGCACTGGAGACAGCAGCAGAACAAACATCTTTACAGACTAGTATAATCTATGATTAAAGTGATCCAAAACAAATTGTCATGCTAGAGAAAGGCAAAATCATTCTGAATCATTTTTACTAATTTTATCTCACTACTAGCAAAATTTGCTGTTACTTACCAATTGCATTTTTATCTTTCATAAGTCTCTAAGAAGGTGGCAAACAAAAATTAAAGGTCAATTCTAACTGCTCCAACTAATGGAAAAGTTAATCAGTGTGTGGGGATCAATTTATTCCTCTGACTTCCCCAGAATCTTGCACTGTGTACATTATATCTCTGGCCCCTTCTTCAATATCAAGACAAAAACCTCAAACATTAATATTATGCACTCACAGGCTGGATTTAGAAATACACACACAGACTATTATTTCTGACACAAATAATTAAATAAAAGCATTTATTTAGGATAAATGTATGTAAGGAGGAGGGAAATGTATTAATACAGGCCTTTTTTTCTCTTTGCTGCTTGAATTATCACTGACTTTAAGATTGCAAGTCATATGTATTAAAATAGAGAATTCACACTTAATAGTGCAGGGTTAATCAGTCAATAGTTACAGAAAACAGAAATGGCAAGTTCATGGCTTCCAACTCTGACTTTTGCTAAGGAGGTCTGAATAAATAGTTCAATCAGTGAAAAAAAAAAGTGTGAAAGCTTTACATTTATATTTGTAGCTGAACCAGCAGTTGTTACTGCACAGCAGCTCAGAGACCTGAATTATCTACAAAATTTAATTTTGAGCTGTCGTCAAACTTTTCATGCTGGCTTTGTTTTACTTTCCCTAATGCATCATGCATCCTTGGAGAGAGCAGATGACCACCAGCAAATTCATAATCCATGTTAATCACAAAACAATTTTTGTAAAAACAGATATGCTTAATAATAATGACACTGCTTGGCATTTTCCCCTATAGTTTTTACTGAGATGAACAAGAAAACAAGAGTTTGTGACTGAAAATCTTTGCTAGTGTCCCAAACCTTCAAGATTACAGTTTTATCAATAAAGTCTACACTTTACAATCATCATATTCTCAGATATTTAATTATTAAATATTTTTAAGCTCCTCTGAATTTAAACATGGCTTGTTCTGGACAAGGAAAGTCCTCTACATTTAATAGTTTTATTCATTTATTTGCCACTAGATGAGTCATTACAAATGGTGCTGTTTCTAACCACCACCACCACCACCACTTTGTTTCTTTCAGTCAGGAATGCATAACCTTCAGCTCTGAGGCTATATTTGGTTTAAAGAAGATCAAATTAGGCCATGCATATGAGCTTTTTCTACTACTTGGGAGAGGGAGAAGAATGCATCAGAAAGAGAAGGGGACAAAGAAAAGATGGAGGTCAGAAAGAGGGGAAAAAGGATGTGTCACTGAAAGAATAGGGGTCCTCAACAATTTTGGTTCTGATCGTGCCCACTCCTTGCTCCTGCCTTCCATACTATGGCGTGTCCAACCACCATCTCTGGGGGAATACAGTCTTCAATAGAAAAAAAGTTGCCTATCTCTGCTTAAAGCCCAAAGAAATAATTGAGCTGTTTCCAGATTGAATCCTCTCTAATCATTACCGTTAGTTATATTACGATCTTACCCACAATCTAACAGTTATTGTTTTTAAGTCCTGCAGGAGCTCCTGAACACAAGCTGAGCCTCTCATATAAAATTCTTCCTTCTGCTTCACTTTCAGCATCCCCCCTCCCCTTCCCCAAAGTACTGTAATACAATTGCTGGTAATACTGTTCTGATTTTTTTCAGTTTAGATTTATCTTTTTGACAGACTCTTAACAAGTTTTCCTAAGTTAAATTTGCAGTCAAAGAATTCTGTTAAAGTGTGTCTTGTCCCTGCCATTTTTATCTGTGCATAGATTCCTTATATTTTAAGCTAATGCATAAGCTTAAAAACTTATACTTCTCTCTCCTACATAAAATACACATGACATGTTACACTGGTTTAAAATTGCTTATTTTAATTATACAGTTGTTATAAATGTAATCATTTCAGAGCAGTAGTAAAGTTTTGAAATATCCTGGCCCATTTTCCAAAGGATGTATACAGTAGATACATCTTTCTTCTGACATAATTAAAACAGGTTGTTCAAATTTTCAAGGTCAACTCAAAATTCCAAGTCCCAGGGAATACACTTCCTCTATTCAGTTCCTGTAATCCACCAACATGAGCAAAGAAGTTTGTTCCATAACCAGGCCTGAAGCCAAACTTAAATGCATCTAGATTATTACCCACACTTAAGAAACCATTGTAGTTGAGATGCTGTATACTTCCCTAAGGATAGAGTACTGAAGACTATCTGGAAATTTCTAGTCTGGTGGAATTCAAAGAGGATGCTTTAGAAGAAGCATCATCAACATATCTTGAGGCATAATAAATTATATTATGTTTTAAAGAAGCATTCATCATTCTTGTTAGCCACTTGTCCCATACAAAGCAATTTGAAAAGATCCAATATAATGGACAACATAGGCCAATGTAGATAGTCTGTATTTATATCAACAATGTTGATATCATCAAGGATATAAACAATTTATCTGTAAAGAAGCAAGCAACAGATTTTTGAATGGTCCATTGTATGGTTCAAGGATATAAGGATATTTGTTCACCTAAGTTGGGGCTGTGAGATCAGAGTTTAACAACTCTTTCCACCATGACATTTTCATGAGGAAAGCAAATAGAGCACATATTTGGCCCAAACAAAACAAAACAAAAGCAGAACAGAAACAAAAACCCTTCATGTGGGAAGGGCCAATTTAGTTATGAAAAGTGACATGAAGAATATAATCAATATCTTTTCGTTCCATTATTATGAATCTGATTTGATTCTCCACATAGCTAGCTTATTTATTGGCTATTTTATGGGAGGTGGGAAAGAAAAAGAAAACATGAAGACAATAATTTCAAAAACATGTCTCCAGATTTATTTTTGTTCTCTCTTTTTCCTTTGTTTGTTTGTTTCTGTCTCTGATTTATTTTTTAATTGTGCATTTAAAATAAACCAGGGACAGAAACAAAAAACAAAAGAGAAAGAGAAAGAGAGAGAAAGAGGGAGAGAGAATAAATCTGGAGGTATGTTTGTGAAGAAATAGAGAAGCAGAAAGAAATTACATTTATATTCTTAAGGGACTTCCAGCAAGATGATGATGGACTAAGATGCAGCTTACTTCACTCTCCCTTTGAAAGTTGTGAAAACATTATTTGTGGACTGTTTCTGAGGAGACTTGGTGAACAGAAATACTAATTATATTATTTATCACTATATTGGTACCTTGGGGAGATAAAAAGCTAAGTAGCCTCTTTCCTTCCTCTCTTCCTGTTTTTCCATGGATGGTCCCCTTTCCAGCTTCCAGAGAGCCATTATAGAGCTGGGGAATGAAGCTCCAAGTAAAAATGTAGCCACCTCCATCAGCTGGGGAGGACTCTGGATGAAACTTCAATTCAAATGGTTGATCTACAGAGAGCAGTCCTGACTCTTGAAATTTTGTCATTCATTTCTGGTTATGATGGGACCAGTTTGGAGATTCTGCTGATATTAGAGGCAACAAATTTCAGCTTTTCAGAGTGTGCTGACAAAGTATATCATGTGGAGACAGAAATATAATAATAATATGAACAAGTTAAAACAGCTAACAATGAGGCAAATGAGAAACTGACTACAGCATTTGTTGCTTAAGATAAAACAAGATAGAAAGAGCTGATGACTTGCCAAGAAGCTCTGGGCTAGATCCAAAAGGTGCCTTATCAATTTTCCTTAAGTGAAACATAAGCAGGTTTTAGTGAATGTCATAATAAAATACATTCAGGAGCTTTCATCAATTACTGATAGAATCAGCACAGTCTATTGGGTGTCTTTAAGGTCGTCACAATCTCCCCATCTTATTGCTTTTGGATTTCTTTGCAGGTCTGAATATGCTAAAATATTACAAGCAGCGAGGAATGTAAAAGTTTTGGAATATGAAGGGAAAAAAACCCCTCTCATGTTATTTCCAGATTTGTCCTCAGGGCTCATGAAGCATTCCACAAAGCATGTCTTGTAGCCAGAAAGCAAGGGATAAAGACAGGATATATGTACTGCAATCTTGGCTTATTTTTGGCTTATCCTTGGATACTTTGGTTTATCCTTGGATTACTTGGTGTGAGGTAATTTTATAATCTAGAAACTGTTCTTAATTATCTCAAGCAACAGATGGATGCTCAGATTATTGCAGATTTATTCCACTAGTCTACTCAGAAAAGATTTATTGGTTGGAGGAATTATGGAGTATATTAGATCTTTTTTTCTCTCTCTCTCCATCAATCTCTCTCCATCCAAACAGACACCTATTTACACATATATACTGTACATACTTAATGTAGAGGGATATATATCCCCCCCCCACTTTATTATTATCCTTGGGTTTTTTTCAGATTAGGAAAGAGAACGTAGGGTACCTGTGTATTTATCATGTTCCAACTGGGAGTGCCTAATAATATAAGACTTTTATCTTTTAATGTTTCAGCTTTAGTCAGTTTTTCCTTTTTTCTCATTCTTTGTGTTTCAAAATATGTGTATAGATCTGGCTGGCAATTAGGTAGAATTTAGCATATTTTCTTTTTTCTACTTTTGAGATGTATGATTATATGGTTTTCATAGATAGGAGGCTTTATGTTTTTATTTTGTTACTAATATTGAGTATTGTAATATTTAAGACATTTCAGTATTCTGAATTTTTAAATATTTCAAAAATTGGCATTGTATAATCTGAGAAATAATTTATTTTCAATATTTTTGCATTTTTAAAAATGATAATATATGTGGCATGCAAAGGTAAAGAGCTGAGAGGTGTAGCTAAATGAAGAAGGATTTTTCATAAATTGAAGACAATGGAGTCTGAAGGGTTTTTAGCAAGAAATCCATGTTTTCCATGAGGAAAAACAAATTGATTTGAAATTGAATTGATCAGACATAAAGAATTGGAAATTTGAAATTTGCCAGAGAAGTAATGAGTCTAATTAAATCATTTTCTAATTTATTGTTGAACAAGGGGTTTTGAACTTTGAGGGATATTTTATAATCTTGGTAGTTAAAAACTGAGACTGCTGGACAGCTTTGATAAATTGTTATGCCCCAACCAAAGGGGAACCTTTCATTTTACATCACTGTTTTGCTAATCTTTTTGAGTTACAGATGGACAGATAATTGTTCCTGTGGGCTTTAATCTAATTTTGGATCCATTTGTGTATTGGAACAAGATTTCAAGAGAAAATAAAAAGATTATCAGGTTCTGAATATTCTCCACTCATACATCACTGAATTTAATATAATGGACATATGGCAACAGTTTGATTCAAATAAGCAAGAATATACTTTTGTATTTACTCCGTATGGTAAGATTGAATTATTTTTTTAAATATTTGGGTTGACAATTGATACATGCAATAAGTTTAGGGATCCAGCTGCACGTGTAATATTGCTGGAAATGTATTGTACTATTGATATGATAAAAACTAGGGAAAAAAAAAACACCTTGGCCAGATGGAGTAACTATAGAGTGTGGGATAATAAATTTTAGAAAAGTGCAGTTCCTATGCAGAAACCTTTTGAAAAACTGGTCCTGCCAGCCTCATATAATGAAACTTATGTAACAGTTACTTTTAAAACTAATGAAAGCCCTATTATAGTAGCTCAATATCTTTGCTAAATATGGATGCTAAGATTTTAATAATCACTCTAGCAAGAGCAAAGCAGAGGTTACCACCTTCAATAATTTCTCTATTGAAACTTGGTTTCATGAAAGGGTGTGAAGTTGTAGACAAAATTAGACTTTAGTTTTAGTTGCGCTCTCTCTCTCTCTGTCTCTCTCTCTCTGTCTCTCTCTCTCTCTCTCTCACACACACACACACCCATTTTGGTATTATAAGATGGAGAAAAGCCTTCAATGTGGTAAAAATCAAATTTCTACTACAAGTGATCAAGTTTGGAACTCTTGTCAGATTTATTTGTTGGTTAAAAAAATGTTCAACTTCCAACCCCAATTCTTGGGTAATTATGAATGGGATTATTTTTCCTCGTATCAAAATGTGACACTTGTTGAAAAATGACTATGAATAATTTCCAGTTTAGTTTTCACCCAGCACACTGCCAATCAATCTCTACATTGCTAAAAGCAAGAACATGTGCCACTCAGCTAGCAAAAAATATAACTTGAAGTTTACTTATTAAAGTTCAGCATACACATAAAAACATTTAACTGGCAAAAGTAGGATAAAAGCAGGGAGAGAGAGACATGAATAACAGGCAACAATTTTCACTAACTCTGTATATCAAAAGGCACAGAACTTTCCAGAGTCATTGGAAACAATATTTTATTTATTTATTTATTATTTATTTATATTTCAAATTTAGATACCACCCATATTGCGGGTAATTAACATGGGCAGACCCAAAGAGAATAGCCTTTGGTTATTGCAGCCTTAACTTTTTAATGTATTATAATGGCAGCAGAATAGAGATGGAATGTAGGACAACAGGTGATCCCTCCTCTACTCTGCACCACAAAGGAAACAAGAACAGATCAAGCTGCCCTTTATCTCCTTTAATATTTAATTTGGTGCTTGAACCCCTGGAATGGTTGTTTATTTACAATTTTGATTTATAAGCCTGCCCCAGCTTATAAATCAAAGCTTATTTACAATTTTGATTTATAAGCCTGGTTTTCAGCTTGGGCAGGCTTATAAATCAAAATTGTAAATAAACAACCATTCCAGGGGTTCAAGCACCAAATTAAATATTAAAGGAGATAAAGGGCAGCTTGATCTGTTCTTGTTTCCTTTGTGGTGCAGAGTAGAGGAGGGATCAATAATAAGTCAAATTCAGATCAATGCTATCAATCAGATAATATTGTTTTTAAAACATTTGAAACATTACAAAAGAATATAAATTATATAATACAGATGAATGGCAATATATAGTTAAAACACTTGTTAGGCGTCATTGTCCCTGATGTCCTGTAGCTTCAGAAATTCTAGAAGCATTGGATGGTTGGAGAACACCATTATGAAGGCCAGCCAATTTATTAACCAGCATGTGAATAATATACAAGAAATATTGACTAGAGAGCTGGAATAGCCTGTACAGCAAAATCAGTGGATTCAGGTTTTAAGAAGTGTTATGACTCATTTAATATTTATCAAAAATTTATCAAATGATAAATTTCAAATTTATCAAAAATTATTTATCAAAAATTATTTAATTCAGCAAAAATAATTTGGGGGGTTTATTGGATTTCTCAAAGGATCAGAACAGATTTGATGTAGTTTCTGATGGAGAGAATTCCAAACTATCTTTTATTTTAGTTAAATTACTTTGGGTATGGATGTGCTTCTCTCTGCTGTTGATTCATTATACCACACCTCTTTGCTCTAAGGAGAGCTGACCCCATATAATGAGGCCACTGATATGGGGTCACATGAAAAGACTGTTTTTAAAGTTATTGTTGCATTTCTAGTGTGGGATGATATTGTGGGATTTTCTGCTTGAGTTGTAGAAATAATTTGGCTAGCCTTGAATACAGCACACCCTGCCTTGGGTTGGGAGGTGCCAGTTGCTGCCTTGACTCAGCAGAACATCTTAGACTGATCCTGATTCCATGGGAATTGATCTTTGGGACAGGGTCACAGTTCTCCTAATCAGGAAGAGAGTTGAAGGATAGGTCTAGTCAGGTTTGTTTTCCTCCAAATAAGAGGGTACTCAAAATGCCTTTTGTAAATGTTTCTTTATTTACAAATATGTATGTAGATTGTAAGAGAGTTCAGCCAACATGTTAACTCTGAGCTGTCTTTATATATGCTTTTAAAATAACCACTTTGCTGTTTTGTTTTGCACACCATCTTTTTGTTTTAATCATTCAGCCCTCTAACCGACAGTCATGAATATGGTTACCGTATGTGGGCTGAAAAATCATCTTGGTAACCCTATTCATGAGAATCTCTTGATATCAAATTTCAATTACCCCCAATCAACTTAAGCTGAGGAAGCAACCTGCATTCTGGATCACTAGAAAGCAGTCTCTCTAACACAGACATTTTAATGATATTTATGACAGATGTATATTGCTGGGAATGTTGGTTTCTGAGAAGGCTAAGCCTAGTGCTCATCAAACCGTGATACTGGCCTGGGCGGGGAGGGAGGATACCAGAAATGGGGTTGGCTGGCCCCTTAGCGGCCTGGTGTGGCCCTATTGGCCTCTTGGAGTTTTTAGCTTTTTATCTCTATCTTATTTTTGTAAATTTTTAGTTTTTATAACTTTTATAACTTTTAAACCTTTTATAATTTAATTATGTATTTTGATTTTAGTGGTTGTAAGCTGCCCAGAGTCCCCAGTTGTAGGGGAGATGGGCGGGGACAAATAAAATCAATCAATCAATCAATCAATCAATCAATCAATCAATACTGGTGTTCTGCTAGGTTTGGCAGCATTGCTTATTCTTCCTAAATATCAGCACTAGTGTTACATAAGCTCTCATGGCAAAGCCAGAAAAATCTCATATTTTGGCCATCACTTTTCTATTCTTTTCTGTCAAAATTCCCTGGGAGTGGAAATGATTCTTTAAATGTGAATCTTCATCAACATTTAAAATTTGCACCCTAAAAATCAACACAAAGGTCTTAGATGGTTCATTTATTTGTACAGCCCTATCCGTTAAAATAATAAAACAGCACATATCTGATTTTTGGCAGTCTCTCTTTCCCCTTAGCTTGCTTCCCCAGCTTCTCCTATTCTGAGGCATTTTTAGGGTGCTGGAGGGGTTTCCACAGGGAAGGGGGAGGCAGGGCAGTTCACTTGCACCAGCCCTATTGCTTTTGCCTAAATGCAGATCCAATCGAATCTCTATAGGTCTTTGCAATTTGCCAAATATATGTGAAATATTGACAGCTTTCTCTGCTTCCAGAGCTACTGACATAACAACAAAATGCTTCACTCATCTTTATCCGCTGTACAAAATAGTAGCTGTCCAACTTATTTAAGGATGATAAATTGAACCTCAAATGCTGGGAAAAGTTGTGATTGCATATGAACAATGATTTTGCAATTCAAATTGTTCACATTTCTATCTATTCTGTTTAACTTGCCAGTCAATATATCACAATCAAATCACAATTTACATAACAGATTGTAAATTATAATGTTCCCAAATAGCAGTAACTCTAAATTGATTCCAAATTATAAGAGTTCAATAAAGGTCACCATTGCAGTTATCTTTCCCTGGGCTTCTGTAGTGGGAAAAAAAGCTATAGGACGTTATGTTGTATTCTATTTCTACATTATGAACTCTATATGCCTACTTCCATAAGATCTCTGAGTTCACCAAAGAGCTTGATGAAATGTGCAAGTAATGGGCTTGCATTATATTTTCAAGCTTAAATGTTATATCAAAACCTATGAAAAGGGCAACTTTCCCGTACATCTGAGACAATTAATAGACCACTACAACCTATTGGCATCATTGTAGCACACAAACCAATAAAATCCCTCCAAAACATCTTAGACAAGTTGAAAGATCCAGTAAACAAGAAAGAACAGGAGTCATCTATAACATACAATGCAGGGACTGTAACAGCCACTACATAGGACAGGCAGGTCAAAGATTGGAAGAATGCATCCATGAACTGTAACTGTCATTCAGAAGACATAATGAAAATCCCTTCATCTTTCAGTCACATAAACAATTTCAACCACATTTTCCACTGGGAAACTGTCAACATTTGAGATCAAGCCAAATCCCAAAATACAAAGGAATTTCCAGAATCTTGGCATCCTGATAAATCAGCCAACAGACACATAGAGATAAACCTTATTTACATGCCATAAAAAATATAACCAACAATTGAGGAAAGAAAGAAACAACCCAGAGCACATCCTTCTCAACAACCAATACTAAGATGAGTAGGAAAGAGCACTCGATAAATAATCAGGGAAGAAAGAATTCCCTAATCAAGGAAGAAACCACACTCCAACCCAGACTATTGTAAGGGTAAGCTTCTGTATATAAACAACCAGCAATTTCACTCTCCCATACACTGGTCATGTTACCACAAAACATCTGCAGGGAAGTTCGAAGAATACCAAGAACCCAACAGCCCTGCATATCCCAACAGAAAATGGGACTGGGATTTATATAATATTCCTGGGAGCTACACTAAGCTTCCATTTTAAGAAGGTAATCAAGATCTTTGGTTAGATCTTTGGGTAGGACTTTGAGTTGGACTGGTGATGATTGTATATGTAACTGAGTTTTAAAAACTGTTTTATATACCTTGAGCTTCATAATTATGGAAGGGCATTGAAATAATGATGCAGTTTGCTTTTGCTGTGTCACCCACCCTCATACTTCATTTTCTAAGTGTCATTGCAAGAACACATGTGACCAAACATGTTGGAACTATGAGTCAGGAAAATTGGCTGCATTGATTTTTATCTATAAAGAGTGTATATTTATAACTAGAGGATTAGAGGCATCTGCTGATGACACTACAGTGTCAGCAATTTCTTCCCTATCTTGTATGGGAACTTGCAAGTTTTAAGTGACCCATAATTAGCAATAAAAGCAAAAGAAAAAAAAATAGATATAGCTGCCTGTCTCTGAGGGTGGGTGTGATCCTCCCTATTAAGCAGTGTCATCTTGCAAGATTGAGGAGATGTGCCTTCTCTGTTGTTGGCCTGCCCTATGGAACCAACTCCCCCCTGAGATTTGGAGTGCCCTGACCTTCTTGACCTTCTGGAGGGCTACCTGGATTTCCCCCCTACAGACACTAGGGTCTGAATGTTAGGGAGCCCAATATATGTGTGTTTGTATTGTGAGTTTGTTATATGTTGCCTCAGTTTCTTTTTATAATTAGATTATTTTAATCTATATCTGCCATTATATTTATAGAAAAATGGTTGATACCCACCAAGAGTTATGTATTTAAGATGGGCAGCCATATAAATTTTCTAAATAAACAGAGAGAGAGAGAGAGAGAGAGAGAGAGAGAGAGAGAGAGAGAGAGAGAGAGAGAGAGAGAGAGAGAGAGAGAGAAGCTCACCTCACCTCAAGGAACTAAGGGGTGGGGAAAAAAGAAAATCTTAGAATGCAGTCAGCCATCAGCTCCTATCTTGATGTTGCTATTCCCCACTTACTTGCTGTATTACCAGCATTTGGAAGCACACTACACAGGAGGCAGCTGGTTGTCTTCCCCTCGCCGCATGCACACACACAAACCCTAACTCCCTGCCTGCCCCCCCAGACTCCAACAAACATTTCTAACTTGCAAGAATGATTGTGGTGAATCCCTCCATCCCTCTTCACTTTCCATCCTGCTGGCATTTGGTAAATCCTTCAAGATCTAGTTGTTTCCCCAGGCAGGGGCCCGAAGGCTGCATAAGCTCATCCTTGTGGTTTTATTTGGCATGACTGTAGTTATGTGGCTGAGTTGATTACCCTCAGCCGTTGTGTTATTATTGTATTATTGTTGTTGTTCATTATTTTTGCTCTGCTGGTTTTTACTCCTATGTTCGCCATCTAGATTGTGAGATAGACAGCTATATAAATTGACATAATAAATAAAGGCATTGCATAATGACTATTAGATGCTCATTCAGAATGAGTGAAATCAGCCATACGACATTTTCCATATGTCTTACCATATGCCAGAGATGGATGAAACAATATATTTTTTGTATGATTGGATACCTACGTTTAATCCAGTCCATTCAAATATAAATTCATTCTCATATGGTCGGTCTATAGCAGTCTACTATTAAAACAGAAAAGCCTAGAAAGGTCATATTTTCTATACATACACAGTTTTCTCCAACATACATATTTTAGATATCATTACATAACTTTCTCAAATGTATACATTTTGTATATACAGTAACTTTCCCTTATGTATACGTTTTTGTATGTACTTTCTGAGTTGAAAACTGTTTTGCCAAATTAGGAGAACTGCAGATCTGAAGGATAAGTTTGTTCCCATTCACATATTAGTCTGAGAATTGTGAAGTAAAATGGTTTGTTTGAAGCAGCATTCCCAGTGTGGTTTCCTCCAACTCAACAATTCTTAGCAATGGTTTTGCTGGCTGGGGCATTTGGACATTGACGTTCACATACCTGGAAAGTGTTGATGTTGGGGAAGGTTGGCTTAAATATATAAATAAAATAAACTTCTTCCACATTTCACATACACTGTGACTGTGTTTTCTACTACCTGACTAAAATCCATATGCGTTCCTTATAGAAAAAGCTGAATAGAAAGATCACAGTAAAATATTGGTTCCAGACTACTTAAGTTCAGTTGAACTTAATGGAACCACTTGTTATGATTTAGGTCTCTCGCTAGAATTCAGTGAAACTGACCTAAACCAGATGCAGAAGTGGCTGCTCAAATCCATTTGACCCAATACCTTTGCATGTTATTCTGTTATACCTAGTTAGCTTAAGGAAGATGATGCTTCAGATTAATATTTTATACATACTGGCTCAGGCTGAGAGTGTATTCAGTGAGAGTTGCCTCATGGTTTGTTCAACTGCAGCTTCAGTTTGGATCCAGCCCATTGTTTTCCAAAAGTTGGTAATAATAATAATAATAAAGGGGATGGGTTTATGTGGGAAGAGATTATAACTGAAGCTGACATAGTGATTTACATAGAGAATTTTGGTCACAGCCATTCTGAGTTTTCTTAATCACATGAGAGATTTTTTGCTCTTAGCTTTGCCTCCAGCTACAAACCAACTCACGCAGAAGAAACCAACAGCAGCTGCAACATCCTTAGACAATACTGCATTTTTTCTATTGCTGTCTTTCATTCAAGAAAGAAAGAAAAAAGAACCTTATAAATAATACACCCATCTTTCTTGATCATCCTGAACAGCTCTGCTATCTGCTACTTCTTTCAACTGACAAATGCTGGCTAATTCTTTCAGTGAGTTGCCTCCCGCCCCCACCAGGCCGCTCTTCTCAGTTTTCTAGCTATATATAGCTAATTTGTCTAGCTGAGAAGGGGGCAAAAAAACCCCCTTTACTTTCTGTAGGGAATACCAGGAAAACAGCATATATCTCCATGGAAACATGTTTCTCAATCTATCAGTCTCCTGCTTTACTTAAAACATGACCTGTACAATGAAGACTACTGTTCAATATTAACACAACATTTAACACAGTGTCCGTTTTGAACACCTAATTAGCTTACCTTTCCCAGATCACGAAAAGTGATTTATTTTTAAATATCTCTAGAGAAACTAATATTCTCCCAATCCCTTATTAAAATGGATCATTTGACTTTTTGCCTGCAAACATGTCACACATGGGGGTTTCTATAGTAACGCAGGATACTGGCTTAATTTGAAATTGTAATCTTTACACACAAATGAAGATTTGGAATATGAGTTACAAAAAAGATAATTTGGCTTTGATGCCTTTGTGGTGACATACTGACCGTCAAATTCTGGTGAATAATACAATAATTTAAAAAGAGTTATTTTCAGTTTTCTAAAAGCAGTTTAAGATCTGGGCTTCTGTTACATCAGTTATTGCAAAAGTGATTTCCTATGTATTTGATACTAGAGGCTTTTTTTTTTTTAATATTCATCTAATCACTGTAGAGAGAGACATTCTTCCCATTACATTTTAAAGCATCACACATTTCATAATCTAGGGCATACCATTTAAAGCAATCATTCAGGATTCTAGTGATCTGCTAGGACCAGTTCAGGATTTCAGAATTAATTATGCGTGTATGTGGCCATTTCCAACAATAACAGTTAGATAAAGATCATCAATTTGTGCACATTACATTTGCTTTTCATTAGGCACAATGTGAAAAAACTGGAAGAAAAAAGAGCATAAAGGTCTCTGGAAGTAGGTAGAGTCCAATCATAGCACTGAAAATTCTATAAAGAAGCTAGAGAAGGTTTATTGAAATATTTGCTAAAATTGCAGATAGGTTGTTCTGATTAGTAGCTTTTAGTTGCCTGGGTGGATTTAAATGTTGTCATTAATACCAGACCGTTGGGGTAGTTGTAACTGTATCTGTTTATGCTGCGTAGTCAATTGACTAATAAATATTTTGACTGATTGACTGAATCCCTAGAATAACTGCCTGGCTTGATTTTCCTTGCTTATATAAAGAGTCCGTGTGAAACTCTTGAATCACCCAGTTCTGACTCCTGGGCTAAAGTGAGCCATTCTTTTTTTCTACTGCAATACATTCCTAGAGACTCTTTGCTGCAACTGACAACCATGGCTGCAGCTTGGGAAAAGGGCCTAGCAGTGAAACTGTGATGCCGTGTTGGTGTCATCACAGCTTCCAATGACTATTTCTGTAGAGAAAGAATGATGCCTTAAGGGCCAAGCAGCGTTCCCTTCATCCCAACTGCCCAGCATTTTTTTCAAAATAGCCAGATAAATGCTTTTGGTTGGTTTACAAAGCTGTCAGATTTCAGAGGACCAGACAATAACTTGAATGACAATTTTTGCATTTTTATGTGAGTTGGCTAAAGGGACCATTGATTGGCTCTTGATGTTCCTGACTGTTCTCAGCATTAAGAGAATGGCAAGAATGACAGATTCAAAATTCTGTGGAAGACAATGCTGCGTAGAAGTACTTCCATTTTTACCTTCAGAGGCTCATATTCCATTTAGGAATATGAACTGGTACAAACTGGTCTAAAATCAGCCCCTTCTTCTTCTCATGCTTCTGAACAAGGTAAAACAAACACATAGCTGCCAACTTTAAAGATCTCCCTCACCAGTAAGAAATGCTAAATTCTCCTGCTTCTTTTCCACTAAATCCTACTGTTTTCTTCCTCAGGGTCCCTGGTTTGGGAAAAAGCTTGGCTAGTAGAAGAAGAGCTCTACAAGAAGTGAGGTGAGCTGCTGCAGGGAGGGAAGCCAAATCCAAAGAAGAAGAGAGGAGAGGAGATGGTTGGCTGGGGAACTCTGGAAGTTGAAGCCCACACAACTTAAAGTTGCTGAGGTTGAAAAACATTGCCATGTTTTAAAAAATTCCTTTTGCATTCCTATGAAGCAAAAAGGTCATAGTTAACACTGTGTGGAAACATTCAGCAGGTACCTTTCCAATATTTTTTTGGGGGGGGGAACAAGTGCCAGTGGAAAAAAAGAAAGGGGAGTCTTTAAAAACTAATAATCTGGGGCAGTAGATGAAGTTAACTTTACTTAAAAGGGACAATAAAAAATTCCCTACTTTCTTTCCCTCTCTGCCCCATCTTTTTTTTTTTTTACTGTATTTTAAGAGGTGGAAAGACTGTCCTTTGTAGTTTTCCAGTATCCAACAGAAGGGTCCTATAAGAGGTTGTGGGGAGGCCAGGAAAGGAATGGAAGAGAACACAGACATAAATAATCAAGACACAGTGGGTGAGTCAGCTGACAGCTTTTATCATAAATGGCAATTTAGCCCAGCCTGGGAGAAATCTGGGAAGAAGTGTTTGAAATCACTCAGAGACTCTGCTGTAATTAACTCACTATAAATGAGACTGGGAGAGATTACAGTTTTCAAGATACTGTATTTACCCCTGCATTAAAGATACCTTACTGAAATCAGTGTACTTTCTTCCTTAAACTTGCCCAGCTGCATCAGGGTCGACGGGCCCAGTAGGAGTGATGCTACATTTTGATATAGATTGCCTTTGGAAGAGAGGTGAGAACAAAAGAGGACTATATTCATAGTGTCCCAAAGATTAGGCTACTTCATATTTAGGTACACTGCAAGATGGGTGAAACATTTTGATTATTATATGTGGCTGGATATTATCCTGAGTTTAGAACAAAGAGACTAGAAAAAAGAATCAAAATATTACTTGGAAGGATGGCAGATTAATTTCATAGAGCTATAGCAGTTTTTTATTTTATTCTAAAATCATAAGTATCAGCATATATTAAAAACACACATACTGCAGTTAATTGCTTAAATAATCACTTGATTATGTAGGTTCACTAACAAGGCCTAATTAAAGTATTGCCCTAAATAGTGCAATAGCCATTCAACACATTAGCCTAACCAGAATTAGCAGTTACAATTATTTGAAATCTATTTTAAATCAAAGGAAAAAAATGATGATTTACAGTCCTAAGGAAAATAAACATTGCTGGAAAAAAATGAAAGGGGAAGCTGAAAGGTTGAAGGAATCAGTGAAATGCAAAAGTACATTCATAGATTTTGTGTTTGGATCATGCAAAACCCAAAGCTACATTCTTAGATGGTGCACTTTTAAAACTGGCAATCAGAAGCACAATTTAAAACAAAAAAATGATGAAATTCCTACTCTTTGGATACCTGCTCAGTTTTTGTTTTTTAAAGAAATCTTTTTCCTCAAACATCACTGACTTCTTGTTACCAATGGGCCCATAGCTTAAGACTCTCAGCATAATAATATGTTCTGTCGCCAAACAGATCTGAATGCAGAATGAAGTTAATATTTCATCAGTCAGATTTGGTGTTCTGATGACTATTCTAAGTCAATTAAGAGTGAAAGTAATGGTTTGTTTCTGTTTGGATATTGGGAAAAAAGTGCTAAGACAGTGTTTCTCAACCTCAGCAACTTTCAGATGTGCGGACTTCAACTCCCAGAATTCCCTGGGATGGCTGGGTGGCTGGGGAATTCTGGGAGTTGAAGTCCACATATCTGAAATTTGTTGAGGTTAAGAAACACTGTGTTAATACGTGAATACTTTCACCTCTCTTTTTAGCCCCCGCCCCACTTCAAGGGGATGTGTATGATTTATTGTAAGGAATGAAGATATTTCTGAAAATACACCTTTTGTTCTAGCTTAGTTCTGAGGAGAAGTTAGCAGCTTACCCATAACATGCTAAAACCCAAAACAGAAGCAAACCTCTAGGTCAGGGAAAAGCTAATGTTACACCTGAATTATGTTCTAAATTCCATAATCTAAACAGCATTTCTGAGGCTGTTTGCATTAAGCTGTGTGCAGCTTCACTGGCTTAAAGGATTTCAAAACTGTCCTTGCCTTTCAAAAAAGAACATGGTTAAATCTTACCTTTGGGATCAGTTTCTCTAAATTCTTATTTGTTCTTATCTTTAAAACAGAGCTTACTGATATGGATGCTAGTCAGCTACCACCATTCCCCAATTCTATCAAGTTTTCTCTACTGTTGCATTTGTTTTTTAATTGCTTTTTAATTTAATTGAGCTGCATTCTGCAACAGTAATTTCTTGTTGGGTTCTTAAGTTGTATGAAAAAGAAACATGTCTCTACCAGTTACACCATTCATCTTTAAAAAATCAGTATGGAATGAAAGCAAAATGAATTGCACATTGCAACGTCTCTTCTAATTTTATAGCCAGAACGCAATATTTCACTTTATAGAAGTGACTGTCACAATCATAATATTAAGTTAACAAAAATATTAGAATACAGTATATTCAATGGGACTTTTTGAATCTTCCCCTTGAAGCATGGATTAGTCTGCCATAAGAGGGGAGCATCTGACCTTAGATACCATCTCACTGCTACCAAAGGATCTTCAGAAGCAGTTCTTTTCCAACAACAAAACTCCTATAGTGGAAAGAGTGATCGGAAACATGATGTGGATGGATCAAAGGATATACCAAAAGTCATGCAGGTTTCATTACTTCCTGGCTCATAGTTATCCCACCTAAAAAGCGTGCTGATCACATGACCTTTAAAACTAATTTAGATCAGTTTCTAGTCATTTAATTCAAACCAAAAAGATGTAAAATGAAACGAAACAGCTGTGAATTCAAACTATATTATTTCCACAGCATTCTCAAAGTCTACTAAGGAAGCTACCTGATAAAAAAAATATATATATATACTGTATATATATTATTCTGGCATGATTGTTCTTGAAAAATCAGTGCTGATGTCTAGTAATCACTGCATTGTTCTTAAGGTACCACAGAAAAATATCTGTATGATCTGCTCTCGAATCTTCCCAGATATTGATGTTAAACTGTCAGTAATATCCTGAGACTTCCCTTTTCCTGAAAATAGGAACTACAATTGCCCTCCTCCAGTCATCTAACACTTCAGGCAGGATTTCCCAAAGGCCAGGGATGGATTTAGCCAGACCATCAGTTAGTTCATTCAGTATCCTAGGATGCAATTTATCTGGCCTTGGAAATTTGATCTTATTCAAGGTCAGTGGGAATTCCCTGTGCTTCAATCAAATGAGTTAGAATTCTGGGTCCTCAACTTGCTCTTCACATCTGCCCAGCAACCTACATACCCCATTTTTAGAGAAGACTTGAGTCAAAATGGTGTTACCTTATTTCTGTTACCCATTTGTTTTCTTCAGCAAGCATCTGATATACTGCTTTTCTTTTCTTCATTTTACATAGAATTTACCTGAAGAAGCCCTTTTTGTAGTTCTTGGATATCTTTACTTCAGCTCCCTTTGAACTTTAGTTTTTCCCATCTCTATCGCATCTCTACCATTTTGACTTATCTATATGTTCTTCTCCTGTGTCTTTCTATACAATTCTTAGATTTTCATCACATGTCTTGTGCAAATATTTTCTGCTCTTTTCTTATTTCTTTCTCCTTGAAATTGTTTCATTTATGCTTTTAATAGCTTCTTTTTAAGGCTCTCTCCCCATTTTGGGGCTCCTCTTCATATTCACTATTTCCGCAAAGAATCCTACTGTTTTATTAAAATCTGCTTTCTTAACATGCGAGACTATACTCAGCTTTAATTTTCAGCAATATCAAGAATTCTAGTATTAAATTGTCACATTCTCCAAAAGTTTACACTACTTTGTCTGCTAGGCCTTCCCTATTGGTTAAGATAAATTCAAAGATATTGGATCCTTTTGTGGCTTCCTTCATCCTTTTTAAGAGAAAGGTGTCAACAAGAGAGATCAGGAATTTCCCAGAGGACTATATTGGTCAGAGTTTGTCCCATTGAGATAATTACAGTCTCCATGATTGCTATTTCATACGTTTTTGAGTGATCTGCAACTTGGTTTCCATAGCATCTCTTTGGCTGGATGGCATTATTCAAAGCAGTAATTGCTAGTTGGCAATTCTTTCATATGTTACAACTCATTAAGTGACAGGAGGCTGTGAACCCTGACTGGCTATGATCAGCTTACATCCAGCTTAAATTATGAGATGTGGCTCCCTCTCCATGCTTTTGCAATTATTCACAGCATCCATGTAACCATGCAAAAGATGCCACCTTTTGCGACAAGGGACATTTCTTGGAATGGAAGTAAGAGTAAAGAGCTATTTGTGTGAACATTAACTCCAGGAAAGTACTTTTTTTTTTCCTAAATAAAACTACTGAAGCAAAAACAAGAATTGATCTTCCTGTGTGTACTCACTCATTGACTCTGTCAATTTGGCCATCTTTTTCACTTTCTGTCTTGAGATCCTCCTAGAGGAAGAAAGCAAATAATGAAAACAACCCCAAATAAATGTTCATAGGAAGCTTCCTTATATATACTAAATTAGACTATTGGTCCACCTAGCTCAATGCTATCTTTGCTGACCACAGGAACTCTCCAAGGCTTCAAATAGGACTCTTTCCAGTCCTGGAGATACCAAAGTTAAACAGGAACGTCTGTATTCAAAATTAAACTGTTTTTGATGTAATCTCATTTACACATTGCATCACTCTATAATGTAGCTTGTTGGGTTTTGGTTTTACAACTCAGCCATTGTGGTCTGTAAACCATAATTTACAGGTTAGCATTATGGGCAAATTAAAACACTATAAAAGGTTTGATAAATCAAGGCTTATAAAACATGATTTAAAACATGTATGTCTCTTCAACTGAGTGGAGCTGACTTTGCTATTTTTTGTTTGATATAGCCTGTTTTTTTTTTTCAAAGGAGCACAAATATGATTACTGGGTAGCCTCCTTTGCAGGCACTTCAGGTTGTCCTTAGCGTTGTAGAGAGTATAGGAGATGACCTTGACAGAAATATGCAGGAACCATTACTTAGGCCAAAGGGGCTGAAACATTTTTAAAATCCAGAATGAGTTAACATTAGGAAGTGGCTCAGCCAGACACCTCCCTAATTCACTGAACTATAAGAAGGAGGAAGAGGTACAGCACAATCAGATTTGCAAGGTTCTGTTGTTGTAGCTAATCTCAATAAAAAAAAAAGTTTAGTCTTCCTGTGGAGTTGATTTCCCGGTGTGATCTATCTAGTGGGTCTGCATTATTGATCTCCAGACTATTTCCCATATTAGGAGTCAGTAATCTTTTCAGGCATGGTCACTAAATGGAATAATTTTAAAAAGGCTGAAAAATGCTCTTGAGGTTGTAAAATCTCAAGAAATTTCAGTGTTCTTGCTCCAAAATCTTTGGAGATTTTGGGCAAAATCACAACATCTCTTTATACTGGTGATTATGTGAGATTTTGATATTTTTTCTTAAAAAATATTGGGGGGGGCATATTTGTTACCCCTGCTTTAGGTCATATGAAAAAGGTAGAGCACATCTTTAAAAATGAAAAAAAAAACAAAAAACATCCTGGAAGTTGCTGTATTATTCTGTTAACCAACTCTTTCTTTGAGATCTTGCTCTTTAACTTTTGGTTTATTATTATCTTTAAAGCAGAAGTCTTGCAGATTTGAATATTAGTTTAGCTATTACAATTACACAATTCTCTGTGACCTCAGGAAAAGACATGACTGCTTTAAAGAGTTGCAGATAGGATGCTATATTTGTGCTCCCCCACATACCAAAGCCCTTTTTTGCAGTTGAATCTAAAGTGCTGCACAGTCCTAGTACTCAGTGGGATTACTCCCCGAGGTGTAAAAGGGTCAAAGCCAGTTATTTGGCTAAAGTAGTTGAAAAAGAAATTCTTTGTAATGTCATTGATATTCTTTTTAACCATATGAATTCAACCAGAGATTTAAAATTTGATTTGACTGGGGGAAGCTGAAATACTTCTCACACAGATCATCACGCTGTATGTTTATGAGCCCTTGATAGGCATGGTACAATTAACTAGAGCCAGCATGAGTCTGTCACAAACAAATCATAGCAGACTAACCTTATTTCCTTTGGTACAATTACTAGCTGAGTAGATCATAGAAATACCATAGACATAGTTAACTTGGACTCCAGCAAAGTCTTTGACAGAATGCCTCATAATATTTTTCATAAAATGCTAAAATATGGGCTGGATGATTCTACTATTAGATGGACTCACAGTTGGCTGAATGACTCGCAGACTGCTCATTCCTTCAGCTTGGAGGGAAGCATCAAATGGAATACAACAGGTCTCATATTTAACATTTTAATCAAGTACTTGCATGTCAAAGTTGAGAGGATGCTTATAAAATTTGCAGATGACACAAAGCTGGGAAGAGTAGTTAATACTTTAGATTAAAAAAAATTCAAAAAGATTTAGACAGATTTGGGTAGTGGGCTGGAATTTAATAGGAGAAATGTGTCTGGGTAGGAAAAATGTAAGGCACAGTTATAAGATATGGAAAACCTGGGTTGGCAGTAGTCCAGGTCAAAGGGATCTGGGTGTCCTTGTCAATCACAAGTTAAACAGAAACCAGCAGTGCAATACAAATGCTAAAAAGGCAAATGCTATCTTGGGATGCTTAACAGCAGCTTAGTCCCCTAGAAGTGATTGTTCTATTCTACTCTGCCCTAGTCAGACCCTACCTGCAATCCTCTGTCCCATTCTGGGCACTACAGTTCAAAAAGGACCATAACAAATTGAAGCAAGTTCAGAGGATGGCTACTAAGTTGGTGAAAGGTCTGGAACTAAGTCCTATGAGGAAAGGTTAAAGGATATGGCTATATTTAGCCTACAGACAAGATGACTAAGGGAAGACATGATATCAGTCTTCAAATATCTGAAGGATTGGACTTATTCCCTATTGCCCCAGAGAGCAAGAGCAGAACAAATGGGTTAAAAATGCGAAGAAAGCAACTCAGGCTAGACACTATCTTTCCAAGCTGCCAGCCAATGGGCCAGGCTGCTACATGGAGTGGTGAGTTGTCCTTCCCTAGAGGTTTTCAAATGGAGGCTGGATGGTTATCTGTCAGACATGCTCTAGTGGAGTGTTTCTCAACCTCAGCAACTTTAAGATGTATGAACCCCAACTCCCAGAATTCCTCAGCCAGTCTGCCTGGGGGATTTTGGGAGTTGAGGTTCACACATCTTAAAGCTGCTGAGGTTGAGAAACACTGCTCTAGTGGATTTTGCACTGAGAAGGGGATTGAATTAGAATAACCATAAAGATTTTTCTTATGGTTCTATGATTCTCTGAATTTTAGCTCATAGAACACTGTCTTACTTTAAGACAGAGCTATGATTTTGATTTAATGGAGAATGAAGGCACACTTATAGGGAAGTGTGATATATCCAGATGCTCCCTTAGTATAGTGTTTGGCAGCTGGTGGCCTCAAAATTAAGACCAGTCCTACTGGAAATTCTGCCAATTTCTCAGATGTCTCCAACCACAACTACTATTCATTTACTTCCTTTTTACTGAAGAAGTGGTAGGGCTATGGAAGAAACAAGAAAGAGATTGAGGGATTTGGGGACACAAAGGTAGACTGCTTTCCAAAGTCATTTTTATTTTTTATATTTTTTATCCTGCCTTTATTATTTTTATAAATAATATAAATGGCGAACATACCTAATACTCCTTCCTCCTCCTATTTTCCCCACAACAACCATGCTGTGAGGTGAGTTGGGCTGAGAGAGACTGACTGGCCCAAAGTCACCTAGCTGGCTTTTGTGCCTAAGGCAGGACTAGAACTCACACTCTCCTGGTTTCTAGCCTGGTGCCTTAACCACTAGATCAGTGTTGTCCAAACTTGGCCACTTTAAGATGAGTGGATTTCAACATGGCTGGCTGGGGAATTCTGGGAGTTGAAGTCCACTCATCTTAAAGTGGCCAAGTTTGGACAACACTGCGCTAGATCAAGCTGGCTTTCCTCCAGCTCATGGTCTACTACTGTTTGCAGAGGAACATCTGAGCCAGAAGTTGTGTGTACCACCTTTTCTCTGAGCTTGGGTCCTGACTGGTCCTAATGCCCAGTGAGCAGACAGCACTGATTCTGGTGGATGTAGAGTCTCCTCTGCTGTAAGGCTGCTTCCTGAGATGGCAGGATGCTTAAGAGCTGACATTAGTCTAGCACACAGATTATTATTACTTAATAGATTTATTATGGCCAGCCACTTCAAAAGACTTGGGCAGCTTACAACATCAACATATACAATTAAAGCAATTAAAAACATGACAACAAAATATACAACCCAGCCTAAAAAGCAAGCATAACAATATGTTACTCTGTTTAACGATTAGCTTTTCCTGAACTGGTTGTGGCTTCTGTGTTATTCAGTTTTAGTTTTATAAAGGCAGCCCTGGTCACTGGTACATTATTCTTGACAGGGAATAACGTATAATTGTTTAAATGGAAGAGTTACAGCTTATGCACCATTCAAGATCTTCAGGGTATCTAAAATTATCACTGCTGCCAGCATACTGGCCTCTTATATTCATGCACTCATTTATCTTTTTCCTGCTGAGAGTGTTAGTAAGTATATCAATTAGTGCTGAACTGACAGTTCTTTAATGCTGACACCTGCCTGTTAGAATCTACAAATGCATTATGGACATAGGAAGGAGTCTGACTATAAATGCTTGTAGTTTTGCTGCTACAAACATTTGCTGCTGAACAACATTTCTTTTTCTGAATCCGGCCAATACCTTGTTACTACTTTTAGTTCTTTGAGAACCAAGTGGCGCTTATATTGATGGGCTCCATTTATTTTCAGGGTAGCAATGACTTCTAAATTTGTGCCTTATGCATATAGGGAGAATATTTTCCAAATAAGTTCAACATGATAAAATAGAAACTATACTTATAACAATTACAACCTAAAGGCCATATCATATTGAAGCACCATTTCTGTAAAATGTGTAATAGTATTCTTCAATCCTTCAATAGCATATTATTACCCTTTTAAAGTAGTGTCATTTAATTTCCCTTAATAAGCATGGCATTCTCTTTCTCATTTAAATGTCCCCTTTCCAGTCACCAGTCTATGCAGGGCTCACTGTAATTTCTTAGCAATGTAAGACTGAAGAAGAGCCATGCTGGATCAGATTAGAAATCTAGCCAACTCCGAATCCTGCTTCACCAACTGTCAAATCCTCTATCCTTAGGGTACAGAATCACCCCAAGCATAATTCAGATGAGAAAGAGACCACCTAATGTCCAAGGACCTCTTCATACCCTCTTGTACATTTTCCCTGCTCTCTCATCAGCCTTGGAATCTGAGATACGATTTCCCTGTAGCTTCTCTTAGGTCTCATTCACTCACTCATTTGCTCAGGAGCATGTGATTGAAGGAGCCACCATGTGACCTTCAGGATTATAGTCAGCTCTCAGCAGGGATGGAAACATAGTTTCAGCCAGTGTTTTTAAGGCTCAGGTAGAGGGCATACTCTCGCTGATATGCCTTTTTCCCACTTTGCTAAAGAAACATCAAAGACCTATCCATGGTCCTGATCACTGCTAGTCTGAACTGGCCATAATTAAACCCTTAATGAAATAAACTGTTTTGAACTATCCTTTACAGTGAGCTGACTTCCCATGGCTTCTGTGGAAATGAACTTTGAGCTTTTGTTTGGCCCATCAGGGCTGTATTCATGTTCTCTGTCAATTATCAAATCTCCTTTAATAGCTATCTAATTTGATGACTAGCAGCAGGGTGAATGGACTGAATTACAGCAGTGATGGGTGTATCATTGGAAGACCTGAAGGGCCAGGTTGGGGACATATCATTCTGGAAAAAAAATCTATCTATGTGGCTGGTAAGAATCAATGCCAACTTGATGGCACATAATCAATCAATCAATCAATCAATCAATCAATTTGATGACCATTTTCAGATCTTAGAAAGGGTGCTCTGCTCCTATGGAACAGCTTGCCTGTTCCCCAGACAAAGACAGTCCTTACTTCAACAGCCTTCTGTTGGTAAAAAATTGTTTTTTTGGAAGGCCTTAGGGGATGAATTGAGGATTACTAGTTTAATTATATTGTATTATGTTAGGAGGTGTACTGGAATTGTACAGATACTAATTAATCATATACAATAATACAAATACATTTGTATCTGATTTATTAGTATCTGTACGCTTCCTAGAGTCCATCTGGATTGATGCAATATACAAATTGCATAAGTAAACAAATCAATCAATCAATCTTGTAGTAGCAGATCCCATAAGTTAATTATGCACTGGCAAAAAGGGACTTTTTCTGTCTTCCAGTGAGTAATCTATTTTTGCTTTGTATTTTCTAAAATGGAAAAAAATCCCTAATTTTTGTCACCAATGAAACCCGGCTTTGCAAACCATATGTTTTCATATTGTGAAGGTGATCAAAATATGATAGTTGGGAAAAATAGCATGAAGCGTACTAGAAATACCTTTCCAAATGGAAGAGTGGAATTATATACCTTTCATGTAGGATGGAATCTCCTTCCATAAATGAAGGATCTCTCATAGAAGGTGCTTCACCCATGGTTTAGAGATATCTCCGCTGCCTTGCATCACCATTTATTCAGCAAGGTCTCCTGACTCACTGGGTGCCCCTGCTGCTTGAAGGAGAGAGCCTGGCTCTAATTGTGTGTTTCTAATTCTGGATTAAAAGCAGTATGTTAAGAAACATCTTAAATAATAAAGGATAATGAAAAATGATGCAGTGGTTTACATTAGAGACTTTGATCCTAAAATTGGTATTTCTTCCTTGGCTCTGTTCCTAGTCTGTAAATTGACAAACACATCATTCAATCAATCAATCAATCAATCAACCAATCAAACTTTTTGGTCAATGCCTCTACCATTCAAGAATGGCTAAATACAGATGGACTCATTAACATTAGGAGTGAATGATTAAACAAAGATAAAATGAGCACTTTATCTCCTACTTGCATCTATATATTATCTAGTTCTGTCTCCTTGTCTTGTAATTGTTTAAAGGATGATGTTCCTTTATTTTACTTCCAAGCTCTGTCATAAATCTCACCTTCAATGATTGAGAAGGAGGAGGTGCCAACCCACACTTGTTCACATTTGCTTTGTCAGTATGAAATATATGGATGCAAAATTACACACTGAGTTTAAATAAGATAAAGAACTATTCAAACACACTGCACAACACCTTTTTAAAATGACTATTAAAAGAGAGATTGATTTTTCTTACCCAAAAGTAGACCCATCTAAATATGTCAATTTAATTTTCCTCCCTCCCTCCCTCCCTTCCTTTTTCCGTCATCTGTCCCTCCCCTCTCCTTCCTTCCTTCCTTCCTTCCTTCCTTCCTTCCACAGAGCCACTCTGCTTGTTACAAAAGTAGCCTCAGTGAGTAGCTATGTCAACAGTATTTCATTATTTAATTGGCACTGAAACATTCAGTCACCTCTCCCTATGATTTACCTTTTTGCTTGAAGCAAAATCATTATGTATAGTTCTATAGATGTATAGTCACAAATATTTAATAGCCAAGTTCTTTTCTTTTCTCTTCTCTTCTCTTCTCTTCTCTTCTCTTCTCTTCTCTTCTCTTCTCTTCTCTTCTCTTCTCTTCTCTTCTCTTCTCTTCTCTTCTCTCTTTTCTTTTCTTTGTTTAGCAGCCTTTGTAAGGCTAATTTTATTTATACTTTGTAAATATGAAACCGAAATTGAGTGAGCGTTGTTAAGCAGGGATATGAAACCACCTGGTTCTGGATGCGTACAGGCCACACTCTGTCTGTAATGGCACAGAACTGGGAGCAGAGTTTGCTGCTGAATCTCCATAGAGCAGCAATGAGTGTGATTTCAGTGGAAGCGTGAGATGGTGGTGGTGATGGTGTCAGAATGTTCTTTCACCCACACATCCCTCCCACTAGATTTTTAATTCTGTTTTTTTCCTGATAGGGCTGTATGCCAGGGAGGAGGCCTGGAGAGAAACAGCTTCAGCATAGTGTGAACAGGGAACACCACCGGTTTTCCATTAGTCAGTCCAAGGTGACTTTGGTGCCCTGCATAATCCTTTCTTTTGCTTAATGCCTAGTTGACGAAATTAAATTTCTCTTTGTAAATGTCACAATTGCAGAAATCCTAAAGTAATGGAAGATAGTGCTGTTTCCTTGTACATGTTATATAGAAATCTGTAAGGGGAATGAATCTGGAATTTGATGTTCTGGAAGTACTGTTCCCTCTGTGTTTTAAAAGGCTTAGGAGTTTGCATTGTTTTTGAACTAGGCCCAGATCTCTCTCTGAATTAATGCCTAATTTGACATTGCATTTGTTTGCATTTATGCCACCTGTCAACTTCTTTGCTCTTCTACCCCTTCTCCAAGCAACCGTCTCTTATCTTTGAGAATCCAGATAACTAATGAGGCAAAGGCATTACTAGATATTTTGGGACACAAGGAATTGCCTGTGAAGAATGGCGTATGGAACTGGCAGGGAAAACATGTTTCCTTCATTCTCTCCATGCTTCCTGAAGAAGCACCACCTCCCCAAACTGAAGGATTTTTTAAAAGCATTCTCTAAGCCATTCTCTCTAAGAATAGATTTTCAAGTTCATCTATCGGCAAATATAATAACTCAGCAGGATTTCTGTTTCAAGAGGATTTGAGGAAGATTCCTGAAATGCATTGAATAATACTGTTGCTTTAATTGCCTGATCTTTTGCTTTTTAAATTTGTATTATTTGCAAAAAGAAGATGAAGAACTTATGTGAAAATGCATCATTCTTTAAATTATTCAATTAGTCTTACATATATGGTATATTACACTGTGCACTTAATTAGGTTACACTGAATTAGTTTACCTAACTTTAAAAGAGGGAAAAATCCAGTGAAAATTACACATATCAATTAATATATGCAGGCCAAATTTCTTAACAAATCTCCAGTCAAGTTCTTGGTGATAGCTATCTCTGTAATTTCAGTATGTGCAATTATGTTCCTATATGCAAGCATTATTATTTTTCTTGATGTGGGAAAAACAAACAAATCCTTGTCATCTCAAATTATAGGCATGGTTTTGAATTTAAACAGAGCTAAATGAAAGAATTATTTACCAGATGTAACAACAGAGAAATTTATAAAACTTCATAGGGAGAAGAAAATGTTTGGCAAATTCTAAAAAAAATAAGGACAAAAGTTTGCTAGATGAGTGAATAAAATTTTGTGCTCATTAATAAAGAATACAGTTGCATATATTGCACAACATGCTTAATTGGGTCATGCAAGGGGTTTAGTATGCTCTGTAATACCCGGGGGCAAGTTAGTTTTAGCTAGAAACAGTCTCTGGGGCTAAACTACTGAAAGTTTCCCAAGTCAACTGTGATACCTAAACAGTGTTGAGAAGTTTAAGAGTGAGTTTACTTTGTCTACCTTTTCTGAAACACAGATCAGATCCTGTAGGGGCCTGCAAAAATGGGACTTCTCTAGGCACCTGATCACCATTTTACTTTTTATCCCCTGCAGCTACTTTGGAGTATGTGTACACTGGAAAGGGGTTAGAAAGAGGAGGGGGTCAATAAGTCTTCCCAAATCTGTCAGCTTTGTCCACTGATGGATTTTTTGTTTGCATGAAATAAGTTAATTAACCCGTGGAATGGCTGACTAGGCTGATCATGTTCTTTTGAACATGGCCACTGTTATCATTGGCAGGTCTTCCAGTTATCCAGCCTTACTAAGGATGAGTTTCTTAATTAGTGTCATTGAACACATTCTATCATCCCTTTTTTTTTTTAACAAGGTATTTTAAAGTTGTTTAATACTTTTTGTAGCAATCATAACATACCTGGATATGTAAACCTTGCGAATGTTGATTTTAGTTATCTCGAATATTCCTGCTGCTCACCCACAAACATCCTATCTATTCAAATGTACCCTGTCCTCACTACCCCAAACCTAGTTCAACAACGTATTAAAACCTGCTAATCAATTTTTGTTTAATTCAGTAGTACATTATCTTTCATATACAAAATATTTGCAAGGTATATACCTAAGTGAAATCAGTGGGAATTTTTTCTTTGGTTTCAGCATGCTCTTCATACAATCATCAGCTAGCTGTGCCTTCGTTATTGCTCAGCATGTGAATTTGGAAATGGAATAATTTAAAATATTGCTAGTGGTTATTACAGACCTGATCTTTTTTCTGTAGAACATCCTTTTACAAAACTATTGATTTGCTTGTGTTGAATTTCCACAAATTGCAATGGAATTTCTCTTCTCTTGTTTTAATATTCTCAGGGGAAGAACATGTCTGTCTAATTTTAGAATCTTTTTGCATTCATAACTCTGTTGGGAGTTATATAAAGAGATGAGTTCATGATATATATTTTTATGGAACGCAGCATAATTTTCATTTTCATAAACAACTACTAGAAAGGTCAATGAATTGCTGAAGATCTTGAGATGTGTTGGACTACAGGTCCCAACAACTCTAGGCAGCATGTCATTATCATTTCCATCATCCCCAGTAAGCATGCTGAGGGATCTTCCAGTTGGGAAAGGTGGAAGATGCTGAGTATTGTACCTATCAGGTAGTAGTTCAGAGAAGGCTGTTTAGACAGTTTGGAGTCTACTGAAATAAAGTTGCAGCCTTATTGAATCCAATTACAAACTTCATGTTTTTTATTTGCCTCAGGGAACAATACTGGGATCTAGCAACTGCAAGTGATGCAATGAGGCCTTGCAGACTTCAACTGCAATCAAGAAATTGCACTGGCTGCTGATTTTATATCCTTTCCAGTCCCAGATAGCACCACATAGTAACTTATTGATCAAAAATTTTATTTTTAATCCAAATCTAACAGATTTGTGTTTGCTTTGCTTTCTACAAATGGTTTTCAGTGCATTCTTAAAAACATCCTTATATTATTTCTCAGAATATATCTTTAGAAGTTAGGATGAAAGGTGAAGAATTAAAAGAGGATGATGGAAAAGAATCCTCTAAGGCAATAAGATTTCAATGGGAAAGCATCCGTTCTTTGTGAAGCACAGCTTGTTCTCGTGGAATGGTGCTCAGTTCATAGCAGAACTCTCACACTTGAACAAGTGGTGGTGGTAGTGGGAAATTATGCAAGGCAGCTATTGAAATACACTGAAATTCAGAAATCAGAGTAATGATTCCTGTTTAGAAGGGCTGTATGGAAACATTACTGAAATGAATGGAAGGACAATCAGTTGTTGCTTTGTTTCTTCACTAAAGAGGTACTTTTGCCAAGGTCTGTATAAGATCGTAATGTTAATCACTTTTTTTTTTAAATGTACTGTGCTACTAGATATTTGTATAGACCAACATTTGAAAAACAAACTCATATCAAAATACTCATTCTTTAATGCTTTGCAACTCCAACATACAAACACAGAGCTCTGCTTGTTTAGTTGGATGACGATTATATATTCTTCTTTCTACCCAATTTCAGAATTCTATCATGAGGCATAGTCATTATTATACAGTACTATCCTATAAGGTAGCAATGCATTTATAAGGTGAGTGCTTTCAATATTTAAATGGACACTAGAGGTGAAAACCTGATGTCCTGGGAAGCCGGTCCAATAAACAAAGTATCAAGAATATGAAGGCTACCTCAGAAGCTAGTCTTGCATCTACAAGAAATTACAGTGAGTAAAATTCACAACTGTGTCAGCGATTTGTTAAGGAATTCTATAGCCAACTCATTTCAATCAGGTGCTCTTATTCAGAGATGGAATACCTCCTCCCCCCACTCCTGCCCAATAAGTACAGCCTTCCCCAATACAGTACTTTATAAATGTACTGAGATGGAACTAGATTTTTGCAAATATCTGGACATTGGAAAGGCTGTCTTCATAGGCTTTATACATCCTCCAATATATATAGAGGATGGTATCTGAGACTGTTAAGCTAGATATTCATTGTGCCAAAAAGCAAGGAGAAGGGTAGAAAATGTTGGAAGACTGCTTGGAAGCAGTGATTCATTGCAGACATGATTTATTTCCCAGATCGGATTCAGATATAGTCCAGAAGGCAGATTAAGTTACGTGAGCTAGCAAATTCTACTGCTGATAAATTGAAAATTTAGTGATAACTTCCAGTATGGTACAGGAATAAGTACAAAATAAGTGGCTAAGCAACATGTTTTGAAACTAGTTTAGAAACCAAATAGCTTCTAAAGAACATTGCCTGTGTAAGGGTTAAAGTTCCTCTCTAGTTCACCTTAAAGTTAATTTCTTGATGAAGTTTTCCAAATGTTAGTATAGCTTGTCCCATTGGAAGGCTCTGTTAAGAGTAATGGAGGCAATACATTGATGGAAACAAGGAATAGGTGCTCGTCTGGCCTACTGACATACCAGGATAGAGGATGTGATAGTCTGGTGGAGCTCTTTGAACTCAAGGCTCATACCATGCTTTATTTTCTTTTTTTCCTCTCTTATTTAAAGGGCTTGAAATATTAAACACAATAGGGTTAAATTTTTTCTCAATATAATGGAATGAATTCATGAATAAACATGTATAGGAGTGCCATGTAAGGCTACAATTCTTTAGCTGGAACTAAGCCCCATTATTATTAGGAACAAGTCTCTTACTTCTAGGTAAACTTTTATACCATTGAGCTAGCAGGTCAGTGCAGCCCTAGCTGCCAATATGCACCCCACTGATGTATCAGATGGGGGGGGGGGCAGAATCTGCTGCAGTGCCATCACTTCCTCTACCTTCATTTTGGATGCTTAATGCTCTTCTCATAGGACATGGCTGGGTTGGTATAACAATCCCATTTTATAGGATGAAGAAGGCTGAAAGGAGCAGGATATTGCCATGGCTACCTCTATTCAGGTACCATGCAGAGAGCAATGCCATTGCTAGTGTGCTGAGTGAATGCTTCTTGAACCCAGTTTGGATGGGGGAACCCACCCCTATAAAACAGCTTTCCACTGTGATATGTTGGGACTACTGTTCCCCAAATTCCTAACCAACAATTTAAAAGGTTCTTGGTTCAGTATGAATATGTATCAGAATCAGTATTTTTTTCTATACAAAGCATGACCTCCTGATTTTGAAGTATTTTTTCCTAGTTAATACTGAAATGTCAGGATATCAAATCTACAGGATGCTGGCCACATTACTTTCAATAAGTGAAGGTGTCTCTGCCTTCTTATAATTAAAATATCCCTTCCTGTTTGTTTCTCTTGCACTGGAACTAACACTTCAATCTTGGCTCTTAAGCCTATGCATGCCGTTTCCACACATGGTTGGCTAGTTATATAATTGTGCAGCAGCACAGCATGTAAAGGAAAGAACAAGGAAGCAGCAGAACAAAGCAATGCACCCAAATTCTAACAAACAAAAAATAAAAAGATTTTCAGCTAGGACTGCAGCAAAATGGAAAAGCCTTGAAACAGTACAGTAATTCCCTAGGCTCTGCAGAGATCAAAGACTGGTTTTCTGCAGTCCCAAAGGGCAGTATCTAGTGGATAGATTTTCAATGATCATGATCTTAACATTAAATTCAGTACTTGATCTTGAGGGTTGGCTACCATTGTTTCTCACTGGGGTTCTTAAGTAAAAGATGGACAGCTGTCAGTTGACAATATTCTAGCCTAATATCCTGAAATGAGCAGGGATTGAACTCAGTACTTTACAAGAAATTCTCCAACTCTATAATAGCTACATCTTTAATAATTATAATAATAGGAAACACAAATGTTCCTCACTCACATATCACTCACATAGATATTATAATTCTGGTATTCCAAAGAACTTTGAATTACAGCTTAAAGAAATCCACAATTGTAGTTCTTTTTTAACACTACAGCCCTGGATTCAGACCCAGGATCTTTCTTTAAAACCTTGGTTTATCCAATAAAATTAATGAAAAGTAGAATTAGGACAACTCCCCCCTTTTTATACATTGAATAATTTAAACAGAATTTACTGTCACTTGGGAATTCTCTAAATTTATGGAGGGTGAATTCTGTCAACATCTACTACTGATGCTACATATTAACAAAAAGATGAATAGAACTCTGCACTTTCAGAAAATGTTTGAGGTGGTGCAGGTAAGTCATGGAATATATGCTCTGCATGCAGAAGCTCCATACTCTAGAATCTTCTTGGCTTCCCCATTTAAAAAAGACCTTGGGCAGCAATGCTGAGAAAGGTTCTTGACTAAGACTTTAGAAAACTGCTGTCATATAAGCAAAACAGCATTGGACTATGGACCAATAACTTAGTTCTGGAGAACATCATACAGCCTGATTTTCAAATGTAGCTCACAATGCTAGGATATGTGGGAGTGTAGTATAAAATATATTCTTTAGAATAAGGATGTGCAAAGCAATTGAATGGGATGTTTCAGCTGGATTCTCCCCCCCCCCCCCCCCCGCAATAATGGACTATCTGATATTACCTGGCTTCATAGCTGTTTGGAAAGCAACCCGAATTCCATGCTGATGGTGTCAAAACTTCACTATTGCAACAGAGAAAGCTGGAACCTGGCTTAGCTTCCCTGATGGTCCTGCAGAAATTCTGTCTGCACTTGCACATGGAGGTGCAGGCAATTGGGAACAGCTTTCAAAACAACCATGCAAGCCTTCCAAAGGACCAGGAGAACAGAGGGCTTCACTAATACCAATGGATTTTGCAAAGCACCCATTCAAACGCTTTTGACAGTCTTCCTTCACACATAAAAAGTAAACTGTCCTTCAGCTCAGGCTCAATTCTTGGTAGCTTCATGGACATATCCATATACTTTTCTGTCAACAGTATGAAAGTGTGTAGCCATTGCCATATTTTGGGACCTTTTTCTATCTTCTCAATCTACCTGACAGCTCTGGAATTCTCCCATCCAAATACTAACTGGATTTGACCGTCCTTCAGTTTCAGAATTTCCAGTCATGTATCTGACTTATCTCATAAAACGTGTACATTATCTGCCTAAATGGATCATATAAATGACAGTATTCATGATTTTGGACTTTCCATATTATTTGGCTTTCTTTCATTTCATAGGTTATTTTACTTGTGAATAGCTGTAGCATTGCTGACCAACATCAAAATAATCTCCATTGTGATTTAAATGGTAAATGAAAGAGTCAGAATGTCCCCCAACAATTCATCTTTAATTTTTGAACATTCATTTTAACTGAGAGAGACTAGGAATATAGTCAGCCTATTTTAGAATATACTGATATAGTGTGTTGGTTAACATGTCAGATAAAAACAGATGGAGATGGAAGATCAAGAGCCAATCAGTCCACTGGGTGATTTCAATTACTTTGATTTATCTTATGAGGTGCTTATAAGGATAAAATAAGTTAAGATAGGGAAACACATTTTTTACTTCAAGTTTTTGGAGGAATGGTGGGATATAACTATCATTAATAAATAATTGAAAATAGAAGTATATACAAAGAACATAAAAGTGGCTCATAAAAGACATAAAAATATGAAGCTTCGATGATTTGCAAATTAATGCTGAGGGTGTCTGATTCAGTACATGTCAATGTCATGCATCCAACAACTGAATTTTGATACATTCACAATTCTAAAATGTGCCGTGTCCTTCTGAAATGCTGCAAAAATGCTACCAACATCCATTTTTTAAAAGTGGACTAGATGAACAAAATTATATGAAGATTTAATATGAATTACGTGAGCAACCTCAAAGCAAACCTTCAGTCACTAATAAAACCTGTCCAGGTGGAAAAGTAGATGTTTTAATGCCATTGATTGATCAGAGAGGATCAATCCTCACTTTTGCTTTTGCTTCCAAGCAGATATGAAATCATACCTGCTAATATTAGCTTACTACAGAAAAAAAAATCTAACCAAGAATTTTGCAGCAACAGAAGGCTAAACCATTTCCTATGGCATACGTTTCGGAACTATGGTACATGAAACAGAATAGTGCCATGTGTCTGAGGACGTGACTGTGGTCACTAAAAGCTTAGGCCTAAGAAACTGGCTTATTATTTAAGGTACTACAAAACTTTTGATGGTTTGGTATATAAATTATAACCAGGTATCTTAGTCACCAGCCATATAAAGAAGAGAATATAGGCATTTTTCCTCATCACTCTGTTAAAAGCTTCTAAATCTGGTTACTATTAACTCTGAACATTTCCTCTAAATTTCATGTCAAATAGAATAAAATTGTCTAGACAGAGTGATTTATTATTAATTTGGAATCTGTTTTCTGATTACAAAATCTGGAGGTGTTTTTACTTGCATATTTTTCTGAATCTGTAATTTATTTCTACAGGTTTTTACAGACATCATGAAATTGATTGTATCCTGATATAGAAATTCTTTATATTTAGGTTATTTGCAATAAAGTACATGGTAAAATAACCACGCCGGTGAGCTACAAAAGATAATGTGTATTTTTCTTCCTGTGCAAATCTTCATTTTATCACTTCTACTTTCTCCAGTTGTTCAAACATATTCCCTGATTTTTGTTTTGTGAGGCTAGGAAAAGCATTAAAGGAAAATAAAAAACAAAAAAGAAAAGACAAAAAATGACATAGGAGAACAGCACCAAAATGAGTCATCCAAAGATTTGTTTCCTAAATGAACACTATTATTTTCTTGTTTTCTCTTCTGCTCTTGATTGCCTTGTATTTCTAACAATAGACAGAAATAATTATAGCAAGAAATAGAAATGGAGCTAGCAATGTCAATGGGGAACAATACTTGTATTCACAGCTATATTTTAGGGATGTTCTCAAATAGAATTCAAGGCTGTACAATAAAAACATACATTTGCTTTTTACTACCTGCTTTCAAGGTATTATCCCTTGCCTCTAATAAATTTGTGAAAATGATCACTAGTCAAATAGCTTTCTTACTTTTGTCCAATGGAACTCTATTCTCAATCCTGTATACTAAAGGTCAGGACTGACTTAAGGCATTTTGCTGTCTGAAGAGGAGAAGCAAATGATTTCCCATCCACCCACCAACAATACTTCCACCTCAGCAAAATGCATACTGCCCAATATCAACTCAGTTATTTTGGAGTCAGAGGTAAAAAATCCCAGATACTTCCCTCCATTTTAATGACAGAATCCAGATTTACTCAGAATAATCCCATTGATTGCCTAACTTATGTTCCACCAATTTGTCTGGGTAACAATCAATAATAATAAATGAAACAAAACCAACAATAAGATATAAACGCTAACTATTTGTTGCCTTTTCATGATACTCATAATTTTCTGCCTAAGGTGGCTGGTTCTCTCTGCATAACGATAGCAGCATCCTTGAGCGCTACCTGAGCCATTTGCATATGGATCTTATAGTTTAGAATTCAGCATTCACATTATTCCCAAATGCTATTTATTTATTTACTATTTATACTATGCCCAACTGCTGTTTAGTTTAGTTATAAACTATTAGGCCTGGAGTCATGGTGAGAATAGATTTTTAGATTTTCATGGTGCTGAAATGAGACTGCTTTGTAATAAATACTTGTGAAGTGCAACAGTATGAACTTGAAAAGCATTTTATTTTGGCCAGCTTGGTTAGGTTTGGCATTGGTACTGTTTCTGCATCAAACAAAGTAGCTGTAGCAATATAGCATAATTCTCAGCATAAACACTAATACAGAAGCTATTTCTATAGCTTTTCTTTAGCTAGAAGCCATATATTTACAAAGCTTACAATGGGCAGATATCATCATCATCATCAACATCATTCTGTATCAATCCACTGCAGGATAAAGATCCCTTCCTTGAATGTTACAGACCATAATCTACCTGGTTCATTGTGGGTTGATAGAGAGATGTTTTCCCAGTTTAGGGATGAGAGAGTGACTTGCTGGAGTCACGCAGTTGGCTTCCATGCCTAGTGAGGTTGAGAACCTGATGCTCCGCACTCTTAATCCAACACTATACCGGCTACACAACACTGGCTTTCACATAGGCAGCTATAGCAGCTTCTATTTTTCCAAACGAAAAGCAAATTGTGTACATAGGGTACCTTTTGTAAAGCACCAGGGCTATGCTCTTTCCATGCCTTTCAAGTTGTACTGACATGATGAAAAATTGCTGTGACTACACTTAGAGTACAATCCTATGCTGAGGGCCTGCCAGCTAAGAATGGACTGTTGAGGATTTGGCCGAAGTTCTACTAAGCTGGCAGAATGGAAAAGATGCCATTATTACAAAAGAAATACAGGCAAGATGGCTAAAAGAGAACTGAGTCGTGGTTGACCCATGAGCAGCACAGGGATATACTGATGTTGTTTCTTCACTGACAGTGCAATATTACATCACATCCAGATCTAGCACAAATAATCTTATTGTCTTGTCTTTACTGAAGAGTGGAAAAAGCCAATCCAGCATTGGCTACTCCATATTGCTGTGACTGAGCATCAGATATCATGTAATCAGCCTTATCTAATCACCACACACTATCCCCTGTATAGAGTTCCTATACAAGAAAAACCATAATACTCTTGTATGTATAGCCTCATTTTCAGATTGCTGCAATGCATTCCATTGAGGCCACCCAGTACTTGGTTAGAAGCTGTAGCAGAATGTAGCAGCCAGGTTGCTGAAAGGGGAATCTGACTGTGCCCATGTTACATATCTGTTGTAGCAACTGCACTGGTTGCCAGTTCGCTCCTGAGCCCAGTTCAAGGTCTTGCTTATGACATATACGGCCCTTACAATTTGGGACTGAGATATCTGACAGATCTCCTTCTCTGTTACAGACCTGATTAATCACTGAGATCATCAGATGAAGGTCTGCAGCGTTTGTCAAAACCTGTGGAGTGCCATCTTGTATGTACCCCTTTTTCCTGGTGTAGCCTTCACTAAAATTCATGATAAAAACACACTGTCTCCTTTGAGACAAGCCCAACTCCTGATGCCTTCATGGGAAAAAGTACTTGCTATGGCATCTTTTAGGCACCTCTGGAAGACCCCTTTCTTCATCCAAGCTTTCCTTGTGTAGCTCTTGGATGGATGGGTATTTTGCTTTTGTTTTACTTCCATCCCTTCTAAATAAATATGGATTGTTTTAACTTTAAGATAAATTGAGTAGAAAGTGGTATAAGAACAAAATAGTAAATAAACAAATAATAATAAACTGACATAGTGTGCAACTATACCTCTCAAGTCCCATATTATAATTCACAAATGACGCAGGACTAAGAGAATTCAGCACACAAAGGGAGCATCTGGCACACAAAACAGCCTAGTTTGACAATATATCTGCAGGTATGTCACCTAGAAACTCTATAGACACAAATACCCCAAATTTTATTCTGGCACTGACAAAGCAGAGCATCCCTCAAACCTAAGCAAGAATAAGAAGAAATGTACTGTAATATAGAACTGCTGCTATGGACTTCAGTGTATCTCCCTAGACCCATCTGCTCTGGCATTGATAAATGTATCCATGAGTCATCGCTCCTGCTCAGTGTGGGCAACATGTTGGTCCCACTGCCAACACGGTCCCTCATTTGTGGGATGGTGTTTCTAGATTTGGTATGTGTGTTATGACATTTTAAAACATTTTATTTGCATGCTTTTCTCTTTATCTTCTTAGACTAGCATATATTAGATTCCTTAGCTATTCCATTGAGCAGCTGAGGTATATCTCCAGGTCCAGTGTAATGTGAACACAGGATTGCTGAATCAAAGTATTAGGTCTGGAAACAGATACAGGAAAATCACAAGTAGAAGAACTGGTGGCGGCTTCTGAAATTCCTTCTTTCATTGCCTAGTCTTCTCCAGATTTTCTAGAATACTTACAAAATATGTCATGGAAAAAAATGTAAAATAGTTTTATATTTACTTTTTATATCCAAAGAAAGTGTCACTTTGTAATTTCCCATTAGTGTGTCTATTGCCCATCACTGTGTTTTTGCTTCAGTAATCTAGATGTCACTTTCTGTCTTCATCCTTTAGGATCTCATGCATGGCAAATGTTTTTTTGCTCATGATTTTTAATTGTGGCAGACTAATACGAATGGAACATGTTTAGAACAGAAATCCCATCCTGTCTGCAAAACAGAGAAATTAATCTAAAATGGCAATCAAGCCTTTACTCACTTACAGATTTCCAATTCAGAGGATTCTCTTTACTTTTTTACTAGAACCTTGACATCCACCAAGTGAGCCTGGCACAGAAGACGTACTTACTTTTGTAGAAAATGTGTATGCCACCTACTCTCTTAATGGCTATGGGAAACTTGCCAGGCATATTAAAGCCTCACTATCCTCCTTTAAAAAATAAAATAATAAACTAACAGTAATAGATATAAAGTACAAATGCTAAACTGTAACATAGCCTTCAGAAAATAAATATGTTTTGGGTAGTGCTGTGCAGCATTTCTCTTTTGACTCCAACAAGGTGCTTTTGAGCCTGCAGGAGTGTGAAAATAGCATTTGTCTGCAACTCCTTAAAGCAGTTGTGCTTATTCCTGGGATCGCACAATAGCTGGATTCAGAAACATGATCCTAGAAAAAGATATAGCTGCTTTAAAGAGTCCAGCATTAATGCTTTAAATGCTCTTCCATTAACTTTGGAATTGAATCTGAAATGCTGCACACTAGTTTTGAGTCCCCTCCTAAACTTGAGACTTGTTTCAATTCCAGTGGTTAATTTGTTCTATAATATGGGTCCTGAGACATAAAAATCTGAAGTGATCACTGATTTTGAGCATATCCATAGCAGGATTTGCAAGAGATGTCCCACTGACTGCCCATAACTATGGGGTGGCCTATAGAGGAGTACTTAATAGGTCCTGTATGTATTTAGGTTTAAGCTGATAAGGCTATATATACTATTAGTACATTCAACTGGGCTCAGAAAGCAACCAGCAATAGTAAGTTTCTCCTGGAGGAAAGACAGGATATAAATCTAACAAACAGGCAAACTAACAAACATGAGGATAATGTGGGAAACATTAAGTACTGAAGAATCCAAAACTCAGGAATTTGTTTTGAATACGACAATGGAGCGATGCTCATAAACTTTCTGCACAGAGATACACTCTTAGTTCCCCCAAGCATTCTTCATCTCAGTACTAAAAAATTGAAGTTTTGAGGGGAGTAGAGATGCCTTGCTGCTAGATTGTTAAACAGTCTGGAGTCTCCAATACTTGCCAATCTCCCAAAGAGACACCAATTGATTTTGATCTATTTTCTGTCCATCCTGGCCCTACCATTCTCCAATTGTAGCAGCATCTTAGTAGCTATGCTGCATAGTGTTTGTTACCAAAGGTAAAGAAAAAAAAAACACCCCATAGTTCTTAACTGAGTGATGTCCAGACCACTTTTTAATTTTTTGATTGAACCAGAGAAATTTGCTTTCATGCATACTGCTCTAGGTGACCACAGTGTGTGCAGCAAAGCAGTTTCTTAAGTGCTGGCAGATGTCTTAAAAAGTTAGCATTGAAGAAATGAATGTATTTTTCTATCACTGTTAAACACTGTCTGACCATGGTGTTTTGGTTTGCCAGATATTGAAGCTACTGTTAAATTCAGCTAGCTACTCTGATACTACATTATTTTGTACATGAAAGTAGTTTACTAAAAACTACATGTACTATATGTAACAACCCAAGCATTTCCTATGAGCACTTACTTTGAAATTAACATGCTGACCATAAAGAGTTAGGGAAATTTCAGTTCTGAAATGCGCAATCGAATTATACCACCCCACAACCGCTACTATCTCCCTTTGTCACTGTCCATGGTGCTGATGCTTGGTTTACTGCTGCTATGTTTGCTTCAGGGCAGGAGATCTAATGACGGATTTGATCCTATTACCACACATAGTCCCTAAATCATGAAGTTGGTGTCTATTAAATCAAGGATGGCAAATATTTCATGATTACCCCCATCACTTGCTCTCAGTAAAGGTTTCCTGTCCTTACTATGTTCCATGGAATTGAAGTTAATATTCCTGGGTCGCCATGGTGATAGTGAGTTCTATTCCTAAGAGCAAGACAAATTAGGCACTACCTCATTAGCCTGAAGACTCTTCTAGCTTGCAGCCCTATGCAATTCCTCTTTGAAAGATTCAGAAAGGATTAGGGTTGGCATGATTATGTGACATTACGTCACGGTGCCACACTTCTCTAGTTCCTTTAATGTTTCTCCCACTGTTTAACTATCACTCTGCTAAAATACAAGTTCAGGGTGCCAAGCAATGCTGCTGAAATTAAAGGAAATTTGGTCACTGTCTTTAGCCATAATAAAAGTGGCATTCCTCACTTTATCTTTTCCAGTATAGGCTGCATGTGGAAATATTTCCCTGTCCAAGGGACACTAATTTGTATCATTACTTCTTCTCTCCCCCACCCCACATAAAATTTGACTTGGGTACTTATCAACCTCACAGCTTGTAAATTATCATCATCGCTTGTTCTTGGTTGCAAAATAAATAACAATAAAAAGGATCCAGATAACTTCCTCTTTTACATTGTCAAAATGCACAGCAGCTGTTTAATTTTCTATGCATGCAGTGCATAGAAAGTCAAATATAAGCCAAGAGGTTTTGTCAAAATCGCAACTTCGAAGGACCCCAGAACTATATGCATTTATTTTCTAATCATTAGTTCTCCTCTTCACCCTCCACGTGCACGTTGGCTCTGGCGGAGAGAAATCACCCATGAAAATGTTCCTCCTCTCTTTCTGATAAACAGAAATGCCATGCTCAGAGTTCAGTGATCAGAACTATTGATTTCCCCAGTAGCAGAACAACAGACACGAGTACACGCACCCACCAGCACACTCCCCATTGCACGCAATTGTTTTTGGTTAACATGCCTGGCTTCTCAAACAAAGGAAGAAACGTGTTAGAAAATCGTAATCGGTCAGATGTCTGTCATGCATCCCCACACCCGTCCTTTTAGTTGCCAACGAAGAGATAGGAAACCGATCTCTTTCTTCGTTATGTAACTGTCCCCCCTTTTCGTAAAAAACACAACTTTCGATCGGGGATACTTCAACGTGCACTATGACAAGTTGAAGGTTGCAGGAACAAAAGGTATATTTCTTTTAGACATGCACAGGATCGGAATAAACTGCGTGGCCATACCTGTTAGCTGCACGTTTTCACTCACTCGATCATGATTTTTTCCTTCGGAACAGAGCAGGTTCGTCTGTCGCTCAAGAACGGAGGATGAAATAGTTGAAATATGAGAAAGAAACAGAAACAAAAGGAAACGAGAAGTACGAATCTTCAGCTTTTACAGTGACCCTGCGCTGCTGTCGGGAGCTTCCATCCTCCGCCGAAGTCTGGCTCCAATCAACCAGTTTGGCTTTCCCCACAAGAAGCAGAACGGGGCACACGATGCGAGTTGAACTGGTGCCCGCTTTGCCCAGGCAGAGTTCAGCGGGAGGCGCCGCCAGGAATAGAAAAGATCGGAGTGGAGCGAGCAAGAAGAATCAAGCGCTGGCAGCGAGATAAGTAATGGACCACTCAGGGACACGTCACGAAAGCCTGCAGTTTCAATGAATTCTACTCAATTTCAGGCGAGCGGCTGCTCGGATCTCCAGGCGAGAGCGTTAACAAAACAAAGCAGGAGAAAATTCCACACAGTGCCACCTAGCGGCCCGAAGCCGAAATACAAGATAGGGAAGCCCCCCCACCTCCCCGCGCTCTCCAGCCCCCTCTTTAGAAAGGAAGACGTTTCCTTTTGAGTTTAAAAGAGGCTAAATGGAAACTTTACTGCCTGTACGGTCAAGGCTCTCCGTTTCCTGGGAACAGATGCTTGTTTTCCCCAGCAGAACTGAGGCAATACCTTTGTGTATATGTAGTACGTACGATTCGGTTTATGGAAGTCAGTGAGATCCCCCCCCCCCCCAAAAAAAAAAACCCTGGTAGTGCATATAGTGGATCCCACTATAATCTGGGGCATAAATACATGAACTCAAAGCTTTCAATCCTGGCACTCCAAATGAGAATTGAACCTCCAAATTCAGTAGCAGTAAATTCCTGATTGCCAGGAATTTGTGTGTATGTGTGTGGGGACCCTGGACAAGTCCCTGAAGTTTTCTTGGCAAGGATTTTTGGAAATGGTTTGCCATTGCCTCCTTCCCAGGGCTGAGAGAGAGGGACTGGCTCAGGGACTGGCTCAAGGTCACCCAGCTGGCTTTGTGTCTATGGCAGGACTAGAACTCATGGTCTCCTGATTTCTATTCTAGTCTGGGGCTTTAACTGCTACACCAAACTGGCTCTCCTGCTGGTGAAGAGAACACATTGGTTGAGCTTGTGGATGATCTCTGGTAGGACCTGGCTCTCTTTGATCTCTTTCCTTCTTTTAAAAATTATAATCTATTAATTTTACAAACAGAAAGAAAAAGCAAGAGAGGACTAAAAGAAGGGGGGATTTTAAACATTGTAAAATTTGTGATAGAATTTTAAATTAACTATGATTTAAATCTGCATATTAAAATATCTTACATCAATTTGAAGGTTTAAGTCAGTACCAAAATACAGTAAGTCAATCTTAAAATTAGATTATTATAGAATAATTAACAACTGCTAATTATTCAACTATTGAATAAAGATTTTAAAAAATCTCATTGAAAGATGAACAACCTGCAACATTTTTTATTAATCTAAAAAATTTAGCGAGTTTAAGAGATAATTAACATGCAAATATTAGGAAAAACCCAAACTTTGGATGTGGTCCCAATCCATATATAAAATTTTAATTAAAAATGCTTTCCTCACTGAATTAAATTCTACATCAGATTTGTTTTTCAGATGGAAGGTTAGTTCTGACATTGACATATTGGTAACTCTTGATACCATCAGTCACGGTAGTCTGGATTGGCTGGGAGTGGCGGGCACAGTAATGCAGTGATTCTCCTTCTTCCTGCAGGGTCAGTTCCAGCTGGCGGAAGGGAGAGGCCTAGCCCTAAACTTCTGCTATGTGTGATTATGCAGGGTCTATCCTCTCCCCACTCTTATTTAACCTCTACATGAAGTCACTCGCTGAGATCATCTGAAGTCTTGTGGTCAGCATAATCAATATGCTGATGATGCTCAGCTATACATCTCAAACCCAGGCTGACCAAGTGATATCATCAATATTTTTTCATAGCATCTGAAGGTTGTGGGGCCTGCATGGTGAGATACAGGTTTAAACTCAACCCTAGCAAGACTGAGTGGCTGTGAGTTTTAGGGCTTCCTAGATCTGGGAATTTTCTATCTTCTGTCCTGAATGGGTTCCACTCCCCTAGTCAGAACTGGTGAGCAAGATGGTTGTTTGATTTTGCTGTTGCAGTCTAAAGTGATCTTTAACAAAAATATGAACTATATTTTATATTTATAATATACAGTATTATATTTATATTGTATTTCAAGGCTTCCATATGAAGCATTGATTTATTCAACTTAAAAGCTACAGATATGCAAAAATAATTGTTGAAAATGTGATAAAGCTGTTGGAAGGGTTTCATACAGATTTCCTATGTCCACGTCTGAATGTACTAAAATTGGTAGTTTTTGCTGTTTAGCTGGTAGTTTAAATTTCTTTAACTTTTGGATATATTGGTATAATTTCTTTTTTTTTTTCATTTGAGAATTTAGAAAGAATTAAGATGGACAATAATTTTGGCAAGTAATTACAAGGAAGGAAGGAAGGAAGGAAGGAAGGAAGGAAGGAAGGAAGGAAGGAAGGAAGGAAGGAAGGTCCTGCTATTATGTGGAGGCAATTCCAGGATCTTCTGGAATTGTATACCATCTGGTTTGGGAAATTTTCAGAGCAAGCTGCAGGCTAAGAACAAGTTGAGAACAAAGACAAGTGTGGGTGGAAACTAGCTAAATAAATTGTGTAATTTGAGTCATACCAGAAGGAAATTCCCCTTGCCCTTTCTTCAGTGTTTCTCTTGTAGAAACTCTAGTGATTGGTAGTTAGAATGCCAAGGCTGTGAAGTTTAAAATCAGGAATCTAAGCAATGCTGCTCAGATTGATTTTTGCAGCAAAAAGGATGGAATTTTGCCTTTACTTTTCTAAACACTGATCAACATTCAGTACAGGTCGTCCTTGACTTATGACCATTTGTTTAATGACCATTCGAAGTTACAGCAGTGCTGAAAAAAGTGACTTATGACTGGTCCTCACACTTACAACCGTTGCAGTGTCCGCATGATCAAAATTCAGGCGCTTGGCAATTCACATGCATTTACAATGTTTGCAGTGTCCCAGGGTCATGTGATCACCAATTGCAACCTTGCCGGAGGCTTCCGACAAGCAAAGTCAATGGGGGAAGCTGGATTCACTTAACGACCATGGCAAAAAAGGTCATAAAATTGGGCATGATTCACTTAATGATTGCATCACTTAGAAATGGAAGTTCTGATTCCAATTGTGGTCGTAAGTTGGGGATTATCTGTATGTAATGATCCCAAGTCTTCCCCAAAATGTTCATACCAGGAAGAATCTCCTAGTAGGACTACTGAGTTTAGAAACTGGTTGTAGTACAAGGAAGTGGTAGGATTATTGTAATTTTGGAACAAAAGTATCTTGCTGTTTGAGAGAATTATATTTGTTATTTGGAAGAGCTCACCCTTTAAAACTCATTTTCTTTTTCACCTATGTGAAATCCAAACTTCATCGGATATTGTGGAAAACCACAGAATTATCTCAGAGAAGGGATGAGGCAGTTAGCAGAACATGAATTAAACCCAGGAAAGGAGGAAGGTGTTAGAAAGAAGCTTAGAGTGACCCTGCTTTGATTTTCTGATCTAAGAGGCAGGAAGGGAAAACATTGTAAGGCTTTTAAGATTCTCTTACTATAGTCTACATCAGTAAAGTAGCATTCCAGTATTTCTTATGGAGTCTGTTTCTTGACCCAGCCTACTAATATCTGAATGTCAAGGGACTTACATTAATCTTGATTGAATGAAAGTAGACATGAGTGTTTTTTAACAGCTGCATTTCTTCCGTAAGGTCATCTCTGCGGTCCTCTGTACTACTTTGGCTGTCTATTCCACGAAAGGCAGCTGCTACGTTTTGCTGCTTTGTTCTGCTGTGCTGCATTACTGCTTTTTGATATTATCAGATAATATAACCCTTCATATTCTTCTTTGCAACCAAATTCACCTATATGAGAAGCAGAAAATGATACTAATAACAATATTAATGTAAATGGTATGAATACACTGTTTATATTGTACCTTGTGTTAAGTGTTATAAAATGTACAATAAAAACGGAGCTGTTTACTCAAAGGCAATCCCATTAATTAATTAATTATGCTACTGGACTCCTCCCAATTTTTCAACCACATTAAGTCAGTGCAAGTTCTGAGTAAAGGCATAAGTTCTCAGCTTTTTTTTTTTTTTTAAGTCATTCAACCCAACTGTAATAAAAATTATGTCAGCTTCAGAAGAATATGCAGATATCTTGGTTTTGCAGTTGAATGATTAATGATAGCACTTTTTTCTTGCCTGGCTTTGTTGGTCTTATATAACAGTATTCGGTCAATTACTATATATGTACAGTGGTACCTCGGGTTACGAACGCCCCTCCTTACGAATTTTTCGTGATATGACCAGCTCCGGCCCCAAAAATTTACCTCGCCATGCGACCTCTGCCTCGAGCTACGAACCGGATCCGCGGCCATTTGCCCTGCTGCCACGTGGTCGTGGCTTCCTGTGGGCGAGATCGCGGTAGCAAGGAGACGTTCGGTGAGGCTTGTGGTGTGTTTTGTGGCGTTTGGAAGGTTTTTGGTGTGCTTGTCAGCATGGCTCCAAAGAAAATGCAGAGCAGGCTTGGCAAGAATAAGGCTTTGAAGAAAAAAGTGGGGAAATTTGCCTCGTGGTGCGACCAAATTCGGAGGGCGGATTAGCCGTATTTACACTGAACCTTATGGGGAAATTTGCATCGCGTTGCGACCAAATCAAATTGCAATCAGAGTCACGGAATGGATTAAGTTCGTAACGCGAGGTACCACTGTACTTAAGAAAGTATTTTGGGTTTGTATTATCCAGTTATGAAGAGAAAAAGGATGGGGAGCTGGGCAAAAGCCACCACTGAGCAACTAAGTGTGTGTCTGTCTGTCTAGTCACCATTATGTGTATGACATCTGGATTCCCAAAAAGCAAGCTACATTCTTGTTATTTTAATAGTATATTTATAGATATCCTATTAAACTTAAAAGCATAAAAACAGTTTTTTGAGTTATCAGTGGCCAGGGTGAAGACACTTCCCCCTGGGTATCACTCACATGGATCCCTTATTCCTGGTTCCCTTTTCCCAATCAATTAGTCACTAATATTCTTCAGCTCTCATTTTGCTGTCCAGTTTTGCATAAGGCAGAGAATCCTTAAGCAGCTTGAAGTGGCATTGTCCTCAGGCAAGTTTACATCATCTCTGCAGACAGTGGGAAGAGATTGTTGCATCTAATAAGCAAAATGAATGATGTACTAGAAGGACTAATAAAGAAACCTATTTGCCTTATTTGCTTCAATTACTGTGATTGTAGGAAGTCTGGAACCCCAGGTCACAGACTTTAATGTTCAGTGAGCTATGAGCACAGCTGTCACTTAATGGAATTATACTCAGCTGGCAATGCTTCCAGATGTGTTTCTGAGTATTAGAGCTATGCAGATTATGACAGACTTACTATTGTCATTGCCAATGTATCTGCCCCAGAGTTATCTTTTTGCAGAAGCACATAACTCCTTCAAAGTAGATATCAGCAATAAATGAATTGTTTAAAAGACCTGTGTGAATGGGAGATGGAATCCTTTCCTTTTTAATCAGAATTGTTTCCACCTTCATACCAAATGCTTTTGGACACACCAGAAAAGGTCACCTTTGTCCAAGTTCTTATTAAATTCTTTTTTTTAACAGTTAAAACTTTATTTAACAATAATACAGCCTATACAGATAAAATATAGATACATATTCATATCTATCTTTTAAAGGGTACGTCAATAGTATTCTGTGCTTGTTTTATTACTTTTTTAGTGTTATTATAATCCTTTTATTTTATTTAAAACAAAGGTGTATTTTTTAAAAAAAATGTATCTATGAATGAAGAGGTAATGAAGTTGTACAGTTATTGTTCAATATACTATAACATTAGTAAAAGATACCAAGCAGAGTGTATTAATTTGTTTTTATGACATAAAAAAGAAATATGAATTTTTGAATTTAGTGCCAAAGTCTTCATTATATTATTGCTTATAATTTTTTTTTAATAAATTAAAAAAGAAGAAAAAGGAAAAAAGGAAAAGGGGGGGGAACCCCCTAAAAATAATATTGGTAAATATTTAATTTCTGGCTTCCCCCTTCTTTGTACTCCAACAGATTTGCAGCACCTGTTGGCATAAGTTTTAGAAACCACACTCTAAATGTTTGTATTTAGCTTGCTGTGTAATATATAATACATATGGAACCCGTTCTTAATTAAATTTAGTTATACCTAGAGTTATATGTATATAAACTGTTAGTTTTGTTATTGCTGTATAGTTTCCAAGTTTAAGTTTCCAATCTGATGTTGTTGGTACTATATTTTTTTTCTAGTGTTGGGCAAAGTTTATCCTCACAGCCATGAGCATGCATCTTAATAAATGATGGTATTTTTTATTGATGTGTTCTGGAATTATACCTGATTAAAAATGTGGTTTTATTTCAAATTTGATCCCTAACATTCTCTGAATGGTGCTGTGTATATCCTTCTAGCATTTCTGGGTTTCTTTTACATGTTGACCACATATGGTAGAATGTTCCTTTATTTATTAACTTCATATGGTTCTTCTTTCAGGTGGAGAAGGATAAAACCGTTCACTCTCTGTAGTTATTACTTCTAGAGACAATAGATAGAGACAGTTGGCTATGACGTTCTTTTTGGGAGGCAGACATACTACACCCTTTCAAATGTTCAAATCCTATCAAATAAGTACCCCATGGATAGTATCAAAGAACATTCCTTTCATGGATTTATAACCAGACAGGCAAATCTCACCCACTACCTATCCAAAATATGTACTTCCCTCCAGATCTGAAATCCAATCACCCAGTTAATTTATCTCAAAGCATTAATTCCCTACACATAAAATGAACAATCCTTTCTTTCCCCTTTTCTGCCAACTGGTAAATATGCCCTAATGCTCTTTCTCCTTTTCTTGAGATAAAAGAGGCTGAAAGCAGACAAAAGATCTGTGGCAGATCATATACACCAATGACTAGCCTCTAAAATGTTTAGTAGAGACACCTACTTGATACTCAAAGCATTACTATAAGGGCAGTCAGGACAACTACTGCGAATCTGTGTTTTATTCTGCAACAGCTAATGGACTTTTAGGCTTTAGTTATTATCTTGAGAAGGGGAAAAATGCAGCAAGTGTAATACGTAGTATTTTCATTTGGTTGGGTTGCAATTCAATTGATGTTTGTCTCCTCTTGGACTACTTGGCTGTATGACTTGATGACTCATCATCATCATCATCATCATCATCATCATCATCATCATCATCTTTGCTTTGAAATAAATGCAAATAAATGAAATATTTTGTGGGATGCTAGCCTTTTTCTTTTTATTGTGTGCTGGTAGCATACACATTATTAAAGTAGCCTATTTTGGCAACCTCTTGATGATTTGAAATAAATGATAAAATAGTATAAACAGTATTTCAACTGCAGCAATTAGAAATAAGCCTAGATAATTATGTTTTCAAGGAAACACCTTTCAAAGATATAACTTTCACCCTTCCACAAATCTCTTCCAATGAAACTTTTGGCCAGGGCCAAAAAAACCCTTTGAGTTATTATTTGAGTCTTAGCCACCATATGGAATCTGTTACCTTGTTCTACTATGTTGCATATTACAGAAGAGAGGTTTTTTTCCCCTTCCTAGCATTTTTCCTGCAGATGCAGAGTCCACTTTTTTTCAGATCAACAAAAGGTTGATACATTGGTTGCAACAGGAATTGACTGACTGGCTTGTCACCAGAGCCTGATGTCATGGGCTGTGAGAGAGTGACTGGCCCAAAGTCACCCAGCCAACTTTCATGCCTAAGGTGGGACAAGAACTCACAATAGTTCTGGTTCTGGTTTCTATCCTGGAACCTTAACCAAGAGTTCTTGGGTTCATAATACTTGATAGTCAATATAACCCAGTTGCTGCATTATAGGTCTGCATGATTAAAGTACTTCTGTACCTCAATCACACGGCACAATTGTAAGTTTAAAACTGGGGAGATATCAGAATAACTAAAATTTCAAGACAGTTGACCCACAGAGTGATCCACCAAATGGTAGGCTTTAGCTTTTTCATGAAATATTTTCTGATCTCGGATTGACTCAATCCACACAGGTTGGAGATTTCTTGATCCTCCTGAAAGTAATGTAAGATAGCTTCCAATTAAGTCTTGCTCAGGCAACAAAGAGTTACTTGTTAGTCCAAAATGCATGGTCTATGGGCTAACTGATGCCTGGTATTGGGAACATATTATACTTGTGTGAGAGGCATTGCTCTAGCTTCTAATTGGCTTCTATGTACAATTTAAAGTGCGGATTTTCACCTATAAAGCCCTTTAGGGCTTGGTATTTGCTTACTCCATCCAGAATTGTCCTGACCTATTAGGTAATTCCAGGAGAAGCTATTCTTTTGGGAAATCCTAGCTCAACTCAAGACTGACTTTCATGGCCCAGCAGTGACGGGAGGTTGTGTGAAAGCAGATAACAATCTGGTTAGTTTCCATGCCAATTTATTATAAATTACCTTCTCTAAGGGGATAATTGTCATGGAAAGTAACCATGCTTACTATTCCAGAACATCTTTTAAAGTTATTAACAAAATGTGGAATACTTACTCTATAAGTATATCTGCCACTGAAATTGTGTTGATGGACCAGGAATAAGGAGTCAGGGTCATAAAATGCTTTGTGATTTTTAAAACAGGAATGATAGTGTGATGACCCCTACATTAAGTTCCATCAGGATGGTAGTTTTGTTCTACACACATCTGCATTATCTGAATCTCACAGGGCTTACCTGTGGCCTAGTGTAAACTGCATGAATTGATCTGTGGTGGATTAAGACCAATGCAGATTTGGTTTGCTAAATATTGAGAAGAGCACCAACATATTGTTTCACTCTTCTGCTGAAAAGGCAGTTGCTGAACAACTTTGCAGAGATCCCATGCTGCCACTTGACCACAATTCACTACACTCAAAGAATAGCCCATTGAGAGAAATGACATTCTAGATAGCACAGGCAAGATGGCTCAGGCAAGAAAGAAAAGCTGCAGCATGTAGGAGAAGCCAAAAACCAAAGTAACATTACTGATGATACCAAACAACTCCACCTTGAAACTGTAAACGGCATCTCCTAAATAAGTCAATATGCAGTGATTGGTATGAGGAAGGATTCTGCACCTTAGATTATAAAAAGCAAATAGATTTCTTAAGAAAAATTTCTTACACTTCCTTGTGTGAACATTCTGCCTATCTAACACAATAAACATAGATTGTGTTGAATAAGGAACTCTGCACAAACCTGCAGCAATTCCATTCAGGTTTTATATGTGCATTTCAATTAAAGCAAATAGCCCACATAAAACCTGAATTATATTTTTAAGCAAATTGTGAAATGGTACTAATGGAAGGGGAGTTCATTGTTTCTTGCTACTCACTGTGTAGCCTGCACAGCTATGAATGAACTGCTGGTAACGGTAACTCTTGACCCATTCATTCCATGCTGTCTTCCTGGAAACCTGTTATAACTGTATCTTTGAATTCTTTTTGTTTCAAGATTCTGACCAAAATGAAAATAAATCCAACTCAGGCATGAGCCAAACTGCAGTTAACTTTTTTGTTCCATGAGCTCTGCATCTCAGAACAGCAGTGAGAAATCCGAAACTTCAGAAGAAGTCTGGTAGAACCTATTCCAACTAACACATTTTATTAAAAGGTATACACATTCATTTAATGCAATTTGATAGTCATAAAAGTGCTGCTGGACTTCTGATTTTTGCCACCATAGACTAACACAGCTCTTCCCCTGTAAAATCCAAAGCTTGTTATTCTTCTTCTTTGTGCACTGTATACAATACAATAATCTTTTAAAATGACATAAGTAGTATAATTCCTATTAGAGCAGTGTGAAGCAGTAAATTGATGATTTGTTTAGATGAAGCTTTTATTTATCACTCCATCAAAGCAGGTTTGAAAAGGAAAGCAGGGAACTCCTTCAAAACAATAATTGGGTAGCTTTACAGTGCTCTGGAGCCTTCAGAAGCACTTCAGAGATGTGATGGCTTTTCTACTGCTTTTAGGATTCTTACATACAATATTCAATGTTGCAGTCATATGTACACATTCAAAAACATTGAGAGGGGTTGAGGGGTATGATGGGCCCTCCAGTGTCGACATGAGCAGCCAGCCAGTGAGATTTATCAGCTCGCTAATTCTCTGCTCATCAGAGTTCTTTCAGAATGGCATTGCTGACAGTTCTTTGGCTTCATTCATTTTTTTCAGTTTTCAGTTTCTTTACTGTGACTAGTTACAACTCTTAACTTTGCTCTTGTTTGTGCTAGTGGAATGCTACTCTTCCTTGCTGATCTTGCCAACACAACTTTGCTCTCAGAACTCTGAATATGGGCTCAAGGCTGGCCTTACTTTTAAATTCTGCACAAGTAGGGCAGGTTTTAGAAACCTGACAGTGACTGAACATGTTGTAGGCAAACACTTACAGCCATGCTTTTATGACTCAAATTATAGGGATGGAGTGGCAGAACAAGAAGGGTTACTTACTCTGTGCTAGCCTCTTTGTCTGTGGCTTTCTTATCTCTATGGCAGGGTGGTCATGTTGTGTCTCCTCCTCCTCCTTCTAGAAACAGCCAGAGCCCTGAAACAATCAGTTTTTGCAAATAAAGAAGGGCTCCTTTCAAGAAAGGGCTAAGCTTGAAAGGTAAATTATACCACAAAGGCAAGTTAGCTTTCAGTCTTCTGAAAATGTCTCCTGTCCAAAAGAGGCCCTGTTTGATCATGTGTCCTGCCCAATCTGGCATCCTACTGAAGCCAGTGATGAGGCGGCCTTTCCAGAGGGACTATGTTTGCCAATCAGTTATGCCAGCCCTTCTGGCACCCTAGAAAACCAATAGTTAGAGGCAGCAAAGAGCAAGCTTTAGGCGACACACAAGAGCAAGGTGAAAGCAGTTGTATTTTGAATACAGTTTTTGAAAATTTTTATTTCTAGATTGGAGGACACTTTTGCATTGATTCAGTCATCTTCTCTATGGGCTGTTTGCTAGACAATTTGGAGACTGCTGTGCTGTCCTTCCCCCATGTCTTCTGTCTGTGCCCTAGAAGTGTTAAAGGCAGAACTATTTAAGATAGATAACAGATACAGATAATATAGATGATATAACACTGAAGGTATCCAACTGAAACTTTGTTAAAGGTTTAAAGAGTCTACCACCCCTGGAAGGACTGCCACAGAGTGAAGCAGAGTCTGGCTTTTTGAAGTTTCCTCATTATGAAACTTTTTTCAAACTATAATCATGCTGCCACTGAATCTCAGATCACAAACTCAAATCATGCTATCTTCAAGTTTCAACCTCCAGTTTGAATTGAGCTAGTGCTGATTTGAACAGGCTTAGTTACCACCACCTTATTTATCATGCTTCGTGAGTTATGCAGAGATGACACTATTTCCAAACTGGGTGTAGAACTGAGTCTTCCTTCTGTTGCATTCTCCCTTCCCCTGTCCCAAAATGACAACTGCTCTTCCTCTTGAGCAACTCGATGGTATGGAGAGAACAAAGCCTGGTCAATGGCTGCCCTTCCTTGTAATGTGGTGTAATATGAAAGAGAGGAAGAATGGTTTCCCAAGATAGATTTAATATCACATCTCCTTCTATTTGGAAGGCAGCCTCTGCATGAAAAGGAGGACAACTTCACCTCATTTTAATTGATTATTTCCTAATAGTATGGATATCAGGAATTTCTTTTATCCATGCCCTAATATTTGAAGAACACAACATTTTGCCCACTGCAAGAATCTGTTTCTACTACATCCCTTAACTCTGGGTTCAGAGGCAATATATTGGTGACTCCAAGAAGCTGGAAGTCAACATGTGGGGTGATCTACGGTATCTTTAAGGCAGGCTGAGGCTGCCATTGGGAATTAAGGAGGAGAGATTGTGGAAATACAGTAGTATAAAGGAAATAATAAAAGGAAAGTTTTTGTTTCTCATCCATAAAGATTATAGGGCTATAGTTTAATATTTGCAAAAATAATATTACGGTGTTCTTTTTGTTCCTGGAAATGCACCACAATTTTCACTTTTCTTGAGTAAAGCCATTATTTAAAAAGCAGAAGGATCATCACTGGGATTATAGAAGAATGCCAGGCAATTCAGCAGAGTGACGTAAGCTGTCTATTAGTCCAGCAAGGCTGTAGGTGTTCCTTGAAGTATGTAACATTCTCAGTCACTCAGCAGGAGTACCTTACACAAGGGACTTCCTATGGTACAGCTGCTGTATGAGGAATGGCAGGAAAGTGAAGAGCCAGCCAGCCGCCCACACACTGCTGCAGTCAGGCTGTGATAGGCCACTGCTGGGGAATGCAGTCTCTCTCAAGATCCATTTGCTGGCTTTCAATTTTTTCTGCTTTGTACTGTTTGTTTGATTCATTTTTGCTGGACTGCAAAAAGCACCTGAGTGGTCATGAGGAAAACCTTCAAAACAATCAGAATATTGATTTTGAAATAAAGTAATTCCCTTAGGATGTGTATGCTTACATTGTTTGGTTTCTTGCCTCCAGTTTTTTTTTTAGCAAGCTCTTTATGAAGCTTGTCTGTACCATACAAGTCCTTTGAGCAGTATGGAAAAGTCAAAGCTTTGCTCATTGTATCAATATCCCTAAAATTCTAGGGCTAATAATATTACATATGTGCATGCAATAAATAGACCCAGGACTCCTACTTTCTTGGAAGGAGTTCCCTATTCATTTTCACAAAGAAGGCAGTTCTTTATGGTGCTCCCTGAGAGATATACAGCATTTGCCATTCTTCCTTTATGAAAATGAATGGGCAAGTCTGTGCCAAGATGGTATCCAATGGATATATGTTTAAACTAATGTTACACCCATGTGAAAATCTGACTTTTATTCAGATTTTCTTAGGTTGAGCTGCTGACCATATGAGCAAATACTAGGATCGAGCAAAATATCCCAGAAGGCTTGTTTTCATTGAGGAAGATCTATGAGATGTTTCTCCCTCCCTCTCCATTCCCTGCCCTAGAAAAAGAACACTTTGTAGAATGTTTGTCATTTTTTAAATTTGGTTGGGCAATGGCCCTCTCTGTTCTTCCCTCTGGGCTTGGGTTCACATAACTCATTTACCAATGGTTAACTTAAGAAACCATCACTTATGGCTTATTTAATTAACCCCATTTCCTGGTTTTGCACAATACTCTGAACTATAACCAACCACCTGACATGAGTTTCCATGACAAATTGACGTTTAGTGTGTCAGGTGAATAGAGCCACCAGGCCCAGAGCACGCTGTGATATGAAAAATATGAGTAAGTTACTAGCACAAAAATTGGTGTTGTTCCTTATAGTGGCAGCTCCCTCCCCCGTTGCTCCTACTGCTGGCAATGATATGTCCAGCTCTAATATTCTTTTTCAGGAATATATTCCTCTGGAGAAATTGAGTAATATTACTTTTTGTTGATATTGTTTTGCCCACAAATAGGGCAGGATATTTTTAAAACCCATTTGTATACTGCTCTACCTAATTTGGAGTTTTTCTCCAGCCTGGTTCGTTCTAGATATGTTAGACTTCATCTCCCATAGCAGCCACAACAGAAGATCTATTATATTTATCAGAGTGTATTAGATCCATTATAAGTCTTGCATAACATTGTTATACCATTTTTTAAGGGACAGATTAAACTGTTGAGAATACTATGTCTCTTTCAGACAGTAATCTGAGAAATTGTTCTCTGTGTAAAATACACGATGGCTTTGTCTAACCCCTTTTCATCAATGCACTCCTATTTCTTTGATTTTCTTTGTTTGAGGTTTCGGATATTGATGTTTCATTTCATCTCCTCTGGGATGGCTATAGTTATTTATTTATTTTAAGTCAGTTTCTGACTTTTCCTCAGCTTCAGATAAAATTTTGCCTACAAATCTGTGGGATGGCACTTAGAATCATCTTTTTCCTGAATTGTACCCACTTCTTATCTCAATGCAGATAAAAGCATGCAAACAATTCTTTCAAAATATGGGTTCTATTAAGAAAGATTTAGCTGTATTTCAGTGCTACTTGTAATAACCACCACATGTATGATTTCAGAAATGTTCATTTCAACACGCAGGTATAAATGATAACTTCCTTTGAATTCTCATTCATTAAATAAATTATTAATGCTTTTATATGATCTGTTTCTGCATCTTGGTGTGTGTCAGTAGACTGCATGTACCTTATAGCTGTTGGGATGCTGGCCACAGTGCATTGGCTTGCAAGGTAATCTCTATCACTTTGCATAGAACAACAACGATATGAGTAAAGCTGGGTGTTGGTTGTACCTGTGGTATACTGACCAAAATGGGCCGTAACTGACTGATGCTGCCCTTATTACCTGGGAATGCTATTTGTGGCACAGATGTGACTGAAGCTGGTAACCTAAACAACATCTTCTCTATCTTACTGAAAAGCCTTGGTTCACCAGAGCAATGGTGGGCAGGGGAGTCAAAATCTATGGGCCCATACAATGATGACCACAGCATATGGAATAAGGTGACTTGTGCTGTAGGAGGAGTAAATGGTAAAGATGTAGTAACAAATGAAATGAAAACAAGAAAGGAAAGGAAACATGACTAAATGTAGTTTACGCTACCACCATTCTCTACACTTCTCCATGCCTTTTCTTTACAAGCCATCCTTGTTTCTACTATATATGCACACTGCTTCATATACTGCCTTTTGTAAAATTATCACCCCTTTTTTCTGAAGATTTCATCAACCATCTAAAAACAACTTTTGCAATTTTCTCTTTTCTCTCAACCCATTCACTATTCCTTATTATATTGTAGTTGTTTTGCAAAACAAGTTTTATTCATTTACTATATGACCGAACCAATGTACTTCTTTTATATCAACTACTCAACTTTTGGATCTAATCCACATTCATTCAGCATCCATTCATTCTTGCCCCTATGTCTCCTTTTACCACACATGCTTACTAAGGACCCTATTCCCACCATATTCAACATCTATATTTCTCCTGAGATACCCAGCTCTTACTTCCATATAACAAATTAAATAAAAACACATTCTTATATACAGCTATTTTCATTTCTTTAAGCAAACATTTAATCCCCACAACCACCATATATCATCCACTACTTTTTTATCAGCATTTCATGCCTTAACATTTCTCTATCTGTTTTTCATCTATTTAACCATTAATTAAGCATTGATTAAGCTTTTGTCTGTTTTTATCTCTATTGGTGAGAGGGAGAATCAACTGTTGCTCCTACTGTTTTTGGGGGAGGGGGGCGTTAATTTTTTTTACTGTGAAAATAAGTCAAATAAATAAGAAAGCCACTTTTGGAAGCCAACATTTTCAAGTGCTTGATAGAATTTATTGAAGCCTTTTCTATCTTAAGCCTAGAAACTAGATGAGCATGTGCATTTTCAGGGAACTCTGCGTCTTGTTTCATCTGCTTTCAGCTCAGTTGTGGCTATGTATATCCTCTAATACAGAGTTCCTCAGCCTCAGCAACTTTAAGGTGGGTGGACTTCAACTCCCAGAATTCCCCAGCCAGCCATGCTGGCTGGGGAATTCTGGGAGTTGAAGCCCACCCATCTTAAAGCTGCTGAGGTTGAGGAACCCTGCTCTAATATGAAGAATTATTCTCAGATTTATCTATAAAGAAGATGCCTAACTATAGCAAGAGTAGGCACAACATTTCTGAGTGAAAAGAACTATTGGCTGCAATGCAGTTTCTAATCAAATCAGTCTGAAACTATGTGATTCAGTATTCTGAAACAGAGGATTAGAAAACCTATTTAAACTGCTAAATGCTCAGCTTGATATTTGAACATTTGAATTCCCTGAAATACATCATTTTCCCTGTTAATTACCTTTGGCATATAAAATTAGAGCCACTCATGATTTGGCTTGATTAAATCTGATTGCTTGCAGGGCTTTGTTTCATGTAAATAGAGCTCTAGCAATTAAATTACACAATGCTGCTAGGCTGTTTCTTTCCTTTTTCCATGTATATTAATTCTTTATTCCTGTTATCATTTAAAAATAATGTACTGTGGTCTCCCAGCTCCTCATAGGCTACAAATCTTTTGTATTATTGATAGCAGAAACTGTACACAGAAAGTGTTCACATAAAATTGTGGAATTATTGGCTTCATTTGTGTGAAACAAATTTATAGTTTATTTCACTAACATGATTTGATGTTTGGATTTAGAAATACCAGGTGAAATGACAAAGGTTATTTCCATTTCCATTCTTCAACAAATGCTGAACCGTTGAGTGAAATATATCTGCGTTTGGAAAGGAGCATAGAAAAACCTGATCCTAATTCTTCTAATTAGCTTAATAGTCCCTGTAAAAAACTTTCCTTACTTGACTTTTCCTGCTTATACAAGCAACATTTATCAACCTTGTGCTCACACTTCTTCCCATCCCTTTGGGCTCATGAGTCATTTCTCTATTTCCACACATAGATGTTGTACCCTGGTTAGAGCTACTGTGAAAAATGCTTGGTTGTAAACTCCACCCAACATTGCTATTAACAGTGGTTTTCTAAAAGTAACAGAAGGAACAGGACCTTTACAGCCATGTGGCTTCTGATATAAAATGCACACTTGTATTATCTTTATTCTTAACGCACATCATTTTTTTACTCACCTATGTTATATATGTATACTTGTACAATATTCTTTGAAATTAGCTAACCAAAAGGGAGGCAAATAGGAAAGAGCTGAAGAATGCAGACTACAACCATTGGCTGTCATTTTTAGGAGATGATAAACAAAACAAGATGAAGACCACAAGTATCGTGATCAAATGGGCAGTGCTAATAAACAAAGATACTGCTTTCTTTCTTTGAGTAAAAACTTGAAAACATCAGACAAGAAAGAAATGTAAGAGACTGGAAGAAAGTATGAGAACAAACATTTAGTGTGAGAATTGACACAGATATCTTGACTTATACAATATAAAAGATGGAGACATGTTTGCATAAAGAGCTCTTTGAAATCTCCTAGCACTCAAATAAAGTTTGAGTTCCTTTTTAAAAACTCTCCTATAAGTGCATGGAGATAGAACTGATTGGTGGTCTCTGCCAGATGCATTTTGAGTCCATCAAATGTATAAATTATGAATGCTTATGAACTTTAAGCTGATTTGTAAGATATAGATATGAAGCAAAAAACTTAACTTGCTCTTTGGGCAGAATTTATGTGGAACATACTTTTTTCTGGCATGCATGTATGCATGTATGCATGCATGCATAGGCTTGTGTATAAAGTCATTAATATAAATCAATAGCTGAAGAATTTAGTGAAAGCAGCAATTTTATAGGAAAAAGCTAGCAATGTCAGGCAGAGGCAATCAACATAAGCCCATCAAAAATATAAGAAAAGCTTCTTAGAGCCACCAGATCTGTTCTTTAAAAATCTAGACAGCAGCAAAAATTTAGGGATTTCTGTATCTTTTATTCCCATCTAGGGATCATCCTGATTTTAAAAGAATAGATGCAGTAATTCTAAGCTTTCCCTGCTTCCCTGTCAGTATAGTAATTCCCTAGCTGTAATTTTTTTCCTCGCCCAATTCAGATAATCAATTCTCTAAGTTGAAGAAGGAGAAGGAGGAGAAGCTGTTGGCTAAATGGAGTGCTGACTGTTTTGGCCTGGTGGTGTCATTAAGAAGTAACCATCCCTCCAGATCAGCTGATATTTTTTTAAAAAAAATCCTTTCAAAAAGTACTCATTTGCTGAATTTATCAATAACAAACTTCATTAACATATATCCTTTTTAAAAAAAAATCAAACAGCGCCTCTGCAAACCATGCAGAGTGGGCAGGGTAATGGCTGAGACACCATCAGGTAACTAAATTTTAGTTGCAATGCTGGAAGAAAATAAAAATGTCCTCAGTTTAACATTCCTATAAATGTACCCTATGTTACTGAAATGGAAAGAACTCTTGGGAAGACTATTGGCATCAACCAAAATCAGCATTTTGTGTGAAAGCTGATTGGCTGACTTATGCCCATGCTAGAAGCAGAGTACAAGAAATTGAGTTGGAAAGCTATTAAAAAATTTTCACCTCCTGCTGTTACATTCCAACATGCTTGCTTATGCTCATTTTTACTGATGGAGAATTAAAGCTGCAAATGCTAGAGGAAAGATATGAGACTTGAAGGAACATTTGTTTTCCCCTTTAATAAAATGGAATCTGTAGTACTTCTGGACTTCATATTATACATATACTTTATGAAGTAACTAAAGCAAGCAATGTTTTATGGATTAGATTTCCAGTGTTGGAAATTTTATGTTGTAATAAACAATACAGCTCTAAACATTTGCAAGAGAAAAATAATGGTACATTCTGTAGGAAGCCAACTTTCATTATTGTGAAAATGTTTCTCCAACTGAGACTGGAGTGCTACCAATGCAACCGCCTGCCTTCTAGCAGGCAGGATTGTAGTATATGCAGAAAGCGTAGCAAAAGCAGGGGCTCTATTTTTGCCACACAACAGGAACAAAGCACAGCATCCCGAATGAAAGTAACTGATGTTCAGAATTAGAAGTCTTGGTTTACAGCGGGGAGAGTTTTTTTTAAATAATTAGCTGTTCTTAATCCACACAGAATCATTATTTGTTTGGATTATTAAGATGGAAAAGTTTCACATGCCTAGAACCCAGATCTTTGTGTAGGCAACAAGACACCAAAAACAGCAGCTGCAGAATCTGGCTGCTTCCAGCTGTCTGATTCATTGTTCCATGTTTATTCTCCTTTCTGTTATTTGTTAATGTTTAAAACAAGACTAAAATGGATTAAACAGACGTGTTCTCTTTTTTCTTATTCAATGGAAAAATGTGTTTCTCCCATCATCTGTTCTTTCCATTTAAGATAGTTTTTCACTCTGTTTGTTTGTTTAATTTGCTGAAGATCTGTGAATGGGATTTGAAAGGCAGCAGATTGACAAGCAAAGGAGATACAAGGTGGCCTCAGGGATGAGGGGCAGATCCAGAGGGCAGACTTTAAAGGGCAGAGATATGATACCTGAGACAGTTTCACACTTTGCTATTCTTGTTATTCTTCCTCTCCATCAGCACTCATTGGCTTGGCGTCCAGCCCCACCACTAGAAGGTGAAGAGGCATCCAGGTCAGGTTGAGGTACACTGTACTTTATAGCTGCCACCTCTATGAACAAAACATGGCATTGGAAGTGGGAAATTCACTGAATGAATTACCCTGGTTCAAAGATTCTGGACTAGAGTTAGCGGGGCTTGCCTCTTTCAAAGGAAGAGGCACTTGGAACTGCTGCTCAGCCATGGTCATTCAGCAAATCAAACATTTCTCAAAGGAAAAATTAACGACGTTTATTATCTATGGGTAGAGAATATCTCTTCTCATCAAATATAGTAATTATAAGATTCAGGGCCAAAATGCCTTCTGGGCTAGGGAAGTGTAGAAATGAAGAACCAGAATTGATTGAATAATTACCCCCCTAAGAACAATAGCAAGTAAGTTATTTCTGCTTTGCTTAAGCATGGTAACAGGGTAGTAGCTTCACCCTCTGGGAGTTTGTGCCAAAAGGCATGTTGGCCCTAAGTGGTAGCAAATCCTTGAGGCATTCTGGACTGGATCTCTCCTATTTTGAGCTTGCAGAGAAATTATTTTTCCTCTTCCTTCTAGCAGCTTCCTGACTACAAGGAAGGAGTTGGCAGCTGCAAATCTAACACTTCCTAAATTCTCCCTTTGCCTGAGGCTGTAGGGAAATTGCTGTCCTCGAGAGAAGCAGACAACAGTTTAAAGATCTCTCCCTTCTCTAAAATTATTCTGAACAGGATCATTTGTAATCTCGCTGGTCAAAAAGAAAAAAAAAATAGCTTGATGGATCTCTTTGGAAACAGAAATCCTGTTTGGAGCAACAAAGGACATTGGTCGCCTGTATTTTGTGGATACCAGGAGAGCTTAAACATCTGAATTTTAATCCAGGAAGAAAAGCTAATATGACCTAGAAACACAGGATAAAATGACTTATTCCCCTGAAACATTTTGAAATGGTCAGGGGAATTTCTCCATTCTCTCCGTCATGTATTCCAAAGCTTGGGATGCTGCAACCTCCAAAACCTTTTCAAAAGTTGCTGATACAGTGTGAATTTAAACTTACAGAAGGGGGAAACTATTAAATATATAGGGAGCATCATATTTACTGCTTTAATTTCTTTTATTTACCTTCACATTACGATACATCCAAATTAATTTTGCCCTTACCCTGTCCACTCTTTGGAGTAGCCCCAGTGCGCCATTCAGAGGCGCAAAAAACCTCCAGATATTGTGTTGCTAGGATAAAACCACTGGCTCTTGGTTCTGTTTGCTGGTCTTCTGCACTTCCCTTGCAGATGCTGTTGCGTGTTAAGTGGCTACAGAAAACATTTTTTTTCTAGCTTTATTTTTTGGATGCCCCCTGATGTGAACACTTCCTGTTCCCTCACCTTCCTATGCTTTGGAAAGCTCATTAAGGAAGAAGAGGTAAAACTCTTTCCTTTTAGCTTTCCAGCTCTATTTCTTTTTCCATCACCACTATCACCATCAAGAGCATCCTTCTGGGTCCTTTTGGGAACACTGCCTTTCTTACGGATTCTGTTCTGCTCATCTCCTATTTTGGAAAAGCCTTTGTGGTCTGTGTTTAAGCTTTCTTTTCTTTCTATAAGAAATCAGTTTCAGAGAAATGATTGTTTGTCTGCTTTATGAGAAAACAAATCTACCTAGAGTAGATTTCTTTCTCAACATGGTCACTTTTGGGGAATGTATTTGCTTCTGAATTAGTACTTACCCCAAAGCACTCTGTCCAATTATAAAATAGAACCAGGGACACAGTAAGTAGGGATGAGGAAAAATATTTGGTATGTATTATTAAATAAATTAATCTAATTTACATTCCCTACCCTAATCAATGGACTGATTTATAACATTTGCCTTTTGCACATGTCAGAACTTTCTTTGTGCTTTGCAGTAAAAATATGCACGTTAGAGAACTACAAATTACTGGTATATATGAGGGAAAATTGCTTGTAAAATACATACATTGTAAGAATGCATTTAAGAGTTTGTACAAATTTGGCTTATTAAAACTGTGCATGAAAGTACATGTGACTTTTATACAGATTTTAAAAGATCTAAGAATTGATGCAGGCACTGATGGCACAAGCTTGTGCTTGAAAAGTGTGAACATTATAAAAAGCAAAACAGTTCTGTCCCTCATTATCTAGGACTTGAGTGATTTAAGTACTTCTTACAACTGATGCTCTAAAACAGCTTACTTCCTAAATCTGAAGAAGGATGTATATGCAGAGAGACATATATCTCAGGGAAGCGTGGTATTAATATAATCTTAGATGGCTGTGGTGTGCAGTCTTAATCATGTCAGATTATAGCTGGATTGGGGCTACCCAGTTTGCTAACTTTGAAAAAAAGAAAAGGGTAAAAATAGGTTTCCTACTGCTTATTGAAATAATACACATGATACAAGGACCATGCCTGGCAGAGATTAAAACTCAATAGGTATTAGAATAATTAATGACTCCCATAATTATGACTTCATACCTTTCTGTAAGAGTTGCAATTTGCTTTCTGAAGGAATCATTCACATTTTCACCTTTGCTGAAGTGGTAGTGATCACCACCAACAATATTGCTTTTATTTGTTCCTCCCCTTATTTTACCTCAGATGTTCTCTATAGCACTGCCAAGTTAACCCACTTGAATATCTAATCAGAATGGAATGGATATTTTTTTAACATAAGGTGCAACTCCTTTTCCCTTTCTATTTGTTCTTTACTTTTGAACAATCTGTCTCATTTAATTATATATCCCAATCATGGGAGTAATCTCACCAGGTCTCAGACCTATTGGATCATATCTACTTTCTAGTCTAAGACCTCAGGTTAACCTCAAAATAGTGCCATTGCTACAGAATAGCAACTGACAATGTTTTGTTTAAGACAGAAATAACTTGATGGCATGCCTGATTATCAGTCATATCATCTAGGGTTGGATATTGTAGCTGGAAAGGCAACCAATTTTTTACCTTGATTTAGGGAGTCAGTATTGATATAAATAGTAGAAAAGGTTCTAACTTTTGAGAGCTAGCAACTAAAATATAATCTATTGACATGAGACTTGGTGTATATAAACAAGCACACCAACATTAGGGAAAGTGTAACTTGTCGTTAATGATTTATCCAACACTCTTGTGCTTCAGTGAAGCATGCACATTTTTGCTCTTATGAGACTGCAGTGTTCAGTTTTGTGCAATTCCCAGGCTCCTGTATGTTAAAGCATGTAGCTCATATGTATACTTTATGAATTAATGATGTTACGTAGAGAATTCAGACAAGTGAAACACAAGAAGTTTGTGGTTGAAGTTTCAGTGTTTGTCTGAGTTTTTCTTTCTAAAAATGGAAAACTTGTTTGAAAGTGAGGAATGAGGAACGAAACTGGGAAAACAGATGGCATTTACAGTGTAATTATGAAAAAGGAGATAATAGCGATATGACAGCTTTGTTTTTCTAAGGTGCACATGTATCTGTATATGTTTATATGTCATTATGAAGATCTGAATTTCCTGGAAAAAAATGAAATCAAACATTAAAAATGGACAGACTAACAGGGTGAGCTCCTGTTTCCTCCCCAGCTCCTGTCAACCCAACAGGTCGAAAACTCATGTGAGTAGATAAATGGGTATTCTCACTCCGGTGGGAGGAAAAATGCTGGCAATGCCTTGCACAGAGAGGTGGGACCAGTTGCCGGTAAGCGTGAAACTGCGCTCGCCTGAAAAGGGCGCGAAGCAACGGAAACCCCACCTCCTGCGCTCGCCAGCTGGGCTCTGCTCTAGGAAGGAGGCACTGGCAAACCACTTCCGAAACACCTTGCCTTGAAAACTGCAAGGATTTGTCCAGGCAGTCACTGCAGGGTCAGTAATGACTGAGCGCAGACAAAAAAAAAAAAAAAACCCAATACATACGACAGCATTCACTTCAGGAATATTACATGGTACATCCTTAACTGTGCTAATTCTTACTACAGCTAGAGGACAGCTTGCTTGAAAACTTTGCCACTTACATGTCAAAGAGATAATTTCCTCCTTCCTTCCTCTTCCATGAAAGATATTTACATACAATCCTCTTTTGTTCTGACATTTAGGAATGTGATGTTTGTGATACAAACCTAGAGTTCACTATGCAATATAAAGTAACAATGTCTTAGATATTTGTTATCAAATACATCCTCATATTCTGTATGTTCCAAGAACATGCTTTTAATGAAATGATGGTTGTGATAGGTTCCAGTAACATAGTTTGTGTAATCTTTAGTTAGGTGGTTAAATGCTTCCATCACTGTGAATGATGTCATGACACATTCTCATATAAATTACTTGATGGCACATAATCAATCAATCAATCAATCAATCAATCAATCAATCAATCATTCATGTAAATCATCTCCACAAATCAAGAGGAAGTGTTGGATTGCAAGATCCATCATCCCTTACCTTTACCCTTGCTAACTAGTGCTGATGAGAGGTGTAACTCAACTCAACTTAAAAGCTACATGTTTCCATGCCTACTTAGACCAGCTGTATGAATAGTTTCATCAAAATATTTAAAGATGAATGCACTGCTTGCGAATGAATCTTACTGTATAACGATAATTTATACTTGTCCTATTTCTTATTTTGAACTATACCATTAGCTTATAGTAAATCAAAGTTCCTTGGATCCTTAAGCATGTGTTCCATGCTGCATTTTTATCTTATAGAAACCAACTTGGTTTGTTTCAGACAATATCATAGTAATGATCTTAATAAGTGAACTTGTACTTCTCCCTTGGTAAAGTATTCAGAGAATTACGCTTCAGTGTCGTCCTGAAGAAGAGGCTGATATTATCACCTTGGCAGTGCTCCTAAACAGAACAATATATACAAGTTAGTATATCTAGGGAATAATCATGCTGCTATTCAGTTCAAGTCAGTGTATTACAATTATCTGCCATCTGCCAATTTTTTACTACAATGCATTAAGTAAGTCAGGAAGGGGAAATTTAAACTGGCTCAGAAGTCTCGTTAATGGGCTAAATAATTGTAAGGAGAGGGAGCTTTGGAGAAGAGAAAAATAGAGTGACAATAAGCAATGCTTTAGGGAAGAGGTAACCCCTCTCCAAAGGTCCACCCATCTGACCATTCTTTATGCCCTCCAAGAAAGGAATGGAGTGATCCTTTCTAGCTTTTTCCTATATGAAGAGGAAGCCTGCTGCCTTGGAAGCATGCTATGTAAGACTGTCTCTTAATATTTGCCTTGGGTTTTCTTTTCTCAGTCAGCAATGGTAATTTTTGAGAAATTGTCTTACTCCTCCTACTTCAGTATTATGGGCAGAGCACAATGATTATTTTATTTATTTTATTTATTTTTATGTCAGATTTGTCACTGCCCATCTCGTTGAAATGACTCGTTATAGATTATAAGCCCTGGACATTTCCCAAATTTGGTTTGTTCAGGCTGGTGCAGCAAAAACAAATCTTATGGCACCTTTAATATATTTAATGGATGGAAGCTTCATTAAACACCAAAGACTTTACTTATGAATAAATATGCATAGGATTAGATTTAATTATTTCTGTATTTACATTTGGCCTTTGTACCATCCCTTACCCATGGAAACATTTACCATAACTGTGATCCAGCATCTCATCACCTCCCTGAAGGCTTTCATCAACCAGGAAGGGAAGGAATCCTATCAGCCCCATTATGTCAACCAAACCAAGAAATCAACTCCACAAGAAGGCTAAAACTACTTTTATTAATATTGGCTATCATAACAGAATCTTGCAAGTCTGATTGTGCTTTCCTCCCCGCTGCCCCAGCCTCATGTGAATTAGAGAAGCGTCTGCCTGAATTGCTTGTGCATATCTTCTTGTTTTGGACTTAAGCCATGTTTTCCCCATTGTCATTTTGGTAATGGACTGGTCTATCTCTGTCAAGATCATATTCCTTACTCTCTACAAATCCTGACTACAGGTGGCAAGGCTAATATTACCAAGAACTCTTTCCAAGTTCTAAGGAGCAACAAGCTCAAACACATCCCAAATAACCTGACAAGATGTAGTCTTAGGTCCTTCAACAGAATTTGCCTGGATGGCATCTACTTTAGATGTGTGATTTTATTCTGCTAGATGCCCAGAAATTTCTTCCCAGTGGCCCAACAAATGCCCTTTACACCATTGTGGGACTTAATTTCACATAAATATGCATAAAACTGCTCTGTTATTCTGATTAATCTCTGGGGTGGCATAAGATATTTTGTTATTTTAGCTCTTTTAGTGATAACTAACACATTAAATATTTGGATTTCATAAGTTTTCTAAAAGTCTGACAATTAATTCTGTTTGGATGTGCAGACACAAGTCAATATATTCTTTTATGTCTTGTCACAAGATTACAATTATTAGTCTAGATTAGATACCTGACACTCATATTAGAGAGCAGCTGAACATAAAAGCTATCATTATAAGCATGAGTCACATCCTAACCTATTTTGAATTATGTAACATATCTTCAAGAATTGCAACCTATAAATCATACATGCTGAGTTATACAATACACAAATTATCTTTTGATAGTAAACCTTGGTTATTAGCTTATAAAAAGTTTTTAGTCCTTTCCTATACCCTAGAAGCTTAGAAAAAACATGTGACTATAACAAGGCTGGTGAATGCCTGCTATTTCTAAGTATGAAACAATGTGAGTGGAATATGATATCAGGATTTTCTCATGGGAAGAAGGTCATCCCGTTCCCTGTACAAAAACAGGTGTCGAGATTATTCTGTGAAGCTAATGTAAACAAAGAACCTTGTGATTCTGTTATGCTTTTTACTGCCACCTACTGTAATGTGTATGTTAGTTATTCAGTGGGGGTGTATATGCTGGCAATGTAACGGGAGGGTAAAATGCCCAGCCTGTTCAGTCAGTTTGTCTTGTATAGTTAATCATGTAAGTTTTTATGGGTTATGTAGTCTTAACTAGTAACCAAGTAGTGTACCTCTTCTCTGAGAGTGTTTTTTTAGGTTGAGACTTTGCTGTGGTTAAGTCTTGGAAGCTAAGATGAGAAGAAGTCTTTGTTATATCCTATATTTTGTATGCAACTTGTATTTTATGAAGTTTTGCAGTTTTATCAATAAAGACCAGTTAGTTTATATTTTCTGACTGGATTTTCTTTGGAAAGCAAAATATGGATATTGCATTTTGCAAGCTCTCATGCTGATGTGTAATTTTCCTGAGAGCAGGATTTTTGGGACCTTTTGCTGCACTCTGCACAACAGGTTATGGGCCCAGGGCTCAGGGATAAGTTTCCAAGTCCAGAGGGGACCCAGGATGCAGAATCAGGGCCAAGTGCCCAGGACTGAGGACTGAGGTCAGTGGTTCGGGAACAGGATTCCAGGCGTGAGGTTCCAGGAATGATGTCCAAGGCGTGAATCCAGGAGTGTTGGAAGCAAGGACTGAAATTCCTGAGTGACGGGTGATTTATGGATTTATTACCCTGTCTGTGACTGTTTTGTTTGAGGTTTGGATTTTTTCTCTGTGGTTGAGTGCTTGTTTTAAGTGAAATATGGCAGCAGCTCCACCTGCAGCAGTGAGTCTTCCGTTTGAAAGGTTGAATTCAAAGAATTACCAAACATGGAATATAAAGATAAAATCTTTTTTCATGAGAGAGGGGCTTTGGTGTTATGTAAACAACCCATCCCCAGTGGCACCCACGAATGAAGAGCAAGCTTGATGGACCGTGCATATGGTAATTTGATTTTGGGACTTGAGTCTTCAGAATTGGTGCATGTTCATGGTTTGGAAACTGCTAACGCATGCTGGGTGGCTTTGCATGGGATCTATGTGAGGCAAACTTCATCTGCTATCGTGAGTTTGACAAAGCAGCTGTATAACCTTAAATTGGAGCCAGGAGCTAATGTAATTGAGCACCTGAATAAGATGAAAACTTTGTTTGCTGAGTTGGCAGATCGTAATCTGATCATTCCCAAGCAACAAAGAGCATGTATAATTCTTTCAAGTCTGGATGAGTCGTTTGACATATTAGTAGAGGCCGTACAGTCGCTACCAATTGCAGACCTGACAGTGGAGTTTTTAACAAACAGGTTGCAAGAAATACAATGCACACATGATATGCAGACTAATCCTAAGAAAAGACTTGATAATGTAAAGCAGCAACCTTCTCCAGCTGGCACAGAATGTGCATATTTGGTGAGAAAATGTTTTCGTTGTAATTCTACCAAGCACCTTATAAAAGACTGTCCTATGAAAAATCAGCCTGCTGAGAGTTCCAGAAGGTTTGTCCATTGTGGAAAAGCAACAGTTAAGAAACAAGGGAGTACTAGACTGGTGTCTGCTTTGATTTCTAACAGAGACAAACGTTATGCTGATAAGTGGTTATTGGACTCTGGTTGTAGTGAAATCATTGTAAACAATGAGCAGTTATTATTGACTAAATGTAAACCTAAAATTCAACAGGTTAATTTGGCTGATGGTTCTGTAGCTAAAGTAACCATGCAAGGTGAAGTGTTCATACCTTGTTTGGGAGAAGTGGTTTCTGATGTACTCTGTGTTCCTACACTTGATTTTTCTCTTCTCAGTGTCCCTGTATTAACTAGCATTGGGTATTCTGTTATGTTCCAAGGTTCTGAATGCTATGTTACAAAAGAGGGGGCTGAATGTGCAAGAGGGAGAATGGTTAATCAATTGTATGAAATGCTTCCTAAACAAGATGTGTTAATTGGAAGTTGTGCTGGTAATGTTCCTTTACATGATAAATGCATTCATCATTATCATAGAGTATTAGGTCATCCTGGATGGAAGTGTTTGTCACAAATGGCCAAAGTGTATCCAGAACTGAGATTCAAGAAGTGTTCTAAGTTTCTTGATTGTACTGTGTGTAAACAATCTAAGATAAAATCTGCCCCTGTCGCCAGAAAAAGCAGCAGGATTTCTACAAGACCATTTGCTCTTGTGCATGCTGACTTAGCTGGTCCGTTTCCTCCAAGTGAAGGGGGAACAAGATTCATGTTTGTTTTAGTGGATGATAAAACACGTTTCACATTTTGTTATTTGTTGAAACAGAAGTCTGAAGCATTCTCTCGTTTCAAAGAATTTGTGTCTATGGTTGAAAAAAGACATGGATATAAAGTGGGGAGTTTGCAAACTGACAGAGGGGGTGAATTTATGAGTCTTGAGTTTAAAAATTGGCTACGTAAGAAAGGCATTTTCCACAGATTAACAAATGTGGGCATGTCTGCTGAAAATGGGATTGCTGAGCACAAGATCAGTGTTTTGAAAGTAATTAAGGATAGTTTATTCATTGATGTTCAATTGCCAGCCAGATTCTGGGGAGAAGCTATTTTAACAGCAGTATTTCTTACTAACAGACACTGGAATTCAGCTGTGAATGAAGTTCCTTATTTTTTGCTGTATGGTAAACATCCGTGCTTAAAGCATTTGTGTACATTTGGAACTTTTGCTTATGTACAAATTCCTAAGTCTCAAAGAAGGAAAAACCAACCAAAAACACAGCGTCTGAGATTTGTTGGTTATTCTCAGGAGTCAAAAGGTTATCAGTTTTATCTGGGCCGAAACCAAGTTATTATCTCTAGAAATGCGAATTTTGAAGAGCTTTCTGAATGGCAAAGGCTGCATGCAAATTCAGAGGTTTTTTTGAAGTCACACACAGATTTAGCTAGAGAGCAAACACGACTTGTTGCACCCTCTTCTCCACAGATAAAGCAAGAAGCAGAGGCTTTAGCTGAAGTAGAAAAGAGAGGAGAAAGTAGAGGAAATACAAGAGAGTTTTGAGATTCCTCGTAGATCAACACGAATAACAAAAGGTGTTCCACCAGAAAGATTTGTTATTCAACAAGTCAGGGTGTGTCAAATAACTTGTGAGCCACAGAATTTTCAGGAAATGTTATCATTGCCAATTGATGAACAAGATAAATGAAATGAATCTATGGATACTGAGTTCAATGCATTAGTAAATAAGAATGTTTTTGAAATTGTTGATTTACCTACATCAGAAAAAGCCATAGGTTCCAGATGGGTGTTTAGAAAAAAGCTTTTACCTGATAATACTGTTCAGTATAAAGCTAGACTGGTTGCACAAGGTTATTCACAAGAACAGTTTGTGAATTATAATCTTACATTTGCACCTACAGTTAGGCCTGAATCATTGCGTGTAATGTTGGCCTTAGCTGCACAAAGAAATATGGTTGTACATCATTTTGATGTAGATACAGCTTATTTAAATGCTGAGCTTCATGAAACTGTGTATATGAAGCAACCTCCAGGTTACACATGTGAGGATTCCCAGAAAGTATACAGATTGCGTAAAGCACTGTATGGATTGAAACAAGCTGGGAGATGTTGGCATCAATGCTTAGATAAAACTTTGTTGGAAATTGGTTTCAAGAAATCAATAGCTGATCAATGTGTATATACCAAAGGAACTGGAAAAGATTATACAGTACTTCTCACTTGTGTTGATGATTTCTGTCTTGCTACTAGTTCTTTAAACATGGTAAAAGAATTTCCCAAGCAAATGGAGCAATATTTTAAATTGAAAGGTCTAGGTATGTTAAGATACTACCTTGGGATTGAAGTGCATAGAGCTGAAAATGGAGAAATCTATCTAAGTCAAAAGAAAAAGATAGAACAGTTGTTAACACACATGGGAATGTTAGATGCAAAACCTGTAAAAACTCCAATGACTTGTGATTTTTTGAAAAATGAAACATGTGAAAAGTTGTGTGAAACACCTGCAATGTATCATTCTGTGATTGGTTCTGTACTGCACCTAGCACAATGGACACGTCCAGATGTATCTTATGTTGTTGGGATTTTGAGCCGTAAGGTGGCTAATCCTACAGAACATGACTGGCTAGGACTGAAAAGATTAATGAGATATTTAAAAGGTACAATAGATTTTTGTCTTAAAATGTCAACTAATGGGTCAGAAAAGCCTGTAATTTTTGTTGATAGTTCATTTGCAGAAGAAAGTGACAGAAAGTCCATAACTGGGTTTGTTTGTAAATTTGGTGAATCTACAATTGCATGGAAAGCATGGAAGCAAACCTCCATTGCCTTATCTACTGCAGAAGCTGAATTCGCAGCTTTATCAGAAGCAATCTGTGAATTAAGATGGTTTCATCAATTATTCACTGATTTAAACAGTCAAGTGTCATTGCCTTATACAGTGTATGAAGATTCTCAAGCTTGTATAGGGTTAGCTAAAACAGAAAACATTAGAGCTCATACAAAGTATGTTGATGTAAAGTATAAAAATGTGAGACAAGCTATGTTAGAAAATTTCATTGATCTGGTGTATTGTGCATCTGAAACAAATCTTGCAGATATATTTACCAAACCATTGCCTATTGTACAACATGAAGAAATGTTAGCAAACCTTGGATTAGAACAAATGTAAATTGTTTATGTATTGCTTTAATCAGTTGTTTATACTATCTTGTAACATGTGTTATTGTGTCGTGAACGGGCTGAGAGGGGTATCAGGATTTTCTCATGGGAAGAAGGTCATCCCGTTCCCTATACAAAAACAGGTGTCGAGATTATTCTATGAAGCTAATGTAAACAAAGAATCTTGTGATTCTGTTATGCTTTTTACTGCCACCTACTGTAATGTGTATGTTAGTTATTCAGTGGGGGTGTATATGCTGGCAATGTAACGGGAGGGTAAAATGCCCAGCCTGTTCAGTCAGTTTGTCTTGTATAGTTAATCATGTAAGTTTTTATGGGTTATGTAGCCTTAACTAGTAACCAAGTAGTGTACCTCTTCTCTGAGAGTGTTTTTTTAGCTTGAGACTTTGTTGTGGTTAAGTCTTGGAAGCTAAGATGAGAAGAAGTCTTTGTTATATCCTATATTTTGTATGCAACTTGTATTTTATGAAGTTTTGCAGTTTTATCAATAAAGACCAGTTAGTTTATATTTTCTGACTGGATTTTCTTTGGAAAGCAAAATATGGATATTGCATTTTGCAAGCTCTCATGCTGATGTGTAATTTTCCTGAGAGCAGGATTTTTGGGACCTTTTGCTGCACTCTGCACAACATATGAAGGGGTAAAGTCAGTTGCTGATAATCTCTAAAGAAGACCTGAAGAGAATAAGAGCCACAATTTTGCTTGCCATAGTAAATGGTCACATGTAGTGAGCATTAGAGTACTTGACTTTCATTAACCTTATAGCAGAAACTCTAAAATCATTGCCCACCAGGCTGTAACATACAGAAGAACCCAGTGGTGGCGGTGGTGGCGGTGGTGATGGTGATGGTACTAATGATGATTTTTTTGGGGTTTGGCTCTCTGCTTGCTGGAAACCCACATTGTTGTTTAGCACAGAGACAAAGCAAACCTCTACCTTTGTTTTCTAACTTTGAACTAGTAGGAGATCGTGGAATGTATGTTTAGCTTTTCATTTGTTTGGAGTTCTAAATGCCTTGAAATTACAGAGCAAAGCTAGCCTCTCTCTTCCCTATCCGTCTTGGAGTTGGAAGATTGGAGGTGGAAGTATGCCCATTTATTGCCATATAACAAGCAAGCACAGAACCAAAACAAGCCTTTGGCTAGGTCCAACCTGGAGGAGTCAAATGTTAACTTTGGCTTGTTCTAGAGAAAGGAGCAGGAATTTCTCTCTGAGCTCATCCTTTGTTTTGGAGCTGCACTGTGAGGTCAGAGATAAAGTTCTGTCCTTTGAGTTAGGGATATGGTTTTGACATCAAGACCACACAACTTTTGTGAAAAATTGCCATAGAAGAACATGGTGAGAAAGAAATAATAAGAAGGAACTTCAGAAATGATTGTAGATGTTGAAGAGCAAAAACTAATATATACATATATACATATATCTGCTGTAGAAATTCAACTAATAATGGGTCATTTTGTTAGTGAAAAAAAGGTTAGATACATCATTTTTCCTGTTTCTCATTGTTTATAATCATTGAACCCTGTTACACCACAATTTTTTCATTTGCAAGCCATTTCCAACACACTGTAAACCCCTTTGCTTTCTTCTCACTAAACATAGATAACAAAAGGTTTCTGGACCTCGCTATTTCTGACTAAATGAAGATGGGGCAAGCAGTCAATTTCTCTAAAGCAAAAACAAATAAATTCTGGAGGAATGCAGAAGTGTGGGAGAGAGGATTTTTTTTTTTTTTTTTTTTTGCTGCTTACTGTATGCCATTGCTGGTCGGCAGCCAAGGTTGCGTGATTGACCAAAGTGCGAAGTAGCAGCAAAAGGAAAGAAGCCATCCTTGTTTGGTAGGCATTACTCTTTGTTTCTGTTAAGTGCTTTAGTCCAAGTTATTAAAATATATACTATCGTTTAAGCACATATTAATCCATAGATTATTCCAAGATGATTCTCTTCCATAATTGACTATAGTTAGTATCATCTAGATCAATTTTATTCTTTCTGATTTTTACAAACAACAAACCCTGTCACATTTTGCTTCAAAGATAATAATGCTTTGTTTATCCAGAACTCTATTTTCCATTTAACCCAAATTTATCTTTAAACTGTTAGTTCTAGAAAACTCTATTTTGAGGAATTATAAACCTTGAAAAGAGAGAATGTGAACGAATTTATTTAGGGCCTTAAAATATCTGCCTTCTGTCGTTGGGCTTGACTATTTTAAATTCTGTATCATCTGTAGGAGAAAGGAAAAACCAGCTTCTAACAATGTACAAGAAAGCTTTTCTTAAAACCTTTGTCCATGATTTGAAAAGGATCCACCCCACGTTTTGTGGATCGTGGAACCATGGAAAGGTTTTCATTCCAGTGTTATCAACTTTTTTTGTTGTTGTTGGGGAGAAATTTAGGATTTTTGAAGAGATGATGGAATGGAAAGGAAGAGTTAAACCCTTCCCATAGTTCCACTTTTAACACCCATATTTTGGCTATTTCTTTCACCCCTTAGGAAATTACATTTTCAATGTGAAAAAGACAGAATTCATCTCTTTTCCTGTCAGAGCTTAACCAAGCGCTAAGGCTGAGAGTAGAATAGCTAATGAAAAAAGAAAAGTTTGGCTCTTTTAGTTCCAGGATTAAGGCTGAATGGTGATAAATGAAGGGGAAATTGCTTCTGATATAGCTTCTTACTAGCTGACAGACAGATTGCACTAATCATGTATCTGAATATTCACATTAGAAGGGACACTTCTCAACTTTTGATACTATTTTCATATTAATGTTTTAACACGAGGAAAGAAGATGAGAGTTGGCCTCCATCTTATGCTAACTAGAAAAGTGCTGGATTTTCTGATGATGAGTCTAGTCCACCATTGCTTCTCCCTGCTCAAATGTTGGTGAGAGCTTGTGAACAGTTAATCATTTGTCTTTCATTTCAATGTCTGTAACTTATATGTGGCCTCATCTAGGATAAATTGCTTCTTACAACAATGAGTGCTGTTCTTAGATGTAGTTTATGTTATTGCATTTTGATCATGTTCTACCCAAAGTACAAATGGAAGTATCAGTGAAATAACTCTGTTAAAAAGGAAACCTGACATAATCATGTAGCAATACAAACATCTAGCAATACAAACATTTAGAGATTCCCATATGGTCAGAATGTGCCCATAATTGATTTGTAGATCAACCCCTACTACTAGGCAGCATGAAATTACCTTGAACATCAGAATTTGTGTGTCATAATAGGTCAATGGAATCATCATTAATCATTATTGTATTTTAGTATTATGAATGGGAAAAGTTGGAGATTTCTGCCACATGTTCTGTAAGTTCTATGAACTTTGACATGAGTGGAGAAACACCAGACCCTTTAAAGCACTAGTTTAAAATTGTGTTTTCTTTCGTATTTTTTTTTTGGTATCAGTTCTTCAGGCTGGTGTGGACATGCTTCTCTCACCAAACCCTGGAGACTGTCCTCCAAGGCCATTCTGGTTTGGGCACTGGGCGAGTTCAGATCTTTAAAGTTGGCCTCTCTTCCTGTACCCACCAGATAACCAAGCTAATTCCTGGCTGGGACATCAGGTTTTGAAAGAGGGAAGACTTCCAGTGAGGACATAGCGAGCTGTACGTCCTTGAAGGGGGCAAAGAGATTGACAACCAGAAAATGAATTCTGGCCACTTTTAATCTCTCCAGAAAAAGGAGAGATTGTGAGATTGCCCACATGCACTCTGGACAGCTGCTTCTCATGAGTAGACTGCAGGAACTGAGGTTTATGTGATTGGTTCATGAGTGGAGTGGCTGGGAGTCGAGGGAGTTCCACCAAGCTCACAGCTATTAATATAGCCTATATGGACAAAATGTTCAGCCAAGCTTCATTTCTTAATCACTTTTGGAATTGCTTTTTAAATGCTTTTCAACTATTAAGAAGCTTCAGATCGGCAAGTTTTCTAACATTCATTGGGTGAGTCTCCTTCAATCCTTGGAGAAAGAAGTTTTAAGTGCATTAAAGACTTTTTTAAAAAAATGAGGGTGGGGGCATAAATAGCAAAAGGGTGATCTGAGTCTTGGTTTTAGAACGTTATAAATGGATTAAGGGTCCAGAGGGATTTGAAATAATTTTGAAATTAATGATAGTATATCTTCCTATGGGAAAATGCTGTTGTTTAGAAAAAGACATGGTAAGATGTGATTTTGAAGGGTGGACACTAGAGGGAGCTAGAAAGAACTAAAGATTATAATTAAAGGAGAAGAACACTTAAATTTGAACTTACTAATATAAAATGGAGCAAAATACTTTAACTTTGGGTGAATTAAAGGATATTTGGGTGCAATGGACTCAGAAGTTAATCTTGTCTGCTATCATAGATAAACTGGATTTAAAAGAGGTTATAGAAGAGGAACAAGCTTTACTGGACAGGACTGAGACTGAGGCTGACTCGAATGTGAATTTAAAAATCACAAGTTATAAGAATGACACAGAAAAAAAATGTTATACTGGATATACAAATGAAACTGACTGATGTCTTAATAATTAAAAGGGATATACAAATAGAAAACCAGAAGAGTGACTTGGATAATTTTCTTATTTTGGATTTACAAAAGAGATGCAGTGGATTACAGCAGAGAGCAAACCTATCAGGAAGGAGGAGGTGCATTCCAGGAAGGGGAAAGAGACAAAAGACAACACAATCCAGAGGTGTAGTGTGGGAGGCATAAAAGGTTCAGGATAGCCACTCCCTAGAATCTCCCAGGATATATCCACTAGTTGCAGTACTATAGATTTAGTCTGGCAAGATTCTGCCTATGGTGTAAGCAAATAAAGGACCTGAATTCAACTGGACTGTTTCACCATTGTTCTTGGGCTGGGCCTGAAAAAAGACTTGTTAAAGTTTTGAAGGATTTTCTGAGAAGAGACAAAGAGAAAATGAAAAGAAATCAAGTTCTGGGATTATTTAAAGGGATTAAAGATCGTTAAAAGCAAAGGGAAGGAATATAAAGTTGGTTTATTTGATTAAGCTTAAAGTATATATGTTATTTTCTGTAACCCTTAATGGGTTTTTGCTGAACAAGACTGAATGACAAGGCTTTAAAGATTTGGAAAAAGAGATTTTTTGTTGTACTTTTAGAGAAAGTGATGCAATGGCTATAGTCATAATACTGCCTGATTCTTGCCCTGCCCTCCTTCACATAGTTCCCAGTACTCCAGAAATTACGTAGTTGCTTTTCTTGAGGGCCAGGTAAGAAGACTGTTGCTCTCTATATGTTTCACATTGATCAAAGATATCTTTACCTGTATAAACATGAAATGCAGCATCAGAGGTAGGATTAAGGTAGGCAGTTTCTTAAATGTATTAGGAAACAACCTAATACGTCATGGGGGGAGGGGATTGCTGAGCACCAGGAACATCACTATGGCGAAGCAAGGTTTATTCCTCTAAGTGTACAACTTTGTGGAAATGGAGAAGGGGGCTCAACCTTGGGGACTAGGGCATTGCTTTTCCTGGGCTGGCAGAAGGCACTGCATTTGAGTTAAGGAGGCATTAAACAGCTGGTGACATGAAAGGGTGCAACAAGTTTGTAACACTGCCATGTTACCTCAAACACATATTTTCTTGGACTTGTCCAACTTTGAGGTGAGCCCAGGAAAAAGCACAGCTTCTTTAAGGAGGTGCTGACAAGTGTGGTGAGCACGTCCAGCTTTTTCACTTTGTACCTGAATAACTGCATATATCTGTTTGAATAAACTTACAGCTTTTCTTTTTTCAACATTCAGTTGTGGCTTTTGGTAGTGTCATGTATAGTCTTTGTGGTAAATAAATCCTGACTATTTATGGGATGGTCTGAAAGAGAGAGAATTTTCCTTTCTTCCTTTCAAATCTTCCTCTCTCACAATGTGACACATGAAATCTGCCTGATATCAGCAGCAGCAGCAGCAGCAGCAATTTGCTACAAGAATTCAGTCTGTTTCGTTTGGCTCCTCTACAATTAAGGTCTGCAGCTTTCCTTTTACAAAGAAAGCCAAAGTCTTCCATCACTTATATAACCACAAGTGCAGCCTAGGACAAATCTCAACAGATTACCTTTTATTTTGCAAATGCATTTCCATCACAGTAGGAACTCAGCGGATATTTCTACTTCCTTTTCTTTCCCAAAATGTGAGCCCTTGGACCTGTCCTCCCTCACAACAAATCATGGCACAATCTTGCCTTGAGAGCAGCAATTTCCTGCCTTCTCTCCATGACATATCTAAAGCAGTATTCTTTCTCTCTTTCTGACACTTTCTTACAGTCTTCAAGTATGTAAAATGTGTTACGCTTTGCCAATCGGCCAGGAAGGTAAAAGCAGGAGGCCCATGGTAGGTGTGATCAGAATGTGTCTGGGAAGAGTTGGGCTCAGCCTGTCCCCTCTCATCACTATCCAACTTCCACCTTAACGATTCTATCCCACCTGTTGCCCCCTATATCAGTGCTTCATTTTCCAATATACTTTCATCATTGTCATTTCCCCCTGCTTTGTTTTTGATACCAACTTCTCTCTAGGCTCCTAACAAGCTAGAGGAAAGCAAAGCAAATGTCCACTATTTTGTCTGGGAAAGAAGAGAGATGAGTTTGGGCTTATTTGCCAGAGTTCCTATATTTATCACTTTTAATCCTCCCTATGCCCAAATGAAGAAGTTTTGGTTCTCTCACTGTTCAGGATGTAGCTTTATTTATTCTTATTTATTATTTAAATGTATTATATCTGCCGAACTCCAATGGACTCTGGGCAGCACGCAAAACCAGTTGTAATTGTACAACCATAGCAGAGTTTGTCTTCTCTCTGGGATTATCTCTGTCCTGGAGTCTTCCCATGGAAGGTATGGAGGCAGAAAAAGCAGCCTGAAGAAGACAGGCCAAATCCTGAAGTCACCCCATCCCTGCTGCAGTCGTGATTGGTGGATGTTTCCCCCTCTGGCTGCTGAAAGAAGGCCACAGCAAAGCCAGATGAGAAACCAACAGTGAAGAGTGGTAGCACATTAACTCAGTAGTAAAGAAAAGGCCTTTATTCTCTTTAGGAGGATTTTTACCTGGACTGAGCTGTTGGGAAAATGCCAAATTTCCTTGGTTTGACCCACCAACATGCACATTGGATCTAATTGCACTTTTCTAGAAAAGTTGCAATTCAAACACACTATACAGCAGTTAGGGACACTCTTAAAACACTTTAAAGGCAATCCAGGTTAACCTCCAATGGCAAACTAGGGCCAGTGGTTTACTAGGAGTTGATGAAAAAGCATACAGACTGTCTTTAGTGTGTGGAAAAAGCTATGTTCTTTGGAGGATGCGTATATGGGAGTATGAATGTGCACATGTATGCATATATATGTGTGACTGCACAGGGTGCTGTAGTTATAAAAGCCTTGGGGAGTTTTATAGGTCTTTCTGTGCTGTTATAGTTTGAGTGTTTGGTTCTGTTCTGGGTACTCCAGTTACAAGTTATTTGAACTGAACATTGAAAAAGAGGAACTAAAGCTCAGCATATAGAATGTCAGGTTCAGCCGGCACGACACTGCTAGGAAAACCAGCTGGCCGCGCTGAGCCAATTCTACCGCGGGAAGGGGAGAGTTATAAATTGTACAATGAAATGTGCCAAGCTAGTCCTGGCTTTGGTTGTATCTGTTGCATTATGCTTGAGTAAACCTCTTTTGTGAACCACACGTGTCATGGGAGTTTCTCTTGACGAATGGGGCATTCCTTACATAAAGCCAGGACTCACCACTAATGCTACCCGGTACACACCGAGGAGCGCTTATTTCTTTCCAAATACAGGCAATGGCCAGCGACAGGGAATCCGCTAGCCAACAGGACCACAAGGAGCCCGGAGTCAAGGAGGTGATGACGGAGCCAACCCAGAGCGATGGGGCTGTGGCCAGGGCCGGGGAAGTACCCCAGGAATGGTGGTCATTCAGTGTGAAGCAGGGGCCCAACGGATCAGGGGTCACGATGACCCAGGGCTCGGGTTGCGGACCCACGAGTTGGAGGAGAGATTTACCCGGTTAGAGGTGAAGGTCAAGCAATGTCTTGATTCCATTCAGGCGATGCTTCAGGCCTTACTGCTGAGTGCTGGCCCATCAATGACGAACGAAGGGGTGAGCGATGGGGGCAGCAGCTTGATGCCCCAGCCGGCTCTGGCACCAGCTCCCCGGACAGTGGATCGATGGGCAGCGGACGCATTGAGGCTCCGGGCCATAACAGGGAAGTTCTCGGGGATCCCAAGCAGCTGCCCCACTTCCTGACTTACGTCCACAATTTTATGCAGCAGAGTAGTCACTTGTTTGCAGGTGATGAGGACAGGGTCGCCCATGTGGCTGAGTTACTAGAAGGCCAAGCGGCTAGCTGGGTGGTCTGGCTGTACGATGCTGATGCAGCAGAGCTGAGGAAGTTCCTGGAGTTCATGCAGGTGCTCCAGGACCGGTTTGAAGACACCTTGAGCGCCAGGCGGGCCGAGGATGACATCCTGCAGTTTAGGCAGCGGGACAAGTCAGTGGCCGAATACGCGCTGGAATTCCAGAGGCTAGCAGAGAAGCTCACGGACTGGCCGGAGTCCCTGAGAGTGAAATACTTCAAGAGGGGCCTCAACCCAGAAATCCTTGAATGGGCGCTGGGTCGGGATGACCCCACCACCGTGAAGGACTGGATCTGGCTGGCTGGAATGGCGGAGTCAGCATGGCGGCAGATTCAGTGGAGTTCGAGGAGACGGGAACCGGCGAGAGAGGGACCACAGGAGAAAGCTGCAGAGGAGAGGTGGAGCAGCTGGCAACAACCCACGGGGGGGCGAGAGGCGGCGAAAAACCTGACCCTATGTTTCTGGTGTGGAGGGCGAGGCCATTGGGTGCCGCAATGCCCGACAGAGTGGGAGAGAGCCCCACCCCGCTTAGAGGCCAAGCCAACGTGGATGACTGGGAAGCGAGCAAGTGATTGGCCGCGGAAAGGCATCGTGGCGGTGGCGTCCAAGTGAGGCAAAGCAGGATGGTTGACTCCCGAGACGATGTCCTCTGGGGAGGAGTTGGAGCCAGCGGGAAACGAGGTGTGCTCGCACTGAATGGCGTCCCAGTGCGGGCAGAGGAGCCGAGATGCGTGGACCCAATAGCTGATGAGGACTGCCCCCCCCGTGGGTGAGGGTGCACATCCGTGGGGTAAGATCCGGGGCAGAGGTGCAACTGCAGGCACTGCTGGACTCTGGGTGCACGCATCGCTTGATGCACCCAGCCTTAGTCTCAGGGCTTGGACTGCAAGTGCGATGCCTCAGAGAGCACATTGCTTTCAGCCAGCTAGCTGGCTTACTAGTGGGAGGGGAGCTGGCTCAGTACTATACCGAGCCGGTCCAAATGACGATCGGGGATGACCAAGAAGAGCTGAGGTTCGTGGTGATCCCGATCGCTGACTATGCAGTGGTGCTCGGCTTGGCGTGGCTGCGACGGCAGAACCCGCACATTGACTGGGCGTTGGAAGCACTAAGGTTGAGGACGGAGAGCCGGGGAAGCACGAGCGCAGGGGACACTGGCAGGTGGCGACGAAAGGAGGTGCGGCCACGACGGGGCAGACGGAGAGGCTGAGACACCTGGAGGCAGAGGAGGAGCAGACCGGGACGGAGCCCCAGGCAGCGGCAGCGGCGGGACTGGAACTCAGAGAGGCAGCAGCAGTACCGAGGCGTGGGTGAGTGACAACGGCCAGCGGGGCCATGGCAAAGCATGAGCCGGGACCAGAGGGAGCCGTGGCAACCAGGGGCATCCCGTGACAGTACGGGAGCCTGGCGGCAGCATTCAGGTAGGAGGAGTCCAACCAACTCCCGCCCCACAGACCCAGTGACTGTGCCATTGAACTCGAGCCAGGGGCAAAGCTGCCCAAGCCAAAAATGTACTCCCTATCAATGAAGGAGATGGGCACCCTTCAGGAGTTCATAGACAAAAACCTCACCCGAGGTTTTATCCAGCCCGCAAACTCACCATTAGCGGCCCTGGTACTATTCCGTGAGAAGAAAGATGGCTCACTCCAAATGTGTGTGGCCTACCAGGGCCTGAATACAATCAGCACCGAATACAATTACCCCCTCCCCTTGATGAAGGACTTGCTATCACACCTGTCTAAGGGGAAGGTGTTCACAAAACTGGACTTGTGCGAGGCGTACTTCAGGGTCAGGATCTGCGCAGGAGACGACTAGAAGATGGCATTTAACTCCCCGCTTGGAAGTTTCCATTTTGTGTGATGCTGTTTGGATTAAAAGAGGCCCCGCAGGTATTTATGCAGCTAATAAATGAGGTACTGCATGACCTACTCTACCGAGGTGTCCTGGTCTACCTGGATGACATACTAATATACACCAAGACCCTGATGGAGCACATAAAACTGGTGCGCACGGTGCTTCAGAGACTGTTGAAGGCGCAGCTGTATGCGAAACTCTCTAAGTGTGAGTTTCATCAGGAGCAGCTGGACTACCTCAGCTACTGCATATCCAGGATCAAAATGGACCCAGCGAAAGTGAGGGATGTCCTGGGCTGGGAAGCACCATGAACCCGGAGGCAGCTCCAAAGCTTCCTGGGGTTTGCAAACTTCTACAGGCAGTTCATCCCGAACTTCGCCCAAGTCTCTCTCCCACTAACGGACCTACTAAAGACACGTGGCAGTGGAAAACCCCCAAAGCCTAGCATGCTGCTCGCATGGACTGCAGAATGCCAGGAGGCATTTGGGGACTTGAAACGACGGTTCACGGTGGAGCTGATCCTGCGCCACCCCAACCCAGACCAGCGATTTGACATCCAAGTGGACACGTCGGACGTGGCAATGGGGGTGGTCCTGTTGCAGCCCAGCCTGGAGGGGCCCCTCCACCCATGCACCTACGCCTCCCACAAATTCACCGAGACGGAAAGAAGGTGGATGGTGTGGGAGAAAGAGGCATACGTGGTCAAATGGGCCCTAGCCACCTGGAGGCATTTGCTGGAGAGAGCAGCCCAGCCGTTCGAGGTATGGACAGACCACAAGAACCTCGAAGACCTAAAAACCCCATGGACGCTATCTCCAAAACAGGCGTGCTGGTCCCAGTACTTTGGGAGATTTGACTTTATCCTCAAACATATTCCCAGGAAGAGAAACTTTCTGGCAGACGGACTATCCCGCATGCCCCAGCACGCCAGCCTGCAAGAGGAAATCGTGGACTCCACCATCCCTGCTGGCTGCGAAGGCTGTTACCTGGAGTCAAACCAAGAAAAAGGTAAGGGACACAGAGCCTGAGCTAAAGCGGGGGTTTTCGGAAGCGGCGGAGCGAGACCCCTGGCTCAAAGAGAACCAGGACACGCTAACGAGCCAGGGGGACTTGTGGTGGCATGAGGGGGAAGTCTACATGCCTGAAGAATGCCGGCGGGGGTTAATGGAAAGAGCCCACTACAACTAGAGCACGGGGCACTACAGCTTCGTGAAGACACTTCACTTGATCTGGCGGCAGTTCTGGTGGCCAACGCTCCAGAAGGACATGGAAGCATACACAGGGGGCTGCCCAGTTTGCACAATGGCTAAAGGGAGCAAGGGCAAGCCCTGGGGACTACTCGAGCCAGTGGCGAACCCTGATGGCCCATGGCAGGAGATCGCTATGGATTTCATCGTGGAGCTACCGGACAGCAAGGGCAAGACAGCCATTTGGGTGGTCACTGACTTGTTCTCCAAGCAAGCACACTTTGTGGCTTGCTGGCAAGTCCCCACGGTGGAGAGGCTGGTGTGGCTGTTCGTGCAACACATCTACGAGCTGTACGGCGTGCCCCGACGGATCGTCAGCAATTGAGGTGGGAATTTCATCACATGATTCTGGCGGGAGTTCCTGAGACGGGTGGGAACGCAGCAAGCCCTCTCCTCCGCAGCACTTCCGCAGATGGACGGAGCCACAGAACGCCTTAATGGGGGGCTAGAGCAGTACCTGCAGTGCTACGTGGGGCACCAGCAGGATGACTGGGCGGAGCTACTGCCATTCATGGAAGTAGCCTACAACAACGCCGTCCACAAAAGCACTGGCTTCTCCCCGTTCAAGATGGCAACTGGGAGAGACTTCGTCCCCATGCCGGAATTGCCTCAACCGGCATCCCAGATAGACTCCCTGAACTCTTGGTTCACTCAGATAGATGCCACGAGGCAGGCAGCACATGTGGCGCTGCAAGGAGCCAAAGCGAACTATAAAAAGCACGCCGACCATAAGAGGCTCCCTGAGTGGCAGTGGAACGTGGGGGACCAAGTGTATCTATCAACAAAGAACTTGAAAATGCACCAGGCTTCGAAGAAGCCTAGCCCGAGGTTCGTGGGGCCATTTTCCATCGCAGAAGTAATCAACCCAGTAACTGTCAGGCTAACGCTCCCCAAAGCTCTTGGAAAAATTCACCCGGTATTTCACTGCAGCTTATTGAAGCCGCACCAACCGGGCAACAGCTGGCACAAGGTAGAGACGACCCCAACACCCATTATGATCGGCGGGGAGCAGCACTTCGAAGTAAAGCAGATATTGGATGCAAGGAGGCATAAAGGACAGATCCAACTGCTGGTGCAGTGGAAGCATTTCCCAAAGTCCTACAGCGAATGGGTAAGCAGAGCCCACGTGAAAGTGCCAAAGCTAGTGCGGGACTTTTATGATCAGCACCCCGGGAAGCCAAAGTAAAGGGGGGGTCTGTTTTTAGGGGGGCAGTATGTCAGGTACAGCCGGCACGACATTGCTAGGAAAACCAGCTGGCTGCGCTGAGCCAATTCTACCGCCCGCTTGCAAGCCGGGGAAAAAGAGGAAGTGCGAGCCGCGGCTGATTAATGGGCCACCTGCACCCACTTAACAGGAAACCATAGGGTGGAAGTTTTGTATCCGCCTTGATAAGTGGCACGCGCTGACAAAGAACGAAGCTGCGAGCCGTGGAAAGGAGATCCCCATGTGATCAAGCAAACCCCGGTTTTGTGCGCAACTGAAAGGACCCAGAGGAAACAAGCCCATGCCGGAGGGGCAGTCAATCAAGGGACAATGGGATACTGGCTGAACCTGCCATCTGGACCATTAAGGGGGATTATTGGGGCACCAATAATCCATAGCATGTAACATGACGACGTGGCGAAACGCGGGAAGAGGAGAGTTATAAATTGTACAATGAAATGTGCCAAGACAGTCCTGGCTTTGGTTGTAACTGTTGCGTTACGCTTGAGTAAACCTCTTTTGTAAACCACACGTGTCACGGGAGTTTCTCTTGACGAACAGGGCATTCCTTACATAGAAGACCTTAACTGCAAGCAAGTGGTAGGTGATAAGAAAGAGCCATTATAAAAGTCAGAGTAGACAACAATGGGCTGATGTAGCACAAGGCAGTTGCCTATTTTTCTTTCTTTTTTTAAAATACATTTGTATTAAAGATTTTTAAAAAGGAAGATAAAAACTAATACAAACTAATATAAAGTAAGAAAAAGAAAAGAAAAAGAAAGAAATCAAAGAAAATGCTAAAAGTGCAAGAAAGGGAAAAAGTAAAAGAAAAATAGAAAAGAAGGAAAGAAGGAAAAAAAGATACGAAGAAGTAGCTTCTGATCTTCTTTACAGCACTTATAAGTACAATTATAAATTTACCTCTTGCTCTATGGTTACAACATAACTCTCTTCTTTCTATAATCTATCCTGCCTGATAGCTGATGGAATGTTCCATCAAAATCATGAATCATAAGTTCATTTTTTCCCCTATTTTATGCAAAAAGCCGATAAGGGGTTTCCAGTCAGCAATAAATGTAGATATTGTCTTTTCTCTGATCAAAGAAGTCAATTTAGCCATCTCAGCAAGTTCCATCATCTTCACCAACTGTTCCTCCATTGTTAGTACTGCTGAATCTTTCCATCTTTGTGCACGTAATAATCTCGCTACAGTTATCATGTATAATAACAAAGTTCGGTGACTTTTTTCCAATTGTTTGTCCATCAATCCCAAAAGAAAAACCTCTGGTCTCAACTGTAATTAATCTTTAGAATCCTCTGAATCAGTGTGTGTATTTGATCCAGAATTTTCTAGCTTTTTTACAGGTCACCAAGCATGATAAAATGTCCCTTCTTGTTCACATTTCCCACATAAATTTGAAGTGCCTTTGTACATTCTAGACCAGTGGTTCCCAATCTTTTCTACGCCCCACATCCCTAGGAAATGTTGGATCAATGTTCACACCCCCTATAAAAGTAATATCACATTTGAATATGTGGTGCTCAAGGAACACTGGCAGCTGGCTGAGTGATGACTCGTGACTCGTCACTAAGGGACACAAGCCACTCTTTGTAGCACCTCCTGAAATTCCATCTCAAAGCCCTGGGGTGTGGGCACCCCAGGTTGGGAACCCCTGTTCTAGACAATTTCTCTAGTGACATATACCAACAGTATATCATTTTATAGAAATTATCTTTAAGATTATAACGTAATGTAAATTTCAATCCTTTCAACCACATATTGTCCCATTGTTCCATCTGTATATTATAACCAAAAATTTTAGTCCACTTTACATACATTCTTTCACTTGTTCTTTTTCTGTTTCAATTTGCAATAAAGGTTTATACATTTTAGCAATTACATTTGTGCACAATTCTATTTCAAACTCAGTCTTACAATAAACTCTACTTGTCTACTTTAAATCTTTCTAATAATTGTAAATAAGAGAACCATTGGCAACTATATCCCTCTGCCACCAATTCTTCTCTTGATTTTATTTTACATTCTTCTTGACAACATTCTAATATCTCAAGATAAGTTAGTCATTTCTGTTTGCCTATTACTTCTTGTCTATAAAATGCTTCCTGCGCTGAGAGCCACAAAGGTGTTTTCAGGCACAACCTGGATTTGTATCTGTTCCATATTCTCAATATGGCACGTCTAACATAATGATTTTAAAAATCCACATTAACCTTGACTTTATTGTACCACAAATATCCATGGCACCCAAATCTCAGGTCATGTCCTTCTAACTCCAAGAGCCTTCTATTTCTCAGCAGCACCCATCTTTCATCCAAACCAAACAGAAAGCTGCAGACCATTTCAGATCAAGTAGACCCAATCCTCCTCTTTCCTTTGCATCTTGTAACACCTTATATTTAACTTGTGTTTTTCTTTCCCCTGCCAGGCAAATTTACACATATCCTTCTGCCACTGTTTAAATGGTGCATCAGTTATCAAAACAGGTATTGTCTGGAACAAAAATATCATTGTAGGTAAGACATTCATTTTTATCACAGAAATTCTCCCCAGCAATGACAGTTGTAGTTTCTCCCATCTTAACTTCATTCCATGTCTTAACATAGTTATGTTGAAATAACATACAGTTCATATTTGTCAGTGGATGCAGTGAGCATCCCTGTATCATTCCTTTTTGTATCTCACAGGGTTTTGTTAGATCTCCATTAACAATTATTTATGCTTTCTGTGAAGTGTAAATCAGTCTTACCCATTTTATAAAGTTCTCTCCAAAATTCATATCTTCCAAAATCTTGAATAAGAAAACCCAGTTCAAACTGTCAAAGGCCTTCTCTGCGTCTAAGAAAATCAGTGCAGCAACTGCCTATTTTTCGATGCTATGATTGTATTAACTACTTTGCATTGCTTGATACTACATAGCAGACAAGCAATTAATTAAAAAAAAGCATTTAGTTTTTCTCCCTACCTAACTTCCACCCACATGTCCAGGGGCAGCTTGGGTTATTGGAAGCTTTCAGCTAATTTCTTCGCCAATATGGGCGTACTATATTTAGCTGTAGAAAATCGTCATGCTGGTAAGTGTGGTGCATTTCAAATTATTGTAATTTTTTTTTTATTTCTTTCAGTTTCTCACACAAGTAGGATGAGTCTTTTGTCTTTATGGAAAGAAAACATAAGCCAACTGTGTAGCTTTCAGTAGCAATCACTGATACAGTCCTTCTCTGTTTCTGAAATAGACATTATGCTGAAGCAAACTTGCATCACAATGGATGAAGCAAGCATTCTAATTTTACATTTTTAGAACAAAGAAAAAAGTGTGAGAGAAAAAATGGGAGAAAAGAATCCTTCCTTAAGCAATTTCATCACATACAATTATAAAGTCTCACAAAACTGGAAAATATTTCATACAGCGCATGTGTGTGTGCGTGAGAGAGAGAGAGAGAGAGAGAGAGAGTGAGTGTGTGTAAGAATTGATGGTTGGATAGTCATTTATAAAAACACTTATCTACATATTATCTGGAACGCTTATGTTTCAAGCAGGAAAGCTTAACATGGATCTGAACTGAGATTTTTTTTTCCAAAAATGTCCTTGTTTTCCATGGGCGATTGCTTTGAAATCCAATTAATTAAGATACTAGCTATTTCTGCCACAAAGGCAGTAATATATTTCAGTTGTTTAAAAATTCTAATGATTTGTCCAATTGCAGAAGACAGAATATCTTTTATTGCTTTTTCTCTATTTTTATGGTTGTGTAATCTGGTGCACCCCTTTTTTTCATTGACAGAAACAAAATAGATTTTAGAAAAGTGCTGTTTAGTTGAAACCGGCACTGATATCCCTCGTGTCTTGTACAGGATGGAGCCTGGTTGTAGCTTCTTGTTCTGCAAGTCCCAATGAAATTAGCAGAAGCTTCAGAAACATTCACATTGACGGCTTATGGTAAGGAGAGCAGCAAAAGAGCAGAGGAGTCTGGTAGCTCCTTTTCCAACTAACAACTTTTATTAGAAGACATAAGCTACTGTGAGTTAAGTAGGCTGCATCTCAGGAAAGCTTACTGTATACCTTTTAATAAAAGTTGTTTGTTGGAAAAGGTGCTACCAGACTGCTTGCAATTGATGATTTATGTAGGAGAGATTATTTCTGCACTGTGTTCACAGACGTCTTGATTTTTCTTCAATCCATTGGCATTTATTCATTTGTCACTGCTTTAAACCATAAAATATATATTTTCTTTTAACATATTCTTTACCTACAGGTACAAATTACCTTATGAAAACTCAGATTGGCAAACTCTTCTATGAAAATAGTGGAATTTGTTTTTATAATTTTGACAGATACTTAGCGAACATGTTTTCCAATGAGCAGCTGTACTGAGAAATTTATATAATAAACACGGCAAGTATGTTTCTGCATTAAACATATTTTTAATAAGAAGTAAAAGGTGTTGAAAAAAAGTCTGTGAGTTCTCTGTGTGCGAGAGGGAAAGAGAATGAGAGAGATAGAGAGTCAGTGTTATGTTGCACTTCACCATAATATGGTTTATTCTGGTATTAAGATGCTTGTTGTCCCAGACAATTGTGTTTTTAAAACTATGACTTGTAGTAGGTGTTCCCAACATTTTTAGGCCAGTAGGCACATTTGGAATCTTAAGAGCATGTCATCGGATGAATTGATATTCTCTGCCTTGATCGGTTTGCTTATTCATTTTGCTTATTCCCCAAATGGATGCCATTAACCCAGTTACAAAGCATTGGTTGACTTAAACACACCTTGCCACCATGCCCTTCAGAAGATTTCTGAATGCTCTTGCTTAGCTTGGTCTTCTTTCCAGGCATATAGGCAACAGAATACCTTGGCTCCAGCCACCTCTATCATGCTTATTTTCTAAGAAAGCTTATGAGATTCACAAGTATTCTTAAAAATAAAGATGAAATAAGATATGAAAACATTTTCTATGGGAAGGACAACCTCCTAGATTTTCTTTATGTAAATTATAGTAGCATGTAACGATGGACTTTATGTTAACTTTTCTAATATAAAGTTTTATCACTAGGCATACATTTTGACTTGATTCAACTTGTTGTTGTTGTTGTTCAGTCGTTAAGTCGTGTCCGACTCTTTGTGACCCCATGAACCATATTGCGCCAGGCCTTCCTATCTTTCACTGCCTCCCTGAGTTTGCTTAATTTCATGCTCATGATTCAACTTGATATACAATAAATGATGAAACTATGGAACAATTAGAAGGTTATGGATGACCCCTTTTATATCCTGGCACTTTTTTGAGTGTGTGTGTGTGTGGTTTTGACATGCAATTTTCTTGGCAACATTTTTCAGAAGTAGTTTGACATTGCATTCTTCCTAGGACTGACAGAGAGTGACAGACCTGGAATCACCCAGCTGGATTCATGCCTGAGGCAGGACTAGAACTCATGGTCTCCTAGTCTCTAACCTAGCACCTTAACCACTGCACCAGACTGGCTTTCTTCACTTTTTCAGCAATAATTTTAATGTTTTTTTTCTTGCATGAAAGACTGTAAGGCATATTTGGAAGTGTAGAGGTGGAAGCATGACTTTGACCCTTATTTTTTTTATATGCAGATTTTTGACTGAAATAATAAGCTTGATTTGGTCAGTTCAGTATTGGAGATGGACAGTATGTCCTGTTCTACCAGACCTAGTCAGCACTGTCAGCTGAAGTTTCTAGACACATTTTAAGAGCAGCCTCCCTATCATTCTTAAGATACAGCTTATTTATTTTGGAAACAGCAAGAAATTAAAATGTCTGGGGAAACCTTCCCACAGGAAACACAGCTTTGGATGTCATGGGCATTAAAAGAATACTTTTTTTTTTCTTTTTAAATGAACTCACCAACAGTCTCAGCAGAATCCAGCATTGTTTAGGCTGCAGTTTTGATTAATTGAGCATATGGGAACACACAAGGTTTGGGCCTAAGAGGCTCATATTGCTAATATCCTTTTGGCAGCCTGCCAAGCAAATTTTTGTAAAGACATCCAAAAGAAATTTGCAAAACCCTCAAAGGATTCATAAGACAGAGCAAAACAAGGAAGTGTTAGATGGACTGAAGGTCGATTGCACTGCTGTGAATGATTAATTATTGATTACATTGGAAGCTTTGTGGATCATGCAGAGGATGCTAGGAGGCAACCGACACATTACAATCTGCTGCGGATTTAGAATGCTCGCCTTTGTCCCTGCTGCAGAACCCTCTGTCAAGAGACAAGGGAGGAAGGAAGATTAAGTGATCACATTGCTTTAGTTGCTGGGTGACAGTCTAAGGGCAATTCTGCACTGCATCCTACTCTGCTTTAGCTCCTCTACTGCTCCCAACTATTTCTTAAGTCAACTTCAGAAACTCCAGTCTGGATTGAATTGGAATGGCAGTGGGTCTGGCTGGTGCTCTATCTGGACTATAGCCACTGCAAGGCCTGACTGGTCATTTCCCTGCTTCCTATCCTTCCCATCCAGGCAGGGAAGGCAAGCTGTGCTGGCTACCTAGCTTTATATCTACCAGTGCCTGCCTTTTTCTTTGGGAAATCTTTCCTTCTCACTAGCTCCCATGCCTTTCCTTTGCTTTCCCAGATGTTTGCATACAAAGATGCCTTTACACCCCATTCTCACATATCTCCTTTGACAGTAACATAGACCCTTCTTTTTGGTTTCCTTTCCCTTATGGTATCATTGTGGCTCCAATGCTACACTATGCAAAGCAATGGGGTGCAACATAAAGCTGTTAAAAAAAAAATAAAGGGAAGAAAAACTTTGCAGTACTATGGGGCAGGGGTAGAAAGCAAGAGGAGCAAGCTTCACCCAGGCTGGGAAGAAACCAAAAGGATGCCCCTTGGGAGATATCAGGGTTGAAAGGAGCATGAACTTCTAGGGGTAAGTTCATTGACTTCACAGACTATTGTTTTATCGCAACATGATGATGATGATTTTAGAAAACTACTGCCAACCAGCAGAGAATTTAGGTGCCCAGACACCTGAGGGGAGGGGGCATTCTGGCACTGCAGCCAAACAGAGGCTGCTACTTAGATGGAACAAAGCACTGGAGACCATCCATTCTGAAGGATTTACGACAGCAGTTTTGAATCACAGCTGGAAAACACAGGCACGGGATGCATTTGCAATGGGATGGGAGTGGAGGAAGACAGCATCACCAGGAAGTGATGAGTGGCCTGTAGTGGTGGTGGGTCAAGCAGAAAGTGCAAATCTGCCCTAAAAGACTCTCATTCCAGCAAACAGGATGTTACACTAAAGACCGTATGCAGAAAACAGTAATGTAATGCTTGGGCTTAGACTGGAGGAAAACAAAAGCATTTTTTGTTTTTAAAATGGGGGTGGATAGCCCATTCATAGAGGCTGCTGAACAAGATTTCCTGAGCAAAATGGTTGGAAGTGACTGTCCTAGGTTTGAAGTCCCCAATCTGGTGCCCAAGGACACCAATGTGTTTTTTTGGTATCTATCTGGTTCTTTGCCCCACTTGACTCTTGAACTTAAAAAAAAACACCTTAATTTAAAAATGGGAAGCTGGAATACTGTAAATCAAAGCACCACAATTGTTTTTCCCAAAAAGGCCTTGAGGCTTTCAATGTTACAACGTAACCTTTGTTGTTTATGTCCTGGGAACTGTCATGCCAGATATCTGGTTGCACATGGTGCACTAGACAGGGAAGCCTGCAACAAGATCATCTGGATGTTACCTAGCAATGATTTACAGGAACGAAACTACCTCTGAATTCTAGTCCAAAAAACCACAGTCTTTAGTTGTGTTTTGACTTCAGCATTGGAGTCAAGTTTCATTGTCAAATACATTTCGGTAGAGAGCTAACATTTTCTTCTTAGGGTAGTGGTTATCAGGAGGTGTACTTGCTTAAAATAGAGTATCATATCAGTTACTTTGCAGTGACAAAAACAGGAAAGATATTCTGCCAAGAAGGAGGCTGACTAAGCACCAGTCAGCTAAATAAACTAAGCAAAAGTTTGCCTTAGCAAACACTGTTGCAGCTAGATAACTTTAGATCCCAGACTTATTGTTCTTATCCTATCCACCTTTACTGGCCTTGTTATGTGAAAGTATATAGATTCTCTCCCTTTCCCACCATCACTGCATGTTTTTCAACTGTTTTTATGCTCCTGATCCAGGGTTTTTTTGGCTATTTTTTGGCTATTTTGTTCAGCTTGGGCTGCAGAGTTTTGGATTTGAGCCATAAGGTCCAGTCCTAACTACATACTGTTAGTAAATCTAGGTTCAGTTTAAGATTTTTATCTAGGAATTTTCTGGGACAAAGGCAAAACAAGATTAGAAGAAGCATGGTGAAATGTGACCTATCAGCATTCTGGATTTTTAGAATTTGAAACAATGTACATGCTTCCAAAACAGTTTCAGCCTATCCATGCCTAATTAATCCTGTCTGGTCTCATAAATATAAGCAGGGCTGAATCTGATTAGTACTTAGATGAGAAACCAACAGAAATTTTGTAGACTTGTGGGCTAAATTAAGAAGTCTAAAAAAAAAAAATCTGAGAAGAACACCACAATATTGGTGTTAAGAAAGAGCAGTGGTGATGTTCATATACTTACCAGGAAATAGAGCTTTATTCAAAGTCTTGTTCAGAGTTAAGAAGGTCTGTTCAGAAAGTTTATTCAACTGAGTTCAATGAGATTTATTACTACTTGATGTAGTTAGACTGCAGTCTTGGCTTTATTGTAGAATAACTGATTCAAAATCACCCTAAAGTGGTTGCCCATTTACACTGAATATTATTTCATTAAGCTAACCTGTTGTTCTTTCACAATGGTATTTATCAGAACACCAGGATATATCAGATCTCACCTCAGCAAAATTCAATTTGTTTGTCTTGCCCTTGAGAGAAGGATATGGTGGGTGGATAAGGTGGCAGGCCTTCTCTGTAGTAACCCCCTTAGTTTCCTTTGGAAAAGGACTTAAAATTTTTATTTCAAAATGCTTTTAGCCCAGTGAGTGACTGAATGGTGCCATCTGTTGTAATAGTTATGAATCATAGAATTGTGGAGTGGAAAGGTTTGTAAGAACCATCTAATCTTACCCTCTGCAATGTGCAAGAATTTTATATTTTGGTTTTATAATTTTTCTGTACTTATAAGCCACCCAGAGTCCTTTGGACTGGGGCAAGTTATAAAAAATCTATGTAAATAAACACACAAGGTTCATCTTGGATCCAGGCCTCCTCTTGGGCTAATTTGGGTGTAAAAAGTATTAAGGCCCTGCCTACCATTTGAATTGACTTGAGAAGCCTTGGTAACCAGAACCTCCCAGAAGTGCTAGTGATATAAGACTTGGACTAGATTATCCTTGCGGTCCCATCTAATTGCACAAGTCTATGATTTTGCGACTTTGGCCAAAGCAATCTTTCTCTTTCCATCTTGTTCATTTTCTATGAATTTATTCACTGTTTTGGTTTACAGATGATTAACATGACTGCTGACTGTATCCTAAAATCTAGCTTACAGCTACCTGCCTCATTCATATATCACCTTTTCCCCATCTTCTCTGCTCAATATTAAGTTGTACCTTATAATTCCTAATAGTTGACTTAATGCCAAATCAATCCTCAGAGAACTAGAGTCGTGGTTTTCCATTCTACCTGTCTACCTGATCAACCAAAGGAGCACGTTTCAAAAGTGACAGCACTAATTCAGGCTGAAATTCACACTTGGATGGTAACCAGTTTGGGGAAGGCTGTATTGGCTGATAGTCCAAAAATAGGCAGAAAAATAAAATACATTTTTTTTCCTGAAAGTTCTGTGAGCTTAAGGCTGGTGTGTGTGTGCGTGCGTGCGTGTATGTACATTTTTAAATGAATTGGATAATCATTCTTGGATTACTACAAGAGGATAAGTAAATATCTTTAAAGAATCTTAGAAGGCTCAAGAAAGTATTTATTTTGAGTTGTTGTTGTTGTTTTGTTGTTGTTATTCCCATTCAGACAGCATTGAAAGCAGTACATTTTTGTCCTCTATTGAATAAAGGGAGTCTAATATTGATTGATTGATTGATTTGATTTTTGAGATCTTTCGACCCCAAAAAGCTATTATTCCTACTATCAATTTGCTGCCAAGCTGTTTATTTTTGGCTTCTAATTAGGCACCTATTTGTTTTATACAGCTGATCTTGGCTAATAAGAAACAGTGACAAACTATAGCCTCTTTTGCAACTCTGATTAATCTGATTTTTTTTCTTCTCATTTCCCCATTATTTTTATTCTCACCTGAACTCATCAAAGATACGTACATTTTAGTTAGTAATTTAATAGAAAGAGATTTCTCTTGTTTTTGTTTCCCCAATATTGTAAAATTCTTTGATTCATAATATGTTGCAGGATTTTGTGATACAATTACTACTACTACTACTACCAGTACTCCTCCTCCTCCTCATCTTCTTAAAGTGTACAGAGACTGTTGGGATGTCTCCTAAAATAATTCTGTAACAGATGGGTAGTCTAAAATGTAATTTTGTTTTAAATATTTAAAATGGCAGTTCCTCTGGTACCATGGAAAGTTAATGGCTTTGGATTTCCCTTTATGCATACGGAAGTTGAAAAAAATGGAAACTAAAATTCCTTTCTTAAAAGAGGCTCACAAAGGATAAACAGCTCTTACTGAACACGAGTGGGGAAGATGGGTGTATTTGGTAATTCTAACTAAACATGCAAGAAGAGTTTTGACTTGGATTAACCTTTGTTCAAAGCAGATGACTGAAGAATACTATCAGATAAAGAGGGCTGTTTTTGTAAATACTTGTTGATTGTGAGATTGTGAAAGTTGTTGATTGTCAAAAATATGGCCTAATTCTGAGTACTTCAGAACCTATATATAATTGTTTTTCACATTTTTGTACTACATACGTAATTCATATAATAGTTGGACAGAATCTGAATCAAATTTCCAGATGTTTTTATAGCTCACCAACATAATACTAACTTCTCCAAATAATATTCTTTGATTCATAATATGTTGCAGGATTTTGTGTGTACATTTAACATAATGGATATTTAGTGTTTATTTTCAGTGTGAACTTTCCTCTCTTTAGCACATAAAACTGTTTTCATTTAGATCATTACATGATGTCCCATTCCTGGATATCTAAACTAAGGGCATCTGATATAGCTATTATAATTATTTCAGGCCATGCTTTCATGATGTGATAAGTGCACCATTGGAAGACCTGAAGGGCCACGTTAAGGACAGGGTGGGGTGGGGTGGAGGAGATCTATGCAGTCATTAAGAGTTGACACTGACTTGATGGCACATAATCATCATCACCATCATCATGCTTTTGTGAAATGTAGAGTCTCATTGGACGTATTTATATACGTTTTTTTCAAATGATATTTGAACAAAGCTATCTTCAACATACTGATGTTGTCTGACTCAAACTGGCAGATGTAGTTACCCAGCAGTTTCATGTAGACTTTAAATAGAAGAGGAAAGAGCATCAATCTCTGTGGCACTCCACAATAAAGTGCAATCCCTGGGTGCAATCTCTCCCCACCTGTCAGTTGAAACCAGTCACAGAGAAAAGAGGAGAACCACCATAAAATGGTGCCTCCAACCCCCAGCCGCTGAAGCCAGTCTAAAAGGATACTGTGGTCAATGGTACTGAAATCTGCTGAGAGGTCAAGGAGCACTCGCAGGGATGCACCACCTCCATCCTGGCTCTGCTGCAGCAGGCAACGAACAAGCACAACTGAAACCGGCTCCAAACTAAAAACCCATTTGAAACCCAACTGAAAGGGTTTAAATACATATCCTGCCCTGCCCTGCCCTGCCCTGCCCTGCCCTGCCCTGCCCTGCCCTATCCTATCCTATCCTATCCTATCCTATCCTATCCTATGTACACGCTGAAGCATTTTTGAGTAGACTGTTACCCCTAGATTCAGTGGGATAAATATTATTGTTCTCCCTAAACTAATACGACTATATAGTTCACACAACTACTTTTGGCAAAGACCAAACTGGTAGGTTTCTTTCCTCCTTTCTTAGTTGCTTACAAAAATTTTCTGAATGCATGTCTTCAAAATGAGTAAGACTGAATTTGGCAGGGTAACCAAACTGCCAGTTAAAGTGAAAAAACAGAATATTGCTGCAAAAAGAAATGGTTTTGTTTTAAGCTCAATCAGTTTTAAATTTAATTCCTTTAGCTAACACTTTGACAACAATGCCCGTCTAGCCTTTGAAGAGCAAGAGTGATAAAGATAAATATGCAATGGTTTAACATTTAATTAGTCTGATTTCCTAATTATGGGCCAGTGATGGACAGTTTGAAGTAAGGACCTTGGCATCTTATTTAGTTGTTAAACACTTCATATGTTAAATAGCATAGGGTGCTGGAGCCAGTTGTCTGGGAAGACAAGATTGTATTTATACTCATCTGTAAATAATTCTTTTGCAGCCAAAGCTTGTGACAACTAATAAATGTATGAACAGATGGAGTTACTAGATTGCAACCTGGAGATGTGGTGCACCTGAAATTTTGTTATTAAAATTGAGAGACAACTGGGGGAAGGGATTGGCAGAAGAAACTCTCACTGCTTTATCTTCTGATACACAAGCAAGTTTAAAGTTGCAAGCTGAGCTGAAATCTTTCTTATGCTTTAGCATTTTTCATATTATGCCATTCTTTCTTCTGATCATGTGGAAGGAATTGTGAATTTCCACTGAAGGAGCAGTTCTCTCTTACCCCTACCATCCCTCCCTTCTAACTTTGGTACAGAGAGTTGGGAGATTCTCTGATGCAGCAAACAAGATAGATTGGGAATGCACTGGGCTGGTGGTGGATAGGAATCAAAGAATGCTCTTCTGCATTTCTTTCTGCCCAGTCAATCCTGAACAAAACAATGTTCTCTTTGGCAAGAAGATATCCAAGCCATTGAGAGCAAGTCACACATGGTACACATGAAAATTTTCCAGATCAGTATGCGAATGGGAATGCAAGGACTCTCCTGCATTCACACTACTTAGAATGTTGCATTGTATTTCTTTGAACCAAACATGCATACAATAATGCATATATATTAGGGGACAGTGTAGACAAAGATGTAAATAGTAGTGGAAAAAACTGATGAAGCAGCATTATATCATAGAAATGTGCTTGCAAAAATGCATAGATTAGGAATGCACAGAAAAATGTGTAACAATTACGATGTTTGTTTTTTCTGAAAGTCATAAACTGTTATTGCATGAGACAGAGCATTCTTAAAAGATGGTTAAAAAAAGCAGTGGTGAGAAACAATAATAAAAATAAGATATTTGTTTTATCTGTCACTTAGCTATACACATCTCCTTCAGCTTGAAGAGTCTTGTGTTTGTTTTGTATTGGACATATTTGTGCTAATTCATGTTTATATGTAAAGTTCCTTTACAAGCTAATGAAGTAAGAAGAACATAAAAGGCTATATGGCGATTTTATTACTGCATATCTTAAGAGAAAATTGCTATTTCATGTGTCCCACCCATTCATCTTCATTGAATAGATAAACTCAAACACATTTCCCTAGTTCGTTTTCCTTAATTGTTTCCTAGTTAAGCGCCATTAACTACTTGCATTCCAAATGTATTATCCAAGCATTGGTTTAACACTTACAATCTTGTTCAATATCATGTGATACTGGGACATGTATGGACTTAACATCTATGTCCCCCATCAGTATGTAGAAAACAAATATCCTGAGGAACTGTCAATGATATTCTGCCATTTTGATATTGTAAACTAATTGCATCAGTCTCACTTTATTAGCTTATTTCTTGTTTACTTTTCTTTAACAAAGTCCATTCTCTGTTATCATCTAAATAAAACACCTTGGAAGTTAGAAGAGTTTATGTCCAAATTTTGATCTGTTAATAAAAAAAGGCAGAATGAAAAAAAAAGGGTCATATTTACATTGCGTTTTCATATTTTATGTTTAAATTATATTTGGATTTTGTGTAACCTGCTGTTTTATCTGCTCATGGAGTTAAACATTTTCAAAGCCATAAATCTATTTCTGTGTTTAAATGGGCAGATATTTCTTATGCTTCAGAAGGAAGGCTAGATTTATTGGATGGGAAAGAAATATGTTTTGGGTAATCATACATCTAGAATCTGTTTTTTACTAACTCTTTATTTTAAAATGTCAGATGTGCCTTATTAGGTAAGATAAAAGTTCCTGTAGTCTAGTGTTTCTGGGTCCCGCCAATGGCTAGGAAAGAAAAAACTTCATTGAGAGGTTTAGGCATCTTCAACATTTGGTAATCAGATACATTATTAAAAGGACTCCTAATTAATAAGTAATTGGTACTTGTTAAGCAATCTTCAATTATACTGTGTTTGTTTGTTTTGTGACTTCTAAAACATCATTGTTGCTCTGATGGAGATAAAGTGTATTTGAAAATACTGGAGAATTTAAGTAACTTTCTGAAAGGCCCTAGAAGGAAGGGAACTTGTTCCTAAGTACATATGTATGTATGTATGTATGTATGTATGTATGTATGTGTGATGGAATGGTTTGATGAAGGTCGTGCTTAGGGAGATAAGCATTTCCTTAGCCCCCAACAGGAGCGTGGGAACGTTAAGAAGATGAGACTGGCACCACCCTAAGGAATTCATGGTGTTTTGGCTTGCTGGCTTGGGAAGTTTAGATTTAGAATGGAGAGATTCTGTCTTTGAGGTGGAAGCTAATAAATGCAACAGAACTGTATCTGTACTGTCTCGTGGAGTTCTTTGGGCTGAACCTGACAGTATGTATATTTAGGCACCACCCAACTCCAAACTGACTCTGGGTGGCTTACAATATAATGAACAATAAAAACACAATACAAAACAAAACAAGATGGGTTCTAGTTGCTTTATATAAAGTCAAAATACATCCAACATCCATGTGCCTTAATCCCCAAGTGTGGGAGAACAACCACGTCTTCAAGGTCTCTCAGAACACCAACAGGCTGGACTTACATGGATTCAGGGGAAATGCTGTTCCAAAGGTCAGGTGCCATTACAGGGAAGATATGCTTCCTGGGTCCTGGGAGATGGCACTGTTTAATTGAAGGAACCTGGAGTGGACCAACTGTGCTGGTACATACCAGCCAGGCAGAAACATTGGGAGACAGGCAGTCCCTCAAATAACCTGGCCATATGTCATGCAGGCCTTTATAGGTGATGACTACTACTGTCAGCCTTGCAAGGTAGTCCAGACAAGAAGCACACCCAGGAGTACTAGCTCTATCTTTATTGTAAAGTTACATTAACAGAATTTTGCAAGTCTGAATGTACATCTCTCCCCCTTCACCTTTACAGTCCAAGAAACTAGGGAGGGTCCCTTCTGAAACATTCACCATGCCCCCGTTCCTTCTGCAGGCTCAGCTGCCTCTTATCTGACTGCTGCCTACAGATCTTCCTCCTGTCCCCCAAAGTTATTCCCACATACCATTTCATCCACCTTGAATCACACCTGGAAGCATACTGGCAACTAGTGCAGTTGACAAAGCAGAGGTATTACATGGACATACCAAGCCATGTCCATTACTGCCTGAACTGATGCATTCTAGACTAGTTGAAGCTTCTGAATTGTTTACTAGGGGAGCCCCATGTAGAGTGCATTGAGTAGTTGAGACGTGAGGTGACTAGAGGATAAGTGACTGTCTGAAAGTCCTCCCAATCCAGGAAAGCATGCAACTGGCATACCAGATGGAGCAGTACAAAGGCCCTTTGACCACAGTTGCCACCTGCTGTTCAAGCAGGAGCTGAGAATCCAAGAGCACTCTCCAATTGTGCACCACTCTTGAATGGAGAAGTGCTACCCCATCCAAGAATATAGGTGGAAAATCCTTGGGTCTAGGGAGCCCTAATATCCACAGACACTTGGTCTTGGAGTTGTTCCTCCCCATCCAGGCCCACACAGCCTCCAGGTCCTAGCAAATGCCCTCAACAGCGTTACTTTGCTGGCCTTACGTGACTGGAAACTTATAACTGAGTATCACCAGCACATTGATGATAGCAAACCCCAAACTGGCAGATGACCAGTAGATTCACGTAGATGTTAAATAGGAAGGGAGAGAGAATCAAAGCCTGCGTAACCCCATGTTACAGGGCCCTAGGGGACAATCTCTCCCCTGCCAACACCAACTGCAACTGACCATGAAGGAAGGAAGAGAACCACTGCAAAACAGTCTTACCAATTCCCAACCCTTGTAGCTGGTACAGAAAGATACCATGGTTGATACCATGGTATCAAAGGCTGCTGAGAGATCAAGAAGCATGAGGATGATGCATCACCACTATCCCAACTATACCACAGGTCATCAACAAGCATGACCAAAACTGTCTCAGTATTGAATCCTGCCCTGAAAACTGACTGAAATCAATCAAGATAATCTGCTTCCTCCAGAGTTCTCTACAACTGCAGGCTGACCACCTTCTCAACAACCTTCCCTTAAAAAAGGGAAAAATGGATACAGGATGGTAGTTGTCTAAAATCTTTGGGTCCAAGGCTGGCCTTCTGAGGAGAGGACACACCACCTACTTCAAGTCTGAAGGCACCACCCCCTCTCCAATGAAGTTGACATCATGGCATGAACTCAATTTCAGCTCACCTCACTGGTCTTCTTAACAACCTAGGAGAGGCGTAGGTCCAATAAACAGGTGGATGAACTAACAGTAAAAAATGCCCTATCCACTTCCTCAGGAGTCACCAACTCAAACTCATGTCAGATCACACCACCAGACTGCAGTTCTACAGATCTTTTGGGCAATCTGTTTTCCTGCTTATTTGACTGGAAAGTGGAAACAATGGTAGGGATCTGTGGATGCCCTCTGACTGTTAAAGAGTCTTAATTCTTTTGAGTGAAAAGGGCAGTTCTTTCTGCACACTACTGATTGTCTGCTGAACATCTGAAGCTCTCATCTCAGAAGGAATCAGTGATATATAGGGAATATACTTTACTGATTCCATTCAAATTTAGTTATTAGCGTATTATTATATTTCATAACAATTATTTCAAAATGAAGATATATTACTTCAGTCTGATTTGTTTTAGACTGAAGAATTTATGCTGGTTTGAAAGCCCTAGATGAAGTTGAAATGTGTTGGCTTACAAGGTAGAATTAAAAGATAAGTTAAACTGTCTATTCAGTTTCATGATCCATGACAGTTTATATCTGATGAACAATGCACTGTTAAGGATATAAAGCATAGAAATAGGAGCTATGAAAATGACAGTGTAATAATGTTTACTCGCCTACTAATGAACATACATTGTGTGCGTAAATGGGTAATTGATAGGTAGGAGAATGCACCAAGAATGGAACACAGCTTTCAGAAAACATATACTTTGAAATGGTTAACATTATGGAAGGTATAAATAGCAGTAGATAATGTTGAAATTTTGACATAATGAAGGGTTAAACTGCCACCTCATGACATATGTTCAGAGATGATTCATGTCTCATTCTTGGGCCAATAATCTACAAGGCAGATTATGAACTTGAAAGTGTGGAGGTGTGAGACTGATGACAAACTGTTCCTTAAAATACTTGGACAGCTGGATCCTACTGAGGAGTTGTGGCTCAAACAGGAACAATAAATGGTATTCGTATGGCACAAAGAATGGCTACAATGCTATACAAATGCTTTTAATTTAATTTAATTTAATTTAATTCCTTGTGTCTGACATTCCATTAAAACCCTCCTATGTGGTTCAGTCAAACTGTAAATCTATCAGGCTAGATGACTGAGAGATGAGTCAATTTGCGTTGGAATTAGATTAGAGGTACATAATCTGATGGCTCTGGGCACCTATATGTCCATTGATCCCTTTCATAATACCAACACACACACACACACCACTCACCTGGGTCCTCTGGCATTCTTAGTAACCAAAACTTCTTTGGAAGATTGCCCATAATTCTAAATAAAAGTAAAGCTGAAGTGGCAGAAAATATCATTAGTAGATGGGGCCCGGGTGTGGTGGTGAAAAGCAACCTTGCCCATTTTTGTTTTTGTAAACTGGTGCTTTGTGGTTTGCTCATATACACCATATCAGCCATTTTGTGAGTAGATAGTCTCCTCATGGCAATTATTTTGTAAGAAATCCCGCAGTACGTTTTCAAAATATCAATGTGCCTGCTAGCTGGAAAAGTTTGCCTACTTCTGAATTTTAATTAAGAAATGCTTTGTCTCTTCTAGTTGTTTACTGGATGTAAACATTTGACCCTGAACATCTTTAAATGTGCATTCAAAAGGTCCAAGTTTTGATTTCCAGAATCTCCAGGTAAGCTTAAAAAAACCCCTGTCTTAAAATCTGAGCAACTACCATCAGTAGGACTTAAGAGTATTGAGCTGTGAGATCTGAATCAACTTAAAACAACTTTTAATGTGTGGGTGTTTGTTGTTGGTTAATAGTGGCCAGTAATATTGATGAATTTAAAACTGTCAGTTGAATTTGTTACCAAATGAAAAATGCCATCTTGATAATAAATGAAAATGGAAATATGTCACAGTTGTTTACATATGAGCTTTCAGTTCTGGTGGGAATAAAGAATGAATGCAGACTTTACCTCAGCGTCCTCAGCCTTGTCCTTCCAATTCCCAATACTGCTATGCTGAACAGCACAATCTGAATGAGAGTTCAGCTCAAGTTCAGTTCGACTCCATCTACTAGTCTAGGAACAGGGACTGCACATAAGGACACTGGAGGAAAGATCAGTACATTCTGCCTTTTACTGTATTCGTATTTCCTTTTGAAGTATCCATTGAATTCCAAAAGGGGGACTTGTAGCAGTGGCCCATTAGAACCAAGTACCTTTAAAGCAGTGTTTCTCAACCTGGGAATTCTGAGAGTTGAAGTCCACACATCTTCAAGTGGCCAAGGTTGAGAAGCACTGCTTTAAACCATCTGTTTGGGGGCTCATTTTTATCACTAGAGGGCACTGCAGAACAAAACACAAGGCTGGTTCAAGAAATCACTTGCTCGCACTGTAGTTAGTGGATTGCCTTTTAGTATCCTACATGCTTTTGAAAAAAACAATACTGGGATATTTTAGATTCTTAACTCTCTCCATCCTTATTGATGTGAGTTTTTCTGGGGCACTTACTAGTAGTAGTTTGTTAGAAACAGCCAACAAAAGGCCGCAAAAATTAAAGAGTCTAGAAACCAAGTGAAGCACTGTGGTTCGGCAGCCAGATACAACTTTTCCTAGATCTAGATAACAGGGATTCTACTTTTAGGTTTTCACATATGCTTAGTTTCCGCAGAAACAGCAGTTACAATCACATTTAGCCTTGAGAAAACACTTTGAAACTTGACTTGGATAAACTTTGAAATTATCCAAGATAAACCAACCTACAAACAAAAGCCCAAGAGCCTTTAAAAAACAAACAGAAACAAATGCAAAGAAAAAACCCATAAAACCTTTAGCAATTTTTTCCATGTACTTGTTATTTTACTTTATTTTATTTAAGCTACCCATCACTGAAATCCCTGTGTGATCTATAAAACTCCAAGAATGTAATAACATTTTAAAACATATAAAACCATATAAAAACAAACTCTTATGTTAAAAGAGAATAAAATTATCATCTTAGTGAGAGGGTTGCAAAGGTTAAAATAAATAATTGAACATTGTAGGTTGATAGAAAGAGATCTTATTTCTGAGGCTGCTTTAATGGCTAATATGGAAGACAGTTCCTCTGTTGTATTGGACAATGAGTTATGTGGGTGTGAGGCCACCACAGAGGAAGTTCAATTCCAAGTGGTAGACAAGTGGTCAGACTGACACTAGAGGCAAGCCTCCCCAAGATCATCTTGGAAATAAAGCAAACTTGCAATTTCTCATCTTGGAAAAAATACACATCTTCTTTCCTGTTGCATTACCAGCTACTGTACGGTGGGTTCACCTCCATTGGCCTGCACTGGATGAGAGAACTCTGAAAAGGTGTCCAGAACTCTGGAACATCCTCCCTCCTGAGATTAGGATGGCCCCGACCCTTATGGCTTTTTGGAAGAACTTGAAGACCTGGCTTTGTGCCCAGGCCTGCTCAGGGCCCCGTTTCGTGGTTATGCTGATACTGACGGTTTTTAAAGATCTCTTGGCTGCATTTATATTTGTATTTAATTTTTTGTACTGTTTTAAATGTTGACTGTTTTTATTGTTGTTAGCTGCCCAGAGTCATTGGTCTGAGATGGGCGGCTATATAAATTGAATGAATGAATGAATAAATAAATAAATAAAACCCAATGCAAGCAAATATAAGAAGATTGCATATATCTTAGGCTGGGTATTAGGTTGTGGAGTGGGGGTGTTTTGTAGAGTGCCATACACACACACACACCCTGCCCCTCAAGGTTTTCAATAAAAGCTGTAGAAAAAGTCAAGGCTTATAAAAGATTTCATCTTTTTTAGCTCAGGATCTTGTGAATCCCTAAAATTCTTTTCCATATCTAGCTTGGGAGAGCTTTGCCAGCATCAATAAGAGGAGAAGTAGAATTTTAACTAAATCCACCGAATGTTATTAAAGCAATAACTAATATGCCCCAAGAAGTCTAGGAAATAACAAGCAATTTTGATGCTTCAAAGATCGGATCTTTAATATATTTTAGAATCTAATCATGCATGTACCTATGATGATTTTCATATTCTAGCTGTTTCTTTTTTCCATCTCTACCAAGGTGATCACATCAATTTCACTTGCTGCTGCAGCCCAAGGGTCCTGCCGTACTATAAACAATGTAGCTAAGAGGTCATCCTATAAGCACTATATTCCCAGCCTGCTTTTCCTCTGACTGATCTCACTTACCTGAAGCTTATGAATGCTTTCAGAGGTTTGCTACTACTGGCAAAGAGGGGCGCATAATGGGAAATATGTTCCCCCGGTCAAAGAACAAACAGTAAGAGATATAAACATTTCTTCCGATGGAGAAGCACAGGAGAAGAAGAAAACCTTGTTTATGCAGACTGAAAAGCATCTAGAAAATTTTCATCTGTTTTCAATGCACCAATGCTAGCCTAGAGGTCACTGCCTCATGAATGCTGTCCAGCATTCAGGCATATAACAAGTATCTCATGAGATCAGGCACACAGTTCATGAATCACATATCATTTTGCAGTTTGACATTTTCCTTTATTTTCTTTTAAAAAGCCATGCTAGTAATGTATTCTGTCACGTACCCAGCCCTACAAAATGTTCTGCAGAGACACGTTGTTATATATGAATAAATATTGTCTAGTGTATAATCCATTAGGTATACCTGCGTGCTCTATCTCCTTGCTAAATGTATTTTCAGAACTTGGGATCAGGGTACATGGCATGTCAGATTTAGCCTATTCTTTCACTAATACAGCTATTGGGGTTACAGATCATGGGGTTTGAAGTTCAATATATGTGGAGAGCATGGGATGGAGAAAACTGCACTACTGTAAGTCCTTAGTCAAAGGTTCTTCTCTGACTGGAGAACATCAGGTAAAAGACTTTCTAGACATAAAGTCTGGCTTTTCTACAGCTCTTATACATTATTCATAATTAAATTCTTCTTATTTGAACTAGCCCATGTCTGACATATTTTCATTTTGTAGAGGTGCAATGCAATCATCCCTTAATAACAAACCTGAAGGTTGTCAAACTATCAGGCACTGAAAAAAAAGTTTCTGTTTGTCAGGCCAACCACAAACTCATAATGACTAGAGTAAAGACCACTTTTATTATTCAATCTTTCAGTGCCTCCAGGTTGATTCAATAGCCTGTTTTAACTTTGGGAGTATGAGAAAGTATTACTATTTCTTCAAACTTCTCCAGAGTTTATACCATATAATGTTGCATGATCAATCTAATGGATATTCAGAAATTTTGCTGAGTTCAAAGTTTCGACTTTCCTAAGTTACTGTGATAGGCATTTGCTTCTTGTTGTTTTTAAAAAAACAGCATTTATTTCTGAGATTTGTTTTTCATCAGCAAGGAGCAAGATTTATTTAATCAAGCTTATGGACTGCCTCAATCTCAGTCACAATTTTTGGTGGCTCACAACACATAAATAATTATCATTAAAACTATGAACAAAATGAAAGAGCAAATAATTGTAAATAGGATTCCCATCGGGGAAAACAACTCATCACATTACAAAACAGTATAGAACATACATCAGGGACATGGGTAACATGTGGTACCGGCCATGATTTCAAGGACAACAGAATCAAGGAAGCGAGCTCCAGGAAACCCTGTTTCAGAAGGCAATCATGACTATAGTGAAGGCCCATTTCCAAGGTTTTGCAAGATGGCCCTGCTTTACTGAAGGAACTGAAGCAAGCCAACCTTGTAAAATAAAACAAGACAAGACAAAACAAAACAAAACTGAATAGTAATAGTAATAATTAAAAAACAAAGTGACAAAATGTAGAAAATATTTGCAATATTTCTTGATTTACATGCCAGCACATTACTCAATGGGCTAATATTGACTTTCTTATTTAGCAAATATTATTGTTTATGTGTATTGCTTGTCCAGATAATTTCTTTGTATTTTTTAGTAGGTGCTTATAAATTTCTTTCTTATCTGCCTGGGAGGCATGGGACAAATTATATGCCTTTATTAAGATTATGGAAGCCTAAAGACTTCTAGATTTATTATGGCACAAATCCACAAAATCTATGGTTTATGAAATCTACAAAATTTTAAGTTACTGAAAAGGTATTTTTCTTTTTGCTGGAGCAAATCAGTATAGCTGTCCCTCTAGAGGTTAAAAAAATACCAGATACCTGAATAATTATAGTTTAATCCAAGTAGCAATATGAAGGCAATGCACCTGTGCAAGAATTATACCCCTTGGTACCAAATAATGAAAGTATGGATCGTTGCAATATTCTTTCAACTTGCAAGGAATTTAATTAAAATGTAATGTTCAAATTCCTTCTTCTTTTTCCTAGCACTGCACTCTTCTGGACAGAAGAACTCTGACATTGTTCCTGGGATCTGTTGGAGCCACTCTCCCAGCTTAGGAGTCACAGCCCCGAGTGCTCCTACCACCACTGGGACCACTTTGGCCTTTACTTTCCACATCCTCTCTAGTTCCTCCTTCAGGCCCTGGTACTTCTCCAGCTTCTCATACTCTTTCTTCCTGATGTTGCTGTCACTTGGCACTGCTACATCTATCACCACTGCTGTCTTCTGGTCCTTGTCTACTACCACAGTGTCTACTATCATGATGTTGATTGGCCAGTACCTGCCTGTCAGTCTGGACCTGGAAGTTTAACAGGACCTTAGCCGTTATTCTCCACAACCTTCTGCGGAATCTTCCATCTGGACTTGGGAGGGTCTGGCCCATACACTGTGCAGATGTTCCTGTACACAATGCCAGCTACTTGGTTGTGCCATTCAGTGTATGCTGTTCCTGCCTGAATCTTACAGTCTGCACCTTGGGTCCTGTCTAGTGTGGTAGACCCCTGCTTCTATGGATCTGGTGCTTAGTGCCTGTTCTTGTGCTGCTATGATCAGTGCATCAGTGCTGTCTTTTAGTCCAGTCTCGTCTATCTATCTATCTATCTATCTATCTATCTATCTATCTATCTTCCATCCATCCATCCATCCATCCATCCATCCATCCATCCATCCATCGAAAATGTGGCATATGCTGCTGGATATATTCCCAGAACTTGCTGCAAAACAATGCTGGCACTTCATAGATTAGAGGAATGGAGGTCTGTGGGGGGAGGGGGGGTGCTGACTGGGGAATTCTGGGAGTTGAAGTCTACATATCATAAAGTTGCTAAGGTTGAGAAACATTGGATTAGTTTAGCTTTCCCGACAGGATCAGCTCCTTTTCTGCTCTTTCACCTCAGTTGCATGGAGCACATGTGCTTGTCATTTATTTTTCATTTGGAGGAATGGTTGCTGGCCATGTTCCCTGTCCTTCTGTCTGAGTCTGATGTTGAACTGCTTCTCTTCTCTGGACATGTTTTGGATCTGTGGCTGTCAGGACAACCGAAGGGAGAAGCACTTCTGGTATATTAAACATGCTTTGAAGATAGGACATATTTTAGTGTGGAAAAGCTGTACATGCTATATTTTCATTACCAGATAATGCCCACCTCTTAAATAACTACTTAATATTGGGATTCTTTCCAAACACTTAGCTTCAGTATCTGTTTTTTTTTGTTTATTTTTCTGTCTCACAATGTTCTTTCTCAAACAAGGCTTGTTAGGGTCTGTTAATGGCTGGAGATTCTCCAGCCAGCAGTGTAGAGAATGTAAACATGTAACCACCTTCAATTAACAGTTCAGCTGGTATTTAAGGAGTATGAGGAAAACAAAGCAAAGAAAAAGGAAAAGAGGCAGAGAGAGAAAGGATTTGAAACAAGAATAGAGGATAAATTCTGTACCAACTCTTCTGCCTGCTCAGAGTCTTTTGGTTGGTTGGAGTAGCTTCTGTTTCTGAGTTTGCCCTGGTTACTGAAGAGTTAATGCCTAGTTTGCATCTATCTTGGGGAAGTCTCACAAGGACAATGCTGCAAAGTTGCTAAAACTAGTTCACTGATCATCATGATGAAGATCAAATAAACTTTAAGTCTAGTTTCCTTTGACCTGCTTATTTGCTAATGCAGACTTGCTGTCAAAGAATGGTGGGAACGGTGGTCCAATGTATCTGCTCTGATTCCTTATTCAACTGCAGTGGGTGGACCATGTATTATATTTTTTTCAGTGTTGGAAGAAGCAACAGACTAAAAAGTGTTATTAGGTTATTAGCCAACAAGCAACAGAAGACACGCCTCCTCCTTTATGTCAGTTGAAGGACCTGCAATGGGAGAGTCACAAAGGAAGCATAAAGATGGAAGATTTTCATAACTCAGAACTACTGGGACTTCTTAAGAAAACAGTGTGTAATATCAGACAAATTTATTTGTAGATCTATGTACAGTTTCTCATAGACTTAACTTAAATCCCTTTAGTAAGCCTAAGAAACTGGCATAAGGGAAATCCCAATTTGTATCTTTTCAAATGATTTCCTTTAGGACTTTGATCTCTGCTTTTTCTATGGATCCAAATATTTCAGGCATTGTTCTAAGAATAATATTTGTTGTTTTATAATTTTAGAAACACTCTCAATTACAGTATAACAATAATCAGCAAGTAACTTGGAATGAAATGCCATCTACTCAGAATTTCTCCAGTTACGACTTTTCATGGGAAACAGAAAAAAATGAAATTATATTGTATGGATTTGATGATTAGAAATAATATGGATTAATAGAAATAATGCAAGTTATGTTTTAAATTTAGAGTAAGAGTTTGATGTATATTGTTACTTATATCTGTTGCAAGGAGGGTTGGAAGTCAATTCTCTTTTTTTTATTTTGTTTCTCTCTTTTTCTTTTCTGCACCTTTGATCTTTACTAGTTTCTTTCTTTTCAATGTTCTTTTTCTTCTTATTATTCCTTCTCTCAATATTAGTTTTTGTTAGTTTTTACTTCTCCTTTTTAAAAAACTTAATAAAGTTATTACAAAAAAAATATATATCTGCAGTTACCTGGTAGCATCCGACCTTAAGAATTCTTTGCATACATCTCTTCCGTATCTTTCTTTCATGGCATCCCCAAGAATCCACAGAGCACTGTTTAATTCTGTTTTCCTCAGTCATCGAAATCTGGCTTCTCAGCCAGCTTTCCAGACTTCGTACTGCCTCAGAATCAAATATCAATTCTTTCTTTGCAAATGAATTGGCATAATGGAATAGGGTGAACAAATGTTAACCTTTATATCATCTCCAAGAGTTACATAAACATGTTTATTAAAAATGTATTTCAAAAAGAAGAACTGCAAGGTGTATTTGGGCTTCCATCTATTGACTTGTGGTTAATATAGTTTGCTCAGCCATATTTTCATTTATTATTTTTTCTGTTTTCAAGGAAAGCATATCTTAGTAGAACCAGAGAACTGCAAAGCAATGCCCACTGTTGATTTCCCTTCAGCAATGAAACAATGGAAGATAATGTCTTTAACCCAGAGTATTGTGTATTCAGCTTTTCTGCTAGTTCTTTTTCTTTCTTGTTCAGTGTGTTGTCAGTTCTCCCTGGACTGAACTTGGCTAAAACTCCCCAGATAGATGCTCAACCTGGCACAGCTAGATAAGAATCTTTATTGCATACTACAATGAAGCCACGTTAAACAGTTGATTGCCCATGTCAGTATCAGGGATGTGATTCCTTATAAGCACTGCAGTTTAAGTCCACTGCTTCTTTTTACTACTTTTGTCACAGCTTCATAGATACTTTACCTGCATTTCTGTTGCTTGATGAAAGGCAATAGTTGATTGTTGAGATAACTGACATTCCTGTCCTGAGAACTCTAGTTCACAAGATAACAACATGATACAGACAATGGAGGATAAATTATGTAACCTGTAGTTAATAATGTAATGGACTCTAGTTAAGAGCGTCATACAATTCCTGTGCAAATACTTTTTCAAGTTGGTTGATGTCCTACTGATTTGCATTACCTGGCAGGACTAACATTTTACTGACAGTATATTACATTTTGAATGAAAGCACCACATGAAATCACCCAAATGAAACTGGTTCTTTGATATCTGTCCCTCAGCAGACCAATGATATCTTCTCTTTTGTCTTAAGAATTGATAATCCAGAAAGTTGGCCCCTCAAATGTACATGAATATTGAATTTTTAACATAGGTTCCTTTAGTCAAAGTTTTGGTTTAGAAAGTTAAGCATGCCACATAAAAAAAGCAACTGGTTGTCAAACAACTTTTTCCTCTTGGTTTTAACATCTTTGTTCACACATTTAATGATATTCATTTTTGTAAATAGGATAAGGCGTTGCTTGATAACTTCTAGTGTTTAATTTTCCCAAGTATTTAGAAAGACTTGGCAGATGTGCTAGTTGTAAATATTACTTTAAACCAAGATGTGGGTAGCTATAATGACAGCAGGAAACAATTATGTACTGATCTATTGGAAAACAGCTTATTTTTAAAGGATAAAGTTTGTTGAAAAATATATAGCAAACACATTTTGTTTAACTTTATGATGAACTAACCCAAATTCCAAGGAAAAATGTCAACTTCATCATAGGGGGTTTAGATGTTGGGTAGTGTTACCAAATTGTGTTTGCATGTATTTGTTGTTTTATTGATTGTTGTACACTGCCCAGAGTCGCTTTTTGTGAGATGGGGGTCATATAAATGTGATAAATAAATAAATAAATGTCCTCTCTTATAATACCATTATTTCTATATCCCTGTGTGAATGGGACTGTATGGAGTACGAGTGGGAGATGGCAGAATGCAATTGTTCCTATTCTAGCAATGTAAGAACTGAGTGCTAAATATTTAATGCTACAAATTTTGAAAGTTGCAGTCCTGATATAGCTGGAGGATGCCAAGTTGTGAAAGACTGACCTATCAAGATTTTCTGTCCCTTGCTATGTATACCTATCAACCCCATTTGCATAGAACTAAATCTGGGACTTTCTGTAGGCAAAATTATCCAGTTTATATGGTGCCGATCACATGTAAAGTCATTTTATATGGGCCTTAGCAGTTTATATTAAGTGACTTAATGATAATTTTAATCTACCTTTTCTTGATAAGAACTTATGGAATAATCCTGTTTTATTTTGTTTTGTTTTGTTTGGTAAATAATAAAAAGGACTTGAGATTTTTTTTTAAAAAGAAAGAGAATGTGAAACTGACAAATGGGTCCATCTGATCCATGCTGCTCAGTGCCAAGAGGTCTGTGATGGTGAGCAGAAGAGCTGCACTCCATTAATCAATTTTGTCTCGTGTCAGTTGAGAGCAACAAATCAGCTCCATCAATTACTGTAGCTTTGTAGTTCAAAGAGTAAAGCATACCTTGTACAGTAATATAAACCATCCAATATTATTGGTTGAACCAGCTAATTCACCATTTAACTGAAGTCACTTTGAATGTCACATTTATTTTGAACCTTACTTTGTTCTTTAAAACTACTTGTAGAAGAGTTAAGCTACTGCCTAATAATAAGATTTTTTTTTTTCTTCCACTGCTGCAGTATAAATTTCAGCAGTATCGTCTACACAGAATCTGACTAATGCTTTGGTCAAGTTCACCTTGCCATCTACTATTTAAGCAGCTAACTTAAAGCTTCCCTTCTAGCAGAAGCTCAGAATCCTATGTAGGTTCCCAATGATGTGTAGGGGGTTTCACCTGCTCTAAATCTTCTGCTCATGAAATCCAACTTGCAGCCTGAAATAACACTTTTTCTTCTTGAAGATGTTTATTGAAACAGTAAAGACAACCTACAAGCTACAAAGACTAACTTCATCTCTATGCCCAGACTTTAAAGTATGCCTTTTCAAAACGTACTTGCACTCTATTGTGAACATGCTAATTTTATCTCCTAGTAGACAAGGTTATTATATATTTCATGTACAGTGTTTAAGATGTATTCCCACGCAAAAGTATTTTAGCTGTCAGCTAGGCAGTGCTGAATAGAAGTAGGAAGCAATGGAGGTACTAACAACAAAACGTGGCTCCAGCATTTTTAAAAATTGACTATCCAAAGAAATAAAACAACAATAAACATTTTAAAGGAGCTGAAAAAAAAGTTCATTTTAATATTGTTTCTTAGAAATATGACAGTTTGCTTCTCATGTGAAGAGCATCCATCTCTGTAATCTCTGACTCTACTTAAAATGTAGCTGAAATATGTTCTGTGAAGTCCTTGGGGTTCTCTGAGCTTGGTTGTTTTCTTGCAACCTGGCTAGGTAACATCTTCAGTGCTAGAATGGGATGGGGTTTGCTCTCTGTTTATATACTGTGGCATGCCCTGCCAGTGTTGGTGGGAGTGGGGGTTTTGATTTGTTTTATTCCCCCCCTTCCCCCCAGTAGTTCCTTGATTAAGGTATTGTTTACTGCTTGTATGTCTGGGGGTAATCTTGGAGTTAATCTCTGCTTATCTGGGTGATGATTGCTGGTGAGGAGATGTTTTGGTCTTTTGTTTTCCTTTCTATTGTCTCTTTTGAATAGTGTGTAGATGTTGTTTATCTCTGTGTGCCTGTTGATGGCTGCCTTGTCTGAATACCAAGCTTCCAAGAATTCCCTTGCATTTTTGGATTTAGCTTGGTCTAAGATGTTGACAGTTTCCCAGCTGAAACTATGGTTAAGTCTGTCCATGTGTTGTGAGATTAAGGAGTTTTCATCATGTCTTCTGACTGTTGGTTGGTGTTCATGGATGTGCTCTGCAAGCCTTCTGCTTGTCTGTCCTACACAGTGGTTGTTACAGTCTTTACACTGTTGTAGATGACTCCTGTTTTTTCTTCTTGGGCTACTGGGTCTTTTGGTTTGCTTAAGATGTTTTGGAGGGCTTTAGTGGTTTGTGTGCTATGGAGATGCCATGAAATATGTTCAGAGACATGGTTCTGACAACTATAGCTACTTTTTCTCTAAGAAATGAAAGTGATAGTGTTTGCAGGGAAGAAGTAGAGCATGCACATACAATATTTAACTTTCCCTCTTTCTTTTTCCCTATACTATCAGGGCTGCCAAAGATTCCTTTAACTAATGCAGAAAATATTTGCAAGAGGATTAGTGAATGGAGGAAATGGTAGATGGGAGAAGAGTTAAGCATTTCTGCTTCTTTCTTCTTCCTTGTAATTATTCCTCCTGCCATTTTCTAGTGTTTGCCATCCAAGACTGATGTGAGTTATATTAAAAAAAAAAGATTCAGTTCTAAATCCTTTTTTTTTTTTTTTTGGCAATCAACTGCCTTAATGCATATGGAGAACTTCTAAAAGATTTCAAGCAGTCACCCCATATCATTTTGAGGGGGCAGTCATTTTTCTTCCAATCTTCCCCCTCATTTATTTAAATATATAGTTCTAGAAGAGATAATATCAATTAGTGAACAAAGAAATGCTTGCAGGTTATAAAATTAGCTCTCAATATAGCATTAATAGACGATAACCATACAAGAAAAAGTGCAATGAGGTTTTTTTTAATATATTAAAAAATAAATCTTTGAGCTTAGTGTCAAATCTGTACTGTATTATTTTTTATAATTACTAAAAAAAAGAGGAAACAGAAAAAGAAAGAAAAAGAAAGAAACTACTAAAATAATATAGATAAGTATTTAATTTCTGACTTCCCCTTCTTTGTGCTCCAACCGATTTATAGTATTTATTAACATAAACTTTAGAAACCATACTCTAAATGTTTATATTTGCCTTACTGCATGATACATAATATATATGGAACCCATTCTTACTTAAATTTAGTTAAAATTCTATTATATATATATATACACACACACACACACACACACACACACACACACACACGTACATACATACACTGTTAGTTTCACCATTGCTGTGTATTCTCCATGAATTATAATGTTAGAAATAATTCTTCAAGCTTTCATCTTAGAATGATAACTATCCATGCTTAATAGTAATGCCAGTTTGGTAAGGACAATTCTGGCTAGAATTTATGAATATGTTGGAGAGAAATATTTACATCTATATGTTGGGGGAATGCTTTAAATCAGGGAAATAAGCACTTCTAGTTAAATATTGCTGATGCAAACCTAATAATCTTCCCCTTTCCACGGCACAGAAGTATTCAATCTTCCTATGGCATTATATCTTTCTCACATATGCAGTATAGGATTTTATGTCTGTCATTTTGCAAACCCTAGAATGTTCTCCCCTAAATAGTATCCAAGCAGCATGCCTGCTTGTCTTGCAAAGATGAATTTCCTATATTTTGTACTCCCACCAGCTGTGCTGTTTCAGAACATTTAATTTGTCTTCATTAGGAGAAATGTTCTTAGACAGGTATCACTGCTTGGCCAGGGAAATGAACAAACACACACTGTACATCTGAACACAAATCAGTTTGGATAGTGCAACAGGTGTAGAACATCCTCAGACAGACTTTGTAGGGCAATACAAATTGCTTTTTTTATCCACAGGCATGCCATTTTATGATTTCTTCATTCTGTTCTATAACCAAAAAAGAATCATATTGGGACTCATTTTCTAGGTAAGTATTTGTGAGAAGAGATGTTTTGTAATGTTAAGAAAATGCCCTAACAATAAGAACTGGGATCAATTATTAAGATGTGCTGAACCACAGTGTAAAGGATAGTTCCAATAAAACACTAATTTTTAAAACTAGCAACTAATGCACTGAGAAGTCTCAAAAACATTGTGCTCACAATGGTGCCAGATCTGTACTGTAGAGTCAACTCTGTAAAGGCAACATTCCAGCAAGCCCTGTGAAGTGTGGCATGACAGCAAACTCTGGGATCCAGCAAAATTGCATAGGAAGACATATCCCTGAAGCAAAAATTACAACAGCATGTTATTAAACTAAGTAGAATGCTAATGGCAGCCTGTGAGGCAGGGGTGAAGCAAGCAATCCCTCCAAGGGGAAGACAGATGAACAAGAGGAACTGGCTAGACTGTAGGATTAATCCATTTGTGAAACAAGGAGAAAATATTGAAATAGATGTTCCAAGGGTGGCAAGACACCTGTGCTCTTGGAAATCTGCTTTGTATCAATATTTGTTCAAAGACAATATCATGTAATCACTGGGGTATGTGTCAAAGAAATTTGCTCCTTGGAACTGTTCTCTGAAGATCATGCTTTGACTCTTACACAAGGATAATGGAAAGTAATCAAGCTTTAGACCCCAGAAATATGCACAATGAGATATTTTACATATAATATAGTGATGGGGGTAGCTATGCCACATATCAGTAGGGAATGGGGCTGTCCTTTTCCGTTGTGTACAACATAGAACAGTCTACTTCAGAGGTATAGAATATATACCTTTGAACTTAAAAAAGTAAAAAAAAAAAAGATATCTGAGACAATGGGATGCATGCTACAAAACTCCCTCCTGGTACTGACCTGGTAGATAGGTATATGGATGAATGAAGTCACAATGAATGCAGTTTTAGTGATCTATGGCAGAATGAACCCTAGTTATACAAGGATCAGGGTTATAACTATATGACACATACCCTGATTGCACCCTCTCCTCCTCAAGAGGATTTTGGGTTAGGGGGAAAGGCATAATCTAGTTAGTCCCTCTTCCATAGAAAGTTGCCTTCCTTTGCAGGATCATGCATTCTTCAATTATATTAAAGGTTACATTCATAGAATCTTAACAACAGGCAAATAGCTTATAGTGGGAATGCAAAAAAGTATGGCCCAAGAATCATCAGGGTAATTTCTTGGTACCTAAGGTTCCTTCCCCTTTGTTTGTATTGCTGGTTTCAGCCTGAAGCAAGTTAGTTACTGCAAGTTTTGAACTATTGGAAATAAGACTTTACTGAGAAAAAATGGACCCAAACTGGCACTTCCTAAATATCCAGCTGCTTTTTCCTTTTGTTCATTTGACCTGTTCACTTCATCTATTCATTTGACTGCTTCTTCAATGGCAGGGTGAAGGAGAAATTGCCTAAATGTGAGGTTTATTATCATTAATCTGTATGAGGGATTTGTGAGCACTTGTGAGCAAAAGCTTTTAAAAAGGGTAAAATATACATCTTCGCTGTTTCCCATACCTCCAGTAAGGATAGGAAGATTATTCTTAGAAAATATTCATATACCATGTCGCCTTGCCATTCAGAAATGTATTTCTCCAGCTCTGGAGGGAAAATATTTCTCTCTTTGCAATTTGCTGCAGTATACTGCAGCACTTTGCAAAGCCTGCATCATGTTCCGTTAATTTCCAACAACTCAAGGCATAGACAAAGGGATTTGCTTCTGCTTCTTTTGTAGCTTTAAACTATTCTTTCAATCTTACTTTTCTCCCATATTGGTACATAAGGAATGAAAAGAGTGGAGGTGGGAAATGAACATTTCTATGTTAACTTATTTGTCCTCATGCCTGCATAATGTTCTCAGATTCAGAGTAAGTGAATTTAAGACTGACTTGTGCAAATTATTATTATACACAATATTCTACATAATAATTTTGCAATTTCCCCATCAAGAAAAAAAAAAAAAACCTTCCTACAAGGTACCACCACCACCACCACCAAAAATATGTGTCTACCCCACAGATTACAGGTTATGGATAAAATTCGCTAAAATGTTTGTGTGCTTGCATTCTCTCAAAGTATAACATGGAAAGTTTACAGAAGTTTAAGCTAAGATACTTGCTTCCTCCAATGGTGCCTCTTGTTGACATTTATCTTCATTCCAAAAGTGCGTGGGCCAAGAATGTCATCTCCTCCTCTCTAAGCCATTCTCAGCAGCAGGATTGACACTGTACCCCTAATCAGTAATTAGTATCCTCTCTAATTCATGCCAAAGGATTAAGTGGGCAAGAGGGCCTCATGTTGCTCAAAGGAGAAGGTAATCATCCTTTCTTGACTCTTTTTGATATGGTGTAGAATTTCAAAGGGCCATCATTTGTTTGTATAATTACAAAGTATTGTTATTTTCTTCTTTTCTAGAATGCCCCAAGGCCCTATGAATTCTATCAGCAGAGGTGCTTCATTCTTCATCTATTTCCAGTTGATTTGGCTTTCCTGAGAGAACAGACATCTCTAAGATTTTTTTTAAAAAAGATAAATTAAAGGCTTCCCTTTCTTAATATGATCTCCTGAAAAAGCCACAAAATATATGACTAACAAATGTACTTTATACCACATGGATTTTGATGAGGCTGAAAGATTTGAACCATTGCTATTCTTAACTAAAAGAAGGCCTGTGCCTTTAAAAACTGTCTGAGAAATTTAGCAGGTTAATGCTTTCTCAGATAGCACATTTCTGTGGTATTAAAATATGCATATTTGCATGCATGCCTTTCATAAAGCTGTTATTAAGTAACTCCTACTTATGTCATACTAGTATTATTCCAGATGCCTCTGCATGCATTCCAGAGGATTGGGGCAAAGCTATCATTGTGCCCATCTTTAAAAAGGTGATAAAGCACTCCCTGATAATTATAGACCTATAAATCTTCTAAATAGAATCAACAAATTGTAAACAAAACATCCATGCAGGAATTAGCGCAATTGGCTGGAGCAAGATAACATCCTGAGGGATGAGCAAGCAAGATTTAGGGAAGGAAGATCAACTTTAGACCTTGTCTTCTCCTCCAACATCCAGCTGATAAATATACCTGTAACCCTCACGCACAATTGTATGTAACCTTTGTAAATTTGAAGGCAGCCTTTGACACCATTTCAAGATCTCAGTTATCCCAGTTAACAAACTCCAGTAAATAAGCTCTTGTTGCTACTTCTCTATAAACTGCACAAACAAACAAGAGTTTGAGTCTTGTACAGAACCAATGCGTAGCTAACCAATTCAATAACATCAGTGAAAAGTGTGCAGTAAGGCTATATTTTGGTTCTACATTTATTTAACATCTATAACTGTGATCTACAAGTTCCCAAAATGTAGACAAATATCTCCCAAACCAAATGGCGCAGAACAATAACCAGCAAGCTGCTCCAGTTGGGTGTGTCCCCTGATTTCCTTTTAACCATGAGATTTGATAAAGCAAAAGAAGCCATTAAACAAAGACTGGAAGATATGGAGCTCCAGAACAACTTTGCAACAGCCCCAAGGCTATACCAACTTTATAATGAAACAAGGAAACTGCAACCTGCATATTATACAAGTTGTCCTACTCCAACTATCTCTAGGCCGTCTCTAGAGCATGCTTCAATGTCCTTCCCTCTGCAATCATGGGTGGTACCAGATACCCCTTTTGCAAAGAAGATGCCCTTGTACCTCTGCCCACACTGAAACTTTAGAACATGTCTTCCTGAAGTGTAGGTTTTACAAGGAATTGCTCTCCCAACTCATTCAACCCTTAATAGATAGACTGCCTAGCCCTTTTCAGAATTTTTCTGAAAAGATAAGAATCCTGAAATCACCTATGCAATTGCTAAATTCTGTGCCCAAACCATAAGGCTTTTCTATTGGCAGACCTGACAACCAAAGTACTGTAGGTATTTTACTTAATTAATAATTTTTTTTGAATACTCAAATTCTATTTGGGTATTTTAATTTTTATAATCTGCTTTTGGACTGTAATAAAATGTTTGAATCACATCATGTTGTATTCATTTGTATTATTCCACCAGGATTCAAATTACATACATATGCTGTTTGATAGGAACAGTTTTTATTAGCATAGCAGCTACAGAGGACTATAGCAGCTGAAGTAGAACATACAAATTGCTGATTATTTCCAAAGCTTCATGGATGTACTTGTGAACATATATCCACATGTGTGCATGTGCACGTACATATAAGTGTATACAATTTTTCTTTCTTAAATTAACATTTCTGTTACTTATCATAAGCAATCAAGTTTTCCCCAAACACTGTCTAATGGTCCCTTTATCAATTCTTTTCTTTTTTATCAGAATGGAACCACATTAACTTATGAGGGGATGAAAAATATACAATTTCATAGAAGTCTGAGGAGTTTTGATATCTTGCTTATTAAATAGTTACAACACTTTTGCTTTTCACTTACAGGAAAGCTCCTTCCTATTCTATGCTTCTTACAGACAGTTTCTTCCTATCTTCAGTTTCTCCAGTGACACTGCCTAACATGCTAATTCACATATGTGAATGTAAGCATGAGTGGCTTGTGGTGGATCCATTGCTCTCAGGGGTGGTGATGATGGTCCTGAAGCCCCTTCCCCAAATCCTGACTATATTCCCCTATACTCTTGAAAAGGTCTATTCAATGTACTGTCATCAAACGCTGTCATAAATTTTCTCCGGAGATAAAGTGGTTACTTCCTCCTCCATCTTCCATTCTTTTTTAGCCTAACTGAGCAGGCGGAAGGGAGGGATATGCTGTGGTTAACATTCTTTCAGACCGAGAGTGCTGATCTCAGTAAGAATTCAAGTCCTCATTGAGGAAGTTAGCAAATCTTATGAACGAACGAATGAATATGTATGTACGTATGTATGTATGTATAGGAACTAAATAGAAGCTGAAAAGGAAAGGAGAAAAGTGGAAAATAACTTCTGCAGTATTATCCCACGGGCTGCTCTGAGCCAAGAATACACACACACAAATAGAAAAAAATGCAACTAAGGCACATTGCTCAAATAATTTCCTATAGAATGAAATCCCCAAATTCTAATTTGCATCTAGCTTCACTTCTCCATATATGTTATGGAAAAATTTGTTATATTTTTCCTGGATGTCTCCAACCTCTGGGTTGGAGAGCTATTTATTTGACTTTGAGCTAGCCCAGAGAGAGATTTCCCCCGCTTCCTGTGAGAGAAAGGGCAAGAAAGACAAAATGGAGCCACCTTTTCTTCTTTTTCAAAGTTCATCTGAGAGGTGAATCTTACCACACTTGAGGAATTCTTTAGCACTTGATTTGCTCTGTCCACTATCTAGATCAGTGTTTCTCAGCCTTACTTAGTTTAAGCTGTGTGAACTTCAACTCCCAGAATTCCCTAGCCAACATGCTGAAACTTGTCAAGGTTGAGAAACACCGATCTAGATTGACTGGTTAAATTTAAGTGACAGACCAGATTGAGTGGAAAACGTCTTACAAGGCCAAAAGACCAGAAGAAAGATATATACTAGATAGAGATATGATATAATTTATACCAATCCACAATAAAGAACCCTGAACAAACCAGAAGCTAGTTAATTGATGATAAACAAGGAAGAATGACTAAGAAAAACTATTACAATTAAAAATTATATTATTTTTAAACAGAATTAAAAATGGAATAGGTAGATTATGAAAAGAAGGGAAGGGGCAGGAAAAAGAAGTAATGAAAAATTGGATTAACAAGTTACCTGAATGAGGATAAAAAAATGGTTAATTGAATGAGTAAGTGTTGTCATACATAAAACTGCAGCACAAAAATGAGTTGTGAAAGCAATAGCAGAAAAGCTACTTCACTATAACGTTTTGAGCATGGTCCCTCATCAAAGTGTTTCAGGGAAGAAAGACATCTAAAAAACCTGAAAGGAGCAGAATGGTCACATTCAACAAAGTGTCTTCTCTTTATTTATACAATTTATCTACCACCTCAATCCTCAAATAAAACTTTAATGACAAAGGTATAAGTAATATCAAATAATAAGAATAACATATACATGTACAAATCCATATACATTCCTATGGTTCTACAGTTAGTCCCAAAAGCCTTCTGGAAAAATTTACAAGCTTCTGAAAGGCCATCCCAGTGGGGGCCAACTTTGCCTCAGGGGAAAGCAGTTCAATAGTAGGAGAACTGTCACTAACAATGCCCACTGTCAGATTTCTCCTGCTGCACCTCCTGTAATTGGGGACCCTTAGTTGGTGCTCTTTGGCCATCCAGGTCAGACCGATGGAAACATAGGGCCCAAGCCATATAAGGTTTAAAGGTAATGACTAACACCTTAAATTGCACTCAAAAACATCCTGACATCCAGTGTATCTGTTACAGCAGCAGTGTGACATAGCCATACAAAGGCTGACCAGTGAGCATGTAGGCTGTTGCATTCTGGACCAGCTGAAGGTTTCCGGTGAGCTTCAAGGGTAGCCCCATGAACAGCAATCACAGAGCTGAGTGGGCATGAGGGATTCTTCTGAGAACATTCTGTTCCAGGTAAGGTTACATCTGGAATATCAGCCAAAGATAGACAAAGGCCCTTCTATCCATGGCTTCTACCTGCCTGTCTAGGAGGACCCCAGATCTGGGGGAGCACAATACAATCAGGAATCAAAGATAAGAGAATACTGGAATCAGAAGGTTTCTGTTTGGGTGGAGTGTGAATCTGTTTTCCCCCATCCAGATCCTGACAGCCTCTAGACACTGAGATAAGCCTTGTGGAGGGGATGGGAATATATTGATGATACCTCATTGTAAATGATAAACCAAGAGAATGACCTGGAAAATGTTTTCTTATTGGATCTACAAAAGAGGCTTCTTAAATCCTGTGAGATGGGATAAAGAAGAATTGAGAAATCTATCCTACGACAATATTTGAATGAACTAAAGATTAAGACTGTTAGAAGTAAATGGAAGGAATATAAAGTTGGTTTATTTGATCAAGGTTAAAATAACACATTTTTTGTAAAGTTCTGGCAAGCCTTATAGACTTTTTCCTGACACCAGGGTTGAACAGTTGGTGCTTTATGGATTTGCTTATAGATAAGGGATGGGATATGGGATGAAGAGTTATCTCTTTGTAACCTTATAGGGGGGTAAGGAGTTATTAAATTTGTCTATACTTGTTGTAATGAAGGTTGGAAGTAACTTATTTATATATTCCTTTTTCTTTATCATATTCTTTCTTTTCTTTTTCTTATTTTTTTCTTTTTCTTGCACTTTTTATTCTTTCTTATTTTTTTTATTCTTTAAGTTTAGTTTGTATTAGTTTTTACTATTGTAATTAAAATCCTTAATTAAAAAAAATATACAAGATGATACCTCATTGTGAACCAGTGGATTATCCCATACAGAAGCCATTTTCTCCAAATAGAGTAGCCAGACAAAGCAGTTCATTCAGCCATGCTACTAATCAAAGCAATCAAGGGACTTTGTTTCCTGGTGCAAAATATCTCACTGAAACAGAGCTTCTCCCTTTGAACTTCTCTCTCTTTTCCCCAAAATCTACTCTCCATCATCTGTTTCTCCATCCGAAAATCTTTGAGTGACTGATCACAAGGGGCACTCTGAATTGAGGGTAGACCTGTTTATTCCTGAGTTCATTTATGCCTCTGCTTTCAAGTCACCCCTTTTTGCTTCAGTTGGTGACCTCTTTGCATTTACCACCTATATTACTTAAGTGTTCATTTATAATCACCACCATCCTGAAATCCTCTCATTGTGATTAATTTCTTCACCTTCTTCCTTTGTATTTGGACCATTCCACATACTCTCAATCCAAACTGGCTCTCTTTAATATATCTGTGATTGAAACCTCCTTTGTACAAAGACCTTAACAGTTTTCTTTTAATGTTGTCCCAGATAGCCATAAGCATGCAGTGGGGGAAAAAATAAGTTATCCTAAGGACTGTGAAATAGTATTACAGAGTATGGAACTGCTAACTGTTGGACAATTCATAATGAATCAAGTTTATCTAATAGTTGTCAAACTCAGTTGGAGTTTTTGCTGAACCATCAAAATTATGACTCAATTTGGAGGTACTCTCCTACTCATAATCTTTACAGTACAACATATTGACTTTATTTCCTTTTTATAATGATGTTAAATTACTTTGTCCATGTTCATTTGTTTTCTTTTTTGAGGTGGCAATAATTTTCTAAAAGAAAATGTGTTGAAGGTTTTAATAAGTTTTAAAACATTTTTTCCTAGTTGTCATGGAAATATTTTATAATGCAGCCTAAGGACTGTAAATGACCATTTAGAAGTCCATCTCTTTTAAGAGTTGTACTATATGTGGCTTTTTTCTGTTTCATGTTCTTAAAAGATACTTGTTTTGTTAATATGTTCAAAATCTGTATGATCAATATCTGAATGAGAAAAGTAAAAAGGTTAATTTGGAAAGTTGGTAAGTCTTCTAGTTCTGCATGATATTTAATTGAATAATCTCCATTGCTGGCTCAATCAGGTCCTCCATTAAAGAGTCTCACCTCTTTTACAAAAAGAAGATCAGGAATAGAAAACATTTTCACATTAATGAAATTAGGTTACCTTCTACACTGGACTGATATGAAAAGCCAATCCTTTGAATCCTCTGCCTGTTTAGCACAGCTTTACAATGTCACTTGAATTTACACCCCATAATGACAAAACTACCTAATTCTTTTTGATGTATCAAATCAGATGGCCATGTTCATGGTGCTTCCCAAATATACTAGGTACTCTCTTGTTATATGGAAGAAAAGTGGAAGTTTTGGAAAGGCACTGCCAAATAAAGGAGTTTGTTACTGAGGAGGGAATGAAGAAAAGCAATGAAGTGAGAACAATGGAAGGATGGAGGCCTCCTGTGCAGTTTTATTTCAGCACAAAAGGACTGGCACAGATAAGGGAACAGAGGAAACAAGAACACTTTGTCTATACAACTGATAAAATTGAAGGCAAAACCATTTTATTACTTAATGGGGGACAAGGGTGGGAAGTAAGAACAATGGAAATAAAGGTAGGGCATAGAGGATTGATCAGATGTCCTTCTGTCAAATCAGAGAGAGAATGTTCAAATTTTAGAGGAGGAGATCCAAAATCACCACCAAACCCTTCGCCCTCAACAGTAATGGAATTCAATTTTCCAAATGTCAGAAACTCTAACAATGGGTGGGAAAAAAGAAGATAATTGTTTTTAGAGTCCTACAGGGGATTTTATAGAATCTTCTCTGTATCCAATCTGTGGAAAATGTTAAACCAGCTGTGGAGGATTTTTTAAAAAAGATTCTAGGACAGAGTAGAGAAATGCAAATGCCACTTCTTTGTCAGCATACTCCATCCATCTGTTGCTGACAAGCTTTGGATTTATTGGAGGGTGTGCTGTTCAGAGCCCTCCAAGGGCTTTAGATTGCTCTGCCCAACAGTTAACAAAACTGCAGGCAATGAACTCAGGAAAATGGGATTATACAGGTGATTATTCCACCCCTTGCTAGCCTTATGAGCTTGATTCATAACACCCTTAACATAGTTCAGACAAAAGGAAAAAAAAGGGCACTAAACTTATTTTCATGTTTGCATATCTGTGGTTTCATCTAATATTGTCCTGGGTCCATTGCACAATACAAGAAGAACATCCAGTCTCTCTGACATAAAGTAGAAATTTAAATCCTTCACCACAATGGAATGATCAGTAAGACTGTAAAATAAAATAAAATAAAAATAAAAGCTGTTTCCAAGAGATAATTCATTTGAATCATTATATTCATTTCATTCTATCTACCATTTAGAGAAAAGGAAGCATTATGTGATAATAACAACAACAACAACAACAATAATGAAGAAAGAGACAGAGAGACTAATTCTGGCTGCATAAGGCCAAGCCTTATCATCAGAAATGCCAGGCTGGAAGAATCACAAGCCGGAATTAAGATTGCAGGGAGAAACATCAACAACCTCAGATATGCAGATGATACCACCCTAATGGCAGAAAGTGAAGAAGAACTAAAGAGCCTCTTGCTGAGGGTGAAAGAGGAGAGTGCAAAAGCTGGCTTGAAACTCAACATTAAAAAAACTAAGATCATGGCATCTGGACCCATCAATTCCTAGCAAATAGAAGGGGTAGAAATGGAAGCAGTAACAGACTTCATTTATTTGGGCTCCAAGATCACCACAGATGGAGACTGCAGCCATGAAATTAAAAGACGCTTGCTCCTTGGGAGGAAAGCTATGGCAAACCTAGATAGCATATTAAAAAGCAGAGACATCACCTTGCCGACAAAGATCTGCATAGTCAAAGCTATGGTTTTTCCAGTAGTAATGTATGGCTGTGAGAGCTGGACCATAAAGAAGGCTGAACGCCAAAGAATTGATGCCTTTGATCAATTGTGGTGCTGGAGAAGACTCTTAAGAGTCCCCTGGACTGCTAGGAGGTCAAACCAGTCAATCTTAAAGGAAATCAACCCTGACTGCTCATTGGAAGGATTGATAATGAAGCTCAAGCTCAGATACTTTGGTCACCTAATGCGAAGAGAGGACTCTTTGGAAAAGACCCTGATGCTGGGAAAGATTGAAGGCAAAAGGAGAAGAGGACGGCAGAGGATGAGATGGTTAGATAGCATCACTGAAGCAATGAGCATGAAACTGAGCAAACTCAGGGAGGCAGTGAAGGACAGAAGGCCTGGCGCAATATGGTTCATGGGGTCACGAAGAGTCGGACACGACTTAACGACTTAACGACTGAACAACAACAACAAAGATCAAGCCTTAAGAATAAATGCACGCAAAGCCAGAATTGAGAAGACAGTGACAGATGCAAATACCGCCTCTGCAAGGAAGCTGAAGAAACAGTGGACTACCTAGTCAGCTGCTGCAAGAAGATCACACAGACTGACTACAAACAACAGCATGACAAAGTAGTAACAATAGTGCGTTGGAATATCTGCAAGAAATACCATTTGCCTGTAAACAAGAACTGATGGGACCACAAAACAACAAAATGATAGAAAATGAAGAAACTAAAGTGTTCTGGGACTTTGGAATTCAAACAGACAAGCACCTGTCACACAACATCTCAGACTTAACAATTGTTGATAAGAAAGAGAAAAAAGTCTGGATAGTGGACATTGCAATACCTGGAGTCAGCAGAATAGAAGAGAAAGAACTGGAGAAAATCACAAAATATAAAGACCTGCAAATAGAAATAGAACAACTGTGGCAAAAGAAAGCAAAGATAGTACCAATAGTTATAGGTGCCTTGGGTGCAATCCCAAAACATCCGGAGCACCACTTGAACATCCTCGGCATTGACAAAATCACCATCAGTCAGTTGCAAAAGGCAAGCTTTACTTGGAACAGCTTACATCCTGCAACAATACCTTTAACACCATCAGACAACAACATCTGCCTATCCCAGGTCCTTGGGAAGGACTTGATAGGTGGATAAAAATGCCAATTCCAGCCTAAACATCTGGCTAACTGACCAACCACAGTAATAACTTGAACTTAACAATATATAGCACTCTGTTCAGTGCCCAAAGTACTGTGTCCTCTTTCTTAGGCGCCTCCCTTTTTTCCTTATCTATAGAATAATATATCTACAAAATGGAGTGGAGTAAGGAAGTCATTGCTGGGGGAAAGATCATCCTAGGAAACACTCTGAAGATATAGCAAAATAAATGTCTTTTCACTTACATTGTTGTGGCAAATATAGTTCACTGTTCAGAGAAATGGAGTAATAAACATAATGCAACAAGTCAGTATAGCATTACCTTTATGTTTGTGAGTATGGATATACCGCTATGGTCATATATCACTTGGAGCAATGTGAAGCATGCTTAATTATGAAAAATACAAAATGATAATGATGCAGTGTGCCGTTTTTATTAGCAGTGTTTATAAAGCTGCAACAAGCCAAGTCTCAGTGACATTCTTCACTTCCTTGTACTTTCACTCCCAAACTGCCTCTAGGCAATTTTTTAAAATCACTGTTTAATTATATCGAACTAATTAACCAATCAACTCCTCCTCCTTAAAGAAATAACTTCAAAATTAAAAGAAGAAAAAAAAAAGACCTGAAAAATGATTTCATAAACAAAAAAATCCTTGAAATTTGACCAATTGCTTGAGAGTCCTCTTCCTTCATACTTTCTCTATAAATAACCTAAGTCAAAGTTCGACAGACAATCCATATCAATAATTCATTACTGCAGATCCTTCCACTATTATACAATTATTCTTTTGGCTATACTGGGTACACAGTTCTTGAAGAATTGATATACCCTAAAATATACCCTAAAAATGACAATATAGCCAAGCAGATGCATCATGAACCTGCAACAATTGGTCTAAAGTTAATTCTGTAATTTCAGTCAATGAAATGATATGACAAGACTATGCTGATTAATGTTCCAACTCTTGGATATATAATCTTCTATAACCAATCCTATTAAACACACCCTTAGGTTTCCATGTATTCAAACCAGAATTTTTGGTTGTATTAGCTTCTTCATTTTAAGATCAAAAGCAAGCCATCTTCTACTGGTTTATAAAGATGAAAAAAATGAGATTATTCCAGAGTTTGCACAACAAGTTATTATTATTCTCCAGTTCTCAAGAAAAATATGCATCTACTCATCTCTTTGTTGTTCCACCTCTTTTGGTGGGCAGCACAGCTACCATCAATGCTTATCACTGGAACATGGAGTGACACGAATAGCATTTTGGGGGCTAGATTTCTGGAGTTCCTGGGATTAGACATTTGGTGACAGAAAATAAATATGCCACTGTGTTGGAGTTAATGCCACCAAAAAAAGACACTTGTATTTAGGAATATAATGAAACAGATGTTATGGTCCCCACATAAATGTATCTAATGTATCAGATACATACACATGCTCACTCATATCTAAAATGGGTCTCATAATCTTTATAATTCTTTGAAAAAATCCTGAAAAGTACTAAAAGCACTAAATAGTGTGCAAAATTTTTTGAATATACATAATTCAAATGACACTTGATGACACTCCCCGAGTTACTGCCAATCTAACAGCGGTGACAAACTTGATATATAAATAAAATAAATAAATATATAAAAATAATTATGGTATTCACTAGAAATGTTATGTAGCTGCCAGAAGACCACAGATTCAGATGTGTTTAGGTGAATCCCTACATATGTCATAAGCAAGCCATACATTTGTCAAGCCATCTGTTCCCACACACACCTGCAGTCCGTTTGTTTTCTCATTTAGCTACCTGTTATATGAAGACAAAAACAAATGCAGATGCAGGAACATATTTTTAAAGTTAATAATTCTGTGCCTGTTGTTGCCTGTTCCATTTTATGAAGGAAGCCATTTTGTACTTGTGGGGCTCCATATGAGGAAGAGAGGCTGGGGGTCTCTTTTCTTGCCGAGAAATTCTACAATACCTTGGGGTTGTTAACCCTTCCTGGCTCTACTGCCCGGGCGTAAGGCTTCAGTGCAAAGGGTGCTCAGGATGCTTCATTTGCTGATAGGGCAAAAGGGCACTTTGGAAATGATATCCTTCCTTGGGCTTTCCTTGCAATCGGGTTCTAGATAAGAATCTTTTTATCTAGATTTTTATCCAGGCACAAAATGCAACAATGGTAGAACATAAAATCATAATACAGCTAAGTAGACTAAATTATACTTGTATAATTAATCAAAAGAAGTTCAGGGAATGTTTTTGGCTTTTACAATCTACTGTATTTATTTTCATGATCTTTCTGGTAATCTGTGTTTCTCTAGACTGTACTATGCTGTACTATGTCAGATAAAATTTATTAAATAAAACTTCATTTGCATTTATTGAGTTATGCTTTAGCTTTAACTCAGTATAACAAATAACACTGAGGAATGAAATTCCATTAAAAACTTCAATTTCCAAGCCAATCTGAGACCAGATGGTGACATTTTCCTTCATTATCTTCCTAATATTTTTTTAGGATTTCACTTGAAAAGTCAAACTAATTACAGAGGCTTTGAAACACAGATCTTGATTCACCAAAGAGCATAACCTTTGATTTCAAAATGAGTCTTTGCTCCACATGCTGATGAAAAAAGTTTCAGATTATAGTATGTCACCATAGCTTTTATAATGTTTTATGGAGAAGACATCCCTGCCAGATTTTCAGGATGAGAAATAGATTCATTGGCATTAAGGTTTTGTACAACACAGTTACAAAAGTGGCAGGGATTGTGTCACGATGCCACAATGCTAGTTTCGTTGTTCTGCCTCCCCTTGCTCCCGTCACGGATGCTGCTGATTAAAGCCATGTTGTTGTTGTTGTTGTTGTTGTTGTTGTGCAGTGCATTGCACAGAATGCTGCATAAATGCTTTGACTTACTTTAGCCCCTTCCCCTCACCTCATCAGCCATCCCGACTATCAGGTTTTAAATGGAGGGGTTTGGCACAAGAAGACATGAATAACTGGGGACGAAGCAGCGTTTGTCACTCTCAGAGTGCTCCTCTCCTACACCCAAACCAAATGAAACATTGAAATCACAGCTTACTGAAATTGTTATTAGCTAATAACAATTTTTTTCCAGGTAAAACACACTAGAAAAAATAGCGCCATCTGCCACTGGATTGCATGGATTGGTCAGGCCATGTGAAGAAGGTCAGGCTTTCACTTTTGGCATATAACTCATCAAAGTACCGGCCTGTGATTTTACCAGGGCTCCTCTGATTATTCCAAATAATTGGCAGATATGAGAAATGATTGCTTTAAAAAAAATGAGAAAATGGTTATGCAGGATTGCACTTATGCAATATCTCATACGAATCATTGCAAAATTCAGAGATTTCATTGGTGCTTAACATATACATTGTTCTTTGCATATAAGAGAGTAGTTGTACCCCTCTTCTATTTTCTAGAAATAAAGCTTGCCATAACAATGAATTAGGAGAGTTTGAAGTAGAATTTGAGAGGAATTTCCAACTAAATGGGGAATAAGTTCCTGTTAAGGAAAGTGAATTCCCAGCCAAATGGAAAAGATATGCTAGTAGACAGTGGAAGATGCCCTATATACTTATCACACTCGTTCTTCTGATATGCATTCAACAGTGACAATTTTCTTGCACTTTTGTGGCCTTTCTTGGTTCAGCAACCATTAGGTACTCCATGCAACATATGGTTTAATATCCAAAATGCTAAGATAAACTGATAGTTTTCATTCAGTGTATAAAAGTAATAACTTAAGATGCAATCCTACAAATTATTTTAATATTTGTGGCTTTCCCACACACTTTTGTTTTTGGGCCATTGATATTAATGGATGAAAAACAATAGAAAAAATAATACATTCACAGTGAAAAGAAATGGGGGCAGGCTAAAATGATTCTTTTGCCCCTGGGATTCTTAAGTTTTAAAAATGAATGACCATCGCATGGTATACCGAATAGATTTATCACAATTAAAAAATTGGCTTTGCATTAAAACCCAAAAAAGTCCAAAGCAAGAAAGGGGAAGTGGTGAGCCAAATGTCTTCTGACTGTGTGAGATGACTGCTCAGAAGGAGCAGTGGAGTTGCGTTGGGGATCCTTATGCTGAATTCCAGTCAGGAAACTGATTAGCTTCCATCCAATATGATATCTGGGAATGCAGACCAGAAATGTGAAGTTCCCAGGCTGATCTACTGTTTATTCCTTCTTGTATCTAAGCATTTATGAGACCTGAAGACAGTCCGGGCCTAGGTTTTTTTTTCTGTTCTCCATCTGCCTGACTTTGTATCACTATGGATGTATGTAAGTTGCTGTTTAATAGGAGTGGAAGGAATCTTACATATGAGATTAATTGGTTTCGACATTTGGGGCTTTCATCTACTTTATAGCAGTATGATATATAAAAACCATTGTTGCATGTTGCTAATAGTCATGTCTTACTCACAGTTTGTTTAAAGCAGCAAGTACTGGCCTGGATCCATTTTGTGGATAGTCAGAATTTGGGCATTTTGCATCCAGGAAGAAAATCTCCAGAACAGCTTAGTTCAGGGTCTTGTTTTTTTAAATCAAACTCAGATGAGATCACACTTTGGTAGATCCAATATCCTACAATTCCCTAGGTTTTCCTAGCATACATGTAAGAGAAGAAATGTCCAGAGTTGTTGAGAGTTGGGTGGCATATAAGTTTAATAAATTATTATTAAAAGAATGTTAATTGGCAAATAGGTTGATACACGAAAACACCCATCAGAACCTTTTGTTTGCTGCAACTCATAGAAATTATGTGAAGGATTTATCCTAAGTCGTATTCATGTAAAATTGTTCTCCTTTCCTTCTTGTTCATTTGTCCCTCCACTGTATTATTTCTGTAATCTCATGAACCATCTTTTGAGAGTAATTCCATGAACACAATAAGACTTACTTATGAGAAAATGTAGATAAGATGAAATGTATATCTGGTTTCCCTGGGAATACTCTGCAGAACAATGCTTGTGTCTACACAGCAAACTTCCATTACTGGAGTTTTATTATTCAAATCCATTCCATATACAACAACTTGAGATTTAAATGTGTACTACTGTTTGTTCCTTTCCCCCCCTTCACATACAAGTATATAGAGAATAGATTACAGCAGCATGCCACCTTAGCAGATTTCCTTGCCTCGCCTAACACAGAGAAAGAAAGTCACCTTCAGGAACCTGCTTGCTGCAGACATGGAAATCTCAGCACTCTCCCTGTAGTTAACAACCAAAACAGGATGTTCGTAGATATTGGATTGTTTTGCCCAATTCTGAGCAAATGTAGAAGTGTAGTAGCTGTCTTTATGATAAGCAGGATGTGCCATGTATACCTTTTTAAACTTCTGGAGAAAAGCATGTTAAATGTAAGCAATGATAACAACATCCTTCTCCTTCTTCACAGCGCTATAGGAAAAACAATTTTATGGTTTGGAATGAGACATTTGAATGTACAATACTTTTATTGTATTCCCAAGAATACAGCAGAAACATCTGAATTCTAATTTCAGGAAATCCAAGTCATTTGATCTAAGAGTAAGTATAGAATATATCTTGCAAGGATGCCATAACACATCTTGTAAGCACCTAACATTCAAGTGATTTTCTTATGAGTTGAATGCCAATTATGGACAATATTTTTGGGTAAATATGAGGAGATTGTTTGAGCAACGTGGATGTTTCAGTTCATAAGAAAAAATGTTGCAAAGTCATTTGTCAAGCATGGTGCAGTATTCAAGCACAGAAATGAAGGCATTTGACAGTCTTTTATTGATAAATGAAGGGGTACTGCTTTCAGATTATGGAAATATAGCCAGAAAACTAGTGAAGACATTAAGATGTGGTTTGAAGAACTGAGGTGCCATCTAGTGGATATATTGCAAGAATATTGTTCCTGCATTCAAAGAGAGACTCTAGCCTACTTCTAAGAAGGGGAAGGATTATTTTCTTAGAATTAAATCAGTTTTTGATGGTTATGTTTTGTGCTACCTTTGGAAATGCTTCCAACTTTGGTTTATTTTGACCTCTTTTTGTTTTTATTTTATAAAAAAATGAACTTAGTGCAAAACTTCAGATTATACTAAAACTTTGCTAAAATAAATGTTGCATTTCTTTTTTTACTTCCTCTTCAGAAGAAGGCATCTTAAGGCTGAAGACAAATCTGAGTAGCTGCTATGTTTTATATTTATGAATAAATCGAATATAAACCATTACTTTCTTCTTTGACTCAGTAACCCAGGTTGTCTCTGAAAATTGCACAACTGGAAGATCTAATTCATTTCCACCTATATTCTGCTTTAAACCATAATGCCTCAATTTCCTTCTCTTTCCCTTTATTCAATAGCCAGTTTGTTGAAGCATTCTGAAAAATTCAGTGATTGTGAAGTTTTTCTTAGCTCTTCCTTTCCTACCTTTACTGTGAATTTTAGAAGTCATCCTATTATGCATGGATTAAACAATATGCACCACTTTTAACAGCACAGAAAAATGATATACATGAGGTCAGTATTCCAACAATAGGCAGTTCTATTATGTGGGGTGATCATATGTCATTCAGCTGTGCAGTGGGGAAAAATTTAGCCTACAGGAAATCTGGAGAATACAGATAGGTATAGAAAAGTTCTTATCACCTATAGCTGGGAATTATGGGCTGCCAGGTTCTATTGTAGGAATATGCAAATTAGAGATTTGAATGAGGAAAGGCATCCTATGTAAAAACTGTTCAAACATATTCTTTGCTGTTTATACAGCCGAAAAAAAGCAAAACACTTTCTTTGATTTTCACTTTTGGACAAGTTTACATTATCGTATCTAATCCTTTTGTGATTCATTAACCTACTTAAGACATATACATTTTTTTTTCAAGTATGCTCTTCTTGTTATTGCTCTTGTTGCAGGGTATTCATGAAGGGGATGAAAAAAAAAATCAGCATGACAGCTGGGGCCATGTGATGGAAGTTGCTTTTTACATGTGCGCATGTAAAATTGGGTGGGGCTTTGATCATTTGGTCACAGCCCCAATCTTGACTTTTTTATGGTGCTTTGTGGGTCAGCTGTTGCTAAATTAAGAGGAAGGAACCCATTGTGCCAAGATTCTTCCCTCCTTTTAATTTATATACCAAGTCTCAGGGACAAAGGACTGCTAATCTTTGTTTAAATGCTACTGTGATACCAGTGGAAAGAAAAGGTGGAGCTTAGATTATAATAAAATATACTGCCTGTTCCAGGAACAAACCAAAACTGAAGCATTTTTTTCACCACTATGCTCAGTAGCAAAACTGGTGTATCACACTACGCTGGAGGGAAACTACTCCTGACTTTGTTAAAATCTGGTTCACTAATTTTTCTAAAAAAATTAAATGAAAACCCTTTGTTAATTTTCTGGCATAATTTCCATCTCTGGTGGAAAAAGCAAAACACTTTTTCGCATCTCTGACATGCCCTTTACAGTTCACATTTTATCTCTTGTAGTATTGACTGTGTTACCAGGATATCAGTTCAAGATCCTGGGAAAAAGTAAAAAAAAAAAAAAGAATATATGCACAATGGTACTACACATCGTTAGATTTAGCGGGTTTCCGACTGAAGTGGATTATAGGTCATTAAAACTTAGGATGTAATACATTTGTTAGATTATAAAGTGCAACAGGACTCTATGTTATTTTTTGATGCAAATAGGCTAGCAGAGTTATCATTCTGGAAACTTTCTGACCCACCCAATTATGCTCTGCTTGACACATGTCCTGTGTCCCACATAGATTCCTCTTGCTATATAGGCCCCAGCAATGATTGCACTATATTGTCCTTGGGTGTTCTGCTTTTCCCAATTGAATGCTTTCTGACTTGAACTGCATGAGATTATCCTACCTCCCTTCCTTCCCAACATTCACAAATGTCTTCAAAAACAGGGGAGATGTCAGATTACAAAGAAAAATCCAATAGCAGAATAGACTGACTTCTGAACCCCCCTGGAGCCAACAACTTTAAGAAAAACCAAAACCTTAGTTTTTTTCCTTTTTCCTTTTAATAGGCGGTTCAGCTTTAACTCATCCTTGACAGGCTGGAACAATATGGCCATACAAAGACAAATGGAATAGATACATTTACTGATTGATCGACTCCTAGCAACCACTTACTGTAGATAGATTTTCTCTATGAAGATCTATCCCTAACCTGTTATTTCAGGTCTCCCTACGATATACCAGATAGCTGTATCTATTCAAATGAGTAAATTCAGATACCAAAACATTTTGTTGGAATGGTTGGGAATTTCTTTTAGTTCATTAAAAAAAATGAATCAACCAAACTATGCACATTTCTTTATAGCTGGGAAAAAACTTGATACTGAATGTTGAATTGACAGTTTTACCCACCCTTTAGTTTGTTTGCCACAGATTAATGAGTCCTTCCAACTGCTTTTCCATTTTACCACCAGTTGTTTCATGGCATCCTTTTACATTAATACAGTCTTTCTGTGTTATGTGGTTGCATGCAAACCTGGTAAGACAGATAGAGAGATGAAACCTTTTAATATCTATTAAAACAGAATCACCTGTTTTACTTCTTTTTCACTCTATAATTACTTTTTCCCCTTTGAATTTTCCTCAGGTAGAAATAACTTTTCTGCACACAGAACATTTCCTATAACAAATGAATGCCTGTGGGCTGACTTCAGCACCAGTCGTCTTAGAGCTCTTCCTTGACTTTGATCAACATAATATTCATTTATTACTGAGTCTGAAGAAAATTCACTTCTATCCATGCCTGCACTGAATAATTGATAAAAGATGTATACCATGACCTGTTTAGTGTTCTATTCAGCCAGTGCAATCATGAGGCTGTGCTGTGTTTTATGAGACAAACTAAATTAAAATGTAACTTTCTTTCAAATCTCTACAAGAAGTTGCTGGAATCAGTTTATGTATCAAGAAATGTAGCTTGCCCACATCACAGTGGTTAACAAACATTTAAAAAAAATCAGCTTATTTTAGGACTATCTGTAGAAACATTCAAATGGGTTGGAAAAAAAAACACTATGGTTCCACTGGCTTAGTAATTGGCTTAGTATAATTACTGTAATGTTTTAAAAAAGCATCTTTAAGACGTCAATGTACCATTCTGTGCAAAATAAGCATATCCTGTGGAAACATTTCCTGTGGAAGTTGAGGATAAATTGTACCTATGGTCCAGAAATTTGTAAGCAGAATTCACTTTAAGGGAGAGTTTGTTTCACCACCAATTTTCCTACGTATAGAATACATAGGATGAATTCTGCCCATTATACTATGTATACCTGAATGTTTGTTTTTCTGTTTGTTTCATTTTCATTAGTATGGTCACATCAGTGATGATTGTTGCAATTGCTTAAAAAAGTGGGCTGTGCTCACAATTTTGAAGCACAAATATAATTATTCATGACTCTTGCACTGAGTCTGGAAAGGCCAGGCAAAAATATTTATGCTGAATTCTAAAAATTCAAAGGTTTCTCATATTTTGGGGGAGTCTGCCAAGTGTTGAAACAGGAAGCGATGGAGAGGCTGAAGGTTCAGTGATTTGTTTTGCTGGAGTCTTATGAAGAACTCAGTTTACTTTGCATTATAAAAAATCACATCTCTTTGGCTCCCTTGTTCCACCTGCATTTCTTGTGAAATATGAGAAGGAATAAGAAATAAACTTTCTGTGACTACAAGGAGAATGTTGCATTTAAACTGCAAAAGGGAGCTTTGGAAGATATACTAATAGGAGGTAGAGTGAGCAAGGAAATTTTTCAAACATCAAGAGTGAGTTTAGAGACTCCTTTTAGGACAGATTTGATATTACATAGTAATATTTATTTAATTTAGCACTATTTGCAATCCTTCCCAATTATTAAGACTCTGGAACATGGATCACAAATACATAAAACCAACAATTTAAAAACAGAGAACATATTCAAAATACAATACCAAAAAATTAATTACAGTTACCCACCAGTCATCCCAAATCAATGACAAAAAACAGAATGGTCTTGTGGCTTTACAGAATACAAAGAGGGCTGGGGTCAAGCATATCTTTGGGAAAATGTATTCTATCAGATGGAAGCTGATGTTAATGAATGCTGTCAAGAGTTCTAAGGGTAACTAAAGGAGTGAATATCATTGACCAGAGTGGCCAACTCTGATCTGAATCCTGATCAGAAATAATTTAGATGATGTCAGGATTAGCCCAGGAAACTCCAGGAGACAGTACAGATTTAATCCAGCTAGGTTTAATGGCCTTTCTCCCGTTACAGAAATCTTCTCAGAGTGAGAGCAAATTCCAGGGTCACCCTCCCAACCTCCCTTGCATTCTTTAGGGAGGGTTCAGTCTCATCCTCTTATCAGTTCCTCATTGCTCTGGCGACGAGAGTAAATTCTTAACTCCTCTGTTCCTGACTCTCACAGATAATTCATTTCCACTAGCATCTTCTGTAGCTGGTTTCCTACCACTTTCTCAACAACAGAAAGGGAAGGTTGGAAAGAGGTAAAAGTTCTCATATTCAGCAAGGTTGGGGATGGCTTCTTCAAGAGAGGGTGCACCACATCTTTTTCAGAGCTGGTGGCATAACATGCTCCATACTCACCATTTCCTGAATCCAGCCACACATAGTCTAACCGGCTGCCCAAAGGATCTGGGATAGGCATGAATCTAGCCCACAGGTGACAAATCTCATACCATAAAGAACTCTAGCCTCTTCCCAGCTTCCACATGCTCAAAAGAATCCCAGGTTATAATATATTATGTTGTCAGAGTGGATATGAATGACTTCATCCATAAAGAAATCCGCAAACTAATCCAGATAGCCTGCAGACATTTTGTTCCACCATTCTTCTTAAAGTGTCCAGAATAGAACCACCATATGGGAATATATGGATGCAGTAAGCTTGTACCAGTGATTGTTGTGCCCACGTTTCAGTTGTGCTATCATAACTCTAGGCATCTTTTCAGTTGCTTCATTTCTCTTGGCTTCTCAGTAAATCGAATAGTCATTTAGGTTTTGTGATGGGGAATAGGCCTCAAAGGAGCAATCTGATCCAGTTTAGAGATTGACCAGAAGCAAAATAAAACTGTGTGCCAAATTGTCAGGTAAGTTGCTAAGTGTCCTCTGAAAATCTTCTGGATCCATTAGGCTGGATCCATTCTAATATGTCTTCCACTCTTGCAAAGATTCAGGGCTTTTGTGACCTGCAGTTTGATTAGGAAGTGGCCTGACAATGGCAAAGGACAGATATCAATATCCTCCACAACATTTCATACACTCTGAAATAAAGTTCATATCCAGTGTGTGCTCATCTATGCCAGTCAGGGCTGTAATCACTTGTGACAAGCCCATGGTCACCACAGAGACTACTAACTCATGAACTATACAGATCCCTCTCCAGGCTACTCACTCAAGAAAATGGCAGAAGCTCTAACCTGTTTCTTCAGACTACTTTTACACACAGGCATTCATAACCAGTCACTTCAAAGTTCATGCACAATCACAGCAACCTCTTCTCCCTGGATTTGACAATGTGGCCATAGAGAAGGTAGGAGGGCATATTTCTGACATCCCCATCACTACCCAACCAGGTCTGTGTAAGACATGCTGGGGCTGCACATCCATCCATGCCATGTTATAAATGGATATGACCTTGTTCTGCACAGACCTGGCATTTGCCAACAGCAACCTGAGACAAAAGCAGCCAACCATTTGCCAGGGGACAAGTGGCTTACAAGAAATGACCCTGCACCAATATGTGGGTCTGTCTTCCTCAACTGCCTGCTTACCTCTGCCCATCGTGTTAGCTTGTTTTGCTGGCTTCTGGCCATAATAAAGTTTTATTTATCTACCTCTGCCCATTATAGCCCTAATTTGAGCCCATACCACATCATCACCAAAGGTAAATATATCTTTCCCCAACTTCTTGTCATTGCATGTCTCTGCCATTCACCCATTTGATCAGCATCAGCTGTCATGTGCAAGACACATCCGAGTGATTAGCCTGATGTCAACACCCAACTTTATTCAACACTAACAGTCACTTACAGCAAGCCCTACTTAACCCACCAACTAGCTAATCAACCTCTCTGTAAGTTAATCACTCCTTACCGCTGTCCTCCTGCCCTTGGGCATATTAATGGTTATCCTACTAACCATTAATGTAAAATGTGGCTTGCTTTTGGTTTAGTGTAATATATGAACCACATTGTTGTTTAGCATTATGTACAGAGTAGGCTCCTACTCAACAAACCATGCCTGAAAAAAATTGTGATTTAGCATTATGTGTAAATGTAGTTTTAATTTTACTATTGTCCGTGATTTTTAAAAATGGCCTAGTGATGATTCAACATGTATGGTTGCACTTCCCACTACTAGGAAATGAAAGGAGCCCTAGACAATTTAGAGGGTTGGGTTGAGTCTTTGGAATATAAAAAGAGAAGCCCTTCATGAAGGAATATAAGTGCAATAAATAAATAAAATTTGATCCTAAGTACTGTTTGCAATAAACTTTGTAAATATTTAACTCCGGAACATTCAGTAACTTTTTTTCATTTATTATATCACAGTCCTCTTTAATATGGAATTTATGAAAAATCAGTGGAACAGCATTCAGTCTTCACACTTAGATGGGATTTTATAACCTCTCCCTTGGACATGTACATAGTTCTGTCTGGTATTTCTTAAATTACATAGACTTGTGATATCAGAACAAAAGTGCCTGCACATACACAAAAGCCTTTAGGTCTGTGGAATCAATATTAGAGACATAGACACTCATCTGGGATTCTTACAAGAAAGTGGAATCAGGCAATAACTTTAGAAGTATCTCATGAGGTGTACAACTATGGCTATATTATATATTTTATGGAACAGAAAGAGAGCTGTTCTGAAACTGGACTATACATTATAGTTTAACAATTTTTCTTCTCTTTCTATCTCTGCCAGAATAAACACCAAATGAACCTTAGATTAATCTCCATTTTGCCGGGAGGCTGGTTTTTTTTTAATCATCCTGGTATCTTTCAGTGCAGTACTTCTGTCCATGTTGCCACTAGTCCATGCTCAGCTGGTGACTTATTACACTATAGCGGTGTTTCTTATTGGAAGGACATGGATATGGGGGTATTGCTCATTTAGTGCATCCTTCCTAATTTTGTTGGATTAAGGTCTTCCTTCCCATTATGGTGACACTGTGTCTGAAAACAAGTCTTGCTCAAGCTTGCTGCTCTAACCTAAACTTTTTTTTAAAAAAAACCTTATTTTAATTAAAAAGCATTTTTATAAGATGGTGTTTAAAATGGAGAAATTACCAGATTCATTTTATGCAGTGATTTATGAAGGCAACACTGACTTGAAGGCAAGCAAGCAAGCAAGCAAGCAAGCAAGCAAGCAAGCAAGCAAGCAGGCAAGTAGGCAGGCAGGCAGGCAGGCAGGCAAGAAGAAAGAAAGAAAGAAAGAAAGAAAGAAAGAAAGAAAGAAAGAAAGAAAGAAAGAAAGAAAGAAAGAAAGAAAGAAAGAAAGAAAGAAAGAAGGAAGGAAGGAAGGAAGGAAGGAAGGAAGGAAGGAAGGAAGGAAGAGTGCTGCAAGCAGAGCATCAATCTCAGCCATAAACTATATTTATGACTCTGCCACATACTTCTCAGAGCCATTCTGAGAAAATAAAAGGGTGTGGCATGGTGATGGTTGCTGCAGTGCAGTATGTATATCGGTGCCTTCAAGTCAGTCTTGACTTCTCGCAACTGCCTGGATGAGTCCCTGCAGGTTTCTTGGCAAGATTTCAGAAGTGGTTTGCCATGACCTCCTTCCTAGGGCTGACAGTGATTGGCCCAAAGTCACTCAGCTGGCTTTGTGCGTCAGGCGGGACTAGAACTCAGAGTTTCCCGGTTCTAGGCTAGTGCCTTTAACCACTACACCAAACTGGCTGTTTTATATAAATATTAAATAGTGTTATTCCTTTCCAATCTTTACAAAAATCACTGTCTCAGACCTTGCAACTGAGAACTTTTCAAAGAAGAAAAAGCCTTGAGAATTGGCAAACTCAGTATTTTTATGGCCAAAGACATTTCTTTCAAGTTCAGCCTCCGTGCCAGGAGCTCAAGTTAAAAAAATTGATCTCTTCTCCTCATTTAATTCTTAGAGTATCCTGGTAAGGTAGCTTTTGAAGAATAGAATGAAAGAGAAAGGTATTACTGTCTCATGGGTCACTGCCAGGACAAAAGGAACTCCCGGCATGAGATGTGCAGGCTTTATTGATTAGTTATTTGCCATGGTTGTTTATGTTTGTCAACTTCTATGTATCATTCTTTTGTCATTTGTTAGGTCATTTTATATAATATGGGTGGCCATACACATCTTTTAAATCTATAAATATAAATCTGTTAAATAAATGATTTCTAATTGTGTGTATATCTTGTACACAGCCATGTTCAAAAATGTATCTTTGCATGATATAAGGAAGGATGGCCTTGGGGTGACATTTTTCCCCTATTAGAAATGCCTTTTGGGTATCAAGTGGTATTGCAACAAAATTACAGAAGAAACAAGGGGCAAGGATTGAAAATGCAATTTCATTAAGCTATTTAGTTGTTTACAGTACATGCATGTAAATGGTTCCTCATATTACAGGGTTAGCAGATTACTATCCCTACGTAGCATATTGTACAGACCTAGTTCTATACCCTCAGTAGCCATGCAAATAACACTGCTTTTCACATAACCACATAGTGTGTAGATGAATTTATAGAGGCATTCCCTTTCAACATGTGGATGCAACCAGTGCTGGGCGAGTGCTACAATCTTGCTTTTGAGTGATCATATTGAACATCTTCATATGTATCACACATGAGGGCTAAAGGTGTTTAAATAAAGGTGAAAGGGGAAACATACAGAAACTTGAGATAATAATAAGATAATAAGATGATAACCAAATAATCTGAAACTTTCATGCTATAACAGTTTGGCCATTTTGCTATGAAAAATTAAGAGTACGTGGATACTGAGGATACAAAGGTAAGAGCACCGTCCTTTTCTTTACCTGAGCTTAAGGATTACTCTTAGCAACTTCTCATTAGCAGAGATTAATCTAGGATGTTAAGCTAAGTTCAGGAGCAAAACTGGCTCAATATATCCAAAAAAAATAGAAAATATATATATTTTTAAAAAGTCCTCTGAAAGTCCATGAGAATAGATTAGGAGAGGTTTGAGAGCAACATAAGGCACAGTATATATGTGGACAATACAAGCAAAAAAGCATTACAGCACAAACAAAATTCAGCATTAGACAACAAGTATCCATAGCAGCTGATTAGGTCTACCTGCTGGCTAATCCCTACTAATACATTTTAAGGCATTAGGGAGAATTTAACCTTTTTTCTGACCTTCTGCCACTGTTGTTTCATCATACAGGCTGGGTACATACATCTCACTAAACCATGATTTATGTGCTTGCACATACTTCTCTTTTGGAAGAGATATATATGATGATTTCTTTTTCTAACAAAAAAATGATAGAATGTTGGAAGTTGCTACCTAACAGTTAAAATAATAGCAATTAAGTTTTAAATGTCATATGAAGGTTGGATGTTAGGCAACCAACTTTTAGAGCAAAATAAATTTTTTCGTGCAGAGGCTTTAACCTTGTTAATGAATCCAGATTAGCTAATAATTAACTTGTTGGTGAGAATAGTAAATATTGGTTTAGGCACAGCACTTTTAAAATTCCAATATAGGCATTTCATAAGTATTAAAAATACTGTAGCTCATAATAATTTAAATTGACATATCTGGAAGAGGGTTAGATTACCAAAAATGTACCCTAAAATGTTTACTGAAATAAATGCTTTATTTAAATAATCCTTCAAAACATTTTCTAAAAATGTGAAATTATCCATTCTGTTGGTTTTTGTTTTTTAATGAAGAAAAAAACGGCTATTTTCAGGCTTCAGTGTTTTGTTTTTGAACCTTACTGAAATATTGCAAAATGTTCAGAAGGGTAAAGTCCAGAGTGAAGACACAGCTACCATCATGGTTCCATAGGATAGGATAAATCCCATCAATATTTCCATCTCTCTCTCTCTCTCTCTCTCCCTCCCTCCCCCTCTCTCTCTCTCACTCACACACATACCTGTACATTCTGGGCCCTCTCCCTTGAATAGTAAGAGTATACAGAGGAAAATATTTGTCAAGTGCAGCATATCATAACCTAGTGTTGAAGATTTAGGGGAAATGCTGCCTTTGCCAATATTCCTTTACCAAATCTTGCTTCTCATGTAATGTGAACTCAACGTTGGATATAAAAAAAGAAATCCTCCCCACTTTCAGCCCCACTGTCAGGCTAGGAATGAGTGGATGGCTTCCTTTACAAGGTCTGAAGAAACTCTTTCAGGGTCAGGGGATCTATATCGTTCCTTCTCAAACCTTTTCCTATCTTGTTTTTATCTAAGCCATTTTGGCAGATGCTTCCTTGGCAACAACCACCTCTCTAAATAAAAAAGATGAAAGTTGCTATTGCCTTTTTTAACATGACAAAGCATACAAAACATAATAGATATAAAGTCCAACAGGCAAACTCTCTTTTTCTGGCAGGTATTCTTCTGATTTTGGGATGAGAAGTGCTTTGGACACCCAAAACTGCCAATATAACTTGGGAGGTCATCCTGTTGGCTTCCTTCCCTCTGAGCTTGTGTGGTATGCTGGGTTAGTGTTATTATGGATTGATTAAGCGTGCCTGGGATCCAATATTTCCTGCAGAGTCTCTGCAAAGGGCTGCTCTAAAGTTTCAGTACAGTGAGCAGCAGACAACCCTACCCCTGACTCACAGGTCGTTTTTCATCTGTGGAGAAGATACATCTTTAGCTACTGCAAGGTTAAAATGCAACACAAGGCACTTATTTTTGTGTTGAGGCATGTTGACCAGGTATATGAATTTGTGATTTTTCTGGGATATAATGTGAAGTTATATTAAAGACATGTATCTGAGCATGTGCGGTGTGTGTTTGTTTTACTACTGTCGAGCCATTACAGTCTTAGCTACTATTTAGTGATTGTATTACCACCACTAAACCCCACTGAATAAACAGGAATGTATATCAAGAATGACTTGCAAGAAATGTTTGCCTTGAGTCCTGCACTCTAATAATTGTGTGAAGGAAGATACAGGACTGGGGAAAGCTGTATTTCTGCATATTATGCAGTTGCTGGAGTTGTAGGGCCCTTCATGGGAATTGTGAAAAAAAGTGGTGACTTTATAAGGGTGAGGCCAAGACAGGGGTATTATGTGGGAGGGGGGAAAAACAAAAGGCAAGCATTCTAGCTTCCTCCATCTCCTTCAATTTAAAAACCTTTCAAATAAGGATTAGTGAGAATCACCTTTTCAAACACCAGAAGATCTGTAAGCGACACTGAACGTATTTGGCCTCAAGATCATTGTTCACTTTCACAAGTGCACAGATGAACATTCCCAATATACCCTGTGAGCAAAAAGAGAGAATATAAATTGTAAATATCTCTTTTCTAATCTCTTCCTTTTACTAGTATTACACTGGATCCTCTTGCACAAGATATGACTTTGACAAGAAATATTGCATAATAACTTATAGTTTATTGAGCTGCATAGTTGGTTGCCCTTCTGAACTCTTAGCTGATCCTACCTTCTCATCTGAGTTTGGAACAACAACAATAACAAAGAACCATTTTGTAGGTTTTGAACCCATTCAAACTTTTTAAAGGTCCATGGGACTGGGATATTCAAAGCAAATAAGTAGGTTTCCTAAGCAGTCAGTCAAGATGTGTGCAGAAATGCACATCAAGCATTTTTTTTTTTTTTTAGTATTACTGTTGCCCTCTGAACAGGATCTATTTTGTTGGCAAAGGTAGTATGTGTATATTAACTTGCAACCTTAGCAATTAAAGGGTAAAAGAGAAAGCAAACTACCTGTTCCCATGCGAGCCCCACCTTTCTCTACTTATCAATGATAGGCTGAATGAATAGCTAAATCCCAGCCTTTGGAGGTCATTAGTAGATGACAGCAAGGTTTATTTTATTTCCTTTGAATATGGAGGTCAATTTTTATTTTCCAAACCATCATGTGTTTTCACAGGAAACAATCTGAAGATGTGGAGAAACAAGAAGTTTTTTTTTTAAAAAATGGCACAGCTGCTTCCAGTTCAGATACTTCATTACTACCTTTCCAGAGATTGGAGAGATTGCAGAGGGGCATCTAGGGAGTAGATGGTATTATGGCTGCAGTGAAAAAAAGAATTTATTTTTAGGACATCTCCCTCTGCCCTTGTGGAGATGACAGAGATTAGACCCAGTTTCCCACTAAGATCATCCCATCAGACATAAAGAAACTATTCCTTTCCCAAGCCCTTTCCCAAGCCCTTTCCCAAGCCCTTTAATTCCTTCTGTACCAAAAAGAAAGAAATATTACTTACCTTAACAAAGGCAGAATGAAACTGACCCCTGGCAGCAGAGATCTAGGCCCACGTAATTGTATGAGGCAATATTAATAGGGGAAAGTCAATAATATAATTCAGCAATACCACAGATGTTCTATGTAAATTGAAAATCCGATTAATCTCATCAGCATTCCACTGCTCATTATTAAGCGTTCAGTAGCAATCTCTAGTGCTGTTGCCATTTCCAAAAAGGAAAAGGGTTTTCTTAGCAATAAAGTGGCTCCACCTACAGACACAAAACCATTTTTCTTCTATGGTCCCAAAATCCTGACAGCAAATCAAAGTCCACTCTGCAGTTCAAACTTCCTTAAAAAAGATCTTATATTTCCATTGTGCTTCGTTGGAACCCAACAATTGTTGTTTTAGTACTGTCTGATTTTCTTCTTCTGAATTGCACTCCGTTTTTCATTAACCATGATGGTGGTAACAAAGTGATTTTAAATAAATAAATAAATAAATAAATAAATAAATAAATAAATAAATAAATAAATAAGCAAATGAATTGCTTTTAGATTATTCTGTGTACATAGAGTTGCTTACCACTGTTTTTGGTAAAATTACTTAGCATGACATTGGTTTTTCTCACTGCCTAATCTGCTATTTGACTACAGAGGAATCAGGGCTGGGAGGAGTTGGATTTATCTGAAAGTAGAATGAGAGAATCTACTAATCTTAACAAAGAAGTACAGGAAAAATCAATTGAACATGATAAACCAGAACAAGATTTGTTGGCCGGTCACACATGCCTAGTCTTGTGAATATCTGCTATTGAAGCAGCCAGGAGGATTTCCTTTCTTTGCCATGCAATGGCTGCCTTAAGCCAGGAATGAGGATTATGTTCACCATGCTATGGGCCTCTCTGGTAGAAATTACAAACCTCAGTAAGGACTGATAAACAATTGAATAGAATAAAGTAGACTAGACAAGGCAAAGAAATTGGCTCAGTGTTTTGGGATCTGATGTCATTCTGCCAAGATTTGTTAGTTAGCTTGACCATTTGCACTTTGCAGCACATTACCCCTGGAGAACCTGTACGTTTAGCTTTTCTAGTGGCAAATTATTTTATAATTTATAAACCAGCAATCATTAAAATCATATCTGAATGATTAGAAATGCCCACATGGGAGATTTTCTCAATTCTTATTGAGAGGGTTTTTAAAAAGAAAATAGTGCAATAGACTTGCTGATTTTTTAAATGTGGAAACATTATGGATCAGGTTTATGTCTGAATATTTTTAAAATGTATTTAAAATGTTGTATTTTAATTTATATTTATTCTTTTTACTGTAAACCACCCAGAGTCACTCTGCAGTGAAATGGGTGGTGACAAATTTGAAAAATAACTAACTAACTAACTAACGAACTAACTGATGAAGACCAGAATAGATGGATCTCTCTATCCCCAGTATACCAAATTCTAGCTACATGATTCTTTTTTAAAAAAAGATACAATTCAGGGAAAAAAGAAAACAAAAAACAAAAAAACAAGACTAGACAAAGCAGGGAAATCTACAAGGTGTGGTCAAAATAGTCAAAATGGTGGCCACGATGGTGCAATCAAAGCTTTGACTGTTTTTTACGTGTGTCATGTGCTCTTCCTCTAGTATTAAAATGCAGCACCTTCTCACTGTCCTTTGTAGCAGTTTAACTAAAGTAACTGATCCAAGAAATCATATTTATAGTAATTTCACAGAAAAAGTTTTGTATCAGTGCTGAGAGACACCTTTGAAAAAAGCCCCCGCAACAAAAATATCCTAATAATATGCGACAAGGCAGACCTGATCAATGAAATTCATTAATTTTGGCATAAGTGTTGAAAATAACAAGAAATATTATCTACTGGGTATTTTTGCAGAAATTGTTTTAGAATCACCATAGTTTATAATATAAACATTATCTTTTGCCACACCATGTAGTATTGCAGATATTTTTGCAAAAACTTTTTGGAAAATTATAGTCAAACTTCACTTGGACAAAACTGTGGCTTGGATCAATAATGAAGAGTTAGATCTTGACTATGCAGATGCCATAGAAATGAAGTATTGTTGCTATTCAGTCTCTTTTAATATCAGACAGGCTGGCTTACTTTTTAGACAACAGCAGCTAAAGCTGTTATGTCCAGCTAATATTATCCAATCCAGAATCCAGTAGTTGTTGCTTTCTGATAGCCTGAGCAAGAAAATTTCTCTGTTTTAAAAGTTAAAGAAGAGGCTATAGATTAGTGGTAGAATACAACCATTTTATGAATTGGCTGGGGAATTTTGGGAGTTGAAATCCACATGTCTTAAAGTTGCAAGTTTGAAAAACATTGGTATAGAGCTTTCTAGTTTCAGAGTCACTGCTTTCAAATTCAGACTCACTGCTCCAACACCTTCTTTGCCTTTGCCATTCTTGGTTTGTGTGTTTGCTGTAAACCTATTTCTGAGAAAAGACCATTTGGTTAGGAGCCACAAACTGAGCAGAGCTGAATGCACTATGGAACTTCCTATCCAGGTTCTTCAGATTAACCAGCATCCAGTGCCATGCATGTTCACTGAGCAGGGCATATGGAGGCAAATGACAAAACAAGCATTTGTGATGTTGCGATACAGCATTCTGATGAAACCCCTAGTTATAACAGACTTCTTTGGTCAGCATTCAAGATGATTAGAGAGGGAAAAACCAATATGGGATTATCTTCCATGATACAGATATACATTTCTTCTTTGGACTGAAAGGATGAAAAGCAGCTTGTGGGCTTTGAAGATCTGCTAGTTCTCAGCAATGAACATGGGACACTTTTGGTTATATAGAAGGACATAACTTGAATTTAGCTATCACATTGGCTTCTTTCAATAAAGCCTTCCTTGACCTAGTGTCATTCAGATGTTTTGGATTTTCAGTCCTATATTCCCCCAGTTTGGGAAGGCCAGCTGGAAGCCATGATGTCATTTATTTATCATATTTATATAGCCACCCATCTCACACAAGGTGACTCTGGGGGGCGTACAACAATTTGCATTACATTCAGACAAGCACCCACATTTCCAGAGTTATTTAGTCTAGCAGTTACAATTCCTTCAAAATTAATTTTGTTCATCCACTGAGGAATAATTCAGAGGAAAGCTCACTTATATAAAACGAAATAATGCTTTTAAGCATCCCCCCCCCACCTTACAAGACTAAATCCACTGTAACCACTTTTTCATCAGAAACTATTGGCTGATCCATTGCTGTGGGTAAGGTCATACCTTCTGAGATTAGGTGGGTGGCTTGGGGAGATAACAAACTTTTTCAAATATTGCAAGCATTCAAAAACGACAGCCTACAAAGGGAGCGGCCTGTTTGAATGTCTGGCGTCTTTGCTGTTTCTTCTCCTTTTGCCTGCCCGTGCAAGGATCTACAAGCCTTACCTGGGGCAGGAAAAATGCAGAGGCAGAGCCAGCAGTGGTCTCTGACAATGTTCTTATCTATTATTCTGACATAAAGTTAGCAACCTTTTGTACCATGCAGATTGCTTTATCTAAAAAGAAATTAAATCACATTGCTCTTGTCCTATTGCTGAGTGAAATGCACAGTTCCTTTATTGCTTAATTATTTCATTGTTATTTGTTTAAAGTGCCACTTTAAACAGTGGATAAAATTATTTCAGATAAACAAGCATTGGAACCTGACTTCTGTCAGACTTGGTGCACTAAATTTAACAATGTCAACTGCAAGTCTTATTCTGCTTTCTGAAGACAAATTATATAGCTGAGAGAAAAACATAATTTGTTTTCCATAGGGCTAAAATTTAGAATGCCCCATGTAATCCTCCATTCGAGGGCTCCTGTTTTTAAAGAGCAGGTGTCACTTGTGAATACAAGGTTCTGTTAGAATACTGGGAAATGATGCAACATCTAAGAGAATAAGATGGCAGTTTCTAAGAATGGCTGGAGAAGTAGTCTTGATCTTTAATTCTACCATGAATACAGTTCATACTGAAGACATATAATCTGTTTCATCCTAAACAAATGACAAATGTGAATCAATGTATGTGAACAAGTCTGTACTCTTGATACTCCTTTTCAAAATGACTGTGTTAAAAGGGATCTTGATGAAATAGGCACAAGGGTCAACTTTGGGTTCATGAATGAGTCTGAGATCCAGAAGCATAATGCAGGAAATCTATTTTGTATTACAAATACATTAATTTGGGAACAATCCAAAAGTACATCCAAAAGTATGACTTTGGGACTAAAATGTATGTTGCTCTCTGTATTTTTAATGGAATAGTGACATTTATTAGAGATTGAAAAGTAATACATGGAAAGGCATTTTTTTACCTGCCAATTTTATTTCACTTCTAAACTTTAAGTATTCATTTGTTCTTAAATTTGTTCATTTGTACATGAGTTTTCTGTCCTTATATTCAGCACTATCATTCCAAAGATTAATAAGCAATGTGTAGAATCCCCACCCTCCACCTAAAAAAGCAGGTCTGGCAATAATCAGAATCAGAAACTTGCCTTCCTGAAATGTTTTTGATCAAATATTGTATACCCTTAAGGTCAACATTTTCCAGTGTCTCAGAAATAGAGTTTATAATGGAAACAATTGGCAGCCAGGTGTTTCTGGATTTGCTTGATCTCTAATGTTAATTCGGCATTCAACTTAAAACAAAAAAAAATCCCCTCTCACCCCTTTGGGTGGTACGTGTCTTCCTCAATCTTGGGTCCTGTACCAGAGGCCTGGGAGTTTGAAGGTTCTGCGCAGTATCTTAGCTGTTCCTAGCACTGAACTCTTCTGGACAGAGAGCTCGGATGTTGTTCCTGGGATCTGTTGGAGCCACTCTTCGAGTGGGACTACTTTGGCCTTTACTTTCCACATCCTCTCTATTTCCTCCTTCAGGGCCTGGTACTTCTCCAGCTTCTCATACTCCTTCCTGATGTTGCTGTCACTTGGCACTACTACATCTATCACCACTGCTGTCTTCTAGTCCTTGTCTACTACCACAATGTCTGGTTGAATGGCCAGTATCTGTCTGTCCATCTGGATCTGGAAGTCCCACAAGATCTTAGCTGTTATTCTCCATGACCTTCTGTGGAATTTCCCATCTGGACTTGGGAGGGTCTAGTCCATATGCTGTGTAGATATTCCTGTACACAATGCCAGCTACTTTCTTTTTTATGCTGTTCCTGCCTGCATTTTACACCTTGCCACTATGTATTGGACTGTCTCTGAGGCCTCTCTGCACAGTCTGCACCTTGGGTCCTGTCTAGTGTGGTAGATCCCTGCTTCTATGGATCTGGTGCTTAGTGTCTGTTCTTGTGCTTCTATGGTCAGTGCCTCAGTGCTGTCTTTTAGTCCAGCCCTTTCCAGCCACTGGTAAGATTTCCCCATGTCAGCCACCTCAGCTATCTGTTGATGGTACATCCCATGCAGGGTCTTGTCTTGCCATGGCACTTCCTCTGCTTGAACTTCCTCCCATGTCTCCTGCTGCCTCAGGCATTCTCTCAGCAGCTCATCTTTGGGTGCCATCTTAGTGATGTACCCCTGGACGCCCTGGGTTTCATCCAGGACAGTGACTTTGACACTCACCAGACCCTACCTGCCCTCTTTCCAGCTGGTGTACAGTCTCTCTCTCTCTCTCTCCCTCTCTCTCTCTCACACACACACACAGAGTATGTCTATAAATAACCTCTCTGGTCACATGTTGATCACATTTAGGAAATTGAAAATGGGAACTTTTTAAAATTAATAATTGATTTCTTTAGAACTGAAAAATCTGCACAAGATCATAGAAGCAACTCCTTTCCATTCTTTTAACACAAATACATGAGCTTCTGAAAAGAGAGGAAGAATGCAGAGAGATGGAGTTATTACTAGACAAGGCCACCTCACTTGGAATTATTTGGAGGAAGATAGTAAGAATCAATGCAAGGGGATGGCAAAGTGGTAGGAGCATCAGCGTATCCCAGGTCTCCTTAGCAGGTCTGAAATAAAATAAGCATAAAAAAGCAACGGGTTCTTCTCTCCCTACCCCCTCCATCTCTAGTGGTGCCCAGGAGACTTATACTTACTATGTCCTAGAACTAGAATGACTGGGACTTCTTGCTGATTAGGGTTTTTTTTTTTTTAATGTGAAGATATCTTCACACATAGTAAATTAGGCTAAAGAAGTTGGGACATTATAGTTTTATGTCATGGTATACCCAGATTTCTCTTTTTTCTGTGTGCCAATTTCACACTTGTATAAATCTTTTCAATGATAGCAGCAATAACCAATAGTAGATTTTTCTCTTTCTCTTATTTTGTTTCTGCCTTGTGTTCCATTTCACTTTCTTTTCAATTTAATTTAACAATTAATTCCTGAAATTGTTTGCTCATTTCCAGTTTCTTTCTTTTGTCTTATCCAGGCTGCTGGGCAACACTAATAATTGTAATCATTGATGCAGTACAGTTCAAAAAGATCAGATCAGATAAAATCAAATCAGATCAGATCAAATTCTTTATTACAGGTCAGTGACCCAGACTAAATAAGACTTACTAAATAAAATCTACAGAATATAGCTACCAAATGAAATAAGCCATACAAGGTAAAAAAGATATAGTCATGCTTGCACTATTTTGCTATCAACAATGTGTAAGTTTTACAGGCTGCAAAAACAAACTTTGCCATGGTGAGAGTTACCTTGGGGTCCTTATCTGCCAGTAAAAATTGAACATAAAATCTTCAGTCAATCCTGAAAATGTGAGGGCTTACTGTATTTTGATTCTAATTCTATATCAAGGATCGTTTGCTTAAGCAGTGCCATTGCCTGATCTTGCCAAAGGGCATGAATATTCCCCTTGAAAAACTCAGTTTATATGGTTCATGGGGTCACGAAGAGTCGGACACGACTTAACGACAGAACAACAAACAACATTACTTTTTGTCAATCTGAAGTTTCCAGGAGGAATCATATTTATTGATTAATATTACCTATATTAGACCTTGAGGTTGGCAATGAACCTTTAGCCCGTATTTGAACACACACAGTTGTGCTTTCATCTCAACTTTTGCAAAAAGATAAAACGATTCAATTCTGGACACTATTGATTTGCATACAGGTAGGAACTTTTGGATTAACCTGAAAGAACAGCTGGTGGATGGCACTACAGTGCTGCTCTGTGAACAAGACTTGGTAATCTAGAAAACAAATATCCAGGAGGTAATTCAGATGGAAAGAAGTTTATAAATATCATTAATAAGAGGCAGTGAGCTGGATCAATATGCAGAATTTAGGGAGTATTGAACAGGAACCTCATCTATAGAGAAGAGGTTCCACAAAATACCTACTACAGAAGGGCTTTTGCACAACTGTTATTTTGTCTTCAGGCTCAAGCATCACCAACTTCACAGACTCCTTTCGTTTTTTGTTTTTGCTTTGAAGGAAATGTTTTCCTTTAATGTATAACTGACACATGTAGTAAGTCCCCCAAGCATGCAGAAATCACTACCTTAATTTTAATCTCCAGTTTGCTCCAGTTTGGGATAGGTTCTCAACCATCTGAGTTCATTGTTAGAAGGCATGGTGATCTTCCTGCTTCTCCTTCCCTAGTTGATGATGATAAAGACAGAAGCAAGAGCAGGGGCCATTTTAATTGGTCTACAAAAACTATTTGCTGATAAGAGTGCATTGTTTACTGTGGTAAACCAAAGGAGAAGAATTTGGATATCTAGTACTTGATAATGGGATGACACTTTATGTCTGCTGAAGATTGTATCCAACCTGTACCCAGCCTACAATACTATAGAAAAGTAAATGCATACATTAAAATATCTTGTTGTTGTTTTGCAAGAATGAGTTTATGATCTGAGCTGCAGACAGTACCAGGACTTGTTTTTGCTGACTGAATACAGCACCTCAGTACTTGTTTGCAGAGGGTAGTTAATCTGATTTCAGCATTGTCCACCCAATAATGTCTATTGTTTTTAAGGGCTATTGAGGACAATGGTTTGTGTAATCAATACACCAAAAATAGACATCTTTATGGAACTCTCTTATTTTTTGATTACTCACCAGTTATTAGCAATGCAATCTTGGGTGTTCTTGCCTCTTCTCAATCTGCCTTGTACAACTACGGGTTTCGTTCCATGTATTATTGAAGTCTGAACTGCAACATTTGAACGTTATCTTACTAGAAAATGAACTACCGTAAGTCAGCTGTTTGACAGTCTGAACATTCTTTGCACTGCCTTTTTTTCCGGGAGTATTGGAATATAAATTGATAACATCCAGCCCCTTGGTCACTGCTCAGTTTTCCGTATATGCTTAAAAATACATTAAGCATTTTAAAAGCATCATCTTTTCTGAATTTAAACAGTCCTGCCAGTATTTCATTAAGTCTTGCAGCTTTGCTGTTAGTAATATTTTCTAGAATGCATCTAATGCTACTTTTCAGAATGTCTAACTATAATTCAGTGACCAAACTTTTGTATATCTTCAATTTGGTGATCACTTTTATACAATCCTTTATCATGACATTTCTTCTTTATAATTTTTTTCTCCAGTGGATATTTACCATATTTGTTTTTTATTGCCCATGCTTCTAGAATTTTCTTGAATAAATCTCTGGTCTGTCCCATTCAGTGTTTTCCTTAACTTCTTTGTATTGCTTATTTAGATGTCTTGTTCTTTTCTGGAATTCAGTGTTTAGTTGGGCACAGTTTTCTCTGTCTCTGTTGCTATATCTTTTCTGCCTTTCTTCACCTATTATCAATGTGTCAGTAGATAGCCATTTTGCCTTCTTCTGCTTTTTGCATTTGGCAATATTTTTGTTTGCATCTTCTTTAATGATGTCCAAATTTTCCCCCAGACTTCTTTGAACTCTCTGTTTATTGAATCAAATCCATTTAATCTATTCTTTACTTTCACTGCCTAATCATATGAAATATTGCTGAAGTCATATTTTGTTGGTCTGATGATTTTATTTGTAGTTTTTGCAAGAAGTTAATGACTAAGAGTATTCTCACTTTGATTTCAATATTTTCCATCCAGCAATGTCCATATGTAAGGTATTTGCTATAAACATTGAATTTTCTTGGCAGAATTCTATATTAGTCTGTCTCTTCCTTTGTTTTGGACACTAAAGCCAAATTTTCCTGTTATTTCAGATGCTATTTTATTTCAAACTCAGCATTCCAGTCTTCTAGTATGATATTTTTTTCTGATGTGTGGGCAAGATACATATATTAAAAAAAACCAAAAACCCAAATGAAAAATACCTAGCTTTGAAAGATCAGCCAAAATATGTGGCTAAGTTTATTTTATGAATGTATGTATCCCAAATATTTGTATGGCATCTACTCTGGGCAGCATGCAATATGCATACATTAAAACATCCATTAAAAATCAATCCAACATTAAAACAATCTTTAATTAAACTGTTAATCACTGAATGACCTAAGGAAGAAGGCTTTATTTTCCAGTTTCCTAAAAGACAACTTCAGGGACCAAAGTTGTGAGGGGATGCTATTGAGCATGACCTTTTCTATTCCTCCTGATCTCTCTAGAAATTGGCACCTGCAGCCTCCACCTTCAGCGAGGCCATGTAGGTAGGTCAGATGGCCCTTAAGCTAACAAGGAACCAAGACATAAAAGGCTTTATGGAATATTCCCAATTCCCACCTGAAATTAGATGCAGAACTATACTGGAAACCAGTGGAGCTCCACAGGAGTTTTTCTGGTGAACCAATAGTGTTGGATAGCTGCATCCTGTGCCAACAGTTTTCTTATGGTGCAGCTTCTGACAAGTTAGGCTGCTTTTTCCTTTTGCATTCCACGATCTGATGTAGCTACCACACTACATCGATGGCTGCCACTAGTAAGCTTGGTGTTGGAGAGGAAAAATAAATAAATGCATAATGTCATCATAGAATCAAAATTCCAGATAATGCTGATTGGAAGAAATTCAATATTACTGTAAATAGTTTCACTTAAAGCTGTTCTACCCCAATCCCACACACCCATTTTTCCTATCAGTGACATACATACAGTATATATATTTTAAAGTATTTCTTTTAAAGCATCAACTCTTTCTTTACTCTTGCAGACTTTTCTTTACATTGCAATTGATTATGAATGTTCTAATTGCCACACTGACTCCAGAATCTATTATCCAGGTTTCTCATCTAAAGAACAAATCAGTCCTATACCAGATCAAACCCCATCAATCCTTGAGGAATTTTACAATTCCTATAGCCAATATGTTGAATCCCTTCTTTCTGGCCAAATAACTTATTCCATTTGTATCTTTTTCCAAAGTAATTTCTTCCTTCATTTAAATAATCAACTTATAACATTCAGAATATTCCCTTGTCTTTTTCATTATTATATATTAAAATTGGTTTGCCACAGATGCATTATAAAATCTTGAAACAGTAGCGAGGGAAACCCTGGCTTGTGTTTGTTGTATCTTTTTAAATAATGGTTTACTTTGTAGACCTCTTGCTTTTACAAAGACTAAATCCAGTCCTCAGCCTGTTCAGAGAATGGATGAGGAACCTGGACGAGTGGTATTAATACTTCTGAGTCTGACAAAATGAGTGGTGGGGTGGGGGAGGGAGCTACAATATGCTTATATCTTTATAAATTTAAGGCAGCTGGATGTTTTGGCACAATTGGTGTATTTCACCATAAAAACAGCAGTAGTCCAGACCTCCAGGTTCCTATGGATGCATACTAATGATATTATTCATGCTTCCTTGCTGATGCAATTCTGGAAAGAAGGGATTTTTTTTTCTTTGCAGAGATTTTTCTCACATAAGATTTTAAACCTCCCCGAATGCTGAGTACTATGCAAGTTATGATTATTCCTGGTCAATCAAAAGAAACTGGGCTTAGTTTTACCAGTTCAAGTAACATACAGTAGGGAAACTAACATATGTTGTGGGAGTTGCTGTTTTATACATCTGGAGGGCATCAGTTTGAGAAAGGCTGTTAAGTCCTATTTATTTTGCTTAGCTTTCAAGCTGCTGTCCTGCCTCCCCCCCGTGTTGCCCTTAGTGATCATGCTTGTGATATATACTTTCTCAGTTTATTTTTCACCTTGTTAAGCCTTAAAGCTGAAAAACAGCACAATTTTATAAACAGAAAACAACTTGATATAGAATTAATATATGAGAGGAAAGGTATCACTGACCAGGATCCCAGTCAGCAGAGAGATCCTTTTGAGCAAAATGTGCCTTTCCTTTTGCTCTATAGTTTACTATACTGATATGTTTCCGGAAAACCCCTCAAAATCCAAAGTGCATAAAAGTTACTGGAACCATTAGGTGGGGCAAAATATGACTTTTTTTCTCTGTACTTTTTTCCAATGTTTAATTTTGATGTCTTGTAAATAACAAAGGAAATGCCAAACATGAGAACTGAGCTGGAAACAATGGTGCCAGTAATCAGCTGAGAACCACTGATATCTTGGCATATCAGCTGCTCTACATGATTATAACAAGGTTAGTCCATTACCTCTAGATTTTCAATATTACTTGTTTCAGAATCATCTTAACCTTCTTGTAAGGAAAGGGGTATTCAGTATTCATTATTATTCTTTTTCTCAAGAGGAATGTTAAGATTTATTTAAAGCATTTTACCCTGTTTATTTGGGCAATAAGATCCTTGAAGGGACTTTGATCAAATTTCTTCAAAGATTAACAGATATCCTCTAAAAGTACATCAGTTTCTTCTGAAGCAGGTATTTGCTAAACTCATAGCGGGGTGTTGAATTCTAAAGGAATTCTACCGTTTCCTGGTCTTTGCTGTAGGTTTCCTTAAGACATACTGCTGACATCACAAAGTCTCCTCTCAGATTCCTCCCCTCCCTCTGGTTTCCTCATTCAGGTAATTCCAACTCCGATTCTTACCAACTTGTTTTTGACTGACAGTGAATGCAAAGCGAGTTAGGGTGGGTAGTGGAGAAAAAGGAGGGCTTTTGAAAGCCTTCGTATATACATTACCTGAAGGCTAGATCCACTTTCAATGAAGGACTATCAGGCTTGTCATGAAAGTAAATTCAAGAAAGGAATTTGAACCTTGCTGCTTTACAGGTAAGAGGTAATTATGAAGAGGAATGCAGAGTTCCTTATTGATAGTGAAAACAATTTACATAGAAATGCAAAGCCGTCAAATTAAGGCTTGCTTTAACTAAGGATTTAAAAAAAAATCCTTTGAAGTTTACGTAAACAATTCTGGAAAGGAAAGCCTTCTGTCTGCTGATGAGGTTCAGGTTGTGAAAGAAAAGTAAAGGTATGTAGTTCTTGATGGGAAAATAAAAAACAGAACACATTATTTCACAGAGATGAGATGTAATTGATCTTGAAGATGTCTCTGGAAAGTGGTGACATATACAACAATTTAATGTGACACTGATTTGTGAAGAGATATTTTATTTTTTCATGCTCATTTTTTCTTTTCTTAAATAGAGAATAAACTTTAATGGATGTATTTCTTAACTAGATAAGAAAGCTTTATTAATTAGGTGAATAAGCAATTTTTCTGCAAGGTTTCTGTGCTAACTGTAATAAGGGCAAAATTTTAGTTGGAAAATGTGGGTATTTTAATTGCATGCTGATGCTGATGAAATATGAAATCTAAGTTGTAAATGTTATTAATGCATTTCAACTTTTTTTAACCTTTGAGTTATTTATCCTTGTGTAAAACTTACACTTAAACCAATTTAGAGGTAAATCAATGTTTTCCATTTTGTTCTAGATCCAAAACGTAAAATATTTAATATGAGAAACATGAAGATACATGCCATATTTAAATATATATCATATTTAACTAATATGATTTTTTTTCAGTTAATTGGGATTAATTTCATCTATTGACACTTAATCTTTAACTTAATTTTAATGTCAAATGAGTTTGTGATTCAAGCCATCTGCTGTAACAAACTGGGAAGTAACATTTGAGAATCCTATGTTTTCCTGTAAACTTTTCCCAATCAAGTAACTTGAGGTTACTACAGGTCTACAACTTGCAGAATTTCCAATCAGCTAGCTGCTGTAGTCACAGCACTTCTGGAAGCATAGATGATGTCATGATAATCTCCACTCTTCCATAATTTCATTCTCATATTGTACACAAATATGGGTCTTGTATTGTATTGTCATGATGCATGTTTCATCACTTGCACTCCCTCCCCCGTTCCCACAGGTGTTTATGCCTGGAAAGCATCTGGTTGAGAAAAAGTGATCCCAGATAAGCATTATAGTACATACATTATTTTTATTCCCTTTCACTTATAAAGCAGGGTTAGCACATGCTTACATTTCTCCTATTCCAGTTTTAAAAAATTAAGATTACTGTTATTCTTTACAATATACTTATTAAAGGCACAAAGGCTTCTTAAGTAATTTCAGTGGTTGCACTATAACGGTGGGTAAATACACTATGAGGTATCCTAAGTAGCAGTTGTTGTCTTTACTTTTGTCAATAAATAGGTCTTATTTGGTCTGATAACTAGGTATGTGCATGGAAACATCTGTGTGTATAATGGGTTAATTCCATCCATTTAGCATATATTGATGTGCCTTGACAAATTTTAAGAATCATGCTACACATTATAGAGGGCAATGCAAATTATCCTCTATAATGTGTATATAATGCATATTCTGGTCACAGAACTCTCAATTTAGCCATTCATTATGCAAATGAGAAGCAATGCCTTCTTGTTTATACTCTGTATTTTAAAAATATCCATCCACCTAGTAAGATAGCACATTATGAAAAAATGTAATTCATGTTTCCCGGATGCGGTAATATTCTTCATGCATATAGCATTTCTTTTTGGGAAGCACCCAAAATGATCATAATGATCATAACAGCAACATTGCATTTTGAAGTTGTATACCCCAGAGTTCTACAACTTAAATTTTCAGTTCTAATTCTGCATACTTATTTTATGCTCTACCTTTCAGTCAAATAACTCCAAGGCAGCTTGTAACACCGTTGAACAAATAATGTCTCCTTAAAATCTGTCTATCTGTCTATCTATCTGTCTATCTGTCTATCTATCTGCCAAGCTGCCCATGTCCTCCAGTTCTTCCTAACACAGGATTTCCAAATGCATACATGTCCCCCACCTCCCCCAGTTTTGCTAGACAGGATAACTAATGATAAAAAATAATATGACTTGTAATTCAACAATATCTGGGAATCCATCATTGGAAAGTACTGCCCAGCAAGTTCTAAAATGCCATCCCCTTACTTCTGTCATAACAGATTAAATAGTTATTGGTGACCAAAATGCAGCCCAAAGCGGACCAATCTAGAACAGTGCATCAGTGTTTGTCTTGGAATAACCCAGAAACAGATCATAAACTCATGTCTTAAGACTGTACACATTTTAAATTTTGGCCTGGATGTACCCAGAAATGTCAAAGGTTCACACTGTGCACTCAAGCTTGGTAAAAACAGGTTCAAACAGACCTTTTAAAGTTGTTCAAGCAAAGAAACAAGGCAATGTAACAATCATCAACCAAGAGCAGCACCAAACTTTTTTTCATTGCTTGATTTTACAGATAGAGCAGTTTCTTCCATTTTACTGCCTGAGTAATCTTTAGCTAATGCAGACAGTCAGTAGCCTCTGGTCAGTAATAGAAAACTAAACCATGAATCAGACTGTGCCAAGATACTGAGTCATAAATAACAGAAATTTAACTATTTTACAGATCCTCAAACATTTTTTCAAAGCACATTTGTTCCTTTAAAAATTCAGATAACTAAGAAAATCTTGCGATTGTTCCAATATTTTCTTTATCTTTGGTACACAGAAAAATATACTTGTATATGCATATACAGTAACAAAACATGCATGTTATATAAATAAATTTTTGCATGATGAAAGAGTTAAAATCAAATATCCAATCTCATGGAATCCATTAAATATGAAGAACTGGATAGTTATTATTCCACTCTTCTGTTCTTAATCAATAGAATAGAAAAGAAAATGTACTCATGAGTGATATATTATAGACTCAAGTAGAACCTTCCCATTTCTATGGGAGACTGCAGGTGACTACAAGGGGGGGGGGGGGAGGTGTGAAATAAATCCGCACAATGGTGCTATAACATATTTTACTTACTTACTTACTTACTTACTTTATTTATTTTTAAGATTTATAAGGCCACCCAACTCAAACAATGTGACTTTATCTGTTTGGGTTGGGATAATTATTTCTTAAACTTGCAATGCCTTTTCTTTTTATGTTAAAAAGCACATTTGCTTTGTAGTCATTTCTCAGGGGCCACACAACAGTTGTAGGTGGCACTAGAAACAATAGTGAATGGAGACACTGATCCTTCTTTCTCTCTTTCTGCTACTTCTCTCTGTTCTTCTCCTTCTTCTTTTCTTCTCCAGAAAATACTGGAGGACGGGAAGCCCATTCTTGACAAAAAACTAAATGGATTTTTTGCAGAGGCTTGTGATACTAGGCCATGGGCAGCATGAAACAAGTCTGAGGACTTCAGGTTGCTCACTTGCCTTCAACACTCCTGTGTAAGGTATGAAGACATTACCTGCCTTACTCTACAAGATGGGTTAATTTCAAAGAAAAGTGGGTTGATAGCACATCCTCTGAAATAGCTTGCTATTGTAGAGGCTTCCCTGACAACCATATGGACATAGGTAATGACTCCTCCCTCCCTCCCTCCCTTCCTTCCTTCCTTCCTCTGTCAATATTCCTAAGAATCCGTGTAGAAACTTGATATGGGTCACCAGAGTCAATTCAATTAAATTTAAAATCTGTAAGTGTCAGAAATAGAATTACCTTGCTCATATATGTGTGTTTAGGTTCTCTACATGTGACTGGGAACCTTGAAAGTAGAGCGACCAGTCACAGGTTAGAATTAAGTGGACATTGATCCATTCAGCTTGATATCATTCAACAGTTAATCTAGATTTCCCTTCTACACATGTTCACATTTTTGAATGTCATAAAAATAATGAAATTGGCTGGCCATTCCATATATTTATCTGATCTAAGGCAGGTTTAATGACATGTATACTAAGATGAAGTTTAGGCAGTATAAACTGTCTAAATTTAGATGCCATGGGTCTTAGTGGAAAATACTTAACTGTCTTATTTCAGTGAGAAATAAAAAGTTAGCTTTTTATTTTAGGGCATCAAGCACTTCCATAGCTAGAGGCAATTGAATGGCATACAATTATACGAGAGTAAATCTTCCTTTGGAAAAAGTTGATTAATGAGTTTTGCTTAGAACATTATTGATTGCCAAATTTGGGGTCAGGGTGGAATTTTCCACCACGTCAAACTAACTAATGACTTGGAGGATAGTGGTCGTGATGTTCCAGGATTAGTTCTGGTTTTGGTTTGTCTTTGCTTTTGCTTACTCGCTCATGTCATTTTGCATTCCCACTATGTAGGATATTTTTTTCTATAAGTACAGTAATACAGTTTATTGTTTGGATGGGACTTGACAAATACATAGCTCTACCATGTGAAAAAGAAGGGGGTACAAAGCATTTTGTGGGGTTAGGAAACCCAGGACTCTTCAGATGTTTTGGATTAGAACCTTTGCCCTTGGCCAGGTTGCCCATAATTGCCACAGGTGACATTTTATGGGGAAAAGGAAAAAAAATGCACTTGCTCCAATTTTATTATTTTATACAGCTGTTAAAAGATGTACGAATCTTGTGTTCCTTTGGTCACTTCCTATGGCCTATTTGTGTTTTTACCTTGTTATTTGGGCATTCTATTTTCCTATCATGTAGAAGAAAGAAGGAAAACAGGAGCCAGCCCCACAGATTTAACAGCAAAAGTCCACAGAAGAAAGGCAGATGTATTTATCTAGGTTACTCACAGAACTTAAGATATCTGTGTGATCAGGGTTCCACATCATTCCAATTTTCATCATTCATGATTACGGTAGACTCTTCAATGCAGAGCTTCAGTCAAAATATGTGAAGAGCTGCAGAAACTTGTCATGGGACATTTGACAGGAAGTGGTTGCAGTATACATTTCTTCTCTCTCCTCTCATGGGATTGGAATCACTGGAGCAAGGGGGAATGAGCGATGGGGGCTAACATTGTTCATATGAAAATGTTTGATACACAGAAAAGAAGATTAAAATTGTTGGTGAACTGTAGCTGCTAAAGTCTCAGTACAGGTTTGCACTTTCCTGTTTTGCACTTTCAAGGGGAAAAGCAAACAAATAGGCTCCAGATCACTTATTACTGAGGGATCATATGTGATGTGTGAATGAAGACTATATTGTGGTTACCCAATTCATCTTACAGGTGCCTTGCATCTAGATTTAGCAACGATTTGCAAAGTATAAATGGCCATACTTACCGTTTACTGACGTCCCAGTCAGGACAAACCCTTGCACTACTGTGTTCAGGTTTGGATTGTGCTAATTTTTCACCCGATATTCATCGCCAACCAGTTACATAATACAAGTATTGTTAAAGGCTAGCATTTGTCGTTTTGTTGCAATAGGTGATTTGGGAAATACCATAGTAGTTTCCCACTTTGCTTAGTGTAAAGTCAACAAAATAAGATGATTAGGCATTCATATGGTTAATTACAATCACCTTGTTCTACTGAAAGGGGAAATCTTTTAATTGAAGGTGAGCTGTGTTACATTATTCACTGCAAATGTTTCAAGACTCAGTTTGATGTTCTTAAGACTGTTGAACTTTTGAGCAGAGACAGAGTTATAGAAGAAAAGTAATAAAGATAAGATAGTATAGAATGTAAATAAACAAGCCTCATGCTACCTCATTTTGCTGAAGTTATGGTAAAAAAGTTGTTTTTATTTGTCTTCCTTTGAAATGTAGCATTGCAAATCTTTTCATCATAAAGGAGGATTGCTTAAAATGTGTTATATAATTAAAGCTTGCAGGAGCACTCCCGCGACTCCTTCCTATGGATTTCATGGGTAGGATTAAATCCAATGTTTTGCAATGGCTCTTTAAGCCAGCTAGAATTTTATCTAATTTTAGGCAGTGGTGAAATATCTAAAGTTAGACATACTTTTTAAAAAATCTGCTAGGCATAATTGTAAAACTAAGTTCTTAGCTGACTGTGTTTTGAATAGTTTGCAATTACCCTGCAGATCAAGAATGGACTACACTATTACTTTCTGCCCTGCCAGGGGACTGCATGGAACATTTCTAGTGGCAATATGGTAGCACTGGGAGATATGACATTTGTCAACTTTTTGTTCTCTTTGACAGCCTTAAGTTTCAAGTGTCAAGATTGGCTTTAAACACTACCACTACCATTAAGAAGCAATTAGCCCAGAATTTAAGGAATGCAATAGCTACTTTAAGTCTTGAGTGGCTTAAGACCCCATTTGGTTCTGAGTGCTTTAATGGAGTCCTCAGGATATATGCAGTCCACCCTGCCTTATATAAATTTCAGTAATTCAGCTAAGAATCTAAGCTGCCTATAAATGTGGAGTTCCTGGTTAATTCACCCAAGCTTCTGAATGAATAACATCAAAAACCAAGTTTACTCAACCTTTGCTCCAGAGGCCTCATATGATAACATGTATTGTTCAGGAAGGAGTACACTCCAGGTTTGAAGTGGTTGATCATCTGGCACAAAGAGTGTTGAAATTCCTTACCAAATTTGTGAGCCAAAAATTGTGGACCAGTTCCCTGATTTTCTCCAGGAGAAAGAGAATTCCCCAGCAACTTGATAAGAGCAGGACTACTTCTCAACAATGACAATAACAGCACTATTGAAAACAGTTAGTAGGAGAAATGCCCTCCTGTTGCCCTCATAGGGGATTTAAGAAAATTATGGAAATCCAGAAAACTGCAGACTGCTGAAGAGATTATTGTACAACAAAAGGCAGAATGTTTATTTACATACATCTTGTAAGTAAATAAATCTTGTAAGTAAATGAATGCAAGAACACCATACTCCATTCATGCCAATTTCTCCAAAAGTATCTTCTCCTTTGAAAGAATTTCTAAAACAAATGAGAATTGGTAAGGGGGAAAAGCAGGAGAATTTCTCTGCTCAGCATTACCAGGTGTATGTGTCAAAGCAAGAGAAGCTCATGTGTATTTGCTCCACATACATACATATTTTGTATTGCATCTTTCCTTCCAGTACATGTGCCTGAATCGCACAAGCTGTTTTTTTTCCTTCCAAATTCTTTGCCTTCCAGCAATAACACGCTTGAGCAGAGCTGTTGGGAATAGAGTATTATGATACCCCTTTGCTTCTCTGTAATCTTTCTTTACTTAGATCTTCACATCTTTCGACATAGCCCATAGAAAGAAGAATAGAAGGTCTGATCTATCTACAGGATCTTATAGCTCTACCATTGGCTGGTCCTCTCATATTTTGTGTATTTCTAGATTTCTTAATTTCAGATCAATTCAGCCATGTAAATATCGCAATAATGTGTCACCAAGAAACATGTCTATTTATTTACTTATGATACTGTTGGCTTGCAGTGAAAAAGCTTATAAAACAATAAAGAAGGGGGAAACTTTCTGCTTTCAGGCCTCCAGTTGAACAGAGACAATGTAACAGAGTGAGGAAGGAGGCAGGACATACTTCCTACAATAGCCAGCTGGCTTGGAAACCTGTCGCACTGAACTGCAGTGTGATACTGTAGCTGAGGGACAGCCAAAGAAAGTGGATCTCCCAAATGGGCTGACCTTATAAATACTCAGTCTTGCAGGCACCCTGCTATCTCCAGTCTCAAGCTAGTGTTCATCTTGCCCTTTGGGTGATGTCATAGACTTTATGGAGTTCTTTGAGTAAGGAAGCACATTCTGAGAAAGACCTCTGTTAGAGCCAATTCTTCAAGTCCTAACTTTTTAACCTTGAGAGCCACAGAGATTACTCAGTCTCGATTCACACACACATGACACCTCAACACATACACACACATATTACTTTCATCCCCTTATTCCCACCTCTCCAAGCAATACATTGCAGATTATTGTCTTCCTGCTATCAGTAGGAAACCAACTACCTGGTCCACAGTCTGCTAATTAGATCATGGCATAAGGAGAGCCTTTATCAGTATCCTAATGGCCAGCTCACTATGCTGATCAGCTCGGCACTGGGAAAGTTCAGCAAAGCTCCCTCCAAGGGTCACACTCTCTGTGATCAAGGGCTGCATGTTATCTCGAGGGAGCAGATTATCCATCCATGTTTTAGATGTGATATCTGAAAAGGATAGGCTAGGGCACTGTTGGAAATCCTTGAACTTTTTCTGTTTTATTATTGTCTTTCTATTTCCATGGCATATATATGCATACATCTGGTTTCATTTTCCAAAAGTGAGAAAAAGTTATGGGACAGCTTGCATGCACAGAATTCAAGTTTGCATCCATCTCCATGCAATGCATACATATGTAGGAGAAAGTGAAGATGTTTTTCTCCTGGACTGGGATACCCACACTAGATTTTAATTTTTTTATTTAATCATCTTTGCATCTCTGGGAGGTTAATAACAAAGAACATGTCAAAAACAAACATCTATCCATCATGAATCAATACAGGTCTGACAGATGTCAGCAACAACCCAAACTCAATTACTTGCTCATAATTTGGATCCTCAGTGTCAGTGGCAACTGGTAGTCACTCCTAGAGAAACCATTCAGGAGGTTTACAATGGGGGAAGGTGTAGTCCTTAGAAAATATGGAGCACAAGCAAATTCACCTAGGCTCTGTAACCCCTCCTTTAACTTACATTCTTCAGGCATAAGGAAAGGATGGTGGAGCTCTGCATTTTTCTCTGATAACCTGAAATAATTGACTTGTTTTTTCTTTCTTTTTCATTAATGAAAGGTTGGTGCAGCTGCAGACGAAGCTCTATTTTCATTACAAAGTACTCAGTGGTTTCTCCTTTTGAACTTTGGTGTTTTCCACCTCCCTCCTAAAACATCAACAAATGCAAGGGTACTATTGACATACTATTGAAATGAAACAAAGATTCATGGCAACTCATTCTCCACCTATTTTAATGTTATTTCAAAGTCAGCGTCACTCTCTTCTATTTATTTTGGAATTCATACCCCGTTTTAAATGATGTTTGACTTTCCTACAACAAATTTTACCGATAGATAGCAACTAAACAGGCTCATTCATGCATCCAGTTTCAAACAACAGGTATAACCAAATTCCTCTAAAAGTCTTTCCCTTCTTTCTCCAAGAATGTGCAGCAATGGAAAATAAGGGGGGGGGGGAGGGCTTCTTTTTCCATTCACTGCATGGAAAGCAAGAACACTTGGCACTTTCACCAACCTTGTATTGGAACTGGGTGGGTCTCGGAAAAAGCACAGACTTCAGTGGAAAACATATATGGGTGTGCGTGTGAAAAAGTATTTTAAACCATAAATTGACCACATGCATTGAACTGAAAGAAAGTAATGATAGTACTGCAAAATCAAATTGTGAAATATTGCTGGCATACAGGACTGAAAGTGAGAATAAGCTTCACGTTGGGCAAGCAACATTAACTTATTAGTAACTCAAATCTGTGTACAGTTCCCCTCACCCCTCCCCAAAAATGTTTACTGGTTTAAAAACAGGGGGAGGGTGGGATGCCAAAGGAAGAACTGGGCATAGCACTACTGTAAAAATGAGTGAGTTCTGTTAAAAAAAAAATAGTCTGGTTCCAAAAAGTATCATTTCCACGTATCATTGCTCAGAAGACTGTTCATCCTGTTTTTGCATTAATCATCATTAAAAAAAATGCAGATGAGAATTCAGGGTGAAAGAAGTTAAACCCATTTTATCTAAACAATGAATCCCTAAATACAATTTGGTTCAAATATATGAACGGCTTTTTTTTTTTTTAAGTTAAGAATTAAGCACTGGGAAAAGCAAAAATAGAGGCATCACTAACTTTTAAGGAGGTAGTACAAAATACCAGGATAATGGCCCCATAAATTTGGCTGGCTGGTACAAGAGCACCCATCTTCAGAAAAAAATGGTAGGACATTTCACAAAGCACATTGAGAAGTTATAGGCAGTATATGTAAATATTCTTTGTTCTTACAAACAAATACTAGATTTCCGGGAGTATGATGGAAATTTCCAGAAGTAGAGTATGGCATGTATAATTCAGACTCAGCATCACTTTTTGCAACATGTCTGTTTTTTTCAAGCCATGTTTTAAAATCTGCATGTAAACATTAAATTACAGCCTATATAGGCACTGCATCAAATACAGAGCGTGCATATTTGTATCTTTAGTCACTTTCATCCTTAAAATACACGTCTACTGTGATAAGTCCTTTGTGCATATTTTGAGGAAGAACCGTAGTCTAAATATAGGAGATATTATTTTGGGGGCATGTGTGCATCTTACACTTGGAGTTCAAAGGTCTCGTAAGAAATGCTTTTGCTTATGCTTTAGTCTCTGTTTTTAGCACTCCAACTAAAATCACTCTGGAGGTGATTTTATCTATATAATTTGATGATTGTCCTGGGGCAGAGGAATCAAATTGCTTTTCTCCTCTGAAGCATTAAAGTATTATCACTATTTTACTGTTCATTAAATGATGCAACTGTGGTCAACAACCAGGGAATATCTTTAGATATTATAGAAACATATTTTAAAAATTATTTTAAAAATTAGGCCCTCTGCTTGCGATATCACAGATTATTCCTGCCCCTCTTGGTCAGTTAAGGCCTTTGTAAGGGGGCAGGAGGTTGGATTTGGGTAATAATCAATGCTTCTTTAAGTGAGAGGGCATTCCCATCTCCTCTAAAAGAGAAGCACTCCCTGCTCAGGAAGACTTTGCTCAACCCAGCTATCTTGGATAATTTTAGACCTGTCTCCAACCTTCCCTTTTTAGGGAAGCTACTAAAATCTTTAAAAGAACTCTTGGCAGTCATGTTTCAGGCCAAGATACAGCATGGAAATTGAATTGGTTGTCTTTGTGAATGCTTTGTGGAGAAATCGGGATTGGGGCAGTGCAACCTTCCTTGTGCTCCTTAACTTCTCAGAAACTTTCAATATCATCAACCATGGACTATCTTTGAAGAATTGAAGTTGGGGGGGCTCACAGAGTTGCAGTAGTTCTCTGGGCAGAGACCTCTACTTTGTGCAGTGCCTTGGGGCTCCCTTCTCTCTCCACTTCTTTTGTATCAAACTGTGGGGATGACCATTCATTGGCACAAGTTTCAATGACATCAATATTTGGATGATACTCAGTTATCCATGCTGAATGATGTGAAAGTACTGACCCAGTGCCTGGAGGCTGTCAGGGTCTGCATGGGGTCAAAAAGACTATGACTTCGGTTTGTGGACCTGATACCATCCTTGATTCTGAATGGGTTGCGCTCCTGTCCAGAGGTGGTTCAGAAATTGGCTTCTCCTAGATTCACATATCCTGCTGAAAGAGGGATTTTGCACAGCTACATCTTATGCACTAGTTGTGACTGGGAGGCCCTGCTCATATTCACCTCCCATTTGGTTTACTGTGATGCACTCTTCATGGAGCTGCCCTTGAAATGCATTTGGAAGCTACAGCTGATAAAGAATGCAGCAGCCCAGGCAGTAATGACTATGTCCTGATATATAGGTGACCCCACTGCTTCAGGAGCTACATTGGATGCAAGTCAGCTCCTGGATACAATCCAAGATGCTGGTTGTCACCTTTAAGGCCACATATCCTCTAGTCCTGGTTATTTCAGGGACTGCCTTCTCCTATATTCATATGCCCATCCAACCAGATCAAATACGTTCAATTCCTTCTAGGTCCCATTTTAACAAGATGTCACTCAGTATGGCCTTGAATGCAAGATTTTTCAGTAATCATCCCCTCTCTTTGGAACTTCTCCCTGCAGGAATTTGGTCAGCTTTGCCCCTCCTTGGCTTTAGGAAAGCTATGAAGACCTACTTGTTCCTTCTTGCAAAGAAGAAGGGCACACTATGATTGAAGGTGTGTTTTGTGGTCACATGATTTTTGTATTTCCTTGTTTTATATTTTCTTGACTTTGGTATGTGTGTGTGTGTGTGTGTGTGTGTATATATATATATATATTGGGGTCTTTGGGAGAGTGGATGACACACAAACAAATTAAACAAATAGAATATTTATGAAACTACATATTATTGTTTGTTTAGCTATAATTGCAGTTTTCTGGACTGTGAATATGCATATCAGTCTGACAATTGCTTGAGTTCCAGTGAATATACCCAATTCTCCAATTGTGAGAGGTTATTCCTCATTTTAAGAGTGGGATTTGAAACACATGACTAAAAGTACATAAGAATTATTCAACTCTTTCCACCAAAAACAATAACGAGCTCTCACTTGCATAAATTCCCTATGTGCATTTCAACATAAGCAGGTTTCTAGGGTGAGATGAGTTGTGGTATGGCTGGCATCTGAAGTTGACATGATTAGTCACTTGCTGTGCCCTATTTCTCTGCTGGGGAGCACTACCAAGAAGCCCTTGTTTTCTGCTGATGGCTGCTGTTACCAACTGGTTATGAAATAGAATTCTATTTAGACAAAGTCATGAAGAAGAAAAATATCAGTGCCTCCTGGATCTGATGGCAACGATGTCTAGGATCATTTGAACACCAATGTTATGGATCAAAGAGTAACAGCAAGATGCAGGTTTTGCGCTCTTTCAAAGGCAACTGGATGATCCTTATGGAAAACTATGTTAGTCTAGATAGAGAGCCTCTGTTACCACAGCTCTGCATAATAACCTTTGCTCTCCCACTGCCCATTCTCTCTGGCTGAAGGACAACAGAAAATAGTAGAAGTAGCCACTACTACCAGCTTGCTTATTTACTTTCCAACTCCCTTTCTGGTAAGTAAATAAGCAATATACTGTAGCTGAGTAACTATTGCAGCAATGGGTGAAAATGGGAGCAAGATGAAAATAACTGAGTTTGCTTTGCCCCAAAGACCTCCTAGTCATTAAGTTTGGCCATTATGGGCAGGAGCACAAACTATAGATTGTTCAGGAGTCCCATAATGAAACATTGCACAGACATTTATTCTGCCCAAATGTTAATAATTCCCCATCTTTTGTGTACATAAAGAGCATTTCACTGTGTTTTGAGTACATATTAAATGAAAAGTATACACGTATATACACAGACAATTGTTATATGTTGGAAAGTGTGTACTTAGTGATGTATGTATGTACAGTATAGTGTTTGTATTGGGAAATGAGATGTTCTGTTCAAAAACTTCCAGCAGACCAGTCTCACATTGTACCCTCCAATAAATAAATAAATAAATAAATAAAGCAAGCAAGCAAGCAAGCAAGCAAGCAAGCAACTCATGTTTTCATACTAAATATATGCTTCAGATTACAACTCTTCTCCAAATGAGGACATGGGACTCAATATTTGCATGTCAAAATGCTTTATTAGAGCTTAGCCAGATATTGTGTGATCTAACTACTTTTTAGGCTGTGTCAATTGTTTCACAAAACCTCATTCAAGGAATAGCACAATATCCAAAATAGTTGTTTATATTTGTTTTAAACAAAAATGGAGGAGAAAGATGAGTCATACAAATTAGAGGCTATTGTGCTTGAACAGGACATTTGGTGTCTTTGGCACCGGTTGAAGCCTACATCCCATGGGAGTCCTTCTGACAGCCGTTGATGCTTCTTGTACCTGTGCTATGCTACTGCTCCCCTTTACCACTGTCTATGTCTTTACAAATGGTTATTCTGAGCATGATGGGAACATGAAGAAATATAGTTCCTTTTCTCCCATGTATTGCATCCACCTTCCATGTGGTTGTATAGATAGGGCCCGTCAGGAGAAAGCAAATGAACAGACAGAAGGGGCAAGAGTGAGGAAATTCCTTAGGAAGGAAGCAGTGGGGGCATGAGCCTGGCACTGCTATATAGTAAAACTAGAGAGGTAGAAGCCCCTCTAAATTTACTGAAGATGGTATTGCCAGGAAAAGAAAAGAAAACAATGCTGCTTGTATGTTTCAAGTATACATCAATTCCTCCAAGTTTGTTGGTGTTTATGCTTGTCTGGATATCAACCCATCTGACACGCATACCATGCCTTGGCACAAACTCTACTCTAAAAGTAATTAAATGGAGGGCCTGCACTCCAGAAAGGTTAATTGTGCTATCTCCCACTGCTATCAATGGTATAATTCGGTGATCATGATCAACTTCAACCAAACTGTTATCAAAGGACTCAGTTATTACTGACATTTTTTGCAACTAGATTTTACTACTATTATTTCCCAGGTCCCAGAGCAGGGATTTGGCACTGAAAACATATTCTGGCATTCAAACATTGATCATCTGAGGTTCAGATTTAGATCTTAACTTTGCAGATGGTATGCAAAACAAAACAAAATGCTAATATGATCAGATGGATGGAATTTTCTGTGGACACAGCTACTTACTGTGAAACATTATCCTGCTTGGGTGGTTATATAAAGATAATCAGCCTACTCTGAAGTCAGGGGAAAGCAATCTGCTTAAAGTTATTGGGAAATGACAGATGATGTAAACTAATGAAGTTATAAATAGATTAGGATAAAAAAGTGATATATGTTGTAAGAACAAACATCTATAGTTTGATTCTAACTGGAACAAAATGTCATAACAGTAAAAAAAAAAAAAAAGAACTGGATGATTAGCAACTCAGATAATCTTAACCTACTAATCCTGTCAACTAATGCTAGCCTGTATGCACAGAACAATAGAAAAGGAAGGCAGACATGTGCTCTTAAATGGTATTGCCTCTGTGATTGTGATTGTAACAGAGCAATTACTGTTTGCTTACATGGTGGCAAGTCCTGATGAACAAGTGGGATTGACTTCTGAATAACTTTGACTTGTTCTGTTCTGTTAAAGCAGTCTTCTCACACTCAGAGCCTTCCAGATGTGGTGGGACTTCTTTCCATAAACCTTAATCAACTGAGAATTATAGCAGTCCCTACAGTTCTGGGGTACACCAGGTTCAAAATGGATGTATTAGAGAATCAGCTGTCCCAATGAAGTCCCTGTTCTCACCTTAGATTGAGTTTTAGATTAATCTGTGTTTTTCATCTGCAATTCCAGCCAGCCTTAAGGTTTTGTAAGATAATGTATGTAAAATGACAGAAGCCCCCAGGAGATATAAATAGTTGTTGCTGTTGCTGTTGTTGTTGTTATATACAAAGTCTATTTGCTGCAGTATCATAAACATAGCAGTTTGTATCTGCAACAAGTTTGCAGATTGTTAACTTACATGTCTCAAGAAATGAAGTGCTAGGTAAGATATAAAATCAAGAAGAATGAAGATATATTATGATGGACTAGGGAATGGCATGATTTTAATGAAATGGGTACATCACCTTCTCCAACTAAATTGGCAAGTTAGTCAGTCATGAGGGATGGTTATTGCTCTAGAATTTGTATAACTTTCTTAAATATCAGAATAGACTTCTTCAGTGTATAGGACTGGAATTCCTAGAAGACCCCTACAGGAATTTTGGAAGATGCAGTTCCAAACCATTTATAAGAGAAAAATTATAAGGAAGGCTTAGGCAAATATACAGACAAATATCTTTATTATTTGCTTTTTATTAGATTTTTAAAATACAATAAAAGTATAAAGAATCAAAGGAAGAATAAGGAAAAAAAATAGAATTATGACTTCCTCCTTTCTTTCTATTAAATAGTTACCATCTTACTCTTTCCCCTCCCTCTTTTTTTTTGTAATTCCCTTCCCTTTCCTTTTTAACCCTTTTTAGTTCCAAATCTGTAAATAATTTATTCAGTCTTTTCTTCTTTCAACTAAAAGCCCATGTAAAGTTTCCAGTCTTTCAAAACGGTCTTTATCGTCAGCTTCACCATTTCCACAAGTTCCTTCAATTTTATAATCCAATCTTCTACTGTGGATATTATATTATTCTTCCATCTTTGTGCATACAATAATCCTGCTGCAGTTACCTATATATACTATATACAATATATAGTATTAATTTCCCATATTTCTTTTCTAGTTCAATGTCCATAAAACCAATAGAAACAATTCTGGTTTCATTGTAATATTAATCTGCAATATCTTTTGCATCATTGTATGGATTTGCACCCAAAATGTCTTTGCTTTTTCACAAGTCCACCATAATATATAGATAAACATCAAGAATAATATATGTAAGGTTCAAAAGTGGCCTTTTAAAAATCTTCTGTGTCACTTAGTTAAAGTCCACTGAATATGCTTCAAAACTAAGCCATATTATGTAATATTTTTGAGAACATGTTTAATAACACAAAAGAGTGAATCAGTCACATATGCATATGTATGTGCATGCAAGCCACTTTTAACCTGAGTGTGAAGAACATGAATATATATTATACAGAGTGAGAATAAATAATAGCAATAATATTTATTAGAAATATTTTAAATCTAAAGCTCCGTGTTAGGTAGCAATGCAATCTGAATATGATGAAAGTATTTGTGATCTTATACTTCATTTTGAATAGGTCCATAATGCACCAACTAAAAAGGCACAGAGCCATTTTTAATTATAGCTTACATGGACTGACTATCCTTGGAAAACCATTAGATGCTGTAGCTGGTGAAATTGTACTTTCCCAAGGATTTTATTTCTTTTTCCTTTTTTTAATCTGCACTCACTGAGTTCCAATTTTTTGTAGTCTCAAATCAAGTTATGGTTATAGGTTATGATGGCCTATAAAGATGAAATTATAGAAATAGAATTCATTTCCTGTTTTCTGTGCATCATCTGCCTGCCATTCCTTCTCTGTTTTGGGGGTGAATGTCTCTATTGCCATTTTCATTTTGTTGAGGGATGGAAAACAAGAAGTTTACCATCAGTAGTAACTTACTATTGAAAGCACTAAGAAATGTTTTAGTTCAAGTTCAACTTTATTGATTTAGTAAGAAATGTTTTAGGGAATGTTGAGTTTTTCTTGGATTGCAGAATGGTAGATGAAAAAGCTATATCATAATGTAAGAGATAATTAAGTAAAAAAAAGGAGATGTGGAATTGGGTGAATATGTGAAAATAGTGAGACAATAATGAAGTCACAACAGATTGATCTGAATGCTCTGACATCTCATAGATGCACACCAAAATTATGAAATCCAGGGAAATGTATAAAATATGTGATCAACCAAGAGATGGTGAAGACAATCATCTCATGTCTATGGTATGGCTACTTATATAAAATTATATATTATACGCTTTTTAGTAAATATAATAAAAGTATAAAAAATAAAGAAAAATAAGAAAAATAGAAGATAGAAAAAAGAAAAGAAGTGAAAGAAAAGAAAAAAGAACAAAAATATAGAATTATGACTTTGACCCTTCTTTCTATCAAGTAGTTGCCATCTTACTCTTTCCCCTCCATCTTTAACCATTTTTAACCCTCAAGTCCATAGATCATCTTCTTTCAACAAAAAAGTCCATGTAAGGTTTCCAGTCTTTCAAAAAAGTATTTTTCACTTTTTTCCTTGACCAACATTTTTATACAGTATGCTTTTTAGTGGAAAAATGTCTTTTTAAATAGGAAGGAATTAAAGTAAATTGTCCATTTTGTCTTCATACTTCATACAAGAGCTTGATGATACTAAGGGTCAGCTCATTATGTGAAAAACACAGAAATAGTAGTATATTAGATATGCTCAAGGATTTTGTTTAGTCTGCATTTTGAAGTAAACCAATTCAGTCTGTATCTCACATGCCTCTCCTTTCGACTTTGCAGTTCTTGAAATATTGAAAACAGTGCTCAACTCAACATACAGTACATACACCAAAATGAGCATTAAAATCCATACTTAGGGTAAGCTCATTTGGACCTTTGGGGAAAAATACCTTTAAATGTCTCTCTCTGTGTCTGTGTGTATCTATTGTACAGATTGAAAAAAGAGGAATAAACTGATTAATATAAAGTAGTATGTAATGAATTAAAAATTAAAAACAGAATTGACTAGACTTTGGGTAGAAATCGATCTAAAATAGAAACAGGGTGCTTCTATTCTATTCTACTCTAATCCAAACCAACTATTTATTCTCTTTAATGAAAGTTTGAATTGAACAGACAAGAAATATGCTGAGCTTAAAAGATTAATGGAATGGAGGAAAGCAGAAGACAAGGCATTCGTTCCCATATAGGTTATATGGGAAGAAATAGATAACTGCGTGCAGCACTTTCACATAGTGAACAGAAAATAATGATCAGAGGTGCTGAGACCTCATTAAAAGGAAGGAGAAAATAAAGCTTGAAGCTAGTATACAGAAAGGGAATAAAATCCTGTGGTTATTTCAGTATTCTGTTCTTGGCTGTATTACTCATTCATAATCTGCATGCAGCAGTGATCATACTAGGTTTGTTTCTTCCTATGTGAGTAAAGTGGGGTAGAGATACTTGTCTTCTCCACAGGACTGTGGTTCAGATTAATGTTTGCATAGCATTTGAAGATGTAAAATGATACAGAACTGAAATGCTCAGTATTGTTTTTAAAAGTACATGTTGGTGATAAAGTCTCTGTCATCTAGCTTTAATCTGGCACATGGCTCTGATTTAATGGAATGGAAAGTTTAGCTCTTTGAAGGGCTAAACCCTGTTGAAAGTTGCTGTCTTAAGAAAGCAGGTAATAGTTACAGAGCACAAACAGGGTCAAAGGTGAGAGAGAGGTGGAAAATACCAATCTCTGCTTTGGAAGTTAGTTGTGTTAATGAAGATCCACTGCGATGATGTTTGAATTCAAGGAAGTTGGGAATCAGTTCCTGGCAGGAGAGATGTAAAACTTCTAAGCATTTTGTAACTCAGGAAATGTCAGTCATTTTTTAAAAAATGAATACAGCAGGTCATGGGGATTCTTTGCATAAAATAATAATTTCTATTCCACTGGCTTTGTTAGAATTATTCTTAAGTAAAAGAGCAGATGTAGGTTTTGAGGCAATTTTTATTTAAAACTGACTTTGGTTCCCAAACCATCAAACACAGTAAAGAATTTCAGACCAACAAACACAGTAAAACATACTTTATGGTCAACAAACAACAGCAGCCACATGCAAGCTTTTTTGCATGATTCTGGCTATGACTGTATTTCCAAAAGTAGTATATCTAACTCAAACCTATTAATTTAGGAGGGAGTAATTGATGATGACAGATTGTGCAGCATAAATGTAAAATAACTTGCTGGCTAAACACTCTGTGCCTAAAATCCCCATTTAGGTGTAAAATATAGTTTTATGTATCAGTTTTATCTGGCTTTTATCAGAAAGAAGTCTCTCTGAAAGTAACTATACTTCACTTCTCAGTTGGGACCTATTTAACATCTATCTTTAGTAGCCGGTAAAGGAAAAGTGGTGAGATATTTCTAGAGCTCTATGAAGCCTACACTATTTTTAATGAGGAGGATATTTAAAACATTGAAGCCAGTTTCTGATCAAAGCAGCTCTTGCAGCACATACCTGCCTAAAGTTAATTGCAAGTAAGTGAAACACAAGATGCTGAGCCTACCTCTGAGCAACACAAAAAGCTCAGGATGTATTTCCTGACATTTCTTGGTATATAACATTCCATCTTTATTAATTGTCTTCTTTGGGAATTGTTTTTTTGGGGGGGGGATGTGTGGTGAAGAATGTTGGAGTTTCTAACAACTCATCGTGCTGTTACTGATTATGGGTTTATTGGTCATGATAGTTCAACAGGATGTACACATGTGATAGAGAAACCCACACATTGATGATAACATTTTCATGTCCCCTTCCTGCTTATACATGAATGCACACGGAGGTGTAGCCTCATGTAACTTTTACTCATCTTCCACTCCTCATTTTTGCCAGTGCCCCAGCCCTCTCTTTGGAAGCTATAGGAGCTATTTGATTCCAAACATTCTCATTCCTCGGCTTTGCAAGTTTCACAGAAACACTTCCCACAAAGACATGAGTTATTTATACCATATGAACCATAGGGGATGGTTAGAAACAGGAAAGCCAGATCCAGTGTCTTTTTTCTCTCTGCGTCACAATCCCAGAAAGGGGGAGCATCTGACAGTTCACGACAGGAGAATTTTGATTTAGGAAAGTAAATCTTTTTCATCTTACCTCAGAATCAGGTTGGAAAGCCCATAGGCCCACCATATGTCACTGGCATTGAGAAGACTCTGAAAATGGACTACACATTTATAGGAATAGCTAGAATATCCAGTGTTACGACAGAGAAATTGGAATAAACAAAGCAGAGGTTTGGAAAGAATGTGATCTTTCATGCTTCCAGGCGTAAGTCAGTCAAAATTGGGAGGAAGGAGGTGGGGGGGGGGTGAGGATTGTTTCTGAGGAGACATTTACTGCTTGCTTCAGGGTCTTTTTCTCTCATACAGCTGGTATAGGCAACAGTCATTGCACTGGAAGTGAGCATCCAATAACCATGACAGCATGGCAGTCCCTGCAACTCTCCTCTAACCTGATAAGCATGGCAAAGAGAAGAGGGGAAATTCTTCATATGCATTTCTTTGGGTTTTTTAAGTTATAAACAACAGGAATTCAGGATCATATGAGAAGAGAGATGATGAAAGAAACAGAATGCAGGAAGCCAGGGGAATAAAAAAGGCCAGGATCGGATGGGATCCATTCCAGGACATGAAAGGAAGTGACTAAATTGATACATGAATGTTACCTAATAAAGAAACACAAATGGAGAGAGGAAGACACCAAGGACTGGTGAGATGCTATTCTAATACTTACATGTTTATAGGTCGAGATCCAGAAATGCATAGGTTTATAACACTGATAATAGAAAAGAGACTGCTTTGAAATATAGTGTGTATGTGTGTGTGTGTGTGTGTGTGTGTGTGTGAGAGAGAGAGAGAGAGAGAGAAACCTCTGGAATGAGTGAATGAGTGAAAGACTGATAGAGAATGAGGCAGTTATCCTTGTAGGTCTTGCAGGGATAGGCTGGTGGTGCTTGGGAGGTTCTTTAATTTTTAAGAGAGAGCCTGAAGCCATAGCACTTGAAGTGCTATCCAGGGACAATGCTTTGCCTTGTCTTGGAAATTCACAAATCCTCACCCAACTTATCACATACCTCGAAAGATTAGTGTGGGCTGATTTATAGCTCTCAAGGGTCCCAGACTCTACAAATCTTCTTTGAATCTCAGTCTGTTAACATCTGGAATCAGAGTTCAAGAAATGAGGGCAACTCTTTTCTTCTTGGCAGACATCACTTCCTAACGCAATGTAAGACTTAGGCATGTTTAATAATGACATTAAAGGGAGAGGGGGATTCTTTTTTAAGTTTTTGTGTGTTTATTTCTAAACTTGTTTCATGATATTGTGGTACCAACTAGCCTTGGAAAAATTGAAGTGCAGGAGTTTCTAATGGCACCCCAATAGTCATGTACCAAGGACATATGAACATAGGCGTTTACCTTGGTTCAGCTGATTCTAGATTATCTACAGACTGGTAGAAGCTCTCTAGGGATTATACTCCAATCTATTCCAGGCCTATTTTGAAAAACCAGGAACTTGAACCCATCATATTCTGAGTGCAAAGCAGGGACATCTATAGCCTTTGCCCAGTAAGAGAGGAATTTATCAGTTTCAGTTTCTCCATAATAATAAACACCCCTCCCCATCCCGCTTTATAAAGTAATTTGCAATTTTTGGTAATTATTACCTCCTCTTGAAAGATGCTAATTAAATTTTTCATCCATTTACACAGGGCAAATTCCCTAGCTCCAGCTATTCCTAGTATGGACAGTACTATGTGGCTTTCAGAAAGGCTCACAAATGTTCAGAGCAAAATGTTCAAAGCTGTCTACTTAGATGATGAATCTGACAGGTTCATATTGTCCCACTTTCAAAAATTGTAAATTTCAAAGTTTTAGCCTTCCATTTATGAAGACATTTATGAATGATGGTCATATAAACAACAGTGAACCCCACAAAATTCTTTCTGATCTGTACAGTGACTTGATAATGGTGAGTCACTCATGATCAGCTGAATTTAAAGATCAAGGGAGAACAAGACATGGGAAGCAGACAGAAGAGCTCATCCTTGGCAATTTTCTGTGACATATATCCTTGTCCAAAATCTGGCAGTGCATTATCTTAATTTGCTGTGCCATACATTACTTTTTAAAATATTTTCTTTGTGAAGATTTTTATGTCATTATCTCAGATGCATTTCCTTTTTTCATGTCTGCAATATTAGTTTCTCCAAACAGCATTTCTCATGGGTTGCCCTCTCCCTTCCTTTATTGTTCTTGTCTGCAGTACTAAGGCTTTGAATCTCCTTTTCCTGTTTATTATCTGGATATGTTGTACAGTGTGTATGTTTGGGTGTGCATATTGATTTTGCAGTCATGCTTACAGAGAACTTCAATTCCTTTGGCTGTTTTGAAGTTCAAGAGTGGTATGTAAGCTGTTCAAGAAAGTAAAAATAAGTGTTAATTTACTTTCAGTCTGCCAGCAGTTATTCAGCTATGGGTGTAAACATAAATATTCTACTGACAAAACAGGAAAGTTGCACTAATGAATAATTACACTGTTATCCTGGGCTGGCAGAAATATCTACTACATGTTCATATTTGGTTTCCAGAAATGTTCTTTTAAGTAGTCACACCAGGGACAAGTATTTTTCCCCACCCCCTTTGTGCTTCATAAAAACGAGCCACTTATTAAAGCTCTGTCCTGAAGCAAAACAATGGAACAAAATAATACTATCAGCACCAACTGCCAGAGTACAAAGGATGCAAGTTTGGTTTTTGTTTTTTGTTTTTTGAAGTCCAGGAAGTTTTGTTATTGGAAACTCCTGTTAACTTGCTCTTGCTTTGCACTACGTAACCACTGTCTGGTTCTGGATATTGTGTCCTTTTTTTTGTCCCATTTAATGCCTTCTGTATTTGCTAAGGGATGGGCCCTAGTGCTAGAAAGCTGAATTTGTGAATGACCTCCTGTTTTCTGCTGAGTCTTGACATTGGAGAGGCTCATGATGTAAACATGAAGAATTTTCAGGTGCAAAGATTTCGTTCTTGGCACTTACAAAACTGCTAGCTTTTCTTTTCCTTTTGACCCAACTATATGCTGAGTATGATTTGTGAAAATCATGATCAAAATGCTTATTTAAAATGTTCAGATGGAGTGGAATACAGAACACATTGGGGGAGGTCGAGGTTGGGAAATTAAAAGTAAATCAATCTAATAATGAGAAATGGATCTCCTGAGTGTTTGGGTCAAGTTTGGTTCATTAATTAATTTTCTTCTTGTCTTATATGATAAATATCAGAAATGTCTGCATGGTAAATAGGATTGATTTGTTAAAGCAAAGACATATCACTTATATTGACATAGAAATAGGAAACAGTTCCATTACTTTCTGTTCACTTCATACAACATTGTATGTTGCTGGTGACAAATTTCAATAGTTTTTATCTATGTGAATGATATGCAATTTCTATGCTTTAGATTCGGCATCTATTACCAGGATATATTGGGCTGTTTTTTAGAAAGTAACTATTACCCTCTCTCTCTTTAGGTCTGAGGAACAGGTAATGGAAGCAACACAGATCAGTATGTCACAAGCCCCGCTAGTCAATAGCAGCATCAGTGCAAAAATGAAGAGAAACAAACCTCGTGTGATGTCCAAAAGTGGCCACAGCAATATCAGGATTGACAAGGTAGATGGTATTTACTTGCTTTATCTTCAGGACCTATGGACCACAGTTATTGACATGAAGTGGAGATATAAACTTACATTATTTGCTGCTACTTTCATCATGACTTGGTTTCTGTTTGGAGTTATTTACTATGCCATTGCATTTCTTCATGGAGATCTGGAAGAGAGCAAATACTCTCACAAACATGTCCCCTGTGTCATGAATGTAGATTCTCTAACTGGAGCATTTCTCTTTTCTTTGGAGTCCCAAACAACCATTGGTTATGGCTTCCGGGTTATCACTGAGGAGTGTCCTCATGCCATTTTTCTCTTGGTGGCTCAATTAGTTCTCACCACATTGATTGAGATCTTCATTACTGGGACTTTCCTGGCCAAAATTGCTAGACCTAAAAAAAGAGCTGAGACCATTAAGTTCAGTCATTGTGCTGTCATAACCAAACACAATGGACAGCTTTGCCTAGTGATCCGTGTAGCAAATATGAGAAAGAGCCTCCTGATTCAGTGTCAGCTGACTGGAAAGCTTCTTCAGACCTATGAAACCAAAGAAGGAGAAAGGATTCTGCTAAACCAAGCTAGTGTCAAGTTCCATGTAGATTCATCATCAGAAAGCCCCTTCTTGATTCTACCTCTGACTTTTTATCACCTATTGGATGAGAGCAGCCCTTTAAGTGATCTCACACCCCAAAATCTAAAAGAAAAAGATTTTGAACTCATTATCCTCTTGAATGCCACAGTAGAATCAACAAGTGCTGTCTGCCAGAGCCGAACGTCATATATTCCAGAGGAGATCTTCTGGGGTTTTGAGTTTCTGCCTGTGATTTCTCTTTCACAAAATGGAAAATATGTTGCAGATTTTAGTCAATTTGAGCTGATCAGAAGAAGTGTTGATTGTACATTGTACAGTATGGACCCTGAAAAGCAAAAATTGGAAGAGCAATATAGAAAGAAAGACCAAAAGGAGAGAGAACACAGAACCATGTTGTTACAACAAAGCAATGTTTGACTGCTCAGATATAACAAATTATATAAAAATGATTATACTGTATGTAGTAATACACTTCTAACTGAAAGGGGAAAGACAACAACGTTTTACCCAAACACTATGATTTTATCAGAATACATTGTTAATTCTTTTTCAGTTTTTGTGTATCATATGCCACAACTGAGGAAAATGGCATTGGAAGTATAGGACCCTGCCTTAATTTGAACAAGAGTGTTATTGTGACTGACAGTGGCATACCAGAGTTTCAGACAGGGAATTTCACTAGCACCATCTGGAACTGGATCCATGACAACTATTGGCATTTTTCTTCAGTGCTGAAATGGAGTGGGATTGTTGGCACACCATGCACTGTGCTGCCAATGACTTCATGATCTGCATCACTGGTGATGAGCTATGCTATTTTTCTCCTGTCCACTATAACACAGGGTAGAATGTCAGTAGAGTTAGTGACTTCTACCCCACCTTCTGCTCCACCTTAACTCTTCCCTCCCTCCCCCCTTGCCCTTAGAGACAGGTTATGGTTAGCATGTCCATCCCCAGAGCTTTACCCTCTTCCTTAGTGTTTGACATATGACAGTTGAGCAATTGATTATCATTGCCTGAAGTTTGATATATTGGACATATTTTTCCAAATATAAAAATCTACATAGGTGTTTCTTTGAGATATGAATAGATCTATATCAGAAGAAGAGTAAGAGGCATGCATGCAAACTGGAAAACTGACTTGAAGATTTCTCAAGTCATGAGGATCTGAAATAGATTTGGAGGTGCTTGCAGTGAACAGGCTTGTGAATCTTCAAAAATTGGGAACTCTGATAAGGCAGGGTTCAAACATACCAGAAACCTTCACAGAATGGTCAGCTGATATAATGGTATGTGGGAATGACCTTGAGAGGTGAGGGGAAGAGATGTGCCTAGGGAATGATCAGGTAAAAGGGGAAGGACCCTGCAGCTGAATAACAGGCACAGAAAAACTTAGAAAGGATCTGCCCTGACTCATCAGGCTGTAAAAAGAGATGACTGGAGATTTATACTTTCAGACTTGCAAGATTCTGTTAATGTAGCCTTACAATAAAGTAGAATTAGCTCATCCTGTCGTGTTTCCTGTCTGGTCTACCTGGGAGGCTGACAGCTGAATAATAAATCCATTTCAGATTTTTGTGTTAAACCCAGAAAGAGCTCCAAGGCAGCCATGTGCAAGGCAACTCCAAGGAAAAGTTTTCATGCATGGTCATGTCCCCTCTGGTTTATTTCTACTCATGTTACAAATGAACAGATTTCCATTTAGGTCTAGAAGTAGGATTAAATAAAGAGTCAGTCCTGAAAAAATTATATTCTTCTGTAGAATAGTTTCTCTACCTAGATTTCAAATTATTTTAAATCAATCAATCAATCAATCAGTCAATCAATCAATCAATCAAATGCCATTCACTAAATGATGAAAAGTATTGGGCAATTATTATTTTTTTAAAAGTTAATTGACAGAAAATATTATGAACAGCAGTAGCTTCTACAGTGACACCACAATGTGATGAAGCTTAGATAGTGTGGTTGTCCCAAACTTCTTTGTGCTGATCTTAGTTGCCATCTTTCTAAACTGACATTATTACTCCTTGCTCAGTTTAAATTTGTACATTATTGATAGGACATAAGGACAACATCAGAAGGGGAGAACAGAGAAAGATCCAGCTTTGCTCTGGGTTCTCTAAACAGGACAGTACTGATAAAAAACCTTCATAAGAAGCTCTTACATACTGTAACAATGGTTTAAGAAAAGTATCTGCCTCCTGCACACATCCTCCTTGTGATCATTTTTGCTGAACAAGAAAGAACAAAATAAATGGCTCCAGAATCTTCTTTCTTGAGTGCAAGCTCCTTTTTGCACAGACTTACATTTATTCACCAATGCAAACAATCAGGTTGGCCCACAATGCCATTTTGAGTGTTTCTCCCTCTTTCCTTTATAATTTGAACAACAGATTTGAAAAATACGTATGGATGGCGTTGAAGACAATTACAATGATCATATTGGGGGAAATGCTACTAACAATATTTTGCTTTTATGAAGTAATCTATTTTAAAATGATGTTTAGCTTTGCTTTGGAGAACTGTTTAATGCTCTTAAATAAAGGGTTCTGAAATAGTTGCCGGCAATATTTGTTTGAACATGTAGTCTGTGAATGTCCTGCAGTGCTATTAATAGGACATATATAAATGGTACTGTCAGCAATTAGTCTTTACAGCACAACTGTGTCATATGTCTCTAGTTACTGTCATATGTCTCTAGTTACATTTCCAAGGCACTAGAAAAATCAGCTTCCCTACTGTGTATTGTCCTGCTTCTGGTAACTCCACATCTTGGCCAATCATCTCAATCTGACTTTGTCTAGATCTGCCTTCTGAGATTCAGATCTGCCCTTCTGCTTATTTCTTAGCCAGGTTTTCCTGTAAGTTTGAAACATTAACCTGATATTGACTAGCTATGCTCTTTTATTAGTACTCCTTTGAAAAGAAAAAAAAAAAAGATACTTCAAGAGTTTATAATGAAATTATGTTTTCTTGTTGCTAGACTATTATATGGATTCAGACATTCAGATGGAGCATCTGTCTTTTATAGACAGAAGATAAATTTTTACTTATCACAAAAAACAGTTAAGTAAGATAATATGGAATAATTGTCGTTTCTTTGCCTGGTAAAGTCATGAAGAATCTACTGAGAGTCTTTGATTTCTAAATTAGAAATTACTGTGGAGGGTTTTTTTTCCTCCTCCATCTGAATGTCCTACAAACATGTTTAGATTACTTGCTTATTGTGTCATAATACTTCAGGATTAAGTTAGAATGGAAACATTTCATTTTTAATAATTTGACTTCACTACTCTTCACCCATATTAGATAATAGCCCTGCTTTAAATTTGAAGGTCCTGTATGAAAATATAATACAATGTAACTTGCCCTACTTCAATCCTTTCAATTAAGTTAGTAGGACAGGGTACAACACATTGTTGTTTGGAATTTGGAAATGGACATAGTTATAATTCAACAACCAGGATCCCTTAACTTAAACTACTTCTTCTAATAACTGAGAGTTTCTGCAGCTCAAAAATAATTCAGTATTAGTGTATCTGTAGTTTATTTATATTGTGGTTAAGGTACATCCAGTTGTAATGGTAAAGGCACTGAAACTCTCTCTTTCCTGATTATCATTTGGGGGTTTATATAACAAAAATAACTTTTTTAAAGGGCTGATTTGACCCTGGTAGTCCATATTGATTAGTCAGTAACTGAGACAAAACAAATAGGAGAATAATTAGCCTTTTTGTTCCATGTAACAGAAGTTTCTGAGAAGATGTAATGGTATGTGGGAATGACTTTGGGAGACAGGAGGGAGAGCTGCAGACTGGGCAACTGGCACATAAAAGATATCTCAGCCCACAGAAGGAGAGAGGGAGTGGGAAATGTTTCCCACACTGTCCCTCCTTCTGTGGGCTGAGATATCTTTTACATGCTGATTATCCAGTCTCCCTCCTGCCTCCCAAAGTCACTCCCATATACCATTACAGAAAACTAGTCCAGCCCATGTTTAGTTTCAGATGTGAATTGAATGTCTTAAACTTACAAAAAAGAAGATATAACCCTTTCTGTCTTAATAACTTGAGGCTGGAGTAAAATGTGATACTCTTCACTAAAAGAATTCTACAGGCCTGGAATAGTAGGATAACTGATAAACATACCCAGGCATCCTTGATGTGCCACACTGGTCTGGCATGACAATATTTTATCTAGAGGAGCCTGTACTCTAGTTTAGATGTGGTTCCAGATATTTGGTACTGTTTATAGACGCTCAGTTTTAAGTGTGGCCTGAATAATTAATACAGTTTAAATTTGAGACATGAATTTCTTTGTTTCAGATAGCTCTATATAATTTAGGCAGTAATTGCTAATGAGAAACTCCAGAAGTAAACTCCAGAGTGAGGCTGTGTTGAATTTAGGTGAACTTAGGCAAAGTTCATAATTTGACAAAACTCTTCCCAGACTGCTTCACTTTGGAACATGCAGTTAGAAACACAGAAACATTGAGTTCTCCTTGCCATAAAGTTTGGTCCACCCACTTTAAAAATCTGCTCCAGAGGTTAATGGTCCTCCCAGATCACATGGAAAGTGGTCCTCATGAAGAGTGAATTGATGACAATTGCCTCCTCTCTCTTCTTTCTGTGCAACTTTTAGTTCTGCTAGGTCAGCAACAGTTTCCACATGGACGGAATCCTGCCATTCATGAAATGCCTTCCCTAGAACCAATCTTCTCTTTTTTAGAACTATTTGAATTGGTCATTGTCATTAGTTTCTGAGTCATTTCCCTTAGTGGATAACAACATTATATGCTTGTTAAATTTAGTTAACAGGGAAAATAAAACCCACACCAAACTGACCCTAAATATACCTTTTAGTTGAGGATGCATTCTGCAAATTTCCATTTAAAGCAACTGCACAGATGAATTCCATTAAAGCAATATAAAAGAGAAAGGCATGAGCACTAATTATTATTCATGAATTATTCCTCATTTCTCACTGAACTCATCCCATGCTTGAGTAATTGTTCTTTCATTGAAGAAAAAGTTGCGTTGCTTTCAATAAATAAATAAATAAATGGATGGATGGATGGATGGATGGATGGATGGATGGATGGATGAAATACAATACCTAAAAAGAGACTATGAAGGGCAAGTTTAAGCATTAAATTTGTTGTCATAAGTTCTCATTGTGAAGTGAGTCAGTATTTGTAGATTGGTTGAAAAGATTTGAGTCTGTATTCTAAGAGTTACCTCAAGCAAGAATTCACCAAATGCTATTCTGCCCCCAGCTAAATGTGATGTTTGTCAGAATCTAGCCTTGCCAAAAGCAATAAAAATCCAACTACATGTACAAAGGCAGCCTTGTGTTGGAACTGCCTGTCTCAAAATCCCCAACAAGTTTGGAAAAGGTGCATAAAGGCTTCTTCCTCCTATGAAATATTTAGATTTCAGTATATAGAATATGTTACGGGCTGCTGCATCCCATTATTTGTTCATGTACTTATTTTAAACACTTTACCTCAAGCTTTACTTAAATTGGTTTCCAAAGTGGTTTATGGTATGGTAATCCTTGGACATGCAACCACATGAGAACCAGGTGGTATAGTGGGGAAAATGCTGGATTGTCACTAAGAAGACCCACTTTCAAGTTCACCCTCAGCCACAGAAGGTCACTGAGTGACTCTGGGCCCATCACTATCTCTTAGCCTAACCATAAAGAAGTGGGGCGGGGGAGGGGGTGGCAGGAGAAACAAGCCCAAATACTACTTTCTAAAGTTACTATTGTTATCACTACCAGATAGAAGGGAACAGTATGATAGGTGCTAGTGAAGAAAAGCCAGAGGAAGGTGCAAAACCAATAGAATAATGGATGATCTACAAAGAAAAAAAGCTATGAATTACCTTGCTTTTCTTCTTTCTTTTGATTCTGTAGCCTACTGGCATCTCATGGATCATGGGAATTGGTGCAAAAGTTAAAAATAAAGGATGTGACCTAGGAGATCTAAGTTAGAATCACCACTCACAATAAAGCTTATTAGAGTGAATTGTGCTAGTCAATCATTCATCCAAATCTACTTCAGAACGATGTGGTATGAATGAAAGGGGGAGAATCTTCCTCAAAGTAAATCTGAAATAAAATAAAAGAAATTTTCAAAGTGGTTACCAAGTGGTCTTCAAAGAAAAATTAGTTCTTTAAGAAGCTAACAATAAGAATAATGTTATTATTATTGTTAGTATTCCTTGTAACATTAAAGAGGCAATGGGGAGGAGAAGGGAGGAAGAGATGAATAACATAATGGGTGTTCAGGAGGGCAAATCTTTGCATCCCCATTTCCTATCTCTCATGACACAAAATGTAGATTTACAAGTTGAATTTGGAAAGAAAGATGGAAGTGGGTAAAAGAAATGGCTTCAAAAAGAGTCCAACTGATTGCATAGCATTCAGAAATCTAATTATTGTGTTTAGACTGAATCAGGTGCCTGAAAATGTTTTACAACTCTTTCCATGTTTTGCAAAATGTCTGTATCTCAAAAAACTTTTTGAAACTGAAATTCCTAGACATTGCTACCGGTTTGTGACCTACATCTATTTGTGTCAAACTTTGCTATTTGTAGTCTTCAACAGTCAAAGTGATGTGGTGAAAAAAGAAAGGGCAGGGAAATAGAGCCAGTTGGCTCCCTGGCCCTCACTTGCTTAATAACTTCCTAGAGAAGGAAGGTATTTCTCCACCCTTCCTCTTTAATGTGCTTTAAATATTGTATTCCTATTTGCTACAGAAATAGCCTGCGGTATGTAGGAGTGCCTGAAAATCTGAAACATTTTAAAAGCATTTTTTCATCTCTCCAGGAATTCCATAGAACAACATGCATACATGGGCTTATAATGAATACAGGATGCGTATACCACTAAAGCCTAGTTAAACGAACTTGGAGAAAAGAAGATCAAAAACATGGAAAATAGAAACATTTGGATTGAGTAATATTCATGTTCATTGGATGTGTATTGCAAAGTACTGTTATATATCAGATGAAAGAAATGACAAGGAAACACCATTAAAACATGGAAAAATGTATTGGAATTATTAGATATTGATTAGGGTTTTTTCTTATATTTTTGCTTTTGCTATATTTCTGATTTTTTAAAAAAATTCTGCTATTTGTTCATGAATACTACTATTGGAATACAAAATGTTCCAGGCTACGACCTTATGTAGCCAAAAAGGTACCATTTCTATACAAAATGGAGGTATCAACAAGCTTGGAGGAATCCTAACATTTATTGAACCAAAAACAAAAACAGAAAGAGTTAGGAAAAAGATAGAAATATAATGAGATAATTTACTTATAATAATTAAGAAAAAACAGCTATTTATTCAGAGCAGTCTTCTCTGACCTGCTAGGACAGTGTTTCTCAACCTTGGAAACGTTAAGATATGTGGACTTCAACTCCCAGAATTCCCCAACCAGCCATGCTGGCTGAGGAATTCTGGGAATTGAAGTCCACATATCTTAAAGTTTCCAAGGTTGAGAAACACTGTGCTAGGATTTTATAGAAGCCACAAACTCTGCACATCTGGAAGGCATATAGTTGGAGAAGGCTGAACTATTGAATGTTGAACTCTGTCCCCTCTGAATTCATCTTTTAAAAAAGAGAGTTACTTCTGACCTTACTTTGATCTTTTCATGGTCTTGACTGATGTTCCTGTGTTTCCAATGTCAGTATTTCCCATTTGGCAATTGGGAGTTTTTAAAATGATGCTAAATGGGATAAGCTTTTCATTATAATAGTATATCTTTCTTACTGAAGTTAATAATATGATAATGAAACTTTCCATAATAAAATCTTGTATGGAAATTGGATACATTTAGCAGAATTAACAGCTTGTCTTTACTTCAAAAGAACCATGGATCATTCCGAAAATTAAAAAGACTTTATCATTCAAAATTATATCAAAGTAATTTGTAAGAATATTTATGACAAGGGAAATTTGAGCTGCAGGGATTTTCTTTTCTAAGAAAATACCATATTTACTCCAAATAAATATGAGATTTTTTCCATTAAACAAACCTTTGAAAAGTGTGGTGAGATTAATCTTTGCAGAACAGAGGCACATGATGTTATAAAGAAAGAGCCAGAAGCCTCAGCTTCTGTGCATAGGTACCCTTTGCAAGGGAGGGAAAATACAGACTCATCCCCTTTCACACAATGATATGTAAAGTGTGGAAATTGAATCACAATGTCACAATGAGCATTTCATAATTTTGAAAAAAAAAAAAAAAGGTTTGATGTGGATGCCCCTGCTTCAGGTAACTGAAAATCAGGACTCTGAAAAAATGGAGATCATGCTAGAAAAGTTTCTGTCTTCATTCTTAAAATGCTTTCACACGGCAATTTATTTACGTACGTATGTACATATGTATGTATGTATGTATGTATTTACTTACTTACAAGACTTATATGGCCAACTATCTCACACAATGACTCTAGGCAGCTCACAACAATCCATAAAAACATGGTTAAAAACAAAAGTATCCTTCCCCCCAGGCACCGGACCAAACATCCTCGCAGTTCAACCCCCATCTTAGCCCAATGCTTGGAGGAAGAGCCAGGTCTTTACAGCCCTCTGGAAGGCTAAAAGGGTAGGGATCTCAGGTGGGAGGCTGTCCCAAAGGGCTGGAGTGGCCACTGAGAAGGTGTGCCTCTGAGGTCCTATTAGGTGACAACATTTAAGGAAGGGGACCTGGAATGCACCTACCCTATCTAACCTAGTAGGATGGGCAGATACCCTCATGGAGAGGCAGTCCCACAAATAACCTGGCCTTGTGTCATGTAGGGTTTTAAAGATGATAACCAGCACCTTGAATTGCACCTGGAAAGCAACCGGAAGCCAGTGCAGCTCACACAGCAGTGGTGTTACTCAGGTGAACCATGGCATACCCAAAACTGTGTGTGCTCTGCATTCTGGACTAGTTACAGCTTCTGAATGGTCTTAAAGGGCAGCCCCATATAGAGTGCATTGCAGAAAGGCACTCTGATCAAAAATAATTTTGGCAGTATTGGAGATTGAGTCAATTTGATCTGACTCAGTAAAACCACACTGAAGCTAGTATTTTATTTTGCAAAACTTTCTATTTTATTTATACATTTGTTAGATTTATATCTCACTTTTCCTCTAGAAGCTCATGGTACATAGCCCTCCTTCCTTCATTTCCCCCCCCAAACAATCACATGAAGTAAGTTGGGCTGAGAGAAGAAGACTGGCTTAGTGAGCTTCCATGGTTGAGGATAGATTGAATTTTTCTAGTGCTAGTCCAACACCTTAAACCCTTGTAGAGAGTAAGGAAGGTAACCTTGAAGGAGATAGGCAAAAGCCATTGCCTAGGCAAAAGGGGATAAAGCATTTTTTAAGTCCAGAATACCCAGATAATGCTTGGAAGCAGCTCAGACAGACACCTCCCTAATTCACTGAACTATTAGAAGGAGGAGGAGATACAGCACAATCAGATTTACAATATTCTATTATTATAGACAATCTCAATAAAAGCAGTTTTAGGCTTTCTGTAGAGTTGATTTCATGGTGTGGTCTACCTATTATGGCTGACAACACTACACCACACTGGCCTTGAAATGCTAAGACTCTATGGGCAACCCATTTCCTATTGGAGGAAACCCCTGCTTTACTCCACCTACCAATTCCTGGACTTTGATTGTCTCAGAAGTCCTTCATAGGGAAGGATGATTTGACAGCCTCACAACTCAATTGCTCAGCTTCTTTTTCCTGAGCTCAGATAAAAGTGCACAACAGGAGGTAGGATATGAATGGGGTTTATTATTATTTTATCCAATTTAAATGGCCACACATATCTCCAGGGCAACTTTCTGCTGCGAATATGGTTCAAAATATCAGTATAATGATAAAAGATAGAAATATAAACATAACATAAACAAAAAAGCAAATAAGAATGGCAAATAAGGAAAACCCATCCATGATAAATTAATAATAACTCACATGCTTGACTAACCTGTCAATGGGATGGGATGGGATGAAGGATTGGCAATTTATTTTATTTTCCTCTTCTGTGGATTGGAGATAAGGAGTGGGTCAATGACCTTTTTTTCCCCTTGTTCCAAGTGTTTCGAGGCTGCCAGTGGTGAGGGTGACTGTCAAAAACTGTTTATTCATATGGGCGGTGAAACTTGTAGCAACGTGGAAGGGACGTTGGTGAGGCAGCAAAAATGGAAACAGCTTCTTCTCCTCTTCTGCTTCATTGTAGACATTCATCCTTTACACGTAAAGGAAAGGAAGACCAAATCTTTGTCTTCCTTTTCCTTCCCTCCCTGTCCAATAACCCCTTCCGCTTGCCTAATTTGCCTAATGCTGCTTTGTTTTCTTCTTTCTCTGTTCTCTCCTTCTGGTGCAGGTTCCTCTTCTGTTCACCTGATCTCTATTCAATTTTTTTCTTCTTTATCTGAAAGGAGAAAAAAGGATTTGTATGAATCATAAAATCACAGAGCTGGAAGGAACAATTTGTGAAATTAAAGCATCTTCAACATGTGGTTGTCCAACTTCTCCTTTAGCACACTCAGTAGGAGCTCACCATTGCCTTCAGTAATTTTACTATTCAAATGCTCTTACTTTTAAGAACATTTTTCTCGACATTAATCTCTCTTCTTATATCTTAAATCCATTATCTCATTCCTGCTTTCATGTGAAAACAGAAAGGAAGTCTTTGTACCCTGCACTCTGGAATGATGGAGAACAGGTCTTAGTCTTTTTCTTGGTGGCACCCTTTCAAACAGTGGAAGCGTGCTATAATATCTCTCTTTAGTCTTCCTTCCTGAGGCCAAACAATTCTAATGCCTTCAATTTGTCTTCACAGGACTTTAGTCCTCTGATCACCTTCATTGCCCTTCTCTGTACCTGTTGTGTTGATGTTACAGTCCTTTGAGTCAACCCTGACTCCTGATGACTACATGGACTGGTTAATGCAGTCTTCTTGGCAATATTTTTTGGAGGTGGTTTGCCATTGCCTTATTGCTAGGGCTAAGAGACAGTGGCTTGCCCAAAATTGCCCAGATGGCTTAGGCCTAAGGGAATATGAGAACCCAGGTTTCCTCACTCTTAGACCTCAGGATTCTTTGTAAATACTTGTGCCAGAACTCATCATAATAGTTGAGGTGGAGTCTTCCTAACACAGAATAAAATGAAACTACTACTTCCAAGGATTCAGAAAATAATCCAGCCTAGTACAGTAATGGCTACAATTATCCTTGCCTTTATTTATAGCCACATTATATTCCAGACTGATATTCAATTTGTAATCAGTTACTATTCCAAGATCTTTTTTCATAGGCAGCACCATTAAACCACACACAGTACTCCCCACCCTATACCTGTGCATTCAATATATTTTTCCTAAGTGAAGAACTTTTATTTCTCTCTGTTAAATGTTATTTCCAGCTCATTTTTCTCACTTATCAGAATAATTATTTTATTTTATTTTTGTGTTCTAGCTAGCAAAAATATTTCTTCCTTGTGGACTGCACAGTGTAATCCAATAGTTGAACTTCCAATTAAACTTCCAATTTCCACTGATTTATGTTAATAGCTTTTTATGCTAAGTTGCAGATTACTCATTGAAGAAGAATAAATAATTATATTTTTTCAGCGCATTTTTCCTGTAATTATTTGGTTTGGAGATTTCAATAAGTTTTTTATTTGCAACAAAAAGATTATGTGGTTTATAAATTCATTTCATTCACCACCACCAAGGTCCATGGACTGATTATTTGCACAGCTGGATATTTCAGCAACTGATCAGCATACATAATTTTTCACACGTATTTTTCATTATTCTGCAAGATTTGGCCCAGATTGGTCTACTTTGATTAAAAAAAAAAAACAATCTGAAGCACTTTGCATTTTATTTCAGTCTATGTATTATTCTAATCGTATGCACTTTCAACAAAAAACTTAAAACTTAATCTACATGTATAAACAATAGAAAACAATATAAAAAGATTGGCAAGTTAGAAAATGCAACATGAAAACAAAAGAACAATGTATCAATAACATACCACAATTCCTTAAATAACATTTAAATTGTTTTTAAACTGGCTATGGGGAAATAAAACCAAGTGTCAAAAAACCCATCATGTACTTGAAGTTGTGATGAGAATTTCTTGTTCATCAGTGATGCAAGAGAGGCTATTGAACTTGCCACAAGGCACAATCTTGTTCAGTGATTCCCTGAATGTTGAAAAAGCTATGGAGGCACTTTCATGGATGGAAGTTCTGTCAAGGTATCTATGATCTTCATACCAGTTGCTATAAGATATACAATATCAAATGTTGCCTGTTCCCTTCCACTATATGTAACTGCCCTTTAGGGATGCTATAAACAAAGTAAAACAAAAATTACATATATTCCAGGAATATTTAATTGACAGGAAATACTGAACGTCATTTTAAAAAACTGTATTAACTCTTTATGTCACATGATGTATGAACAGTCACAAAATATAACCTTGGCATATTGGCTCACTTTACAGAGGAAATTTCTCTATTTGAACAGCTGTTGAAGCACAGGACTGTTGGTCTTTGTGTATTTGGTTTGTGGAAGCAACAATTATTTTGTCCTGAATGCAAGATGTAGCTTGATACAGATATTTTCTATCAGCAGTGTATTCGCTCCATGAACACCATCTCAGAGTGACTTTCAGCTACAGATTTCACGATAGTAACATCTGGCCCAATTTCGGGAACTGTCTCCTCATTTTTGGTACTATATTGTCTGAGGAAAAAACTACTGAAAAGATCTCACTCAATCTCTTATGTGATTTTGTTGCTCCCAATAAATTACCTGCTTTTGATTTTGAAGTGTTCTGTCCATGATGAACTATACTGTATGTCAATCAAGATTATAATACAGATTTCCAAAGCTCAGTCTGTTGCTATAAATTTCCACCTGCAAATGCTATGCAAATTAGTAGCCTCTTTTATTCTTCTTTTGGAGATATGCAGGTTGATTTTATAACATGTAAATGGCCTCAGTTGTTTAGCCTGTTAGCTGGTCTCTGGTAGCTCTTTTTTCAGAAGCATGGACATTTCAGATATTTTGAGCATTTGGGTGTAGAGGGTGACATGCAGCAAATGCTTTTGGGAGGTACATTGAGGTTCTATTAATGTGAGTACAGAAGGAATGCAAATGCCGAAGCTTCATTCATGAGTGGAAATATGATAGCCCACTGTTCAGCAAGAGGCCACATGTTACAGATTATTAATTGCTGGTACTGCCAGAACTAGAGAAGCCACTTGACTAATATATTGACCTCATTTTCTACAAAGGCTGTCTTAGTAAACAAACTTTCCTTTGACCTTTGTAAGCCCTTTGGATGTCTGGTCAGACAAACCATATGTACTTTTACTGCCATATTATCAGCTAGGTGTTTCCAGTAACTTTCCTCTGTTTGTTTAAGTTCCCTATCTATTCCTCCTTCTGAACTTTCAGAAGCAAAGGTCAGATGCTACAATCCACAATTAAGGATCAAATCCTGTCCAGTCAAACCATATGTCCCATCACCATTATTACCCGGGACTGACTAGCTTTTTACAGGATATGTTTATTAAGATAGCACAGTTGTCACAGTTCACATATACCTGAGTGGTCACTCACATTCCTCTGGAAAATAAATCCATTCTGATCCTCAACCAAATTGTTTGGATCTCAAGGGCTGCTTGTGAATAAAAAAGTAATTAGAAGAAAGATTTTTTTCTCTGGCTTGTTCATGATGTAACTCTAACCATTTGCTGAGGAATTATGAGGAAAAAGAATGCTACTTTCATCTTCCACCAGTAAGACAGGCTTCAGTATGCAAAAGATTGAAGGATCTGCTTTTCCACAACCAAATGTAAACATTCCTGATCTCATAGGCAAAAGGCTGGGATTAAATAATAAATAAATATGTTCTCAGGAAGACAGTCTTTGTAAAAATTTCTTTCAACTGTTAACATTTCTACAGTTCTATCACTTAAGATCTAGCAAAACTACAAAAAGTATTCTGAATGGATGAAAGAACTTTCAGTAGAATACGGAAGGATTTCTATGGTTTGATACTTTTTGTTAGATTCATTCCATTATGGGCAATAGACTAGGATTATCAGCTAATGTATCATGAGTTGGTGCAAATGACAGTACATTGTCTCCTAATAGCAGAGGATCTAATTATTTGGAAATTAAATGTGGTACTCTTCAGATATTATTACTACTATCACTACTATTACACAATACTATTATACTACTGTTTCATCCTAAGGAAAGTTGGAGAGTGAAATACCTCCAGATGAGGACAGGAAAATAACAAAAAGCAATTTGTAGTTTGACTTGGCAAAGACAGACAGCTGTAATATATTTTTGGTTTGAATTAGCTGGAACTATAGCTGAAAACTTGTGGGGATGGATGTATTATTTTACAGGACTCTGCCTCTAGTGGTCTCAATATGTAATATTTTTAGGTAAAAAAACCCCTTCAAACTGACTATACAGGTATTATTGGTAGAAGGAGGTGGAAAAGCTCAGTTGTAACAGCAGGGACATGGCTAGGGCTGATTGAAACAGATCAAACTGATGTGCAAGTTCCAAGTTAAACTAAAATGGAAGAAGAAAGCCAACTTCCACAATACGATCTTGAACATATACCCATCATTTTCAAGGAGAACATCAGGAATGTCTTTGAAGTCCTGACCTCACTGACTGAGAACCAGAGAAACTGGAATGAACTTAAAGAAGTGGTTAAGGATAAATGTGAAAAATATTGCCAAAGAGCAAGAAATAGAAGAAAGCAAACTAGATGACAGAATATACTTTGGAAATCATCAAGGAGAAAAGAGAAATCAAAGCCAAGAAAAACAAAGATCTCAGGAAGGAACTTACCAAAGAATTTCAGAGAGCTGTTAAAAGAGACAAGAAGCAGTATTATTACAACAACATTTATAAAGACATTGAAGATGGAAGCAGACATGGAAAAACAAGGAAAGTCTTCCAAAAGGTCTCTGAATTCAAAAGGAGATTCCAACATTGAATTGGTATGCTAAAGGAGGCCAACAGACAGATCGTAATTGATTCAAAGGAGATCAATGAAATATGGAAGGAGTATTCTGAAATTCTGTACAGTCAAGCTATCAATATCCAAGATAGAAGGTATTATCTATTTACAAGAACCTGTAGTACTAGAAGATAAAGTTAGACCAGTACTACTGTTATCACCAAGTTGGAAGGCTACTGGAATTGATGGAATATCTACAGAAATATGGCAAGCAACAGAAGAAGAATCTATGAAGTTCTAACCAAGCTATGCTAGCAAATCTGGAGAATGACACAGTGGTCAATAGATTGTATTAGGTCAATCTATATACCAATACCAAAAAAGGAGAATAACAGAGTGTGCAAACTATCGTATAATATCCTTAATTTTACATGCTAGCAAAATAATGCTTAGGATCATCAAACACAGATTAGAGCCCTTTAGGCAAATGGAGATGCCAGATGTCCATTCTGCCAGTTTTATGATGGATAGATGGATACATGAATACATGGATAAATGGATAAATAAATAAATAAATAAATCTCACTTGAATCCTCATATCTTTCAACCTGTCTTGCTAAGTTGTTGCAAGAACAAGTGGCAATAGATGAAAACATCTGATCCCTGGAAGATGCTTGGGATTTTTCTAAAAGCGTAATTAATAAATATTCCCTTGGTATAGCTTTTACTATAATTTCTGCTTCAGCAGCAGACTTTTGGATATGGTGAACAATAATCTTTCTTTCAGTTATTAACCTTCTACAATCCTGGCTGTTTAAGATCTGGCAAAATTACACAAATTAATTGCAGCTACTTTTCCAAATTGCATGTTTTTCTCTGTCTTTCCTCTGCAATCTAAAATTGCTCGAGATGAAAAGAGAGGGAGAGGGAGGAGGAAAAGGAGAAGGAAGAGAAGGGGGAATGAACAAAATGTTTACTTACTCACTGAATGCCAATCAAGTGCAAGATTCTGTGTGAAGTTTGGATGAAATCTCTGCAGTGTAACCCACTGGGTATTTCAGAAATTGCCAGCAAGGTCAGTGAACAGGTGGCATCCTTCACCAATAGGCAATTGTCTTCCTAGTCAAATATTTATTCACTTTCACAGACAGACAACAATATTTTGTAAAATGTGTTTCTGCCCAACAGCACGTCTATCACATTTCCCACTGTAATGCTACAAAACTGGAAGTCTTGAAATATGCACACACTTTTTCAAGCTGGCAAAAAACAAAAGTAAAAAAACCCCCACCTCTCTTGAAATAAATTAAAAGAACATATAGAAATGACTTCATAGTGCCTAATCTCAACAGCTGCACAAGGCAGGAAAAATCCTGGCAAAAAGTCCTTTCTTCAGTGGAAACTTCTCCATGGAAGAATAACAGTAATTTGGTGTCATAAGGCAGTAGCTTAATAAAAGAGCACATCTTTTGTTGCTAAAGATCCTGAGTTCAGATGCCACCATCTCAGGAAGGGCTGAGAAAAAGCCCAGCAAAGCTGCTGCCAAACCATGTGGATTGGAGGGAGAAGCTGTCACCCTCCAGATGCTTGAGGTTCCCAGCTCCCATTAACCATCGTTGACTATCATTGGGATAATAGTAATAGTGGGCCAACAAGATCTGGCAGCCACAAATTATATATGTAATACTCTGTTACATGAAGCAATGACTGAAGGTAGCTTCCTATAATCAAATAATTAGTTGAACCACCAGGACACAGGAATAATTCACACAATGAATATGCTAATCACCCTCAGCAGCCACTTGTTAATAACTCAACACAAAAAACCCTGCCTAATCTCCAGGAAGATACACACATACCCGGATCACCAAAACAAGCAGCCACTCATTAACCCACAACCCCCCCCCCCCACAGGTACCCTCACTTATCTCCATAAATACCCACAAAAGGGTCACATCATCCTGGGCACAGAGACAACCGCTCCTGTCTGTGCTCCTGTCCTCTGAAGATGCCGGTCACAGATGCTGGCGAAACGTTAGGAACCAAAACTTCCAGAACACGGCCACATAGCCCGGAAGACCCACACCAGCCATCATATTCTGGCCATGAAAGCCTTCGACAATACATTAATCAGAATTGTTGAGCAACAGTAAACTTGCTCATGACACTTACTTTAACTTAGCTTTCTCCTTTTTTGTGTTGTTTCTTTTTTAAAACTCTCTGCAAATTTTTAAAAACATTTATTATATAACAATTATACAACATAATACTGTTCTTTTAGCCTCAGTTGGGGTATTTAGTTTAGGATTTTTTTTTTGAACATTGCAGGAAAAATAGGAATTTTGGATATAATATACATTACTTCAGAAATATATGCTTTATACAGAAGTTTCCCTTATATATTTTTTAAAAAATGATTTCACTTAATACAATGCAATATTTGTTTATTTATTATTAAACTTGTATAATACTGCATATTATTTTCAGTGTATTCATAACTGTCTGTGCTTTTTTCCTTTTCAGATATTTTTGTGCATATTGATTTATTGCTATATGCTAAAAAGTACAGTTTTAAAGTATTTGTCATTTTAGTTTGTATTGTTTTAATAGTGCAGCATTAAGTAGGTTTGCATTTAAAGTTCACTGAATGAATTTCCTTCTATCCCTAGTTGCAGATTATGTGTCTCAAATTGTTTAAACTTTCTTTCTTCCATAAACTACTTCTACACTGACCTTTTCCCTAATCTCTCTATTACAGAAGATTTTGAAAATGTTTGAAAGCCTCGAAGGCATCTCATGCTACCATTTAATTGTAAGTCCAACAAATGTTAGGCCTGGCCATAATATGCTAAAAAAAAGTCTCCCTCAAACTGAACTGGTAACTACATGGATGCATGCATATTGTTTTCTTGGCAACAGCACGGAAGTGGCTTGTCCATGTCTTCTTCTGGAATTTATTTATTTTATTGTTTTGTTTTAAATTGACCAGTGACCTGGAATTTCCTGATCTCCTGTCCAAGTATCAGGTCTGACCTAAGTAGGACTGACTCCGCTTAGCTTTTTTCAAGATCAGCCAAATTGTTATTATTTTTCTTCAAACAAATGATTTAATTTTTTAGACCAATACAGATGACAATGAAGATGATACAAATAACAATGACAACCCCCCAAAATTTCATTTCGTTTAAACTAATATCACAAAAAGAAAAGGTGAGAAAAAAACCCCTTTTAGCAGTTCTAATAATAATTATCTAATAATAATAGTTGCCAAGGCAGTCACAATAAGCAAGCAAACACATGTAAATGACACTGGATTGGATTTTCTTAATTTCACTTATATATGGAGAAAAGAAGGTAAATGCCTGAAATATTTCTTATGGGAGCATGTAGAAGTCTTCAAAAAACTTATAGTTTTGGCATTTTGTTCTAAATAAAAAAACAACCAAGAATGAACAAGCAAAGAGTGAAATGACTACATAGGTTAAAATAATAGGAATGTAAAAAACTGCTTTACTATAAGAGACTGATAGAAGCATTTTTAGGCTTCTAGGAGGGATTTTTGTCTTGCTAGATTGAATCTCTGATTCTGTTCATAGCATGAGCTTTACTAATGAGCTCCAATCGTCTTCCCCTGAATAAGAAAGGAGACCCAGTATCACTAATGTTGACATTTTCCTGAAATATTCGCTATTTAGAGGAAGGCTGAGTCATACTGAGAGTCAGCTTCCTGAAGCAGAATGAACTTTGGCAGGTGTCCACCAATGCTTATGATTTTTCTTCAGACAAATGATTTAATTTTTTAGACCAATACAGATGACAATGAAGATGATACAAATAACAACGACAACCCCCCAAAATTTCATTTCATTTAAACTAATATCACAAAAAGAAAAGGTGAGAAAAAAACCCCTTTTAGCAGTTCTAATAATAATCACAATAATATAGTTATTCAATTATTAAACAATGAATAAACCTAGACTAGACAAACATATTGTCTGAACTAGTACTCCATCAATACAAACCCAACTTAAAGGCGCAAACATTGTACTAAACTAAACTTTAAAATCTGATATAGACAAATTTTTCCAAGGATACATGATCACCTTTTACAATTTCCAAATTTTGTGTCTATAATTTAACATCTCATTAACATCTTTAATTCATACCTTCTTTCCAAGAATTTGGTCCGCCATTGTATTAATCTCTAACAAATAAGGAACTACCAGAATAATGGAAAAAAATAAACCTAGCAAACAAAATGGAGACTGCATGCACACACACACACACTATCTTTTGGAAATCACCAGGGTCTAACCCAGTTTCTCTCTTTGCCTAATCTCATCAGACCCAAACTGACCCTCCCTGCCCCAGACAAAGCCCCCCTGCAATTCCATCTAGACCAAAGAATAGAAGCCTCCCCACCAGCTCACAGCCCAGCCCAAGGGCAATCCTTACAAGGAATTTGTAACCTAGAGAAAACACAACCTTCCATCTTCTTATCAGCTGATGACCTCAACATTCCATCTCCTTAACTATGAACTTCCTTAGCTCTGCTGCCCTCCTTAAAGGCTCACTTTGCCTAACAATAGAACTTGTCCCTGCCTAGCTTCCCCAAACTGGCCAGCCAATCAGATCCCTAGGATTTCCTGCCTTGTAGCCCTCAAATTCTATAAATAGTTTTGCTTTTCCATTGTTCAGTGTCCCTCTTTCTTGTAAGGCAGGCACCCAATGATCATTGTAATAAACATGTGTTCTCTTCAGAGAAACACTTCTCAGTGTTGTGCTCCTTCAGCAAAAAATCCATGACTCCAGTGCATGTGATAAAAACAATAGGCACTAATGTTCCTTCAAATTTATAGTATCACCATCATAAAAAAGATGGCAGTCAATCAAGCTTTTCTAAACATCCATTAAGAAGCCCAATATATCCTGCACATTTTTTTTTTTTTGCTGGACTGAGTTTTTAAATCATAAGCAGCATATTTCTTAAAACATCAGGCCATTGATTTTATAATACAGGATATTCCATTTCTGTATTCCAAATTATATGTATATTATCTAAGTCCATTTTAGTAACATTTAACAGGATTTATTTATTATAATGTATTGTTGATATTCATATTATAGTGACAGATTCTGGTATACATATGAAGATGACAGAATCAATCTTTGATTCGTTCTGTCATATTGTGTCATAACATTATATAATAGTTAAGAAGTCTGAGAAAAGGGAAGAAACAAACAGTTTTATCTATAACAAAGCCATTCTTAGTTTGAATAAGAACAAAGGAATGGAACAGGGTCATTCACTGAAGAGTATAAGTCAGTTGGAGTTTAAAGTCTCGCAAACCTTGCAGATGAGTTAGTAGACTGAGATGAATTATGAAATCCCATTCAGCCCTGGGCTAGGGTGGCTGAAGTCCCTTGTGGGAGGTGTTTGTGTATGTTTTTGTGTTGTTGGCCGGATGTGAATTTTTATTTTTATCGTTTCTTTATTTATCGAGTTTTTCATTATCTACAATGTACCTTATTTTCTCTGTTTTATTGTGAACTGCCCAGAGATGCTCTAGGGGTGGATGGTACTTAAATTGAAATAATAATAATAATAATAATAATAATAATAATAATAATAATAATTCACAATCCTATTTAATAAAAGCTTGATGTTGCTGTGCAGCCAAGTAAAGTTTGTGCTAAGTCCAATGTAGCTGCCAGATTGGGAGCTGAATCAAAGTCCAATCTGTCCAGGAGATCTCAGAAAAACACATGCAGAATTTAGAAGCCAGCTCATTAGATTAGTGGGGGATGATAAGCTGGAATCATCAAAAAGTTAGTGTCAGCAATCTGTAATTGTTGAGTGATATCATCATGACCTGTACCTTATTACCACCTCAGAAACTGCTGATCCAGGAATTATATTTATCTGGCTTTTCACAAAGGGCAGCAATGTCTTTCTGGTTAACAACAATATGGAACTGCTTTGCTCACAGCCATTTAGATATACAGCCAGCTTTTCCAGCCCATTTTAGGTACCTTAATGAAAAAGTCCATAACTGAAGAGTAAATTATATAAGATTTTAAGAATAAAATACAATTATTAGATTCTATCCAGAAATGTCATGAAGCAAGGTTAGCGTAAATAATGCAACTCTCAGATTGTTGTCTAGTATACAGTGGTACCTTGGGTTACGAACGCCCCTCCTTATGAATTTTTCGCGATACAATCAGCTCTGGCCCCAAAAATTTACCTCGCCGTGCGACCTCCGCCCCACGCTACAAACCGGATCCACGGCCATTTGCCCTGCTGCCACGTGGTCGCGGCTTCCTGTGGGCGAGATCGCGGTAGCAAGGAGACGTTCGGTGAGGCTTGTGGTGTGTTTTGTGGCGTTTGGAAGGTTTTTGGTGTGCTTGTCAGCATGGCTCCAAAGAAAATGCAGAGCCGTATGTATTTACATTGAACCTTATGGGGAAATTTGCCTCGCAGCATGACCAAATTTGGAGGGCGGATTAGCCATATTTACATTGAACCTTATGAGGAAATTTGCCTCGTGGTGCGACCAAATCAAGTTGCGATCAGAGTCACGGAACGGATTAAATTCGTAACGCGAGGTACCACTGTATTTTGTTGCTACAGGATGTTGAATTAGCACCTCATGAAATACCACTGAGTTCCATGACCACCATTTATTTTAAAATGGGCTGTTTTTTTGCCATATAATGTCTGCATTACAAAAACCACTATGAAACTAAAAGAAGAGTACGATAAATGATTATATTCTATAAGGCGGATGCAATTTATAGTAAGTTGCAGGTACAGGTTGGGTTCAGCCAGTGCTCCAAATTGGTTTTAACAAAATACAGTTACACAACAGTTACAATACAGCCTTCACATAACATACTTTGCTCAAACCAATAACTCATATTTTGGCATAACAAGATGGCCTGATCCCCACAACTTGTTAAGATGATGGCTTAGTTTCTGTAACATACTAAAACCACCCAAACCCATTTTATTCTAGTCTGCTATTTTGTATGAAGCCAACCTTATGGTGTAGGGTAAGTGCCATGAATAGATAATCCTTCTCTTTTGATTTGTATATTAGATGTATATGTAATTCAGAAAAATAAACTGTGTATCTGATTAAGTGATCTGAACTCACCAAAACTCTGCAGCGAAAAATGTATTAAATGTTCAAAGAGTCACAAAACATTTAAAGCTGACTAGATTAACAGGGCAAAGCCTCTGGAATTCACTGATGCAGCTGTAGTCCGTCCACATTTGGGAGTCAGCTCCACTAAACTCAGTCAGATTGTTGTCTGAATAGACATGCATAGGATCGTGCTTTTAATCCTGTAATGTTAAAATATAAATATGTGATTAAAAATGCCCAATTTTTGATATCACATTTTTTAAAACTGATATGTATTCTCAACAAAGGATAATATCTTGGGGTGAGTTGGATACTGGGCAGAGTCCCTGTGTTCATTACAGTCCCTATCCTTACTGCTTTTTGTTTGTGATAGGGGTTTTGTTTTAAATACTTCACTTTAAAAAATCTGAGTAGCCAGGATGCTGCAAAGTAAGGCAGTGGTCTCTAGCAGCATTTTTATTTCTAGCAATGCCTTCAAGTACCACGTGTGTCCAGAGGTATTCTTAGCAAATAAAAATGGGGCTTAGCTTTAAAAACGGTGCTCATCTGCTAGCAATAAGATGAAGGGAAGCAGGCTAAAGGGGATTACAAGGAACTGTTTTCCCTGTCTGCAATATTCCCATGGCAGCCACGTTGTATTAAAGCCCATGATATACAATAAAAAATCCAAATAGGGCATTGCCTCCCAAATATTTATCTACTTCTAACATAGGCTACTAGAAATAATTCTTCTCACAATATACGTTATTTATGTCACATATGCTGCACCCTCCATTTCTGCTATTATGAGCATTTTGTTTTTAGCCATTAATTCTTAAAATATTCAATTATCATTTTAGAGGGTGGAGAATATTTTTCAGTTAGCTATGGTTTAAGTAAATAAATTGAACTGAAGAGAACAATTAAACTATCTTGCTTGCAGGAGCTAAAGGAAGGAAGGAAAAAGGAAGCTGGAGAAAAGGTCTTGAATGAACCATACAGAACATCTTCATATAATGGAATCAACATTTTTCCAATGAAGTTTAGTGCCATCTATTGACAAAAAATAGTATATCTGTATACTGAATTTTGTGAAGTATCTTCCCCATGTCAAGTTAAAGTGCATTTACACATCCTTGAGCCAGCAGATCACTAGAGTGGGATAAAATTTCCTGACTGCAATGCCAGGCCCCAGCATGTCTCAGCCATACTGCCTCCAAATGGTGACATCTAGGGAAACATTGTTTCACCCCACTCATCCTACAAAACTTCACCAGCAGGTAGAAAAACGTCCACCAATGACTATGCATAATGAAGGATGGCAATGGGGCTCACTAACTTTTAAGGGATGGTCAGACCAGTAGGGGTAGCCATTTGTCAAAACTCACCCCCCAGGATGTATAAAAATAGCACATTGGACATGTAATTGGTATATGGTAGGTTGCAGTAGGAGAGAAGTTCCCATTTCACTGCACCACCTACTCCTTCTCAGTTACGGTAGGACTAGTTTTATATAGAAAGTTTGTGCTGTTCTGAAGCAGCACTTGATTCATGTCTAAAAGTTGCCCAAACAAACAGCTGACAGCTAGTGAACTGAGGGATGGAGTGGGAGGGAGATTTCTTCTACATCAGGCAACTCCCGTCCATCTACCTGTCTACCTGTTAATAGGTCATTTTTATACTTCGTCTGAGGCTTCAGCTAGTGCTTTGCTCTGAGAATCAAGGCAGTGTTGGGATGTGGTTGTACTAGCCATTCACGTGACATTCTACTTTTTGCCAGGTGATATCACTCCCAGGTGACACCCTGGTATAAAAATAGCCCAACAGTACCCAAAAGCTCCATTGTGCATGGCATCAAGTACATAGACCTCCTGACAAGAGGAGATGAAGGCCATGCTGCACCTCATCCTAAGATCATGGTTGGTGGAAATATTTGTGGAGAAGGAGCCCCTTCAGTCAGCCTTCATATTCAGCCATATTTCAAAGAATCTATAGAAGAAGAAGCTTGTCTGTCTGCCAGATGAGGCCTAGCCAAAATTCAAAAGGCTAAAAGCAGCATTTTGGGGGCCATGAAGGCTTAGGGTGCCTAACAAGTTCACTTTTTGGAAAGGAAACAGCAGATTTCAGTTATTTGCAGCAAGCCAAGATAATTACCATTTCCAGGAAAGAGGAATGGGGGAAAGCTACATGTGAACCTAAGGAACTGTAATACCAGAAGGTATTGTTTGCTGGGTGAAGTTGTGTTATATGGAGGATGCTCTCATGTTCTTGTAAATGTGCCAAAAGTTTAGAAGGCTTTTACATTTCTTGGAAGTGGTACCCAGTGCTATATGTGCATCTGTCCCTGAGCTTTTGCCTCCTTTTCTGATATTTCCCATCAACATAGACTGGAAATGGAGCAAAGCATATTCTGAATATGATGCTTCCCTCCTCAGCAAGCTTACTAAAGATGGTCTGCAGGGAGAAGACAGCATCACCATCACCAATGCTGGCAATGATAGAATGGAAAATACCTCAGGAATCAGTAGCAATGGGCAAGCTCAGAGTAGTAGGGTTAGTAGTAGTAGTAGGCCACAAAGATAAAATAGTTGGGTTTGGTTTTCATATAAATATAACAACACTGCTTCTAGAAGAACAAGAATGCAGACAAAGGGGAAGCCCTTCTATGGCCTACTTCAGGTTCATGGCCCCTCTTCTCCCTCTTTTAGCATGTAGCCACTGCTACTGACAATCACAACTGCAAGTTGCTTTGCCAGCTGGCTCTCTACCCACTGCTATGCAAACAACAAAGTCAGACCCATAAATGTCTAGCATTCAAGACAAATCACAGTGTTTGGTTGCTACTGGTAACCTAATAGAAGGAGGGGGACAGCATCACTCCAGAAAAAACAATGATAAGTGAACAATTTATCTTCTCCTCTCAGAAGTGAGATTAGCTCCATCCCTCTCAACATTCTGCAAGTCCCTCAAGACCCTACGTGATCAGGCCTGGGGGTCCCAGGGGTCCGGGAAGATTTTGTGATTAATATCCCCTCCTGTTTTGTGTGCTTTTATAGTTATTTTTACTTGTAATTGTCTTTTATGTATTTATTCTTGTTCATTGTTGTATGCTGCCCAGAGTCACTTTTAAGTGAGACGGACAGCTAAAGAAATACAGTAAATAAATAAATAAAAATAAAAAATTCTGTCTTGTTATATATGCAATGGTATCAGATTGTTTTGGGACAATTTCTGACACAGATAATATTGCATTTTGTGGACCAGTGCTGACTGATTGGGTTCCCTTCCACAAAGTGGTGCACAGGCAGATTTAGGGCAGGAGAAGTCTGTGCATTATGGAGTGGTGGAATGCCAACCTGGAAGAGAGGCAGGAAGGACAGGCATAAACCAGCTAGTCTATAGTGTGACCTTTCAACCCTAGCCCTGTGTACTTGACAAGTCCCTGGAGTTATAAAGTACCCTGTGTAAATAACCCTCTCCTTATCCTGTTAGCTTGGTTTTTATACATTGGTGTTTCTTAGTTTTATTACTACATCTTCATGAAACTGCTGGGAGAGCTCATTTGCTGGCATGAAGTCAGGTATCATCAATATGCAAATGATATCTAATTGTGTATCTTGATCCCTGGCAGATTGAGTGATGCTGTTGAGGTGTCTGGATGCTGTTATGGTCTTGATTGGGAGGAACAGACTCAGGCTGAACCCTGGAAATACTTAGAAGTTGTAGATTCATGGATCCTTCGCTGTGGGAAACTTCCAACTTTAGTTTTGATGGGTTGCACTTTCCCAGACAGAACTGGCACATAATTTGAGGGTCCTCCTGGACTTGTTACTCTTGCTTGAAAAGCAAGTGGCTCCTGAGCAGGAGGGCCTTTATGCACAATTTATTTATCTTGTGTATCAGTTATGCCCTCTTCTGGATCTAACTGACTGGAGTGACATATTTCCAGGTTTCACCCCAAGAGCTCAGTACCAAGTATTTCCCAAGAAGTATCTGCCTTTACATGAACATCTATGCACATTTTGCCTATTTATAAGAGAGAGCCTACAAATTTTGATTGGACTATGTGGAAGGCACACCCCTGCAGGACTTCCAATACCATACTGGAAACAGGTAATGGCAAAGGGGCCCATGGGGCAAGCAGAAGAACATGCACAGAGCAGATTGTTCGTCCCTGTGCAGTGTCTCTGTCCAAAAGTTCTTTGCTGCTGTAACCTTAATATATGACAGTGGGGCATGTCTGTTTTGTGATTAGGAGCAAATGGGGAAGGGCCCTACGCAATAATTTATAAAGTATTGAGCAGAAATTTTGAGAAGTCCTTTTTAACATATTGCTTAGGGCAAACTTACTTGCTTTGTATGGAGTGAATTCCATACAACTGAAGGAAGCAATTGAGGAAGGAAGGAAGGTGTGTGCTATTTATTCTGAGATCCTCTGACAACGAATATTCCACCATGCAATAACAAAGGAAGTGTAGCTTAGCAAGAGAGCACACAATCTGCATTCCTGGCATCGCTAGTTTAAATGAGACTAGAAGAAATGGTGGCTCAGACCTTTCTGCTTTAATTTGCATAGAGTATGCACTCTGAGAGCTAATACTAGGCTAAATGGATATTCTTTTCTCCACTGTGGGTTTCTAATAAAGCACCCATCCTACTTCTGAACAAGAGCTGTTCTGTGCTATTATCCAAGTATCATAGTTAGAAAGGCCAAATTACTTACTTTATCTGGACAAATGCATAATTTGAAATTAAAAAGGTAAACACCTTTCATTCAGGGAGAAATAGCAAATGTATTTATTAAAATAGAGCATCATCTAATTCTGTGATTTTAATTTATTTAAAAAATGGATGTTGTGGTACTGCTGGGTTTTATCTCAGGGCAGTGATGACATGATATGGAGTTGTGGGATATCACTGTTTGCCCTTTGTCATGGACAGAACATTCTTTGATTGCTGTGGAGTCCCCATACCTGCTCCCTCTTACAGGAAACTATGACTCACTCAATGAGTCTGCCCAAGGCACTTGATGGACCTCATTGGGTTTCATAGAGCCCTTGAGGAAGTCCTTGAGGATCTGATGCACAGTTCATTTATTTATTTGTATTTATTTCTTTCAGTTTGGGCACTGCCCAACTCCAAACTGACTCTGGGAGGGTTACAATATAATAAACAATAAAAAAATAATGCAAAATGAAGCAAGTTGGAATCTAGTAACTCAATAAAAAAACACATAATACATCCAACAAGGGCTCATCCACCTCAACCCAAGGCCTGGGAGAACAACTAGATCCAAGTTTGATTGAAGCCTTAATCACATCTTAGAATGAGTGGTGGCCTTGGATTGGATTGTTCCTATGGGACCTCTCCCTGCACATGGATTCCGGAGGACCCCTTGGTTTTCATTATGGGAGATGAAGCACTCAAACCAATGCCTAGCACACTGTTGGAAGAAGACAAAGAGTAAATCTGACTGAACATGGATAAGAGCTTTTATTAGGGATTATACCATGTCAATAAAAACAGCAAAACATAATTATTATTCCACCATAATTATATCCATGCATTACCATCTGGTGGCCATGTTTAAGGTACCCCAGTTCCTCTTAGGGAGAGATAGATTGGAAGATTACTTGAAGGGCTGCTACGAGGGCTATTTGAGGCACCTGTCACCTATTCATTAGAACCATGTCCCTCCTGGTTGTTAAGATCTCTCAGAAGATGGATGAATGGAAAGTGATCCAGAGGTTTTTCTATTTATGGTTCTGGATGGGTTGCCCTGCCCCAGGCAGAACTGTTGCCCAACTTGGGTTGCCTAGATACATGATTGTTGCTTACAGAACAGGTGGAACCCTTTGAACAAATCTGTCTTATGTGCCAACTGCACCCTTTCCTGGATTTGGAGGCCTTACTCAGAGTCAGACTTGGTCACCTCTTGTCTAGCAGTACACATGGCTGCTTTTGAAAATCATTTGGAAACTACAACTGGTTTAGAAGGCAGTAGTGACAGTAATGGTAATTACGGGTGTATCTCCATATACCCTTGTAACCTCACTACTTTATCAACTGCACTGATTGTTGGTGGTCTTTCAGGTGAAGTTCAAGTTGCTGGTTACATCTCTAAAGCCTGGGTCAGGAAGTCTCATGACCCCACCCTGACTAATTGTCCTTGGCTGTTTGGGCTGCCTCTGGCCCAATATGTTTTATTATTTTGTATTATAATTTGTTTTTTGTAATTGTTATTTGCTATTTCCTTTTTTCTTTTTGAGTATGTTGCCCTGAGTTGCATGCCAAATAGGTATGAATAAATAAACAAACACAATTTGTAACATGAAGTATTACATGAAATGTTCATGGGGATGATAATGAAATGATCCAAGTTTAGTGAACCAGTAGAACTGAAGAGAGGTATTTTTAAACAGGGTGCTGTTATTTTAGATCTCTGTTCATTGAAGTTTGTCAACATAAATGCATATAATTGCAGAAGTTGAAAACAAACTTCTATATTTGGGAAGGAGATATACAGAAAAGCATGTATCAAGGATAAAGATAAGTTTAAAAAAAGATAGTTATGAAATGCATAGTTTAAGATAAGATGTATATACCTCAATCTGTGATTTTTTTGCATTTAAAAATTATAGAAAATGTTACAGAACAGGCCAATGCCAGAGTGTATAGCATGTTAGGATATTGTCCTTTTAAACTGAATTGCACCATATTGTTTTTCTTTGCTGTTTTTGTAGTAACTCTGTACCCACCCCAATAACATCCTAGAATTAGACTGTGTCCTAGTTTTGAAGAAAGATTATAAGTTAGCTTGTAACAATAAAGAGAAGGGTGATGCAAAGCATGTGTGATCCATTTCAATACCAGATTTGTAGGCCATCATGTCTCATATTGGTATTGGTGGGGAGCGACTTCTGTTGACTATTGAATCAAGTCTACAGTGTTATTTAGAAAAACTAGAGCTCTGTCTTCCTATTATCTAGCATGGGGAATACATAAATAGAGGGTATCAATAGATTGTCCTTTGCAATTTTATTTAAGATTTAGCATATTTATTTGTAGGAATGTTAAGTTTCAGCATATCGACAAGCATAGCATGATTTTTAAATTCTCCACACACATTTTGCAGTTTTCCTGTAGTTTGCGAAAAATGTTTGACAGGATGATGAATTCCACATATTCATAGGAATTGCTGCAAGGGTTCAAGTCACACGGTCTTCTGTATGTAGCAATTGTTCCCAGTTATAGTTTGCCAGCCCAGTTTGATGGAGATATTCTATCCATTCTCAGTATTGCTGGTAACACTTCCTAATGAGATAGGGACGGGATATTGTTTCAAAGGAAAAATGGTTTGTCATTTACAATTCTTAATTTTACAAAACTAAGAAGCTAATAATAAATAAGAAATGATTTGCAGGAAAGAGAAATGAATAAGTGAAGACTATCTACAGAACTTAGTACAATTAAAAGTAAAAGTTTGGAATATGTTGGGAAAGGAAAGAAACTATGGGACACAAAAGGATAGGAACTAACTGAAAGAGAGTCAAACAGAAATGAGGATGAAGATGATGAAAAAAAATCAGTTGCTTGCAAAAGGGAGTGCCACACCACCACACACATAAGTCATATAGAAAGTGTTGTGAGACAATGCAGTGTGACTGCAGCAACATATATATTGATCTCATGAGGTACTCTGATTTGAGGATGGTTCTGGTGACCCCTGAATCCAATTCTTCTTCTCCCCTCCAAGGCATTCCAGCAGCAAATGCAAAAAAGTATAGTATTTTAAAATAAATCTTTTACGCTTTCCAGAAATTGAACTCCTGTGGTATATTCCCAAGCTGAAGTTAATGGATGATTTAGAATAGAAAGGGAACACATTAGAGATAACCTTAAGTGGCTTAAAAACTTCTCCAAATTGCCCCATTCTGGATCAGGTTCTGGACTCCTGATAAATCAATAAATAATCCTTGTAAGAAGATCTGAGATGGATTTAATTCTGATACTTGATTTATAGTTGCCTGATTCCAGGAATGTTATGTAGTTGTACAAATTGCTTACTAAACAAGTAAAATTACAATATTAATTCTAAGGAGCTTATTTTCAGAATAGGAATAATGAAGCAGAACAGCCAACATTATTTCAAAACCCTTCAAGATTTGGGGACGTATCCAAGTATTTTTTCATACTTGGTGAAAAAATATACAGGATTGTTATGAGTCACTGTCTTCTACTTGCAGACCATGTGCATACACACTATCATAAAAGCTATTTTGCATTTTGAACTGTTTTGCATTGCATTAAAATTAAGCTAATAAAATGTCCCTCAGAATATATCCTGAAGTAATTTTTTTTTAAAGATACCAACAAACTTGAAGTTACTTTGGAGAGGATAAATGAATTTCCATCTTCAGATTTTGAAATGTAACTAAAGATTAAGAACATCAATAACCAGGAACTTTGTTTCTGAAACAATCACCATTTTGATACAGTACAGTTCTGTAGTAAAACATATAAAATTTCCATGTAATGGAGGACAATTAGCTGCCCAAGAAAGAATGAATAGCACAATATGCCAACAGGAACAAGCTCTCCATTTATTTTAAGAGGTCAGGCATAATACAAAAAAGGCTAGATTTTGAATTAGAGGAACCATAAAATCAAGAGCAAGGGCCTCTGGAAGTGGAACTTGGCATCCATGGTATAGTAAGATTACACAGCTTGCAGTTAAGATGGAACTGTATCAGTTTATGGAAGTTGATTAGACAATACCTACAAGATCAATGATAGTGATAAGTGCATCCTGTACTTTCCCCAGCTCTGTTCTACCAATTCAGTGCTTGCAGCACGATGTTGAAACAAGACATGACCATCAAAACCCCCTCTCTTAAACACACACTAAGAATACAAGAAGTGTGATAAAAAACAAAACTGATTGTTCTAGGTCTATTCAAGATTTAAATATATTATAGGATCTCAAACCAAGGAAGTAGTTACACCAAACACTATGAAACAGCAACACTTTTATTCTGAGTTAAAAGTACAATTTTAAAAATCATGTATCTCAGTAAAACCTTGATAGGGTTAGTAACCACTCAACTACAGACAGAGAGACTGGCTTAAATGAGTGTCTTAAAACACAGTTATGAAATTTAAGGAACTAAGTTCCCAGAATATAAAACTAAAAGGATAAAAGCTCAGATATTAATCGTCCGTTATCTGAACATGAGAATCCAGAGGCAAGCAACATACTGTGGACATGCACGCAATGCAGGGGCGAAAACTTGAAATGACTTTAATATTAAACTTTTTGCTTCTTTAAAAAAGAAATATTCTGGAATTAGAAATGATAGGCACAAACTCTGAGTTAAGTCCTTTGCCTTTTAAAGATTTCGCTATTTCAAGAATAAGAAGTGATATGACATAAACTTGGAATTCTCACGTTTTGAATTAGGTCTTTGATCAAATTTCAAGGGAGAGAGTTTACTGTATCTAATACTGTCCAGTTTCAGCTTCTGGCAGGCTTAATATTACAGACAGCCTAACCTGTAGCTCAGAATACTTGGATTTAATTCACATTCCATCATATCTAATAACCTGAGAGTACCTCTTTGTGCAGGAAATACCTGATTATAAAGAGAATGTCTATTTCCTCTACTACCTAATAGATGCATTTTTAAGATTTCATTTTATTATTTTTTTACTGTCTCCTTTTTCCCTCAACAACTGACTGATGGGTCAGCTGTAGATTAAATTCAGCTCAGGCCTGGCGCTGCCATCTAGCAAGATGAAGAAACTTGCTGCCAGGTATATCTGGAGGTATTTAACTCTGTTGTAGAGAGCAAAATGTATTGGGCTGAGTTGGGGCGAGTCTACTTTCTTGTAAGTGATGTAAGTTCTGCACGTCTTTTGCCTGGCAAAATTTAAGATGGATGCTATTACATTTTAACTAATTATTAGGCTTGGCTAAATTTCCTGTTTATACAAAAAAGTGCAAAGAGTCAATGGGTTAGTCAAGTGAACAGTCGAGCCTTGGAAGTACCTGAATTGTTTTTGCTTTGAGCAAATAATCATGCTTGGAAGTGCATACTATTAATTCTATAAAATATATTCCAGACAAATCTGTGATGCTAATATACAGGAAGAATATAAAGTGGATATGTGAAAAAAAATGATAAAATTAAAAATGGCCTGAATAAATATGTATGTATGGAGAAGGAAAAGAAAACACTAATGATCACAAATCCAGATACACATTTATCACAGACAAATGCAAGTCCCTCATATCATAAAAACACATTGTAGCAAGGAATTTGATATTTTAAGTAGTTGAAATTTATTCAAAATGAAATCCATAATAATATTATTTGGACTCTTTTCTGTGTATTTTGGTGTTTTAAAAAAACGTTTTGGCCTTAATTTTATTTGAGTTCCTTGTGCCAATGGAAAAGATAGATAAATACATTTCTAAGAATGGAAAATAGACCAGTGTTGCAATGCAGTATAATACTGGTGAGAGGCAAAGAAGGTTGCCTTATCAAACAAGGGAGCAGGGAGCTAAAGTAATGTGTGTTAATGAGAAAGGGAGTAGTGTTCTAGTTGCAGTTCTTTAAGGCAAAAATAAGAGATATAGAGAGTACATAGCTGTTGCGTTCTCTTGTTCTCCCTGCTAATTATCATTTAATCCTTATTATTATTAAAATGTGTACAACACAATATTAACACACTGAAAATGAAAGTGACTTAACAGGCAGCAGTCCATACAATGGAATGAGAAACTCTGCTCTAGATTTATATATAAAGAAAAATTCTAGGATTATGAGTATTTCCAGATTTCTAGATCAAAATTAACAAGAGAAGCACATCAGAAATTCTGCAGATAACCAAATGCCCTTTTAGAGCACCTGTCAATTTCACCATCTGGTCTGGAGAGCATTCTTATCCGGTTTGCCAAATTGTAATGATTACAGCTACAGCTGAATTTGTGGAGGATGAAGTAACAGTGAGTATGTTCTTATTTCTTTAATTACAAAATTGTGTTTTTAAAAATCTTTCAAATTTATAAACAAAAATTTAAAAACATTTATTTTTACACATCTGAAAGAAAACAGAGGGTTTTTTTCCCCCCCATAAAGATGAAAATGCAGACAACAGTGAGAGTCTGAATTGCCATGCTAGGCCAAGCTTATTTTATTACATACATTCTGCTTTCTAAGTACTAGTTAAGTTCATAATGTAAACATGAAGCATACAGAGTTAAAATTCAAGGCCACAGTATTTCTGATTGTCCTTTTCTATGTCTTTGGCTGGCCGAGATCAACTCGTAGTGTATAAATGCATAAGTTATATAATTATTATATCAAAAGAAAAAAATAACACTGACTTGTATAATTCATTCTGACAAACGCACAGCGTTCGCGACTCGGAAAGAAAAACTGGCGCTGCCTATCAAATATATCTATTGGCAATTGGGTTTTGTCATTTTCAACTAGTAGACAACAACTTCCCTTAAGAAGAATGAGGTTCGAAGTGTTATTTTAAATATCACACAATTCCAGTTTTACATCTTTATAGAGAGATGCATACTTTGATTACCACTATTTCCCCCTTTTGACTTAAAAATAAAGTTTTTATAATACTGAAAATGGCTTAATACATAGCATGGTATTTCTCATGTCCAAGCAAATAATTCTTCAGTTCAAAAACTGTCAGTTTTCCCCATCTTTAGAGGAAATACCTTCTCCTTCATCCTTATCACCCCATGTCCTCCTACTCCTTTCCTCCTCATCTATCAGACACAGGGTTACAGTAGTGCTCTTATAAGCTCCTATGTATTGCAACAGGGCTTGCACAGGAGAACTTCCTGATATCTGAACCCTTAGTCTACAATCATACACTTGCCCTTAGCACATTCTCAATCCCAATATTTGGCTCAGAGCTCTGTAACATTATCAAGAAACCTTAGCTTGCGTTGTATTCACAGTTTTGAAATAGCTGATCCCTCCCTCTTAATGAAATACATGCCACTTTATTCCAACCAAAACCGTTGTACTCAAAATCAGATTCTGCTCTAGACAAATATTTATCCCACTTTTTACATATTTGTTTTTTGTAAAAAAAAATACAGTTAGATTTTTTATGCATTTATATATTCATGTACTGTATCCAAGTTCATAATAGAATTATCCTTATATTGCTTTACTGTGATATGAAAAAAGGCATATAATCTTATAAATCTCTTCTGGCCCCATGTTCTAGTTATCATTACAAACTTTTACCTAGAAGTGTATTTCATTATTTCATGTTTAGATTTGATGTCAACATAATTAGTAGCATCTTTACACTTTTAAATCTCTATACAAAAATGTTTGTTTTTTATCCTGGTCAAAGCTGTCAGTCTTTCAGGCACATGTTGTTCAGGTTCTCTGGTTGTAATTCCTTGTATTCCAGAAAAAAAAAAAATCCATTAAAATATTTTTCCCTCTTTAGTAGTAAGTGCCAAGGTGAGAAGGCATATGAGTGGTTGGGAGCCTAGTGTTAGGATAGATACTTCCGGTTGGTGAATTCCAGTATGGACTGGGTCCAGCAAAAAAGTTGGAGGAAGTAACAGGCAAAGCAGGAGCATGAGGAGCAACAAAGTTCATTTTTTGGGGGTGTGCATGATAGGAACTCATGTAGGGCAGGTCTGATGGATATTTATAGATGGATGATTCTGGAGGATGTGGCTGAAGGGCTTGAGCAATTCCATGGAAGTCAAATTTGTAGGCATAACGCTTACCATGGACTTTAGTCATTATATTTTTGTCATAATAATAACGAAGAGCACGACTGAGCTTGTCATAGTTCATATTGGGTTTGCTCTTCCTTTCCCCCCAGCGTCGTGCAACTTCATCAGGGTCAGTCATCTTGAACTCTCCATTGGTACCCTCCCAGGTGATGCAATTAGAATTGGAGCTATCTGACAGGAGCTCCAACAAAAACTGCCACAGCTGTATCTGCCCACTCCCTGTAGGCCGGAGGGGGGGGGGGGGAATGGAAGAAGAATCATTAGAGACATTGCATCAGAAATTAACTGAAAGACTGTCTAGCCCATGTATGAAACAGTGATCCATAAACTACATATAGCTCTAGGCTGACTTCTATGCTGCCCTCTCCCTGTTCCTCAGCTGATTCACCTGCCTTTTCCCTGCTGGAAACAGTTAAGGAATATATGGAGAAGACAGGAGATAAGCAGTGAGATCACAATTATCTATACTTTCCATCCAAAAGCTTTCTTGCATATGTCCATGAGAATGGCAGAAAAGGACCTCAGACTATGGCAACTGTTATCCCTTGTATACAATCCTTGACTCATCATCCACAGCATGTGAACTTTGAAGTTTAGCTCCATTAAAGTAAGGTATTGTACCTTGCCAGGTTCCATAGGAGACAATGTTTTCTCTTTCTTATTTAGGAAGATCAAATTTCACTTACTTTTAAAAGAAAAGTTTTAAAATTTTGCTCTGTGTGTTGGCTAATTCTGTAAGTTTATTCTGCAGCATGCCCACTGAGTTATTGGGACCCTTGCCTTGATAGTCATTTACTTTTAAGTCAGAAGTAGACAACTTTTGGGACAAATGTGTGTTAGGATAGTCATTCAGAGGCATACTTTATGAGTAAATTTATGTAAATATAGGTATCAACACACATACAAACTCTTTTCTTAAAGACACTGCATTGCTAACCCTTGTTTTAAGTAACCCAGATCATTTTGGTAGGATCCAAGCAGCCACTCTAAACATTCTCAGAACCTATACTTGTCTTCCTCATGCTTCAGACCCCATTTGATGTACTAACATGGTCTGAAAAAGAGCAGGTTTTTAAAAACACTCAGAGATACATTGATAGAGCTTTTTAAGACTTCTTCTTTTGCATTTTTCTCCTGTAATTAAAATTAAACATGATTTTGACAATGACAGACTCCTAGAATACAGGAATTTTAACTTTCATCACTCTGGTTTTTTGGGTAAAACATTTCTTTTTTTTGTAGATAAAATTGCTAAAGCATTAATATTTTATCATACCTGGATTTGCAAGACGACTGCTTGTTGGACCAAGAATTTGATAAGGATCTAAATCACAATAAAAAATAAACATAAGCCAAAATTATGTAAAAACTTTAAAAACATTTCCAAGATAAATGTGGGAGATTAATATGTATGATCATAATATTGTTAGTTTAGGTATTCTGTATGTTATTTATGATTACTATTTTACAGGTAGCCCTTGACTGATACCATTCATTTAGTAACCATTCAAAGTTATGATGGTGCTGAAAAAAGTGACTTATCACTGGCCCTCACACTAAAGACCATTACAGTGTTCCTGCAGTCACATGATCAAAATTCTGGTGCTTGGCAACTGGCATGTATTTACGATGGTTGCAGTGTCCCAGGGTCACATGATTGCCATCTGTGACCTTCCCAGCCAGCTTCTGACAAGCAAAATCGATGGGGAACCGCATGATTCACTTAATGAATATGGTGATTCGCTTAACGACTGCTGCAAAAAATGTCATAAGATCAGGTGCAGTCATGTGATGCCTTGTTTGACAACTGCACTGCTTAATGAGAAACTTTCCTGTCCCTATTGCGGTCGTAAGTCAAGGACTACTTGTAGATCAATTAAAACAAATACACTTAGATATTCATATTCTAGTAGCTATATGAAGACAGGATTACAACACAATTCTCTGTGCTTGATTATACTCCTTAGTTAAGCTATGATGGTTTATCAGTCAAGTTTTATTTAATCAGTGTTATTGCCATCATGACATAAATATGAGGGCTTTGGGACATGAACAGAAATGGACAGAGTTGGGAATAAGTGGCTTAATCCCTCCCCCAGCATTATCACTATTCCACTGACAGAAAAGTTATAATAGAATGTCTGCTTGTCACAGTGTGGCTGGGTTCTTTTAGATCTGGAGATGTTTTTAGGTTTACAAGGGTGGCAGCTGGCACATAACCAGGTCTTGAGGGACTTATGGAATGTTTACTATATACAGCAAAACTATTAACAATAGGTATTTACAACAAGATCCCAGCTTCTACCTGGTGTCTTAAGCCTCTCTCTCAGAGGATATTCCCCTGGAACTCTCCTCTTAAATGCTTAATTTCCTCCCACTTTTCCAGGCTTATCAAGACAGAATAAAGGGGAAGAATGTGCTGGATTTACAAATGAGTGTGCTCATGGCATCTCATCTCCCTTCCTTGGATAATGCTCAGTTGATCACTGTCTGCATCTCCTCTGTTGGGGGAAGAACCTCTCTTGGAAGTCTTCTGCCCAGTCCTTTCCCAAAGATTAGGGCTTCCCCAAGACAGCTGTCTCCCTCCTTCCTGTCTTGGGGCTTGTGTGAAGATTTCGTCTCTCTGGGACTTCACTTCTCTTCCTCCAGGGAAGCCACCCATTGACTTTTCTTCTCCCTCTCTGATTGGGAATCAATAACTACTCTGCACACTCACACAACTTTATTTTACACCTTTTCTCTCCACCCACTCCCTTCTACAACAGTCTTTGTAATTCTTGTTTTCTCTCCTCATTTCTCCCCTCATTTTCTCTCCTTTTCTTCTATCTCTCTCCAATTTTGGGTTAGACCAGTAGCATGTCCCCAGAAACTGAGGAGGTGGGTGTCCCCACCAGATCCCTTGTCCCCAACATCTAAATACCAGGCTGGATCAATGGGAATGCTGTCTACCACTGGTCCACAACAGTACTGGCTAGCATCCAGTTCAGTTCATCAGCTTGCATGACAGTACATCTGCACTTCACAGCTAGAGTCAAGCTTCTTCTCTCCTTTTTTACTCTCTCCTTTTGCTGACTCATGCCAGAACAACTGCAGGCATACCAGGCCACTAAAAACATATGCCACATTGTCAAAACTAAATTCTGATTTTGCAGAAATAGTATAATCCTATGACTGTGATTATCTCTTGTGACAAGAGCAGAAAAATAATTCCCTTTTGCCACTTTTATCATCATAATGTAGGCCCTAATATGGATTCTCACATATATTTGATCAAATCCATTCTTTATTTTCCTCCAGTGGTGTTCTTGGTGTCTCTTTTATTGTTTCATGTTCTGGAGCACCTCCCTTAAACCAAGGTGCCCTCTGAGATTGAAGAACAGAAAGAAACCACATAGTCCCAGTTCGATCCAAGGCCCTAGTTGGACACTAATTCCAAGTAGAGATTAAAATTTCAGCTAAACTATGTAACAGATCCTTGGGTGGGGTGGGGTGAGGGAACAAGTTTCCTCTGAAACCTGATTGGGTCCATTAGGCACCCGGGGTAAATTGATGTAACAGGTCCAGCCTCCCAGCTATGGGGAGGGAGCAGCTCCAGAAAGTTCAAGGCCTTCAGAGATTGATCCAACCATGATAAACTAATGATGGTAATGTTCTCCACCCTCAGATTACATTGCAATTGCTGTGAGATAAAAACCAGACCAAGCACGTGACCACCTGTGCTTGTTGGGCCATGATGACCCAAGTTAGATCCATGGTGGCCCTGGTGGTAAACTGTGTACAGAAAATAAAAGAAATAAAATGTATGTGTTTTTTTTAAATTTAATTTAATTTACGTAATGTCACAGAACACTGAATGTCAAATGATATTACATGACATGACATTAGCACTGTTATATATGTAATATCTGGTTTTGCTATGAAATTTCAATGCTTTTCCAATAGGAAGTTTAGTAGTAGGTACCGTCATCTATAAAATTTTATTCAGGATTTTTCTCTTCAATAGAGATATATTTGAGCCCTTCGATTGTCCTAACTATCAAAATCATTCAGGGAAAAGTTCAAGTTCCAAAATAATACACAAAGGATCAAGTTTTTTCTGCATGACAATCCATTAAGGTTAAAAAGTAATTTTTATTTCTGTCCTTATACTGAAACCATGAATGCTGCATATAACTAATGAAACATACAATTTAGTCTTAATGATCCCAGGCAAAAGATCCCTGCTGCAAAGCCAAGGACCTTGTATCATTTTCAGTTTAGTAGACTGGTTTTGCATATTACATATACTTACCTTACTACCTGCAGTTTGAAAAACAATAGATAATACACTACATTAAATATCGATGTCACTATAGAACAGATACTTAGTTTATGTCTAGATATAAGATGACTACTACCTGCCCATACTGCTCACACTATGCATAGACTACTTAACATTTCCAATCATCTTTAGGACACAAAACATAATTGCATAGCCAAAGACATACCCAACTGAGGACGCTGGTCTTCTGTTTTAGTCACAGCTGAAGATGATGCTTGGGCAGCTAAAAACACAAAATAAAATCAACACATTGATCATCCTTTATTACCAGCTATGTCAAAGAGAGAAATAATCATGCCTCCCTTTATTTAAGGAGAGAACAATATTCTTTGGAGTGGAGATGCTTGGTAGTTTAATAATAATAATCTCACAGAAATATTATGAAATCTATTGGTTTCAGAACAGCAGGCATTGTGAATGAATGGATATAGTTTTTGTTTGTTGTTGTTTTTCTTGATGTTTGTCCAACATGGTTGGAAGATCTGTATGTTTTTGCACTGTGCTTGTCTAGTTGTTATAACAAAGCTATCAAATGCAGGTGCAATGAAGGGTTTTGTTCATTAGCTGAGTTATCACAGAGCCTGAGAGGGAGTGACAGGGTCAAAGTCATCCATCTGGCTTCCATGCCTAAGGGCATGGAACTGGGTCTCCCTGCTCATACCTTAACCGTTACCCCACATTGGCTCTCTGGCTGAATTATTATTATTAATTAAATGTATATGCCACCCGACTTCAGGCAACCTTGAAGCTGAAGTTGATTACAGTTACATAATATATTCGTGATTTCATCATGAAAATCTAATTTATTAATATGTATTCTCTAATTCTGTAATCAGATAATGAAGGTCAAGATTTTTTTTTTTAAATAAGTCCTTTATTGGTTGCTTTGAGTTTCAAATTCGTCAGGGTAAATGCTTTAGAAATAGTTATGGTACTTCCACTGGATTTTCAGTTAGTATGAAAGAAAAAGGATACTTTGCCTTTTGATTGAGGAGCAGGATGACCATGACTTGTCCATGCTGATCTCCTGGCTGGTTCATAAGGTATATCTGTGTGCAGAAGAAATCACTGTAAGTAGATCTGACAGAAAATAGGAATGCTGCTTTAGGCCAAATGTCTCTCATCTGATGGTTCTTGAAATGAGTAGTATTCCTGAGGGCAAAATATTCACCATGGTTGATAATTACATGATCACAATATAAAATTCAAGATTATTCTTGCAGCAATCTATTTAACTGCCGCTATATTAAATAATCTCTTCCTGAGTTATAAACATGTTTAATGATTGGCTTTTAACCTCCTACTTTATTGTATTGTATTGTATTTATTTGATTTATATCCCTGTCTTTTTGCTTAGAAAAGCACCAAGGTAATTAGCAAAATTAAAAATTGAAAAATTAAAAATGAATTATTTCTAATGTTAAAATAATGGAAACAATATACTTTAGAATTCTTCATTCTTTTTGTCTTATTTTTAGAAAGTTCCAAATTACCATATGGTATATATATTGGTCAGATTAATGGATTGGAGGTATAACATTGTCATCAAATAGATAGTTATGAACGTTCTCTTCTTTTTCGAAATTGCATTTATGAGAAAGTTATGTGACAGCTTTATCTGTCATACTATGGCTAATCTATGAGTTTTCATTATAACACTGAAAAATGTTTAAGGAACTTTAATGGGGATTTGACATTGTAAAATTAATCATTTGAGAATATCCATGTACAGAACATTATAACACTGTTAAAAATAGCGCCTGCTGAATGAATAGTTTGCGTGACCATACTCAAAATACCCTAATCTCCTATTTTTTTAAAAAAAAGTTTACATTTCAAGACATCTATATTATGCTAAGTGTATACAGTGCACAGCAATATCTTCAAGATAACACTCCATATATTCTTGTGGAAGCAATAAGAGTGTAATCTAACAGATTCCTGCAGAAGAAAAAAATATATTAAAACGTGAAACTGGTCTGTCATGGTTCATTCCTTTTTCCAAATGAAAGCTACCTCCCTTATTTCTCCATCCTTATTTGAGAAGAACTTCTGTAATGTCCTCTGAAGATATTACTCAAGTTTTTTTTTTAGAAATAAAAGTAATACACATGAGATATGTGTGCATTAAGGCCTATAACAAGTTTTGCTATATATGAAAATTTATTTTAAAAAGCGCACAGTTCCAAAATGATCTGTCTTTCTCCACATGACCTTTTTCACTTCTTACATTTGATTATCTACTAAAACTGTTTTGTTTCTGCTATGCTCTTTTCTTATTATATGATTATTTGACCCTTTTATTACTTACTTTAGAACCTTTTTATTCCTTCCAACCAAACAGAATGTTGGAAAGAAATTATATACAGGGATTTGGGATTTTGCCTGTATGTTAGCAGAATAACTTCTGAAAATTAAACAGGAGGGGGCCAAATTCACTGTGTGCAGGGGAGAAGCTAACAAAAGAAAGTTTAAGAATGGCTAGATCAAGCTAGGGGCTGGAGAGAAAAATACTCCAGAAAGAACTCCCTCAATGACTGCCTACAGGTAAGGCAGTTGGACAGCAGTTAAGGAACATTGCTGACTCCTCTGTTCGAAACTCTTTCTCTCCCAGTTCATGACCCCAAACAGAATGCATGCAGTCTGTGATGTGCTTCTTGGTGTATATATGCACACAGATGCAATAGGATGGGAGAGCAGAAACACACACACAGAGACATAACATATTGCTTCATTACACAGAAAAAAATGCAAAAGCTTGTTATGGTGACTGATGGTAACACAGCTGGAAAGAATGCTTTGTATCTTTTCCTATCTTACAATTCTTTCCAAACAAAAGAAATGTTGGAAATAAATTATGTAAAGGGGGTCAGGACTCCATTTATTTATCTGTATAATTCTCCAAAATTGAATGGGGCCAAAATTGGTCTGAAGGAAAAAGATAGCAAAAGAAAAATCAAGTTCAAAAATGGGCAGACTAGGCTGGGGATTGTGGAGAAAAGAGTTACAAATGCCCCTTTCATACAGCTATTGGAAGGCAGTAGCTCAGGATGTTTGCAGCCTCTCCCTTCTAAGCCCCTTCTCTCCAGCCATCTGACCAGACTGCAGCTATTTTTAAGGGACTGGAAAGAACTCTGGAAACCATACGACTGATGCTCTCCCTATCTGGTTATATTATGCAGGCCGTTAGGATGGCTTATTATTATAGTATAGAATAAGGATGGCTGATATTATAGTATAGAATATCAAAGTATATTGTTTGCTTTCTTTTCTTTGCTAAGAAAGCTAATTCATAAGTAAACAGAAGGCACAGAACCAAAATCAAAAAAGTTGGTGTGTTCAATTAATAAAATCCTTTTCATGCCTTATCTCTTTGAAAGTGATTCCTCACAAGAAGAGGCTGCAGGGCTGTGTGGCCTATATAGTCCTTAAAGTCATGCCAATCCCTGTCCCTTAATCTCCACATCTCCACCTAATCTTTCAGCATGCCCCAAATTCACTGCTACATATATTTTAAAAAATCCTGTGCTCCATATATTTCCTCCTATTCTCTCCTTTTGGTTCGCTTTCTCCCTTTGCGCCTGTTCTGTACCCACTGCTGGACAGTGGCAATGACAACTATTCTATTTTTCAGTAAAATTTTAATAGCATTTCAGCTACTGCAGAACACAAGGACAGCTGTGTCTGTTTTTGATGCATTGGACAGGCATTGGGCAGACTCTCTAGATAAACAAAGGGAAATAAAAAACTGAAAATGTGCTGCCTGTTAAGGGTGAAGAGGGAAAAAATTCTGAGGAAGGAGAAAGATTGTTAGGAAAGGGAAAGGCTGTGACAGGAAGCAGAGTATCAACAAAATCTAAAGATTTCCTAAGACATATTTTCATAATTAATGTCACAAATACTAGTAAGGAATTTGATCTGCCTTGGCAACATATGCAAAATTCTAAGTGATCAAAATGACTATTTTGTGTAAAAAGGAAATTAAAAAAAAAACAGTACAGAAATATCACAGACTGGATTGTAAAACATGTACACATGTCTGCATACCTGGTCTGGTGGAAATTCTTTGTGTTGCTTCAGGATAAACTGAAGTATTTGGGAAAATAAATGCTGCACCTCCTGGAAACAAGAAAAAAAAATCATGATAATGTTGCTTTACTATATGTATTGAAATACATTTGTGATATCATAAATATTTTGGAATTACATTTGTGAAGTTTGACTAAAATAGATGACTTAATCTCCCCTATCAAGTTCAACTGTCAATTCTAATTTGGGCACATTATGCCAACATGTCAGCAGATTGTATATTTTCATTGAATTATACAATTGAAGTATTAATGTTTTGCACTATCTTTGTAGAGTTTAAAAATACAAATATAGGTAACAACACATCTGCCAGACATATACTGTACCAATTATTTTCCTCACAGTGTGTAACTATTCTTGCAGCTTTGTGGTGATTCTTCACAGGATGGTTGTTCTAGGGGAGGGAGGTAAACCTACTGAGATGTATATGGGCCCAAATCTCATACTATTTATCATTCAATACATAGATCTTTTCTTGTTATGGTGAAGCTGAATTTTGTAAGAGATCAGAAGAGCTTTTAATTACAGGCACTGGGAGAAATGAATAAATATACATATGGGAATATTACAGATTGATATACAAAAAGAAATGTGGAGTAGAAAGAACATGTATCCTCCTTTCTAATCTTTATGCATTTTGTAACATAATATGGGATTATGGCTGAGGAATTCAAGTTTAAAATCCCATCAAACATTAAACTCATTAGGTGACAATAGTCTAGTCATTGTCTCTTTCTGCTTCTCAGTTAACCTAGTAGGTAAGACTGCTGTAAGGATAAAATTGGGGAAGGTACCAAGTATACTGAACTGCAAGGACAAATAGGGTAGAAATTAAATAACTGAATAAAATTAATAAACTACTAAATCATGATCCCATAGGTAGCTTAGATTCTAGTTAGTTTCTCAAATTATTTTTAGCTGAGTTATGAAATGCATGAACTGTTATAAGAATGACACATCACATCTCTTTCTAAAAGGACAATTGCACAGAGCAAAGCATGAATTGTGATGTCAAGTTGTTTAACATTTATTAATCATATTTCTAAGTCCTTGATGAGTGTATACTGTCTTGATTTCTACTGGGGAAGTCAAAAGAGATATTAACATTACTACTACTACTAATAATAATTACATAGAAAATATAGAAAAATTATCAAGTGAAAAATCTAACTTACATTCTTAAAAAGTGCCCAGAGCCAAGAATGATTATACAAGCTGTTATTTCTGGTCACTAGAAGTCATTAAAACCCTCAGGCATGATAACAAAAAAGAGGTACCCTGAACTTTTATTTGATCAAATTAGAGATAGTGTATCTGTAATGTCTTCTGGGTGCACATTTCAGAAAAGAGCTTGTTTTTGGTTGCAGGCAGTTGAACCAAAATTATTTGTAAATATTGAGAACCCATACAATTTTTCCCGTTCTCCTACTCGCTTTTTCTCTTTTTAAATTAATGATCTGATATGACAGGCAATCCACTCACAAGAACAGAATAGCTGAGTCTGTCTGGGAAGTAATCTAATAATTCACAGTAGCAGTCCAATGTACTGTAAACTAATAAATAAGATATGAGAGAAGCTAAATCAGTTATAGTGGTATAAAAGCTTTGAAAATATCTAGGAACCCAGGAGAATAAAAGGATATTTGCTTGGCATACAGAATAGTGGATCCTAGGTGAAATTTCCTAGTGAAGGGACAAGTCCAAAAACTCCTCTCTCTGGTATGATAAGGGCTCAAGATACTACAGTATTTACTGCATATCATTAGATTGCACCATTTAAAGATAGTCAAAGTAGATCCCTTTGTTTAAAAAGTACAAATAAAATAAAGATTAAGCTTGCAAAAAGATTAGAAGTTTGATATGTTTCAGCCCCTAAACTTCACTATTCCAAAGCCAATTTGTTTTTCAGTTACATGAATTGTTTAATAAGTAACTGACCCTCACTGTATGTCGAACATTATAATGTTAGAGAGCAAGCTAGGCTAGAACTTTTTTTTGTTCCATTTGCACATGTACAATAATGTTTTTTTCCCATGAAAGACCAATCAAAAATTTAGTTCCCTCACTAGCATAAGACAACCCAGCAAAAGCTGTCCTGCTGTTTTCTTTTGCTTTATTTACATGGTAGGAAAAACTACCAGGAGAACTAATAGTGGGTATATTCCATGTGAGTCTCATATTTGTGTTCATACATGTATGGGAAAGACAGGGGTGGCTAACCCTTCTCTTCCCATTGAACAATATTGCCTCAAGAGTGCTAACTGTTTTACATGTTTATGAAGAGCATCTGGGTATATGAAATTCCCATCAGTATTAAAACATATATGACATTCTTAAGCACTCTGTTTGTTTGTTTTTTAATTTACAGTCAGCATGTATCTCTTAGACAGAAATCCTGAACTTTAAAAATGGCCTATAAAAAGGGGAGCAGTGACAGCATTACCTGTATTTCTAGCATGCATTAACCGTGGAGAGTTTTGTAAAGCCTTATCAACATCATCTGAAGTCAAATGTGGAAGAGGAGCTACAAAACAAAAAGCAACACCAAGAATTTTAAAAAAGATAGTCAGAATTATCTTACTAACCATTTTCTTTTAGTGCAATAGGATTGTTTATGGTGAGTCTAACATGAGTTCATTCATATCTTTGTGGGAATGGGTTTATGATTTTTCTATTGGAAGCAGGGAATTATTATTTTAAATCAGAATATTATTAGGTAATATCTTAATGAAGATATTCATTAATAAATCTGTGAAAAATACATCATATTGGTGTTGCACTGCCTGATATTAAAGTAATGGTCACTTACATTTTTAAAATTTATAACTGAAGCATTTTTCTATATGCCTTAAGTAACCAATTCACTTCTTTCTTTTCCTATTTTTAAATGCTGTATATTAGTTTATGTTATTTATATTTGAGGGGCTTTATTTTTTCTTCAACCTGAAAACATCAATTTTAACAGGATCTTCTAAAGTGCTCCTTTTGTAGCATAGAACACATGCCTGAATATACTTAAAATCAGTATGTCTATGATTTCATTTAGAATTAACATTCAGAAACAGATATTAAGCAAAATTATGTGACCAGAAAAAACATTATTACCCTTTCTAATGTATATGAAATGTATACTGCTTTTAGTCTTCATTGTCTTAAAAATAATCAATAATTTCCTAACTGGAAGCTTATTTAGCATGTTATAAGCATACATCTTTAAAGAAGAATTTGAAATAAATTTAAAGTTGAAGCTAACTTTGGACAAAACCTGTTTAAAGAAAATTTCTTACTTTCTCTGAGGTAGTGAAGGTGTGAAAGAAGAATGTCTGCATTGTAGCTTGGTGTGAGCCTCTGGAAGTCATCTTTGGTCATCTTACACAACTCCTTTCCATCAATATCTTGAAATAGCATGATGTCCACATCTGGGAGGCCATATTCCTTGACAGCCCATTCTAGCCACTGGCGTACATGGTCTGTGCTCCATAATGTGGGATCTATTTTGAAAGCAGAAAATGCCACTTTGTTAATGTTGTGAAAAAATATTATTAACCTGGCTAAGCTCTTTTCCCAGGACAAATATGTTCTACTGATACTGATTAATTTTAGTGAAATAATTGTGAAAACTTTTCTTTTTATTAACAGAAACAAGAAAAAGGCTATGTGTACTAGAAGATTTCAGGAACAGATTTGTTCTTGAATTTCAGAAAGAAAGAGAGACAGAGAGAGCTTAGAGGACCTTAAAATAGATTTGCAAAAAAGGAGGAAAAATTGAGAAAGGCTTTAGCGCAACATTTATTCTGGTGGTATAAGATATGGCTCAGATAGAGCATGGAAATCTATTCTAAAGGAAAAGCCTCTGATGTTAAATAACTGGAATCCCAACTAAATGCACTTAGTCCAAGTATAGTTAAACTATCTCCACCAACTACCTGATACATAATACTTATTCCCTGTTGTATATGGGCACTTTTGTACCACCACCATTTTTGTTCCCTAACCCCTCAAAGCAACTTGAAGATAATCTGAAAACTTTTTCACTAACACCAATCCTGCAGCACTGAGAAAAACAAGTGAAAAATCATTGCTAGACCCTGAGTAACTGCTTGTTCTGCAGCAAATAATAATAATAATAGTAATAGTAATAATAATAATAATATCCTCCACCCACTCCAAAGAAGTAAAATAAATAAGTTGCATCCTCTTCCAAATTCTTATTTCATATTCAATGATTTGTCTGGCTGTCTGCAAAAACAAAACCACACTAAATTCCAGAGTGCTGTATTGTCTCTGAAATAAATTCTTCTTGTGGTTGTGCCTCTGAAAACTACACAGAGCTGCTATTTATGCAGACTGCAGCTGATGGATGAAAGACAGTTCAGCAGAGTACCACCTCAATGGTTGGCCCTGCATTGGTTCACAATGGATATCTGGGTACATCAAACTGCTTGTGGTCAGCTATAAAGCCCTTTATCAGGTCCTTGTTATGTTAGGGACTGTCTTCTCCAAGTAGAGTCTGTATATTCAATCTCTGTGTGGCAAATTCCCTTTCCCTTGGAAGTGAGGGATACAGAGACTAGAAAGCTAGTCTTCAGGACAGCTGCTCTTGATTTACAAAACTCTTTGCCTTCAGGGTTTAGGATCGTCCCCTCATTGTTAAATTTCAGGAGAAAAGTGAAAACAATCACTTTCTATTGGGCTTCATTTAGTAAATATATTAACTAAGCTTATCTAGAAATGCTATCTCTAGTTGTCATGCCCATACCATAGAGCCAAGATATCACAGCTCCAGTGGCCTCTGGGGACTTAATTTTAATAATATCAATCAAAGGCTTTGATCTTCAGTTAGGATCTTTTGGAAACTTTATTAAACATTGAGTCTGAGGCTCAACCTCAGATTTAAAAAATGGAGAATACCAAATTGTGCTAACAACAGGAGAGTCTAAGCAATCATAAGCAATCCACAATATCTAAAAGAAATTACAGGTATTCCTCAGTTAACAACCACTCATTCAGCAACCATTCAAAATTGTGATGGCACTTAACAACTGGTACTTACAATGGGTCCTTGAAGTTCCAGCTGTCCCAGCACCTCTGTGGTCACGTGATCATGATCCAGGCACTCAGCAACTGGCTCACACTTGTGACAGTTGCAGCATCCCATGGTCATGTGATCACCATTTGCGATCTTCCCTGGTAGCTTCCCACAATGGGGAAATTTCAGTGGGAAAGCCAGCAGGGAAGGTTGCAAGTCACTCCAGTAATTTGCTCCTGCTGCTCTTTCTCCCGAGGAGCCATGGCATTGCAGCACCCTCCCTCCTATGACTACTACAGTGTAACCTTAGTGGTAAGATCATTTATGTATTATTTTTGGGCTCAAGGAAATACAGCTGAAGAATTAATAATGCCATCTGAGCCAGCATAATACTGGTAGACAGAATAATACTGGCAGACTACTAACAGTGACAATTAAAACAAAAGTGATTTGTATGCTGAAAGCCAATATAAAAATCATATTACCCATTGTTATATCTTGCAATAGCCAAAAGGATTCCTAGATTATTGTCATTTCATCTCTTATTTTGACCATTGGCCCTGAGCAATAGAATCTTTCCTCAAAGATGCAATCCTGCATAAGGCCTTTACTATGCCCCACACATTCAGTATGGTATTAGAAAGTTTAATTTAGCATTTATAGCTATTTGCTCTAGAAGAGGTCTTTAGCAGTTTCCTATAGTATTTTCTGTGTTGCAGCATGAACTATCTGAAATATACCATGCATATTTGTGGTTCAAAGACCACAGCAAAATCACTGAATTAAACAAACTAGTTAAATAGTATTTCATTACATAAATGTAAAAAAGCTTATGTAATGATTTTTTTTCCTCAGATCCTGATTAGTTAGCATGCAGATATTTAGACCATGTGCCATGACAATCAGCATGATGTTCTCTGAAAGTTTTGACAGCAACTGAAATAAATATTTTTCTTGAACATGTCTGAACACAGTAGATCAGGGAATGGTAGCTGCTGGTACTTTAAAAAGCTTCTTGAAATGATAGTATGATTAACTGAATGAGGTTTAAATTGGCAGTTACATGTTTATCATTTTTTAAATTAGGTACTTTTTAATACTTGGATTTATTATGTGTTTTTATTAATTCATTATTGTTATTGATGATGTATGCCATTGTTGAGTAAGGTAGGCATATAAGTCCATAAAATGAAATGCATAAATAATAATACTTTTCCTTCATTTGGCAGTCCTTCTGTTTTTTATTCCTCTGTAATAATATATCTTTGGATTTAACTGTTCTAATAAAATCCCACATAACATTCTCAGACAAAAACAGTCAAACCATAACCTGCCTATGATCTCCAGTTTCCTCTAACTATAAAAATGAGGATAAAACAACACAAAAATTCCTGCCTCACTTCCAATGATGTCATTATGCCAGTGCTTTGCCTCCCTCAACCTTTGACCTCAGAAAAAAATAAAGTTTGTCCCTCCTTATTTTAACCCTGTTTGTCTATGCACTAGTCTGTGCATTCAGACTCCTTCTCCTTCTCCTTCTCCTTCTCCTTCTCCTTCTCCTCCTCCTCTGAATCTATGCATAAACTGATTTGGGAGATCATGAAAACATCATAATTTTACCAACGTTAAACACTATGTTGTTAATTTCATTGGAGAAGAGTTCAGTGTACTGAAGCGAGATTATTATATGCTCAAAAGTGGAAAGATTCGGCATTAGCCAAAAGTGGAAGAATGATTGGTGAAGATGATGGAACTTGCAGAGATGGCCAAACTTATTTAATTAGAGAGCAAATGATATCTACATTTATGGATGACTGGAAACCCCTTATAGACTTTTTGCATGAAACAGAAGAAAAAAAATGAACTCATGATTTGTGGTTTTGATGATTAGAAAAAAAATTAGATAATATAAAAAAGACAACTTTTCTTTTTGTAACATAGAACAAGAGATAATTTTGTAATCATACTTGTATTTGCTGCAAAGAAAATTGGAACCTTCTTTAAATTTCTTTTTATCTTTTCTTTTTGCACTTTTGTCTCTTCTTTCTTTTTCTTTCTTTTCTTTCTTTATATTTGTTTTTGTTAGTTTTTATCTTCTTTTTAAAACTTTTAATAAAATGTATATATATAAAAAGAGAAGAGTTAAGTGTGTGCTCTAGTTGTGTTCTGAAGTCAATATTGAACTTGGACATTCCTAACATGAATCGATGGTGTCTAGTTATAAGGTACACCATATTTAAACAGTCATTTAAAATCATTTGCTCACCTGCAGGAACAATAACTCTTCGTTCATTGGTGGTCATATTTGGTGGAGGGATGTGCTTTTCTTCCATATAGTTTCCATAGTTCATGCCAACATTTTCAGTGTTGTTAGTCATCTTTCCACTTTTTGTCACACTGCAGTTGTCAGGGGAAGTCCTAAGGAAACAATTAAAAATTTCCTGGATAATATTGAACAAATTTTTAAAAGTTGAGAAGTGAAGGAAGCACTCTAAGAAAAGTTTTATAAGCTGCTCATTTGCAATCTCAGTACCTGTCTCACAGTTTTGTTTCTGATAACTTTTAACGTTTACAATGGATGTCAGATATCCAGTTGGAACAGACAGTTCATTCAATGCTGAAATTTTAGGAGATTCAACTCTAAAACAGATCACATGACTAGAAATGAATATACATCTAGAGTGGTGGTTTAGGCCTGGTTCATGAAGAGTTTTGCTTTTTTAAACATTTAAATATGCATACTTTGTTTCCATATTATTCCACAAATCAGTAAAATACAAAAAATTATAATTCAACATAAAGCAATATGACTAAAGCATCCATAATAACAATAGATAAATCTATATTACATAATAATTGCTAATTTGCCCAATACTTGATATCAGATTAATTGATTCACAGTAGTTCTTCCCAGAATATTTGTTATCTTGCAGTTATTTAACACAGTATATTTTTCTTGGAAAGAAATTTCAGTGATGGAATAATCAAGCCCCCTAGATAGAATGTCCTAAGAAGATCAATGCAGATTATACAATATATGACTAACTTGTTCAGTGACCATTAGAATTTACAACACTACTGAAAAAGTAGATTTATGACTGGTCCTCAAACTTGCAGCTGTTATAGCATCCCCACAGTCACATGATTGCGATTTGGATGCTTGGCAACTGGCACAGCATACCATGGTCATGTGATCGCCATTTGTGACCTTCATAGCTGGCATCCAACAAGCAAACTCAATGGATAAGCCAGCAGTAAGTTGCAAATCATGGTCACATGATGTCGCGCTTAACAGCCACGGGCAATTTGCTTAACGACCACAGTGGAACTGACATCGTAAGTCAGGTGTGGTTATGCAATGTTTCACTTAATGACCACACCACTTAGCAATGAAATTGCTGGTCCCAATTGCAGTCTTTAATGAGGATTACCTGTATTTAGGAGCAATCTGAATAGCTCATGGTAGAAGATAGCAGAAACACAAGACTAATTCAAAAAGTGCAGCCTGGCTATGATTCATTCAAAGTCCAGTCCTGAACTCAGATGTTTTCCATCATGTGGTATGATATTAGATTGCTTGAGTACTGTAATCATACTGCAATGCACAAGAATTTTGTTTTCTTCTACATCTAATTAAAAAACAGACTTATCAATTCACTTCCATTTATAAAGAAATTTGCCTAGGTAGACAAATTTTTCTGGATGGACAAATCTGTCAATTTTTATTTTTCTACTTTAATTGTTTTAAATTAAAAAAAAGCTTGTCATTTCCTCTGTTAATTATGGTATTCACAAATTTTGGTAAGATAAAATCTCCTTCAAGTTGAGCTCAACTACTCATGCAGTTTTCTTGAAAACAATATTAAGTTGTTTGGTACTGCCTTCTTCTGGAATATTTTATTCTTTCCTAGACCTAATAATGGCTGTCTACATTGTAAGATCTAATTATTATATTCCAAAAATGGCAATCTTTTTTTTCTTTTATGGCTCTCAACCATGATCACTTCAGAAGATGTAGTTGTCCTAGGCCTATGGTAGAGAAGCTGTGGAACTTCAGTCTGAATCAGCCACCTTATTTATTTCAAAATGACACTTATAGATATATGTACAAAGGAATCAAATGCATGTGTAGACAGCATTTCAAATCTTTTATATAATCCCAATTTTCTTTGACTTTACAAGCAAATGCAAGTAGCTTTTCCTTTTCATTCTTACCTAAGTGATTAATGGAGAGACAGAAAGAGAGAGAGAGAAATTCAAAATTTAAGTTGTAAAACATTTCATTAAAATAAATTTCTGAGAAGAAACAAACAGAAATGCTAAAGTATTTGCAGAAATGTGAATTAGTTTTCCACAAAGCAACACCACCACCCTTTATTTGGGACAAATTGTGAACATTAATTCTACTATCTTTTGGGAGGGAACTTCTGTATAATATTACTGCTTTCAGTACATGCCAGCACTTGGCTGTCCTTATCTTATGGTTTGGAAGAAAATAAGTCACATAGTCAACTATTACTCTGTTGTAAGATTAAGTTCATTATTTCAAATTCAGTGCACAACAGTATTTATGAGCTACTGAAGTAGCCTAAATTAGGGCTGTACAGTTTCTGGAAAGTGCTTCATTCTGACAAAGATTTATGCACATCACTATTTTAAAACAGCTTCAAAAAGCAACCCAGGACCCTGCTTCTAAACAGCAGAACAGGGTAGCTGCCTCATTTCACTTCACTTGAAGAAATAGGCTTCTGCTTAGCCAGCCACAATTCCTACTAACCACAGCAAAAACTCTTCTTTATACCCACCTTCTTTGATTATATTTAATAAAAGATAAATTAGTCATGCTAATGCTAATCATTTACCAAGAACCCCAATAAAAAGCAGAGCAGGGACCGCAAAACACAATTTGAACTTACATTCACAGTTCCCCTTCCTTCCTTCCTTCCTTCCTTCCTTCCTTCCTTCCTTCCTTCCTTCCTTCCTTCCTTCCTTCCCAAGACCTGTCTGTCTGTCTGTCTGTCTCTCTCTCTATCTCTCACCTTTCACCCATCAGGTACCATCAGGGGCTTTCTAACCTCTCTGATTGCTCTTCATAGCTTTATCAAATTTATTCCCAGTCTCCCCATTACTTCCTGCCACCTTGCTGTTACATTACTCCAAACCTAGCTGTTAAAACTCCACTTTCTCCTATTACTATACTGTCTGAGCCACAATTTTTTTCTTCATACTTGCTCCTAGCTTGCCATCCACTGCCATGGCCAAGTTTCCTCTCTCATAAGAAAGTGAGAGTTGGATCAGTTGTTTGTGAATGTGTTGTGTGTGTAGATGCTGGAGGTGCTTCAAAGACAAACCCCAACTTCCACTTGCTCATGTTCTGTGTTTCCTTTAGAATGTCTCTTTTGGAACCAAGTACATTTTCCAAAATAAAGTCGGTTGGCAGCAGGACTTTACTTTGAAGCATTAACAGTCCATTCACAAGTATCAAATTAAAAATAAAGTGAATATAGGTAAATCATAAATAATAATAGGTAAATAAATTTAGAAGCTATCAGGAAGCTCTGTGGGCTCAAGGGTCCATATTATCTATGCCTGGCATATTCAGTTAGTGCAATTTTAAGTGTAAAGGAAAGAGCAAAACAGTCTTTTAATACTGATAATACTTTAGTGGCATCCTGTTAAAAATACATGCTATTCTGCTGCAGCAGGAGTAACAATATGTTCATTAGTGCCAGGGGTATGCAAAATTTTCTAAACTTGAAATATTCCATATTTGAAACAGTCACTCTGACTATTTTAAATTAAGAATATAACTATAACATGCTGTCCTCCTGAGATACTCACATAAACCAAAGCTCTTTGGGGTCCTCAATCATTTTAAAGAATGTAAAGGGGTCCTGAGACCAAAATGTTTGAGAATTGTGGGTATAGAGCACAGAACTATACAGAAAGGGCTATGTGGAACACACATAGCACATGTTAGAACATCTTAAGGCAGTCCCATCTTTTCCTGGTTTCAAGTTTTAAGGTGTTCCTGCAAGATACTATTCATGTGCCCATATACATTGCAAATCATGTTTGAACCAGATTCTCTGCAGAGCCCCACCAGGGAAACCCATTAAGGATGTAGAACTAGGATATGTAATAGCCAGTTTAAAAAGTAAAATCTGCTTAAAATCAAAGGAGACAGGGCTGTTTGACAGGTCCATGTAGTTTTCTTGAAAGCAATATGGAACAAGTCTACCAATGCCATAACATATATTTTTTTAACATATTAGAAAAAGGAAAAATAAAAAAATAAAAGAGAGTAGACCATTGAATAAAATGTGCATGTATTAATTTATAAATTTTATAAATTTAGAAATACTATGATTCAAGTAGAAATACACAATGCATCCTACCGTAAGAAACAAAACAATGACAAAGTAACCTGTAAATTACCTGTGGCTAATTGTTGCAAACTGTTGTTTAGCAGCAACAACTTTAAGGCTAGTGGTCTATCTTCATATGATTATGACGATTACGTGCTATCAAGTTATTGTCAACTCTTAGCGATCACATAGATATGCTTCTTTTCTTATTGTGGACTGGATTTCCTATCAAATATGGCATAGTCTTCAGTTAAATAGAACACATGTCCACTTTAAAAGTGGAAAGATGACTTCTAGAAACATACAGTTTTTGGCCTGACTAGTCAAGGCTAACCAGAGGCATGCAAGGAAGGCAAGTGAATTTGTAATTGCATCATGTCAAAGCTGAATGGTGTGTGCTCTTTGTCTAGCTTATGTCTGTCTTTGCACGTATGAGTGTATGTGCGCGTGTCTGCGTGAAAAGGAGGAAAGGAGGGTGAAAGAAGGTTACAGTTTGCAGCAGCTAAGCAAAATAGCTGAGCAGCACTTAAATCCAGTGTAAGACAGGATTTAACTGAATATGTGGTCAATTGATGCAAACTCTACAATATTAGCCCAACCATTTGGAACCACTGTTACTTGAATGTTCTTTTTTCTTTTCTTTTCTTGTATTTTCAGCCAGCAAAATAATACTTTGGTAATTTGAAGTGCCAAAATGACAAACAAATGCTATAAGCAACTAAAAATGACCTTATGCAAAATAAAAGAGATAAATATGCGTGTGCTTTAGTATTAGGTGCTTTCAGTCCACTGAATTACCCTTTCATTGGTTTGCTTATATGCTCCAGCTGGTTAAGGCCTTAAGGCCATCACTGCAAATTAGGGCAGTCAGCGTCTGGTTCACTAGAGGCCAAGCACTACTCTTTCTTTTCAGTACATGGAAATAGCTGGTTTAAGTTTCATTACTCATGATCCTTTCTTAATTAAAACAGGCACTTCAGTATTTCTTACTGGTAAGGTTAGAGTGAAGAAAAAGCTAAGAGGGTAGAAGTACTAACTGCCAGTTATAAACTGATGATCTTTATACACTTAATGTACAATTAAATTCTGAAATCTGATACAACAGTACCAAAAGTGAAACCATAAAAACTTCCCAGTTGGCCTGCAACTTTCTAAATCTATTTTCTCTGGAACTACTGTTATTATTTTGTAGAAATGGATTATAGTGGAAATAGATTACATTTCCCAAGTTGTATTTTATTTTAAAATCCACAAATTCATCAAGTTTGTGCTTCCACTGGAAGCCACATATTCTTATGCCTGCTTCTAGGGAAAACAATTCATATGCTATTTAAGCTTGCCAAAATAGAGGATAATGGCCATAAGCAAATATTATTTTTTATATGTAAATATAATTCTACTTTTTCTGGAGAATTTCTGCAAAAGTTTACTAACTAGCATTACCTGTACTAGGTTGATCATATGAATTACAATATGAATAAAACAATGCTATTTTTGATAGCATTATGAACTTAAAGTTCACAGCAAAGAAGTAAAGCTGGTAAATGTATTATTCTGGGGGCTGAATAATACATAAAAATGGACAGCATACTGGAGGATAGGAGATTGATTCTAGAGAGGAAGGCAATGGCAGACAAGGTCATATCACAAATGATATTTCCATGTAGAATCGACCATGGTATCCTTTTGGGTCGGCTGCGGGAGTTGGGGTTGGGTGGCACAATGTTGTGCTTGTTCAGCTCCTTTCTCCAAGGCCGAACCCAATCAGTGTTGATAGGGAGTGAGAGGTCCAGCCCCCGGCCCCTACTTTGTGGGGTGCCACAGGGGTCAGTGCTTTCACTGCTCCTATTTAATATCTACATGAAACCGCTGGGTGAGATCATCAGGCACCACGGGGTGAGGTATCATCAGTATGCTGATGATACCCAATTATACATCTCCATCCCAGGTGCCCTAAGTGATGCTGTGACTGCCCTCTCGCGGTGCCTGGAGGCTGTGGGGGCCTGGATGGGGGACAACAGGCTTCAGCTGAACCCTGGTAAGATGGAGTGGCTGTGGATACGGGGAGCCTCAAGATCTAGGACCTTGTCATCGTTGGTTCTTGACGGGGTTGCACTACCCCAGACAGACCCGGTGCGTAATCTGGGGGTTCTCCTGGACTCACGACTCCTGCTCGAAGAGCAGGTGGCAGTCGTGGCTAGGAGGGCCTTTGCACGACTCCGTGTGGTGCGCCAGTTACGCCCCTTCCTGGATCAGGGGGACCTCCGCATGGTCACTCATGCCCTGGTCACCTCTGGGTTGGACTACTGTAATGCGCTCTACATGGGGCTACCCTTGAAGAGTATCTGGAAGCTACAGCTGGTGCAGAATGCGGCGGCGCGGACAGTTCTTAATGCCTCTAGGAGGGCACATATAACACCGCTGTTGCGCGAGCTGCATTGGTTACCGGTTTGTTTCCGGGTCCAATTCAAGGTGTTGGTTATTACCTTTAAAGCCCTTTATGGCACAGGACCAGGTTATCTGAGGAACCGCCTCGCCCTGGTCACTTCAGCCCGTCCCACTCGGTCCAGCAGAAGGGGCAGGTTGCACACCCCACCAGTCAGGGAATTTCGATTGGTGGGGTCGAGGCAGAGAGCCTTTTCTGCTGTAGCGCCCGCCCTATGGAACATCCTGCCTCCTGAGGTCCGGTGTGCCCCCTCCCTCATGGCCTTCAGGAAAGGTATTAAATCCTGGCTCTGCCAGAAGGCCTGGGGGCCAGAGGGGGGCCCGCACCTGTGGAGATGGCTAGTGGGATGATGGGTTGTCTCCCCCCCCCAGCATCTTACAGGTTTTTTTTTTTTAGGGCCATAAACCAGAGGAGGTTTTTTAGGGTTTTTTAATATGTTTTTAATTATTTATAGTTTTTAGCCATCTTGGTGAGAGCTGTGTTTTTATTGTGAGCCGCCCAGAGTCACCCGTTGGGGGAGATGGGCGGCATACAAGTTGAATGAATGAATGAATGAATGAATGAATGAATGAATGAATGAATAAATAAATAAATAAATAAATAAATAAATAAATAAATATACACTGATCATTTCCAGTTTATAGGCTGCACAGCCTGTATTTTTTTTTAATACAGAACTATTCTGTATTACTCATTTTTCTGCCCCTTCTGCAGCTTTGTGCTGTTCAAGAGGTATTTCATCTGTCCCAGTGGTTTCCTATTTGACAGATGCTGTATTACCTGTTGTTTCCTCTCTGTATAATGAAGTTGGATCCTGAATATATTCTCTCTGAAAATGTTCCTGTCATCCTGTCATCCCATTTATAAATGTCAATATGATCTTTCCATTATTCTTTAACCTTATTTGCCCTATAAGATTTCTTTTGTGACTTGAGTATTTCTACCTTAGCTGTAAATTTTCCTCTGATTTTTCTGATCATTTTAAAAACTTCTCTTTCTTTTCATGTTACTTTCCTCTATGTGTTGTTCTTAGACCCACTTAAAACATTTCTTCCTTAACACGTTGGGAGTCCTCCCCACCCCTTTACTGTTTTACTGTCTCTTATTATATATACATATAATCTCTCTCTCTCTCTCTCTCTATATATATATATATATAGAGAGAGAGAGAGAGAGAGAGGGAGAGGGAGAGGGAGAGGGAGAGAGAGAGAGAGAGAGAGAGAGAATATATTCTGCCTATACTTTTTTTATATATTGGATCTTATATTCTGACTATACATTTCCCCAGTCAAATTGTACAGGAACACCTTGATTGACTGATTGATCATGTGTGATCAAGTCAGTGTAGCCACGTAGTAACCACATACAGAAACCTCCTTTAGGATAATCTGTCCCTAACCTGGCCCTTTGGCATTTCAATAATCTACCTGTTGTTTCTCCATCTTGCTAATGGTAATGTCTCCTTTCCTTTCCTTTCCTTTCCTTTCCTTTCCTTTCCTTTCCTTTCCTTTCCTTTCCTTTCCTTTCCTTTCCTTTCCTTTCCTTTCCTTTCCTTTCCTTTCCTTTCCTTTCCTTTCCTTTCCTTTCCTTTCCTTTCCTTTCCTTTCCTTTCCTCTCCTCTCCTCTCCTCTCCTCTCCTCTCCTCTCCTCTCCTCTCCTCTCCTCTCCTCTCCTCTCCTCTCCTCTCCTCTCCTCTCCTCTCCTTTCCTAAATTTGTATGACACCTATCTCAACAAGTGACTCTGGGTGGCAAACAACATTACAATAAAATTAAAAACAATTACAACCAGAAATTGCTTTCATTGGGTTTTTTTGGGGGGGGGGGGCTATCCATGGTACTCTCCAACAACAAAGTTCCAAAGCATCAACATTTTTTATATCTTGCTTCTTCAGAATCCTGCTTTCACTTCTATAGAGGATCACACGGAAAACCATTGATTCTGATCTTTAAAAGTATAGATACATCATGGCATCTGAATATCTTTTCCAAAGTCTTCATTGCTACCTTACCAAGTGCTAGTATGCAGTATATTTTTTGACCACTGGTTTCTTTACAGTTAATAGCTGGCCCTAATAGGCAGAAGCTATCTACCACTTCAATATCTTTAATTTAAGGTTGGTCACTGTACCTGTTGTTATTAACCTACTTCATCTTCTGGTACCTTGGATGTTGACATCTCTGCTGTACTGAATATTCCTTCCATCTTTTTGATGTTCTTTGAATTAGTTAATCTGCTTATTTCTTCATCTTGTGTTTGTTATTATATGGTTGATTTGAATCTTTTTTTATTCCATGGTGTGTAGAATTTGATTTTATGTTGCTTGAAGCAGATCCTGGCAATGAATAAATTATTTTCTTTGCAAAATTCTATTAGCCCATTTCCTACTTTGCTGTATTTGCCCAATCCAGATCTTTCTGTAATTCCAAGTAGTTCCATTTCTCCAACTTTTGTATTTGAGTCTTGCATTAGCAATACTATGTCCATTCTTGATGTTGCATTTGTTACCTCCTATAGTTTGTCATAGAATTCCTCAATTATTCCCATTATTGCATCTGTACTGTGTACAGATGTTTTGGGGATATCCACTAATTCTAATAGATATGATCCTGTTGTTTATTGACTATGACCAAGCACATAATTAGCAATGTCTCTTATTATTATTATCATTTGCACTCCATTCCTTCTTATGTTCTCCTGCCCGGTACAGTATATATCATGTAATGATCTGAATTAAAGTTGTCCATTCTGATATAGCTAAATTCACTTATTCTTAAAAATTCAGTTTAGTACATTCCATTTTACAATTTCAATTCTTCCTTTGATCATGTTTCTCACAATATGTGTTCAAGTTATGTGTTCTTGTACTTCAGGAATTCTTCCTTCACTGTTGGGGACTTATGGGAAGCAATGACAGACTGAAGATGGCTCTGCAAGAGTGGAGCTGATGACCGCAGCAGAAAGAAGAGATGGTGAATGGATCAGCTCCTCAGAACCCCTCTTCGGATCAAGGAAAGGGCTAGGATCACCCATAACTTTGCTCCATAAAGAGGCTCACTCATGAAGAGACCACAAAATAATGATCTTCAGTGGGTCTGAGAGCTCTGGGAGCCGGAGGGAAAATCATCTTGCCTAAGCTGTGGCTCAGCACCTTCAAATGGACACTGGGTTCACCCACTTCCTCTCTTACTACCTTAGGAAATTGCTTGTTATTGATCTTTAGATGTTAAGAACCTTCTGAAGGGCAAGTTTCATTATATCAGGAGAGCTTCCCTCTATCCTGGATTAAAAAAGTTTCATGTAAATTTAAGGATTAAAAAGAAAAAAAAGTAATTTTTGGAAAACAGCAAAAAAGGGACTAGAATGTTGATTTTGGAAAGGGGCCAGACAGACTTGAAAGAATATTTCCTGTGGGTTGTTTAAATTTTTATAAAAGTATATATGAAGATTTGAAATTAACTGTAGGAAATCCTCCCACAGGAAAGTTTTGCTGACTAGAAAATAAACGTATGATAAGAGGGGACTATGAAGGTTGACTAGAGGGAACCAAACAGAACTAAGGATTACAATTAAAGGAGAAGAAACCCATTAATACAATGGAGCAATACTATCTGACTATAAAAGAAATTAAGACTGTATGGGAACAATGTACTCAGAAATTACTTTCAAGATTGTCTGCTACTATAAAAATGGATCTAACAGAGCCTACAGATGAGGAACAGATTTTACTGGGTAAAACAGAGACTGAGGCTGACTTGAATGTGGATTTGAAAATGGATGTTTAAAAAATACCAGACTACAAGAGTGATATGAAAAAAGATGATGTGGATTTGAAAATGGATTTAAAAATGACAGATTATAAGTGATATGGAGAAAGATGCCACAATGGATTTATAAATGAAACTGGATGAATAATAAATCAGAAGAATGACTTGGGATAGCCATGACTTGGGATAGCCATCTTATCTTGGATTTACAAAAGGGACATTTTAAACTACTGAAGGTGTTCCTGAGAGGACACAAAGAGAAAATGATAAGAAATTAACTTGTGGGATACTATTTGACAGTATTAAAAACCAAGTAAAAAGTAAACAGAAGACTATAAAGTGAATTTATTCAACCAGGGTTAAAATATATATGCTGTGGTTTCTGGTACTATTAATGGAATTTCTTCTTGACCAGGATGAGGCTTTGAAGATTTGTTTATAAATGAGGAGAGATTTCTTTTGCTTTATTCCTCAGAGAAAATGATAAATTGGAACACAAAATGGATTTATTTGATTAAGGTTAAAATATGTATGTTATTATTTCTGTTGGCTCTTAATGGACTTTGCTGAATAGGACTGAATGATGAGTTTTTACAATTTGTTTATTGATAAGAAATGAGATATGGGAAGAAGAGATACTTGTTTGGAGGGAGTAATTTTTTAAATATTTCTCCTTTTCTTATTTTTTGTTTTTTCTTTTTTTTCCTCTCTCTTTGCACTTTTCCTTTTCTTTTCGTCACTTTTTATATTTCTCTCAGTTTGTATTAGTCTTTTATCTTTGTATTTATAATTTTTAATAAAATTATTACCCCCAAAAAAGGAATTCTTCTTTCACTGTTGAGATTATCAATGATCACATTTTCCTATAGCTTTAGTCTGGACATCTGTTCAGATCTACTTGTGAAAGTATGACATTCTTTCCCAGTAACTAAAGGAAAGCTTTTGACCTGGGAATCTGAACATGTGACATCTAAACTTGTCTTAAAGTATCAGGCATGTCAGGTTTCTTGATTTGATTTTATACTTCCTTCTCTTTAAGTAGGTGGCTCTCTTATACCTGCAGAGCCTCAAACATCCTCATTTCTGTTATGGATTGCCCTTAGTTTCACCCCTTCCCTTTGGACCTTACTGGCAAGAATGACCCTGAACCTAACTTCACTAGGAAGCTCCTGACAGCATCTCTTTCAGGTTCACTGAATCTACTGAGCTTTCCCACTATATAAAGGTAGCAATCCTTGACAACTAAGCAAAAGTTATAAATGCATGCTTCTCCACAAAAGCAAGATATTTTATCATTTAAACTGTGTGTACCCTTTATATGAAATAGGGTGGAACAATAAATATAATGTCTTGCTGCCTAATTTTTGAGGTATTCTGCTAATGGGAGCCTTCTCTACAGCAAAATCTAACTTTTTTGTTTTTCCCTCAATTCACTAAAAACCAATGAAACTGCAAAATTTTAATTGTTATAGCCACTTGAACTGCAGAAATGCACCTTTCCAGAGGCCACAAAAATTATATTTCCCCTTTCTCTGGCATTCTTCCTGAGAATTTTTTTTTCCCCAAATACAAGATGACTTCATACTTAGATAAACATTGTATCTCCCTTACTGTTCCTCTAGGAAAGAGAAGCAGGAGGGCAAGTAATTCAAAGGCTTGCTCCTAATTTCACACTCAGGAAAATTCCCAAGGAAATGCATATACAAACAAATTCAAAGAAAGCTTCATTTCACATATTTCTTTCTTTTTTCTTTTTTACCTTGAGCCATTAACTTGATTTGGGGTGCATTCCATCTTTATGGTGACTCTGGCTGGAGCTTGGGTTAACCAGTCCTGTTGGGGGACACGTGGACTCATCTTTGATGTTTGCCCATATTCACTGGAAGAAGAAGCTGTCATCTCCGACTTAGCAAGATGGGGAGTCCCGTAGGCACACTCAAATAAAGACTGATCTTCACTTACAACTGATAATGCTTCCTGAAATAAATTAATAATTAATTTATTATTAAATAATTGCACCCTGCCCCCAGGGCAGCTAATAAAAATTAAAAGAAATAAAGAATATATCCAAAGGAAGAAGGAAAATTTAGTAAATAGGCAGATTTTAAAATAAGGCATTAAATAACATTTATATTTCTATAAAGCAGTTATCTTCCTCAATGTCTTCATCAACAACAAAAAAACTAGTCCAGACACTCAGGGCAGAGAACTGTACAGTTTAGGGACAGCCAATGAGATCTGGAAACATAAATAGGATTCTCCATGAGATTCTAGGATATGGGCAGACTTGTATATGAGGAACAGTCCCTATGATGCGTTTTACTTTAATCCAAACTTAGGTTTTAAAAGTCAACATTAGTACTTTGAATTGTGCCAGTAAATGGCAGACAAAACACACAAATTGGACAGAATACTTTATTAAGGCTCTGACCTATACAGATGATATGTACTATATATAAGAAAATCAAGTTTTGTCTCTTTCAGCAATTTCAATAACAACTACATTTTTCATTGGATGTGTGTTTCTTTCATGTGCAGAAGGTTGCTGTGCTGTACTGGTCTTGTATGTGCAGAAGGTTGCTTTTCTTAATTTCCCCTTAAATGTGAGAATGTAATAAAAGGAATCACAGAGAGTAGATCTTTCTATTTTTGCCTAAAGTTATAACTTTTTCCAAAACAGAAGAATTGAGGAAGAGTTGAAATGTTTACAAGTGCTGTTTCAGGGATATTACTGTTCATGAACACTATAATATGTAATGTTGACTAATTAACAGATTGATTGATCAATTATGTGCTATCAAATTGGTGTACATTCTTAGTGACCATATAGATAAACCTTCTCCAGGATGATCTATTCCCAGTCTGGCCCTTCATGCTTTCCAGTGGTGCACCCATTATTACTGTAATACTTTACTGCTGGCCACCTTTCCCAGCATTTTAGACTTACCAAGAGAGCTAGGCCTTTGCTATTATGTGTCCAAAATATGACAATTGGAGTGTAGTCATTTGTGCTCCTCAAGTGATAACTCTGGATTTATTTGTTGTAAGATCTATTGTGGGGGGAGGGATTTGCTAGCCATGGTATTGTTAGGACTGTTCTCCAATACCAAAATTCAAAAAGCTTCAACACTCTTTTTCTCTTGCTTCTTCAAATTCCAATGTTCGCTTCCAGAGAGTGTCACAGGGAAAACAATTGCAAGCTTCTGTTATCTATAGACAGAGCATCTGAGTATCTTCCTAAAGCCTTCATTGCCACCCTACCAAGGGCTAGTCTGCAGTACATATCTAACAGCTGGTTCCTTTGCTGTTGATAGTCAATTCCAAAAGTGGGAAGCTATCCACTATTTAAATATCTTAATTGTCAGTTTTAAAGCTCATTGCTATACCTGTTGTCATTAGTTTAGTCTGTTTTGTATTTAAGCTTAGTCCCATTTTTTCATTGTGCTCCTTGACTTTCATTACTAGATCTTGCAATTCATTTGCATTTTCAGCTGTCAGAGCAGTGTCATCAACACAGAGCAGCTTACTTATGTTTCTTCTCCAGTTTTAAAACCATGCTCATCTCCTTCAAATCCAGCTTCCTTCAATGTATATTCAGTACATAAGTTGAATAAATACTAAATATGGAAAGAACCTACAGCTTTGTCGCATTCTTTTGCCAGCCTGGAGCCAGACTGTTTTTCTATGTTCCATCTGCAATGTGGATTCCTGTCCTGTATGTAGATTTTGAATAAGGGCAATGAGATGTTCTGGGGTTCCTATTGTCCTATATACATTCCCTAGCTTCATATGGTTGACACAATCCAAGATCTTTCTATAATCAGTGAAGTATATATTGACTTCTTTGGGGTATTCTTTGTTTTCTCAATAATCAAGGCATCAGCATGAATGATTCAGTTTTTTCTAATAGAAGATTGAACATTTGACATCTCCCTTTCCACATAGGGCTCTAATCCACATTGGATGACCCTAAGCATTATTTTGTTAACATATGAAATTAAAAATATTGTATGATATTTGTACACTATGTTTCTTCAGCATAGGTATGTAGACTGACCACTGTGTTATTTGCCAGATTTGCTGGCATAGTTTAGGTAGCCTTTACTTATTTTTCTGTTGCTTGCCATATTTCTGCAGATGTTCCATCAATTCTTATAGTCTTATCCCTTGGTAATGCCAGGAATACTGATCTAACTTCTAGTACCTTGGATGTTGGCATCTTTATTGTACTGAATACTCCTTCTACCTTTATTTGGTGTTCTTTGAACTAGTTACTTTGTTCATTGGCATCATTGAGCATATCAGTTCAAGGTTGGAATCTCCTTCTGAGTTTGGAGAACTTTTGGTTTTTCATGTTTGTTTCTATCTTCTATAGGTTTATAGATGTCATTGCTTCTTGTCTCTTCCAATAGGTCTCTCATATTCTTTGTTAAGTACCTTCCCAAGATAATTCTCTCTCTTGATTTTGGCTTCTTTTCTCTTCTTGGCAATTTCTACCATCTGTTCTGATTTTCAGTTTCCTTTTTTCTGTTTCTTGCTCTTTCGCAGTCTTTCCAAATTCATCCTCAAAAATGTCTTTGATTTCAAGGGTTTCACAGTGCCTTTGGTCTCCTAACAATGAAGTGAATCTTGAAAGCAATTCTTGATATTCTCTCTGAAAATGGTGGGTATATGCGCCATATCATGAAAACTGCTTGGTTTTGTTCTCCCATTTCAGCTTGACCTGGAACCTGCACATGAGCAGTTTACGATCCATTCCACAGTTAGCCCCTGGTGATGTCGTTGCTGTCATAACTGAACCCTTCCACCTCCTTCTACCAATAATATAATCAACTTGATTTCTGTGTACTCTATCTGATGATGTCCATGGGTCAGCCCTTTGAGCCTGACCAAGTCAGGAGATACCACAAGAACTACTAGAACTCTATTTTATTGTTATAGGATATAATCACATAATCTTGAAAGCCTGACAGCATTCGTCTTTCCCTCAATCTTATGCCAAAGAGTGAAGGCAGGTGAATCTTGAGTTTCCTCCTGTCTTTCCAGGCTAAGATGATGTTTTTGTAACAGATACCACTTATCTTCTTCAAGGCTATTTCTAAACTCTACACCATGTTTTTAGGCATAAATTTGGTTGTTTGAATGCTATGTTAGCAATGAAAAAAATCACTGAATTGGTAGAAACTGGTTAGTCATTCTCCTGTTTGATTTCTGTTTCCTGGGCCATTCAATTCAACTATTTTTCGTCCTTATTATTTCCAAATTTGGCATTCCAATCTCCAACCACAACTAGCACATCTTGCTTGTGTGTTCCGTTGATGTCATATTGAATTTGAGCATGAATTTAATATCTTCTTTTGCATCAGCATAAACTTGGATAAGTATCATATTAAAGGGTTGTCCATAATTCATATTATTTGATTGCTGACTGCAAGAATGCCAGTATTGCTTCCATATAGAAAGGGATAGATAGTGAGGGTGAATGCATAAACTAATGTAAGATAGTTTGTTTAAATGTGCATAGGAGGTTTTATGGCAGAATTCTGATTGAAAAGGTACATGAAATGCCTTTATCCTAGACAGGGAGTGTGCAGACCAAATTTTTGCTTTTCAAAAGAGCAAAGTTAAGACATAGTCAAGTATAGTTTAACTATGTTTCCTTTTTCTGTGTCCTGCTTAAAAGTTGACTATTTTGAATCAAATTTGGTGGTGGGTATGGACATCCTAGCTGCTTTTCATAGTTTGTGTGGCAGAGATGTCCACCAGGCATTTCTCTTAGCTGCACAATGCTGTCATTTTGTGGGTCTATTGCTTAGTATGTTGCCCATATCTAAATGATGTCTTTGAACATGTCCTTTATTTTTTTCTATGTTAGTAAGTAGTAGCATATAAATTTAATAAACAAACAAACAAATTATTCATCCTACTGGTTTGAGAACAATGTGCTAAATATTGAGACAGAATTTCAGTGAAAGGCAGAATTGCTGTATTCAGACAGCAGTAGGGAGCAGTGGATCTTAAAATGCTCCCTCTTGTGAAGAAAAATAAACCATCTGAGGTAAAGAATGGAATATAACTATGTGCTGTATTAGGATACATCTTCCAGAGGGAACATAGCTAATCACATGGATTATGGTCACAGAGAAGGCTGGCCCATTGCAACAAAAATACAGAATTTCTGAATCACTGAAGAAATTGGGTGATAGTACCAAGAACCTTAGAATGTTATGGACCTTTGGTTTTCAGCTATTGGCTTGCTATTATGCTTCAAGGCTTCTTGCATTTTATTTCAAAATTCAAGGCAACAGCTTTTGCGCTTCATTTCAGAGGGCTGATTTATGACATACATTTTCATTTAATTACCTCCAGTTCCAAAGGGAAACCAATGCTCAGTTTTGTTTTATTGTTCTAGGCACTGAACTGATAAACAGGAGAGGGAGTGATAATTTTATTTAAAACTTACATTTCTATCACATTGTCTCTTGATCACAAAGGCCCTCTCAATTGTCTGCTCAGTCTGTTAGAAAAACAGTTTAAAATATTCTAATGATTCCCTACAAACAAACTGATAGTATACTTCTGTTGATGCAGGTTAAAATTACATATGACCTTTTTTGCAGCCACCTGTTAACTTTTTTAAAATTTGCAATCAACTACTATTCCAAGACTTAAATTACTAGAAACTGACATTCTCAAATACATAGTAGCACATTCAAGTCCTTCAGCCAGGTTTCTACTGACAATTTAGAACGTAGAAACAATATAAAATTGCAATGCTTGCGATTCCAAGAAATGACATGAAGAACACAACTGATCTCAAATATTTTAAGTATAAACATAGAAGAGGTATAATACTGTTGTCTTTCAACTGAAAGTAAAATATAATTTAAGTGCCACTTATGAAAACAATAATACAGGTTAAAATGCAAGCATATATTTCTAGGGAGATGAGGATCAATCTAAGGGCACTTCAACATGAAGACTGAACACAAGTTCAAAATCAACTTTGGATGTCTTTGATCCCATGAGGTTGGCAGTATTGAGGACCAGGGTTAGCAGTTTCTGATTAGTAAACTAATCAGCATGAAAGGCTGAATGGCATGTGTGATTGAAAAATGTACTCAAAGAATTATTGAGTGGAGTGCTATAGTCCTAGGCCCTATATCCATGCAAATGTTTGTAAATTACTTGGATAAGTTGAAAAAGGGGATGTTTATCAAATATGCAGATGATACAAATTAGGTCGGATATCTAAAATCCTAGATAAATTTTTTTAAAAATCTTGATAGTTTAGAAAAATGGGGTGAAAAAAGTATAATGAAATGTATATATTTATTTTACAAGTTTTATAGTGCAAACAGATCAAAATACTCTGGGCAGGTTACAATACATTAAAAATTATACAAACAGCAATAATAATAAATCATAATAAATCATTCCCCTCTCCCCACGATGGATGCCATTAGAGTTAAAGGTTGATGAAATGTAACTATTTTCAATTAATTCCTAAATGTCATGAGGAAAAGAGCCTTATAAAACCCTGGGGGTAAAGTATTCTGAAATGTGAGGGTCATCACAGGGAATGTCTGTCATGTTGTTGATATCAGAGAGCTAACAATAATATTGTAAGATTTGTCACCGTTAGGACTATATATACTTTGTGAGCTGCCCAGAGTTCCCCACTGGGGGGAGATAGGCGGAGAATAAATCAAATGTAATAATAATAATAATAATAATAACAACCACAACAACAACTCTTAACATGCCTTACTATGAAGTTCTCACAGGATGAGCAGGTTCTGTTCTGGGTAGGCAGTGCATGATGCAACTTATTTCTATGCTGTATGGGGTTTTGTAGGTCATAACAAGCACTTTGCATTTGGCCCTGAAGCCTACTGGTAGTCAGTAATTTCAAGAAAAGTATTACCTTATGGTGGCAGTACTGTCCCAACAATAGTCTCACTGCCACATTCTAGAGATATTGTAACTTCCAGGTCATATCCAAAACTTGTGTCCTGTATAATGCATTACAGTAATTCAGCTGGGTAGCGATCAGGTTGTGAATTAATGCTGCTAGAGCATCGTGATCCAGGTAAGGTTGTAATTGGTGCACTAGCCAAACCTGGGCAAAGGGCCCCAGCCACAACCTTCATCTGCTGTTTAAGAAAAATCTGGGAGTCCATGAAGACCTCCAACCCATGTACCAACTCTTTAGGGGAGGGTGACTCCATCCTGAGTAGTTCTATGTACCTGGATGCTTACTGATGTATAGTATAGCACCTCAGTCTTGGAAGGATTTAATCTGAGCTTACTCTACCCCATTCAGACTTTGAGAGTGTCCAGACACTGGCTCAAGTCTTCCATAGCATCTCCAGCAAAGCAGCAGATAAAGAGACAGCAGAATATTATAACTTATAATAGTTTGCCTGACAATGAAAAGGTTGGTTGACATACTAGCACAAGCACCTCAACATTCCTACTCCTTGATTTGTCAGTAGTACAAATTATTACTAACCTGAAAGTTCACCCACTCCACTTTTGATTTTCTTTTTCTAAAGGAGAAACAACTGTATACCAGCATACTTTCTAGAATGTAACAATCTGGCAAAGCTGGTAATAAGCTTATGAAATGAAAGTCAGCCCAAGGTATGATTTAAGAAAACATTCCTCACTGGAGGAAAAGCAGCACTTTTTATTTATACCACACTGAAAAGTCATCTAGCACAGGGTTTCTCAACCTTGGCAACTTTAACACGTGAGGACCTCAATCCCAAATTCCCAGCCAGCTTATGCCAAGTTGCCAAGGTTGAGAAACCCTGATCTAGAAGCTAAAAAAGCTCAGCTTCATAGCGGTGTTGTAGTAATCCTGAAACGAAAGATAAAAGCCCATGAAATCTGTAATCCATTACTTTAGGAATCTGCATATGGAACATATGGATTATTCCTTAGTATCACTGGAAGAACTGCCTTGCAAACCTATATATATAGCTTATTGTCCATTAAAGTGAAAGAAAAATTGCTTCTAGGAGAACAGCTGAATCTTCATGCATACACTTCAAGTACTTTTACATTCAACTGATTAGTATCTGGAAGTACGAGGTTATTTTGGTTGCATTTTACTGTCCATGGAGTGATACTTGTGTAAGCATTACAAAACTTCCACATTAGTGCATATTACCAATTTCTTAATTTTTTCTTTTTTTGTTTTAGCCTGTATCCTTAATGATGCATTTATAATTTATATTTACTAACTGAAAATATTCTGAATATAGCTATAAGGAGTATGTGAGTATGTGAGTGTGAAAGAGAAAGAAAGATAGAAAGAACAATTAACATTTAAAGTATATTTATGAAGATGCCAGTTTTTCCTCACAGCTAAGAACACAAAAGTAATTTAGCAAGAATTTGTGGCTAATAACTAGTACTTCATACAAATCACTTTTAGACATCAGATATATCTAAAGGGAAATACTCCACTATTTCCTATTGTTTAAAAATCTATGGGAAAAGTAAGAACATTTTTAAAAAATCAAAGAAAAGTTTCTATAAAATTGCTGAGATCTAGGAGCTCAATATTTTTCTGTAGGTTACTAACTTTAGCAGTATAACAAGTATGTTTCCTACAAATCCTTCCGGTATCTTTTGCACCCCGCCAACTTCCCAGGAAAACAAAGCATGAACTCCAAGCAACCCATGTCCATAAAACAATGTACCATTGCAAGAAGAATGAAGCTGCTGTTTTGGTTGGTTTTGTGAAAAGCTCTAAGAAGAAAAAAAAGGAGTTAGAAGGAACTTTAACTGAAACTGGAAGAGCTGGGTAACTGTAAATACAGAGCAGGCATATTGCCAGCCATTTCAAAGGACTGGGGTTTCCAAATTACCCAAACAGCCAACTGAAGTACTGTATTTTTTACTTCCAGGAATACCTCTAATGTTTCAGTATAAAAAACCAACAACATTTTCAAGATGATAAGGAACTTGCATATTACAAATGCAATATAAATACCAACAAATTTAAAGGAACACTGACACACTGTGCTAACTCATGTCACGTAGAGCATACCATTTCACCAGCTTAAGTGAAAATTGGAAAAAGTCCCAAAATATATGTAATATGTCAATCAGATGGACATACTTAGAGCAGACCTACTGAAACTAACTTAAGTTTTACTGATTTCAAGGGGTCTATAACAAATACAACTTAAGCAACCTTATGTTTATTAACATCTTAGAAATCACACTTAACACTGACATAAACTCTTTTTCTCATCTTTTAAGGTTTAATTTATTTAAATCATCAAGTGTTAACAGTTTCACATTTCTATTGTATAACTACCACTATACTCAGTTATTATCTATATTAATAATGTATTATTCATATTCTATTATGTAACACAACAATTAACTTAAAAAATATAAATAAACAAAAAAATGACATACAGTTTACAATAATAAGTGACAACAATCTAAGGTGAAATTAATACTAGACTTTCATTTTTACCCTATGCTTGGAGTATACTTGATATATATATATATATATATATATATATATATATATATATATATTCCCAAAAGAGAATTTTACATGAAAGATTCATATTTCTTAAACTCTATAATAATTGAATATATATCCACCATAAAACAAAAATTTAGAAATGAATCTAAGTATGAACATTCAATTGCTATACTACTACTCAGGTCCTATTATTACATTATTTATGGGCACTCAAAGTTTTATGTTCTGTTTTTTACCGTTGTAGCTAAATCACTGGTCACTGATAAATAAATACATTCAATTTCTCTCAAACTTTTGACAAATTGGAATTTCTGAAAAGATTTCATAAAATATATTTTAACATTCTACTTGGATTGAATTTTGCCAATATTGTAAAATTTGATGAGTTACAAACATAACTGGGGAAGGATATAAATGAAAAAGCAGTTATCAGTCATTTTTAGTTCAATCAACCATCAGGAAATTACATAAACACATAACTGAAAAGGACAAAATAAGTTCAGACTTGCATCAATTTTTGCCTCATTTTTGTGACAGCAGAAAATTTAGCGTCTGTATGGCTGATAGTTCATTTTATAATTGGGAGTAGAATCACATAAGAATTATCTGTTCTTCTTGGGTATTGATGTTGCAAAGGGTAAGATATAACTATTCTGAATAGTCCTACAGAAATTAAAATATGATTGCACACAATGAACTGTTTCTGTCTCCTCAGATCCACATGGGCAGGGGTGTTCAGCTAGTTGGGTTTTGGAACATCTACTTTACAAAAGAGCAGAGGTAAGGATGTTGTGACTGGCCTGAAAAATGCTTTCCTCAGCCTGGGAAAGTTAAGAATATTTAAATTGTTTACAGGCTGCAAAAGCAGGGAAACTCTAAAGACCTTAGACTGCAGAAAGGCAACTGCTATCTTTCACGTGTTTTGGACTACACTTTCTAATAAACCATAAGCAGCACAGACAATAACTAAGGATTCTTTGAGCTGTAGTGTAAAATATCTGAGGGGAATAGATTGACTATTCTGGTTTAGAAGATGCCAAAAATATGAATAATATAGGAAACTAACATAAATACAAAGAATTTGTATAACATGTATGGAGGAAGATTGATCATAATATAGTAAACAGTAGGATGTTAGAAAACTGATAAAAGCAGAAATTAAAAAAAGAAAGATTTAGGGACAATTATCATTTACCTTACAGAAAGCCCAAAAAGAGTCTTATGAAAAAGTGGAGGAACCATATCCCCTAATGGCCATAGTTAGCCACCTGGGGAGACAAAGGGGTGAAACATGTGCTTTGATGTTGTGACACAATTTCCATCCTGTACTTGTGTAGTGCATCCTTTGTCATTGCAGTGTCATGGTGGTTAGGAATGGATGCTAATGCTAATAGCTCCTGCTGAGTGGGGCAAATTGTGTACAGGGTTTTTTTTCCTTAATTTTTTTATATGTCAGCTACAAGTAACCCCAGTGAACAGGTAGGTAATGTAAACTCTAAAATATCCATTTGCCTGAATGCAGCAGATACTAACATTATAGAAAAGAAACCTGCCACACATTGTCTTTTTTACCAAAGGTTGTTCAAATCTACACAAAACTACAGTCATGTATGTATGGTGATAGAACACATACATAATGCTAGTTAAATATAAATTTAAAATCTGTAACTGCTTTTTTTTCCTTTGTATTATTGATTATGTGGCATCAAGTTCATGTCAACTCTTAGCAACCAGAAACCGTAGATAGACTTTCACCAGGATAATCTATCCAGAAACTGGACCTTCAGATCTTCCAAAGGTGTGCCCATCTAGCACTTTGCTACTGGTTGTCCTTTTCTTTTCTTTCCTACCACTTTTATCGGCCTAACAGACTTCTAAAAAGAGCTAGGTTTTTGCACAGTATGTACAAAATATGATTATCTGAGCCTGGCTTTTTGAGCTTGATTTGTTCTATGATCCATTTGTTTGTTTTCTTGGCTATATCAAGAATCTTTTCAAATACCAACATTCAAAAGCATCAATACTTGCTCTATCCTGCTTTTTCAAATTCCAACTTTTGCTTCCAAAGTATGTCACAGGGAAGATAATTGCCTGTAAGATCTTTGAAGGTATACATATGTCATGACATCTGGATATCTCCTCCAAGGCCTTCATTGCTACCTTATTGCTATTTTGTGATGTATTTCTTGACCTTAAGTTCTTTTACTGTTGATCAGGGGCAGAAGTAATCCAACATTTCAATATCTTCATTGTCAATTCCAGGACTTATTAATGTACCTGTTACCATTAGTACTTGTTGTCACTGAGATTAGATAGAATCTTTGTGTCATTTTTCACTGTGCTCCTTGATTTAATTACCAGAACTTGCAAATTATTTGTATTTTCAGCTATTATAGTAGTGTCATCAGCATAAATGCAGATTAATGATGTTTTTTCTCCAATTTTAAAACAGTGTTCAACTTCCAGTCCAGCGTCCCTCAATATACAAGTATACTCAGCATATAGGTTAAATAAATAAAGTGATAATACATTGTTTTTTCACTCCATTGCCACCCTGTAGCCAGTTTGTTTTGCCATATTCCATCCAGATTGTGACTTCCTGTCCTGTGTGTAAGTTTTGCACGAGGACAGTGAGATGTTCTGAGATTCCCATTTTCCCAAGGACATTCCAAAGCTTGATGTGGGATTGAAATTGCTTCAGCTAATTTAAACATTATGAGATTTTGGTGATTTCCTCTCTTATATCTTACATGTTTTTATATTAACACCCAAAATCTTGCAAGAACACTGCTACTCTATAAAAGCTGGTGATCTTTCATGTTAAAATGTTATTTATTTACTTTTAAATAAATCATTTTATTTTTGTGCTTTATATGTTCTATCTAGAGACATATGGACCAAGTCAACTGCATAACTAACCTCTGAATGAAATGTTTTTAAAATAAACCAGAAGGCAAAAGGAAGTTACTTGCATTAGAACATAGGGAAAGGGATCTCACCATGAAGTTTCCCAAGCAAGTCAGCAAAAAGAGAACTTGTATCAAGACATACTGTAGACTATGTAGACCATTTTCTTTGTCATCAGATTAAAGAAACTACAGTCTCCAGTACTATTAATAAAGAATAAATAGGCTGAAATCAATACAACACAGGAAATAGTCAGTCTATTCTGCAGGCACAGAATTACATCCATATAACCATGATAAAGGTAAGAAGCAAATGGGACTTCCATGTACACATATATAGTGGCTGGAATACGTAGATGGATATAATGGTAAAGCTGGATCCTATTATAATAAGAAATTCAACAGTTATTAAAAGCCTAAGAAATATAGAAGGAAATCCTATAGTAAAGTTTTTCAAGTAGGGAATATAACTATAATAAATAAATAATTGCCACAGAATAAACCAAGCTATAAGAATGCAAGCTTTTGTTAAAAAAAAAAAAAAAAGCATTAAAGTTGTACTGAAAGCTGGTGTGGGTCTTCTGGGCTGCGTGGCCATGTTCTGGAGGTTTTGTTTCCTAACGTTTTGCCAGCATCTGTGACCGGCATCTTCAGAGTGCAGGAGCACAGACAGGAGCAGGTCTCTCTGTGCCCAGGATAATGTGACCCTTTTGTGGGTATTTAGAGATCTGAAGGCGGGGGGATGTGTGTATCTTCCTGGGGGTTAGGCAGGGTTTTTTCTTCTATTGAGTTGTTAACGAGTAGCTGCTGAGGATGATTAGCATCACACAATGAGCATGCTCAATAGAAGAAAAAACCCTGCCTAACCCCCAGGAAGATACACACATATTCTGACACCAAAACAAGCAGCCACTCATTAACCCAACCCCCCACTCCCCCTAGCCCCCCTAGCCCCCCATCCCCCCCTTCAGATCTCTAAATACCCACAAAAGGGTCACATCATCCTGGGCACAGAGAGACCTGCTCCTGTCTGTGCTCCTGCACTCTGAAGATGCCGGTCACAGATGCTGGCAAAACGTTAGGAAACAAAACTTCCAGAACACGGCCACACAGCCCGGAAGACCCACACCAGCCTTCGTATGCCGGCCGTGAAAGCCTTCGACAATACATTGTACTGAAAGCATTTAAAAAGTAGTTTATTAAAAAGTTGTCTAAGTACTTTTTAATTGATTCTTTTTTTAAAAAATGATCATATTTGTTCTCTATGAAATAAACTTCACAAAGAAAGACCTTCAGAATATATTTTAACTTGTGTCTTGAAAAACATAAAACCACAGACTAAGCCAAACAAAACATCTGAAGCATCCTTCTCCTACTACACTGAACATAGGTTTTACACAATACATTGGACAGATGCCAGCTATACTTCCTTTCAGATGTTTGTTGAAAAATAATATTAAGCCTTGCATGCCAGACTTAGATGCTTGCTAAATCACTAAAAAAAGAGTGCAAAAATCAGTCTGCTAAATCATAGCAAGAGTCTACCTTATTAAGCATCCTGTTTCTAAGAGCAGCCAATTGGTTTCATACTATCTATAAGCAGAGTACTGTATGAAAGCAATAATGTTTCCCCTGAGCCCCTTTATGAGTCTATTTCAACCTTCTCTGATCCTGATTGTGCATGATTTTCCAGAATTTTGAGACAGGAATTATTAAAACAAACAAACAACAAAAAAAGAGTTGTGCACTCCCCACGACAATTTAAAATAAATTTACAAATTTTAAATTTACAGATTTAAAGTTTGTAAAGCAAATAAAAAATCCCAATATCTTAAAAAAAAAACATTTTGGCTCAGCCCATGTAATAGTTCCCACTCCATAGAATATCTTCTTCCAAGAAGAATGCATGGTCCCCATTGTACTGATGACTGGTTGTGGGGACATATCCTGAGTTTGTTTTTGCTTTTTGATGACTCTTTTACTGTAATTGGGTTCCTTGTTTTTGCTTGTATATGTTGTTGCATGCTGCCAAGAATTCTCCAGGACTGGGGCATGTTATAAGTATTGTTAAATCAACAACATCAGTAAATATAACAATCTCCCCACCCCCCAACCCCATTATGCATTATCAGTCTACTTACTGCAACCTTTGGGCTTTCAAAGAACTTTAAGCGTAGTTCTGCTTACTTGGATTGCCTAAACATGCTCTGCTGATTAATATTCAGAGGCACACATGGAAATTTGATTTTAGCTATTATAAATAAAAGGTACCAAGAGATCTATTTTTCATAGATTTGTTCCACTACATTTTAAAGCTATGAACTGAAGAAATCACCACTTAAAATTCAATTTATCAATATCCTGTCCACCTCACTCAGCCCACTCTCATTGCAGTTAAAAAGAAACCATGTATTTATTTATTTATTTATTTATTCATTCATTCATTCATTCATTCATCAAATGTATATGGCCGTCCATCTTACAAAACAAATGACTCTGGGTGGCATGCAACAAGGTTAAAAACAATATATACAAAAAAATATTATTATTACTAAAAACCTTTAAAAACCTTTAAAAAACACAAGAGTAAAAGAGAACAAATATCAGGTGAATAACAGATGTTAATAACAATAGAAACACCTCAGTATCTCACCAGTCCCCTGGGGTCCCCTGGGATCCCCAGGCTTGACAGCACAACTAGGTTTTGAGGACTTCTGGAAAATCAACAGGAATGGAGCCAGCCTCACTTCAGGAGGAAGAGTGTCCATAAAACAGGTGCTACTGTCAGGATTAGCCCAGGAAACTCCAGGAGACAGTACAGATTTAATCCAGCTAGGTTTAATGGCCTTTCTCCCGTTACAGAAATCTTCTCAGAGTGAGAGCAAATTCCAGGGTCACCCTCCCAACCTCCCTTGCATTCTTTAGGGAGGGTTCAGTCTCATCCTCTTATCAGTTCCTCGTTGCTCTGGCAACGAGAGTAAATTCTTAACTCCTCTGGTCCTGACTCTCACAGCTACAGCAGAAAAGGCTCACCACCTAGGACCCACAAAATGTAGTTCCCTAACTGACAGGATCCATAACATGCCCTTTCTGCTGGATCTGGTGGGACGGGTAGATGTAATTGGGGAGAAGCAGTCTCTCAGGTAACACAGCCCCATGCCATGTAGGGCTTTAAAGTCAAAACCAGCACCTTGAACCCAGAAACAGACTGGTAACCAATGCAGCTCGCGGAGCAGAGGTGTATTGTGTGTTGTTCTAGAAACACATATAACTGCCCATGGTGCTGAATTTTGCAGCAGCTGAAATTTCCAGATACTCTTCAAGGGAAGCTCCATGTAGAGCACATTACTGTAGTCCAACTGGGAGGTGACTAGGGCATGAGTGACAGTGAATAGAGCCCCTCAATCTAGGAACAGGCTCAACTGGTGCACAATATGAAGTTGTGCAAAGGCCCTCCTACCCTCGACTGTGTGAGTCGTGAGTCTAGGATGTAATGGATGGCATGAGCGGGGAAGATTCTGGAATGGAACTTCAAGGTTGTCAGTAGGGGGGAGAGACATTCCAGGGCAAGCGCCTCCTCAGCCCACAGCAAGGGTGCGGGAAGATGAAGAGGATGAGGCTGACCCCTCCCTAGAGACTCATGGGTTATAGCCACTAGTTGCTTTAGCATAGCTTTAGTCTGGTGAGATTTTGTCTACTAGGTGCAAGCTAATAAAGGAACTGAACTATACTGGATTGCTTTGTTGCTGTTCTTGGGCTGAACCTGACAAGGAGGACCTCCAGATTGCACATGGGATCTGTCTGGGGCAGTGCAACCCCATCCAGCACCAAATACGCAATAGTCCTAGAACCAGAGGGCCCCAAAACCCAAGGTCACTCAGTCTTGCCAAGGTTCAGTTGAACCTTTTGTTCCCCATCCAGACCCTCAAAGCTTCCAGGCATTGGGAGAAGACAACCACAGCATCGCTTAATTCGCCAGGGGCAGAGATGCATAATTAGGTATCATCAGTATACTCACCCCATGGTGATGAATGAGCTCCCCCAGCGGCCTCATGTAGATGTTGAATAGGAGCAGAAAGAACACTGACCCCTGTGGCACCCAACATAGTAGAGACCAAGGGTAGGATCTTTCCCCCCTGCAATCACCACCGACTGAAAATAACCCTGGAGAAAGGAAGTGAACCAGCATAACTCCGTGCCACCTACCTCCAATCCTCTGAGTCGATCCAGAAGGATACCATGGTTGATGGCACTGAAAGCGGCCAAAAGGTCAAGTAGGGCAAGGATGGATGCACAACCCCCATTCCACCCTTACCAGAGATCATCCAAAAGCATAATCAATGCCCTTTCTGTCACATACCCTGGCCTGAATCCTGACTGAAAGGGTTCCAGATTAATGGTATGGTGTACCACATGGTAGATGCTGCATCCCATTAGATTATTTTCTTTAAATGAGGGAACCTGGAGTTTGCCCCCCTGTCAGAACCAGCAGAATAGGTAGAAACAAACAGGCAGAGGCATTTCCACAAATAACCCGGCCCCAAGGCCAACTCCTTCCTCCAGAAGATTCTACAAATAGAGGCAAGTAAGGCCATTTGTGAAGTACTTTACCTGTGAGCTCAAAAAAAGGGAGTAAACACTTATGAAAGAGGAAAAGGAGAAGACATCTGCAAGGTATACTTTTATGGAAGAGAATGTCAAACTTTTAGTATATTGTTTAATATAGGGACATATAGTATATATTGCTGGAGATCAAAGTATTTTGCTTGTGCAAAGGATTTTAATTGAATCTCATATGGTTGGCTTTCAAGAAGCCAGGATAATGTTCTCTACACAGTGGATCAATTCTCCAAGCTGTAAGATAGAGGGTATCAAGACTTAGGTTTGATGTTAGGAGAGTAGGTCAGGATGGCTCACTGGCAGAAGTAGCCTTGGTGAGCAAGATACAACCAATGCAACAAGGAAGCAACTACTAGCTGCTGAGGCCATCAAAAATTATAAAAAGGATGCAGATGGATGAATTCTGTTAATCCTCACAAGGCCTTTGTTGATAAGGGGAATAGGTGAAAAAGGATATAGCAGAGATGCATTCTATCAGAACAGAAAGCTGCTTCTTAGAGACTGGAAATCCCATTCCTAATGCAGAAGGTTAAGTACTGACAGCTACCAAGAAAAAAAAAGCTTTTGATGAGGGCCATAACTAAGGGATGCAGTTTTTATTCTTGAATGCTCAGCTAACAATAGATGAGCTAATTGGTGACCATACTGTTGTTTCCATGCATATAGATTGAAAATGGGGTAGGCCTTATGTCACCTTGCTTGGTATTGGGCAACCCACATAATTGTTGGATATAAACTGGAAAGTCTGACCTTGGAGACAACCCTCAAAGACTCAGAGCACTCTCCAAACTGGCAAAAATATTAGCTCATTAATATTCCATCTAAAATGGGCCAAGTGTCCCAGATCCAAGGACATCAGGAATTAAGGTCCCCATCTGATCATAAATGCATCAATAATAGGGATATGCACTGGGGAGAAAGGCACAAAGACATATGTTTGCTTAGGTGTTCGATAACCAGCAACAGATGGTCCTTGAAATGACAATGTTTGTACTGAAAAAGTACTAAGCCTTTAGCTTAAGCCCAGAAGAACCAGGTCAAGCCTGGTGAAGAAGAGTACTAGAGAATATCCTCATCATGGCTGCTGAATTTATCTTTAGGAAAATGTGCTGTATCTGATGTTTGTTTTTTGACAAAGGGGATAGAAGTGGGGATACTTTATCCAATTAATAATATTTTGCCACACATGTCTGATAGTTTGCAATGTGAAAAGAAAGCTGCTGTGGAATACAACAGAGCAGAATGTTGCTGCCTGGGAACCAGACTGATAAGACTTCACTATAATAATCTATTGAATGCTGAAATGGAAACTGATATCACTCTTCTTTCATTCTATAAATGTTGTTCATGCAGTGAGAGTTTGATGGCACAGTAGGTAGTTTATTGTAGCACTTGAAGATACTGATAGATGTGATCCTCCACTGTTTAGGATAGTTGTTGCATCATTCTAGCAATTTGTTTACTGTAGGAAAAGGAAGGAGGAGAATTGAGTCTGTGTTCTCCAATCTAAGCATAGGAAGACAATACAAAATTAGAAGCTGAATAGATCAAGGAAGTGTTGGAGGCATAATAACCACATTCTGAAAGACTGACTTAACACTTATGGAGAGATGGGGTTCCCTAGTTCCACTGAAGTAGCAGATCTCTCAAAGTGAACAGGCCTTGAAGGTACTGGTCTTACCACTGAATGAAATAGTGAAGACCTTTGGGCAAGAGGCTATGCAGAGCTGGAGCTTTGATATGAGATCTGCCTTGAAGGACCAAGATATCTTATGGATGCAGAAACAATGCTAGTGTTGGATTCTTTCTGGAAAACAATGAACATACTTAGATGGAAAAATATGGATGGAAGGCCAATATATGTAATGAACTATGTCAGCTTACGTTTGGCTATCTCAAGAAGTATGTGTCTATTGATTAGGGACATGATAAGACTAATGCCATGATCTGTTTCAGAGGGTAGTAATGAACATTACTGAGAAGATATAGTGGTGAAAAATATTGGAGAGAGATGGCATTCAAAAACAAGATGGCCAATTATACTCAGATATCTCAAGTCATAGGCAGGGAAATATCTTACCAGTCATTTTATAAATAAAAAAGTTATCTGGAGAAAGAAACCTCAAAGGAGTTCTATGATAAATCTCTGAAATCAAGACCTGGGTCTGGAGGAACCCATGGCAACTAGATAGTCCAGACTGGTGAATCGAGCAATGGGAGAACTGGTAGCAGTGGAGCTGGAGAAGGCCAATATCAGGGAGGTCACAGAATTATTATTCCTTTTCTTTTTGCCCAGCTTGGAGATGAGCAGGACAGGCCTCTTAAAAAAATTTGAACTTCTATTTAGTGAGTTCTCTAGTGATGATTGAAATGGGCAGAGCCCCAGGGATTCCCTGCAGGAGATGAGGAATTTGAGAATTCTTGAAAAAACGTGTGTGACTCCTCAGGCAACTTTTGTGAAATGGTAGGAATTCTGAAGATGAAGGAGCTATAATAGCTTTTCTAAGGGCTTGTTCCCAAAGAATGGCTTGCAAACACATGAAGAATTGTGTTGAACTTGCTTAGTAAACACCTGGCAGTCCTTACAAGAGTCTACTACATGATCTTCTCCAAAGCAAAAAAGACAAATCTTATGTCCTTCCATGGGGGAGTTTCAACAACACTAGCACTTGCAAAATAGGTCCTTTAAGTCCATAAGACTGAGACCAGACAGAGAATAAGGGAAAGGACAAGAATGTAATTAACTGTGTATGTATCAAGTGGATCATGCAATATTATTATGCTGCTGGGAGTCAGGCAGCATATAAGATGATGATGATGATGATGATGATGATGATGATGATGATGATGATGATGATGATAGAATGTCTGTGGATATTCACATAGTGACCTGACACCAATTGTCCTTACCTTGTCAGCATTAAAAAAAAAAAATGCTGTTGTGAGACCACCACGCTATTCTAGGCACACACAGACATTTGTTCCTCATTTTTAAGCAACTAAAATTTAACTAATTACATATTTTCTAGAGCATTTTGGAGAATGGAACTGAGTTGTCTTTTGTAGTAGTGTACTTTGTGTTGTAAAATGCTATATACAAAAATTGTATATGTAAATGAAAGTTTTATTAAAATGCATGTAATATAAATACATGTTTTTAATGCATGTTTCCAAGTTTCAATAACACAATTGAAAACATGGAAAACTGAAATAGACTAGAAATAGACTGCTCTGCTCTATACATGAGTAAAGCCACATCTTACTTGAGGCAATTTTTTCTTCTATCTTTTGTCCTTGAGAGATGCAAAACTTTTTAAAGTTTATGGAAATCTTTATAGATGCCAAATTAGTTGCTGACAGGAGGACAGAGCAGGAAATTCTGTGGAAATACAAGGTAGAGTGTTGATTGGGATTGTTAATATTTGTTAATATTTGTTTTGGAATTTACTAAAGTTTCATGGAAGGAACAGAACAGCCAGGTCTTTGCCAAGTTATACCAAACATCTCAAAATAAACCAAGTCCTGAGATTTTTTTCTGAATTTAAAGAAGTACTTCCTATATCTGTTTTAATATTGTAGACTAGTTTTGACTTAGGTTTCCTGTTTTTATTCATATAGGTAGTTGATCCACTGACCTTTTTCACATCCCATACATATGAAACCACCAAATAAAATAAAATTATGGGGCAACATTTCCTTTCACCATTGTTTCTTTAGGGTTATGTCAGCTGGTAAAATAACTCTTTTGACTTGTGTAGGATGTCATACACAACATTTTTAGTTACTCCCTTAAATACATATATTAGGCAATTGACATCACATGATACCCAAATCCTTACCATATTAAGCATTATTAAACATATGAAGGCATACTTCTGTAAAAAAGTTCTAGGCATGGGAAATAAAACAATAATCAAGTACTCTGTTACTTCAAAGTGAAACTTCTTCCCTCAGATTGAAGAACTTGGAGGCAATTATTATTAAAAGAAGACTGCCACAATTACCTATAGGATAAACCATCTTGAATGTTAAGTTAATGTTTAAACAAAAGCTTTGTTTAAATGAAAAGAAAACAAAAATCTGTGGCAACCAGCTTTTAAAGAGTAGCATAACTCATGACTTAGCAATTTTGAAAATCTCATGAAAATCTCATAAAAATCTCACAAACATCATTTAAAATAACAAGAAAATGCAGTCTTGAAACACATCTGTAATCTATTCAGAATAGATTTGAAAGAAGGCCTCAAGATGAATCTGGTTCATGGGGCTAACTCAAAGCCTTGCAATTGTTTCAGTTGTTTATGAATCTCGACCTTCATAATACTAAGAAAATGTGCTGTCTCTTAAAGATGTTCTTGGGAGATATGTCACACATTCTGTATTGTTTCATGGCACTCAAACATTAAATATCCCAGAGGTAATCCACCCTTATTTTAACGGCTGATGACAGATCCAGTGCCTGAGCAAAATCAGTTGAAGGAAAGGGAAGTCTTGTCGGAAACAAGATTAATCTTGTAATGAGTGTTGAGGCCTGATAACCCATCTGTGCAAAGAACTGCTTTAACTGAAGTGCAGTTAACCTTCACCTGACAAGTTTTGTCCAACTGTTATAAACAACTTTAAAGACAACTTCACTTTTGTAAAAGCTACACAATCTGAAGTCTGAATAATAGGACTGCTTTTGTGTTTAACAGGTTGTCAATATTGATCTGAGGTGTAGGAATGGGATAAATGATTTCTGAACTTTATTTTAATTATTGGACAATCAGTATATTTGGGTAATGAACACATTCATACACATTCACAGTTTAAAATGAGATAGAGGTTAATTGGCTTCCTTGAATATACTGAAGTTTACAATATTATTTATCTGGAGCCCATTACACATCCCATTATTTACCCATGTTGCCAATTATGGACAATTTAACAAGATTTTATCTTAAACCACTATAGTGATGGTTGTGATATTTTATGTGTTGTTATTTCTTTAAAAAAAATAACAACAGTAAAGTCTATTAAACAATTTTATTCCACAATGGCAACTAGGCAATGGTTTGTCCTTCCCAAAGTTCAGGTAACATCTAACTGAATTGTTTGCTGTATAGTATATATCATAACTCAGATTCCACTTGTTTTATAGAATCATGTTTTATATGATATATTCCACTTGTTTTATATGGAATTAAGTAAACAACTTAATTCCATATAATGTAATGTAATGAATATATTTCTGTACTATAGAAGCCTTTTTTAAAAATTATAATAGCATGTTCCTCAACAAAAGCAGTCATTATTTATTAGACTATAATACATAAACCAACAAAAGTTTATATAGCAGGTTTTTAAAAATTGCTAATTTCTGAACACTTCTGTTGAATAGAAATTATTCTTTCTAATGAATTAGGTATGAATGGACAGGAAGTTCCAATTGAAAAAACTTCCTTTAATGACAGCCCCTGATCTGATGAACTATCAGAAAAGGAAGTGGAGACAGGAAATATCTGTCTACAGGCTTGTTATCATTATCATAAGAGTTTTGCCAGTATATTTACTATTTATCAAAGTAGTAAGTACATTTTTCTAACAAAATATTTTTTAGCTTTCAAGAATGACAAATGTCTACCAAAAATATTGTTGCCTAATAATATTAATTCATAATTTTTGAAGGGCCTGCATTATTTAGAAACGTAAGAGACTTATTTTTGTCTTCCTCCTCCTTCCTCCCTTCAACCGAGTAACAGATTGATTCTAATTGCACCTTACAAACATTCTACTTACACCTTACAGCAGCCATTTCCAACCTACTGCTTTTCAGATAAGTTAGACTATAATTGTCATTACTGTACTTATAGGTCACGCTTTTGGAGCAGACCACATCTGAGACAGCTACGTTATATGCTCCATCTAAAAAACAAATGTAGTAAGCAAAAATTTCTGCAGAATCAGGAAGAGAAAATCATAGCCGAGCAGAAAGAGAAGCAGGGACTGCTTGCTATTACTTCCTTACAATTCTTTATGTATGTTCATCCATAAAGAAATGAGTTCATGGCTCAGCAGGATTGTGCCTGTTGTGCCTCAGTTTTGCTGCATTCACATGATCCCATGAAGACAATCTATATGTAGCAAGCACCAATCATACAGAAAGAGACAATATTTGTATAACTTCAGGAAAAACCTAGCTATACTATTCCAGTTTGCAACAAACCAAATAAGTGAACAGGACCCAAAACAAGATTTGCTAATAGTTATAATTACTTCTTTGTTAAAGTAAATGTATTGAGCCAGGCTTCTATCCCATCCTACTAGAACTGGTATTAGGCAACAAAACCATAGTACTTACTTAATTAAACTCAGATCCTGAACCAGTCTACATTAAAAGAATAAGGCATTTTGGGCTTTAATGTACTATCCTTTCTATACAATTTTCAGGAACAAATTTGTCCATTAAAAACTACTACATTTCCTTCAAGGCATAATTTTCAGATTCCATTTTCACATAAATTTATATGTGAAAACTCAGTCAAGATGTGTTCTTCATAAAATTAGGCTCATTGGGTAGATTTCTTGATCACTTCAGACAAACCAGTTTCTTTTAAAAACATCAATAGATGTTTGAGAATACTCTATTAGAAAGGCAACAAATATGAATGCAGTTATTTAAGTGTGGCTGATACTAATCATTACACACGTCATTGAGCTTCATAAAAATGGCTGCAGTTGGGCAGCAACTATAGTAAAATGGGCTGTTCATGGTAATGTGGATTGTTAACCATTGATCTTAGTTCTCTGAGCCAACACATTATAATAGCTTGGGGGGGGGAGCAGCTGTGGAAATAATATAACCAAACAAATGCATTTCTGTATTCTCCTGTAAAAGGGGAGACACCTGCATAATTCTCCCAACTGCTGAAAGAAAAAAAATGTTTTGCTTTGGATTGATTTATCCTCAATATGTACTGCAAACATCTTACCCTCTTCAGCCATCATCTAGGGCAAATTAAGAAACAAAAGAAGAGAAGAAAAGAAGACAGTATGCAGAATTGTTGCATTATATGCATATTATGGGCCTTCCAACTTGTCATGTTTAAAGTGAAAATATACTCTAGCTCAGTGACTCTTAAATTGTTTGACCAAATTACTCCTTTTCATGGTCTTGAATAATGTCATTACCGCCCCCCCCCCAAAAAAACTGTGTTGTTTTACACAAGCATCTTAGCAGTAGCATCCCAAACTGGATCCTCGACTCACAAACATGCAATTACAAATTGCTCTATTACCCCCGGGATATGCCAAAATTACCCCCTTGGGGGTAATTACTCATGGTTTAAGAACCACTGCTCTAGCTAAAAACCCTGTTTGAAAAACTGTACATAACCATTATGTGGTAATAGAATAGAATACAAAGGAGTATTAAAGGATAGAAAAGAGCATTGAAAGGACTGCTATAGATTTAATCACTGTTAGAAATCAATTCTTAGTAAGCAGGATTCAAGTAATAAAAAGGTAGTGCTTTTATTGCTTCAGCATCTGTTCTTCAACTCCAAAGCTATAACACATAAATAATGGCATAAAAAGCTTTCATCATGTTGTATGCTGCAACCTAAAATCTAGATAAGATGTAGAAGAATCCAGTCTAAGGTTATTCATATATATCAGAATGCCCCAAATGATCAATCATGACACAACTAATCTACATCTCTCAGCTTAACATCTATAGAATATGAGATCAGAATCTTTGAGTTACAGTATAAGGCAATGGCTCTCAACCTGTGGACTATAGACCACTTGTGGCCTGTGAAGTAATTCACATGGTTCCTTGGAATAAGGTAAAGGCTCCCTCAGGTTGCACTCAGCTCCTGGTCTTCATCCACCTTTCTTGACAACAATACAGAAGTGCATTGCACTTTCTTTTTCCAGGGTGTTTTTTCAACTTCCCAGTCTAGCCTACCATACTGCAATTTCCACTAGTCTCCCAGCCAAGTACAAACTAGGTCCAAAACCCTGCTTAGTTTTTTCAAGATTAGCCAAAGTTGTCTAAGTGCTGCCACCTGCTGTGGGTACCTATATGTATATTTTTTTAAATGCTCAATGTTTTAGATCATCAAAGCTTCCAGTTACCATTCTTGGTTGAAATCTCATATTTGACATTCTTGCAATATTTTAGCCAATTAAAATTTTAAATTAAGTTCATCCTTATTTAATTTGGAGACCTGCTGATGCAATCTAAAAGGATCATATGTACCATGATCCTGGTGGGTGTTACATTACCAACTCTTGGCTTATATAATGGTCCTAAAAATCTTCTGATGATTATGTAGTCATCCACATAAAGGAAAAAACTGGAAACCGCTGGATTAAGAGCATTTTGCATAAATTATCAAGCTGCATAAAAATACCAGCCAGAAACATCAACTCCAATGGTGATATAGTAATAAAACAACTCATACAGTTAAACAAACTGTACTCCATGACCACGACAAAAGCAGAATCAATGCACTTTTTCCATTTCTCCCTCAAACCCTCACTTCCAAGAAAAGATATGGGCATCCAAAGATTCGAACATCCTTGGCCCAAGAGAATTTCACTCTTTATCATTGCAGTTAGCTAGTAGTAAGGTATAAAATGTATTCAATAATGGAAAAATGCTTGTTATTCTTGGGGTACTGATAAATATGTTTCTTCCACATAAATAGTAAATCAGACTGAATGAAACTCCAGTGAAGGAAAATGAGGAAAGTTGAAAGCAAGTGAAGAAGAGGACCACCAAAATCAAAAAAATTCAGAGAGCCCTACTGTATCAAATAATTATTTGAGTGATGTTAATAGTGTTCACATTCCAACCAATTTCTCTGGCTATAGCACTGCACTGTCTCAAAAGTGCAGATGTGTGTCTTCTTTGGAGCAATACTGAGGACAGTACAGCTGTGACATCTACTAAGCCTACAGTATTCCACTAAGTGTGGCTCCAAGTGGAACATTTTATTATCTCTTACACAGCTGTGCTCATTCTATTTATGGAACTAGGCAAGAGACAAAAGAAGATGTAATAGAACTAAGTCTGTAACTGACAAGGCTCATGCCTATTTCTATAGCATATTTAATAGTACAGCCAAATGCATTCTATTTGTGATACCTTCATCTTTGACATCTACAGCTATAGTTTGAGGCAGCATTAAACCTTAATCCCTTTATACAGACACAAAGATATTTGTATAATTTTATAAGCAGTATCTGTATGAAATATCTTTTCAAGCCCTTCTCTTGGAGACCCTGAAGTTCTGCTGTGCTATTTCACCCTTCATTTCTAGTTCTGATGATAAAGCTGCAAGGTCTGCTTGGATTTACATAACTTTGCAATACCATTGTATACTGAAGACTTGAAGAGATGAAAAAGCATTTTACCATGACATGAAACCTTGAGTCAATTAAGATTTACTCGTATCTGTGCCCTGATCATATATGTTTAGATGCACATTTACTCATGCATTTTATTGGGAAACTATCTTACTGGCTAACAAAAAAGGACTGATAATTTTTCTCTCTCTTTTTTTTTCCACTTAGCTGATCAACATTAATGCTGGCAAAAAAAATTAGAGGAAAAAATAAAAATTGCACTCTGCCTTATTTTGTATTTTGCAATCGTACGTGTTGAATCTTTTTCAACATGGACATTAAAATATATTGCACAGATTCTTTTCTTATAAAAATGCCAACATTTTCAAGAAGAGAATATGATAAATGTTAAATAATCATTGTAGCTATTATTGAATCATAGAAGCATATTGTATCACCTGGGCATTATGCAGAAATACATTTTTTAAATTTGTGACTATTGAACCTCAAATATTCAAAATATGCAGACATTTAATCTCAGATAGCAGAGCATCTCAACCACAAAAAAGGAAACTAGCAATTGAAAAATGACTCTGTGTATGTTCTGAGACAGATTAGGTGGTTTAGCTATCCACAAATGTAATCAGTACACAGTTTCAGTATATCCAGTACTAACTAAAATCACATATTATTATAATGTTGTAACTGCACCAGTGACCACAGAAGCAAGATAACAGAACTTGCTGCAGAATCAAATTTCCTTTTTACACCTCCCAATATTTGGATAAGAAGAGTTGGGGGAAAAAACCCCCACAATCTTATTACAAACAGGTAGTAAGATTAATTTAATGCCCATTGGAAGAGAAGACTAGATGGAAATATATGAAACTATTCCAGAATTAATATTTTAGTGACGAAATTGTCTTATCCACATGCACAATGACCTTGTCTATTTAAACTATAATGTTAGTATGCTGTTCATAGAACATACCTTTTTTTGGTGTTGCTTTTTAGTATAATTGTATATGGTTTACATACTTACTGTTCTACTCTAAATTAAAGATCAGAGTACTTTATTTTGGAGAAATATTTATTTATTTATTTATTTATTTTCTCCATCTTGAAGGAAGAGGTCAGTGTGGCAGTATGATTATGCTGTCCTAATTAGATTCATGTTTACTGAGACAAATTTAAGTAAGAGAGCATTGTTAGAGCAAATGGGAGATTACTGCAGTACTATGCAGCCAAATTTACACTTCTGGACATATTTAAACCATACTTTTGATACAGACTGGCCAGGATTTTCACGTTTCCTTGTAGATAACAATCATAATGCTTTCTTGTTAAAAAGCAATAGCCTCAAATATGATAAAATAAGAAAAAGACCTGCTGAACATCTCACAGCGCAGATTTCCTCCTGTCATAGACCAATCACCATTCCTGTATTCTCAAAGTACATAAAACTATACATTGATAGCAAACTTGACTGATTAAATTCTGGTATATAACATTTTTATAATAATTGATAAACTTTTGCTATATTACAATGATTCTTGGAAAAAATGACTAAAATGCATAAAGATATATTATCAGTTTTGTTACCTTTAATAGGTATTGCTTTTTAAAAATACTCTGAATAGTCAGGCTTGTCAATCTCATTTACATTTTACATGCACAGTGTGCATAGGATTAAATAATTTTTCACTAGGTTTTCCTTTTATTCTGATATTACTGTCTTAACATATTCATTTTAAACTTAATTTGAAAGATGTTGAACACCTTTACCTTGAGAATAAAGTCCATACTCCTGAAACTGTCCTAATTTTTCTATAAGGCATTTCACTCATTTAATATTCTACTATCACTGTGTCCATGTTTATAAAGTAAAAAGAAAAGTTTTTTTAAAACAAAACAATACTGCAGTGATCTCAGCAAGATAACCAGTATACTTGACAATATTAAACATTTAATGAAATATATTAAATGACCTTACAAAATGAAACGGGCTGTATTTCTAAAATTACTTAAAGGTGAATAATCTGCAATAAATCTAGTTAGACTTATGCCTTAATAAATATGCACAGGATTCTATTAATATTCTAATTTGTTTCTAAAGTATAAACTTCTAATTTTAGAAAAAGATAAAAAATATTAATACCATTAATAAAATACTGTACCCCTGAAGAGCTTTTCATTAGCATAAATCCTATTCTTAAATGAAAATACATAAGGTTTGTTTCTTCAGCAGATAATCAACACTTACTGCCCCATCTGTAACTATGAGCTACAAACTGTAACTATAAGTGAATTCTACACAGACACAAATAATGTATTATTTATCTCAAAAACAATATAATTCAGCCTCAGGAACATTGTCATGCTGAGCAGCTATTTTAAAAAGCTAAGAATAATCCTCAGAAACTGGAGTCACAAACTTATCACAGATTTTTATTACCTTCCACTTTTTTTTTTTTAAAAAAAGTATATCGTAAAAGAACAACCTTCATAATTCTCATAGCATAAAATAATTTTGATAAATTATTTCAAAATGATGTCCATATAATAATAAAATTTCAGCTTCAAATAAAATGTTGAGAAGAATTCCAAAATGTGTTATTTAAATTCTCAGTAATTACTTTTTACCCTGTTTGTCAATCCAAAACCTAATTCAGATACATATCCAAATTTGTTAAAAAAAAATGATTGTAACAAGAAAACTCTGGTCTTCCCTCCAAAGGCTTTGCAAGTATAATCCACAGCACTGAACAGTGAATTTAAAAAAAACACCCAAGTTTTTCTCAGTTTCAAGTTTTTAAGCCTTGTGGACAGGGAGTAGGAAAAAGGAAATTTACTAAGCAGTACAAAGGAAATCTTCTTGTCCTCTATTGTGGCTGTGGGGGTGTTGCCCAATTCTACCTTACTGCTGTTTAAAAAGGAAATTTTGAAGAAAAAAAAAAAGCACAATATAAAAAAGGCTAACCATAAGGCATTCCCTTTCTTACCTTAATAGTGCTCGCCATAATGTGATCTAGCTTATTGATCGCTAATAATTGTCAATAATAATTATTGCTTCACTCTGACCAGAAAGAAGTTTTGATGAAGTTATTTAGAACGGATGAGATTGTGCTAACTCTGGGAAATGAAGTCAGGCAGTGGCAGGAAGAGGTTTCTATTGGTCCTGGCTACTGCAGTTTGAAGAAACAGGATATTTGGGAGCTAAGAGATAAGAGGTCCTAAAACAATGTTGTTTTTCTTGACGATATGCAGCTACAAGATTTTTTAAAAATGTCAATTGGCTATGACAGTGTTGGCAGGTGCGATATGATGTGCAGTAAATAGGGTCTAACACACTGAAGCAGGATGCAGATGTCACATGAACTGGGCCAAATTTGATATAAGCCTCCCCACAGGATTAAATATTTGGGGCCAAATTTAGATTGGGCAAGTGGCTGTCACCTACAAATGTCAGTGGACGCACTGATATCCCTGAACCAACTTGCAATAGTTAACGTGTGAACAAAACCAGCTGCCTTCTATGCCAGGTCAGGCTCTTTGTCCATTGAGTTCCGACCTGCTGACTTTAATTGGCAACAACTCTTCAAGCGCTCCAGAGGGAAAAGGCTTTTCCCATCACTTGCTCCACTAAGGCAGAGAAAATTATGCTGACTTTCAAAGGTTTGTGTGTAATACTGTAAAGGTGAAATCTCCTTCAAGTCAACTTAGTTCCTGGTGACTTCATGGATATGTCCACGTAATATTCTTGGCAGAAACACGGAAGTCATTTGCTCTTGCTTTCTTCCAGGATATATTTCAACTTCTCAATCTAATTTACAGCCCTGCGATTTGCTGGAGCTCTCTGACTAAGACTCCTCACCTTCTGGACCAGATGAGATGGGTCAGGTGCTGTGATCGTGTCAGTGTTTAGAACTAAAATTCTTACATTTCCCCTTGCATAACAGTATCAGCCAGGACCCAGAAGATTGCCTTTCCTGTTCGTCTGTTATATAATTCTGTATGGCACTTTTATTATTTTGGAAATACATATTTTGTACAAGCATCTAGCAGCTATTTAAAACCATATAATAATGCATCATAACAAAATTAATATAAAAAGTAAATATAGCAACATAAGGCAACAAATTAAAAAAGATTAATGAGTTGCTAAATAAACTGGAAAAGTATAATTAAATTAATGTAACAAGTTAAGGAAAGCATGCAGAACATAGCATCTAGATTTCTTTCCAATCCCTTTATCACCTGTGGCCATAGATGGTATCTGTAATTTCTTCTGTGTATTGAAGTAACATGTGAGGTCTCTGTGTGCTGTGTTCATGTGTGTGTGTGTGCACTGGAAATCAAGGATGGGTTGAATGTGCTCCAGTCTGGGTCATGTGACCAGGAGGGACATGGAACGAAGGCTTAGAATGGAGTAGGTGCCAACATTCCAAGTTGTCAGTCAAGTATCTCTCCTAGAATATGCTGGCTGGGGAATTCTGGGAGTTGAAGTCCACACATCTTAAAGTTGCCTTGATGAATTTTTGGAGATTATTTTCCAGGAATTTCTTTTCTCTGCAGTCCCCAACTTGATCCAGCCATATTGGGACTCAGTCATGTCCCCTGCCAAATTTGGCTGATTAGTCTTCAGAGACACATTCTGCAGATAGAGTCCCAAGCTCCTTTACACAATTGTTTTTGCACCATTTCATTGAGTTGAAAAGAATAACTAGTTAGAGAAGGCACGCAGACTGTGGCTTCTAGAATTCTTTCTTTTTTAAAACATTTTTAAATTTTTATTATTTAACATTTGTAACATACAAAATTAACAAGACAATATTTAAACTTAAAGAATTGGAAAAACTGGAAAAGAAACAACTCCAAACAAACTAAAAATACAAACTAAGAAAGAAAAGAAAAAGAGAAAAAAATCTACCTTATATTTATACTTATCAATAGTTTTTTTTCCCCTGTATATTAACAGCTCTGAGTTGTGTTATGAGGAAAAAGAGATGCTTAACAATGAAAGGTTAGTAACATTCCAAGACACAGCCCAATTCCCCTTCTTAAAGGGATGCACTGGGGATTTTTTTCCTGGATTTCTTTTCCCACAGCTGACAGACAAATCCAGCCCATTTTTAAACCTCAATCTTTCTTTTACATTTTTTTACAGCTCTACACACAAAGATCACATTTGATTCTGTTTGATCCTAGGTTTGGAGAGCTATCCTGCTGATGAACTGACAGACAAAAACAAATGCCAAGCCCCTTTGCATATTTTATTTCCAAACATTCCATTGAGCTGGAGAGAGAAGAAAATATAAAACCAATTAAATACGATTAAACTCTTTAGGAAATCAAGACAAGCTATGACACAGAAAAGGATTATGAAAAGATTTGTCTGTTTGTTTGCAGCCACTCAAATCAACTGATTCCGAGCTGGAGAATATGAGAGTTATAATTTGGATGGAACCTCTGAAAAGTCTCTTGCTCTGTAGAAACAATCATCCAGTCAGTCTAAAAATCATGGTTGACATATTATTTTGATTTTAAAAATGTAATAAAATGACCACTCCTATAATCTGGTTTATTTATTTATTTAGATTATTCTTCAGAAAATTTATTGGGCTTAAATGCCAGTAACCTTAATGAGATTTATTTCTGATTAAATAATACTTTTACTTTGCAATTCCCTCTTTTACTCCAAAAAATAAAGACTGTTGGGTTTTCTTTTAAATAAGATACATTTATATTTTTGCAATCTATTCTTATTATATTGATTTTCCTGAAAAAAGCAAACCAAAATGCACTATGGCTGATGTGAGTAAGAAAAAAAAAAGCACTTTTATTTTTATTTTTTTCATTTCAAGCCAGATGATGTAGGCATTTGAAGGCATTACAAGAGGGTATTTATTAATTGTCAGAGCAAATCATCCAAACAGAGAAGGAAAGCTAAAGCCATGGGTAACAGAGATGAAGCAAGGAGGCTAAATGTGGAATTTCAATATAAAGCTAAAAAAGACGAAGAAAATTACTGGAATGAGCATTGCAAAGAAATGGAGGAAAGAAACTGAAAAGAACACACTTTTCAGATATTTTTGCCCAAAAAGGTAAACTTGCAAACTATTCACTCCACACAACAGAACAAAAAGGGAAAGACACAGGAAAGAACTGCATGATCAAAAATAGATGGAAGGAATACATTGAGGAACTGCATATGACTAGTAATGTTCTTCAATCATGCAACAAATACAAGCTTAGTAGATCCAGAGATACTGGAAGATAAGCTAACAAGACAAAAAGAAAAGTCCCTGGAACCAATAGAACCATCAGAATTCCTTAAATCAGTACCAACAGCAGCAGTTACAAAACTCTGTCAAAAAATATGGGCCACTAATGAACGGCCAAAAGATTGGAAAAGATCAGTAATCAATCTAGTCCCAAAGAAGGATGATACATGGGTCTCCTTGAACTATCACACAATAGCACAATCATATGTTAGCAAAATTTTGTTGAAAATAAAGCAACAATTCAGCACAATCATGGAAAGAGACCTACCTGAAGTACAGGTTGATTTTATAACAGGAAAGACATTCTAGACCATTATGCAAATTTTTGATAGATCATGGAACATGCACATTAATTTTAAAAAGATATATATTTATGCTTCATCAACTATTCAAAAGCCTTCAATTGTACTGAATATGAAAAGTTATGGAAGTACTTGAAAGAAATAAGACATTCCAAAACACCTGATTCAGTTAATAAAATAACCAAGAAGCCACTATCAAAGCAATATATGAAGACAGAGACTGGTTCAGAATTAGAAAACACATGCAGAAGAGTAATATTCTATCATGACTTCTATTCAATTACAGGTAGTTCTCATTTAGCAACCACAATTGGGACCAGCAGATCTGTCGTTAAGTCGGGAATCACATGGCTGCGATTGTGCTTTCCTTTTCCCCACTCTCCCACCCTTTGGAATGCTCACCTGTCTGTCATTAAGTGGGGAATAAAAATTGGCAGCAGAAGCATTAATAATCTAAGATATGTAGGCAACACTACTCTACTGGCGGAAAATGAAGAGGATATAAAGCAACTTATCCTAAAAATCAAGGCAGAGAGTGAAAAAGCTGGAATGCATTTAAATACCAAGAAGATAAAGTCACTTGTTGGTCTATAACTATATATATATATATGTATATGTATATGTATATGTATATGTATATGTATATGTACTTGTATATGTATATATATGTATATATATCTCTTATCTCGTCTCAACTAAGGTTTGATCCATGCTAAACAAAGGCTCACAGCACTGGCTGCCAGGCTAAGGAGATACACTAGAGAAGCAGACGCCAAGAAGATAAATGCCCTGTTCTTCAAAGAACCATCCAAAGTGTACTCCCAACTGCAGTGCAACCACATAGTAACAGCTGAGCCACCAGCAGCGGAAACTGAACAGTACTGGAAGAACATTTGGGAGAAAGAGAAGACGCATAACACCAGTGCAAAGTGGCTGCAGGACCTGAAAGCAGACCACAGCAATCTCCCAGAACAAGAACCAGTCACCATCACAGTCGCAGATATTCAACAGCGGTTCAAGAACATGAAAAGCTGGACAGCACCTGGCCCAGACATGATCCACACCTACTGGCTAACAGCAGTGCATGAACGCCTAGCAGCACAGATGAACCAACTGCTAGCAGCAGGCTCCCACCCAGACTGGCTAACACAAGGAAGGACAGTGCTGATCATGAAAGACCCTCACAAAGGAACAGCACCATCCAACTACCGGCCAATAACCTGCCTCCCCACAATATGGAAAGTTCTATCAGGCATCATATCTGCCAGGCTACAAGACCATATGGGCATTGGGAAAAACACCAGAGGCTCAAAACACCAGTTACTCATAGATAGAGCAGTTGCCCGAAACTCAAGGTCTAGGCAGACCAATCTGAGCACAGCCTGGATTGACTACAGGAAAGCCTATGACTCAATGCCACACACATGGATCTGTGAATGCCTCGGGCTATACAAAGTCAACAGGACACTAAGGACCTTCCTCAAGAACTCAATGGGACTGTGGAAGACAACACTGGAAGTGAACTCAAGACAGCTCGCACAAGTGGCCATCAAGTGCAGCATATACCAAGGTGATGCACTGTCCCCACTGCTGTTCTGCATAGGCTTAAACCCCCTCAGCCAGATAATCACAAGAACTGGATACAGGTACAAGTTCAAGAGTGGAATCACCATCAGCCACATCGTATACATGGATGACATCAAGCTTTATGCTAAGAGTGAACGAGACATCAACTCACTGATCCACCTGACACAGATCTACAGTAAGGACATTGGGATATAATTCGGACTGGAGAAGTGTGGCAGGATGATAGTAAAGAGAGGGAAGGTAGTTAAGACTGATGGAGTGGAACTACCAGTGGGCCACATAGCAGACATAGAGATCAGCTATAAATACCTTGGTGTCCCACAGTCACATGGGAACCATGATGAGGAGGCAAGGAAGACAGCAACATCCAAGTACCACCAAAGGATAAGACAAGTCCTGAAGAGCCAGCTCAATGGGAAGAACAAGATCCATGCCATCAACATGTATGCCCTGCCAGTCATCAGATACCCTGCTGGCCAAAGGAAGACATGGAGGCTGCCGATGTGAAGACCCAGAAGCACCTCACAATGTGTGGAAGTTTCCAACCCAAGTCCAACACCCAGAGATTGTACACCAGCCGCAAAGAGGGCGGGCGGGGTCTGATGAGTGTCAAAGCTACTGTCCTGGATGAAACCTGGAGCATCCAGGAGTACATCAGTAAGATGGCACCCAAAGGTGAGCTGCTGAGAAAATGCCTCAGGCAGCAGCAGACATGGGAGGAAGTTCAAGTGGAGGAAATACCATGGCAAGACAAGCCCCTGCATGGGATGTACCATCGACAGATAGCTGAGGTGGCTGACATTGGGAAATCCTATCAGTGGCTGGAAAGAGCTGGACTAAAAGACAGCACTGAGGCACTGATCATAGCAGCACAAGAAAAGGCACTAAGCACCAGATCCATAGAAGCAGGGGTCTACCACACTAGACAGGACCCAAGGTGCAGATTGTGCAAAGAGGCCTCAGAGACAGTCCAACACATAGTGACAGGGTGTAAGATGCAGGCAGGAACAGCATATACTGAATGGCACAACCAAGTAGCTGGCATTGTATACAGGAACATCTGCACAGCGTATGGGCTAGACCCCCCCACATCCAGATGGGAGATTCCACAGAAGGTCATGGAGAATAACAGGGCTAAGATCCTGTGGGACTTCCAGCTCCAGATGGACAGGCAGGTACTGGCCAATCAACCAGACATCATGGTAGTAGACAAGGACCAGCATTTGTGTGTCCTTGAATTTTATTATCATTATGGCTCAGCGCAAGAAAGAAAAAAGTCTGAAGGTTAACAGAGCCTGGTTACCTGTCCTGAGCCACACCAAGATCCTGCCCAAAAGCAGGACCAACCAGGAATCAGCTCCCCAAAATGGGCAAATCATAAACCTGCATGGACAAGGACCCAATCAGTACTCAGCTGCTCAGGCTAACCTATCAGGAATCAGAACTCCAAAAAAGAACAATCGGAAGCCAGAATGAACAAGGCACCAATCAGGACCCAACACCACCAAAACAACCAATCAGGATCAGGCACAAACAAAGAACCAGGTTTCCTGCAAGAATCGGAAGCTAGGTTGGCTAAAGACCAATCAGAAGTCAGAACATCTGGCTATAAAGACAGGAACCCAGTCAGTCCTGCTCAGTTGTCTGTGGTTTGCATGGCATAGCAGTCCACTTTGTCTCCCAAGATGCCAGCCACAGTTGGAAATCTGTTGTCTAGACAATGGTCACTAAACACTGAAGCCCAATAGATACTGACTGTGAAAGCTTACACCCAATATAAGGAACAAGAAGAAATATTAGCTGGAAGCTAAGATTACCAACCCAAGGCTGTCTTATTTTAGTGATGTTGTATATTCACATTTCTTAGAAAAATCAGTTATGCTAGGAATGATGGGAGGTGCTATAAAATTGGGTTGGCAAAGAACTCACTGATACTGTGCAAGGTAATGATTTAAACCTAGAAACATTAAGCAAACTTGTAAAACTATGTAAATAACAGAGAGAACTAATTTATAATTCTCTGAGAGTTGGTTGTGACTTAACAGATGAAGACAGAAAGTTTTATCTATTTTATGTTTGTATAATACAATATTCTTTTTTCTCAAATGTAGAAATAAGATGGTTTGCAACAAAATACCATAAATTTAAAAAAAAACAAAAGGAAGAAATAGGCATTTAATAACAACAAAATCCTTAACTAAAAAATGAAAGAGAAGTGCCTGAAATAGGTGATGCAAAGCCAAACATATATTTTTTAAAAGATTATTTCATAATCTGAGCATAACTATAAATTTACCTTTCTCTTGTTCCTTCCAGATGAATATCTGTCAGAGATGGGACTGTAAGAAGGGACCATAAGGTGAGCAAAGTTCCCATATGGGAGAATTTGATTCATGAAGGACTCTTGTCTCAAACTCTTTAGGACTTCCAGGACTTTGCATTGAGCTGAAAACAAATAGATAATCACAGATCTTTCATATTATACATCCCATCAAAGCAATATTGACTTCCATATTCTGAACAAATAATTAAGGGTTCAGACTCTCTTCAGCTACACAAAGAATTAATTGCTAATCAACTTTGAAGATGACCAGAGTAGGACGGGCTATGGTCACGTATAGCTTCTCTATGAAACAGCAGTCTATCGGGTAGCATTTCTATCTGCATATTCATAAGCAAGGGTGATTGCAGAATATTGCTGAACTGTGAAGTCCATTCACAACACCATCCTTAACAGGCTGAACACATCTAGGATTGCAGACCCAAGATTTCTGATTTGCTTTTGCATTTCAAATGACTTCTGTACACTCTGGATTAGATGGTGGAAATAGGACAGGATTAGTGTTATCTGAAATCTCACCAACTTCTCTAAATGTTAAAAAACATGGGAACAAGATGGAATGTTGCAGAAACTTGTACAAGGACAATCCCCCAATTTAATCTAGTAGAATTATTATTATTATTGTTAAGGAAAGATTGCAAAACAGCTAAGAAGCATATAGTAGTTGAAAGCCATGTAAGACACAATTTAATTGATTGGTAGATTCATAAGAGAGAAGAAAATATTTTAATTTAATTATGCCTGGGTAGTTATGTCTGAATTACTGTATATCTGTAGGAATTACTAGCTGTTGATTTGTTTTCAGATAAAATGTAAAGTGTTAGTAATTATGTTCAAAACCCTAACAGCTTAAGCCTGAGTTCTCTAAGGGAGAACATTCTTCTACGTTATTACTATTGCTTGTAGAGATCTACCTGCAAGTTGCCCCTGATACTGACAGGAGATATGAGGCTTCTTTGTTAGGGTTACCAATTTCTAGCTGCCAGTATCTCAATATCACTAGATGGGAAGCAAGTAATTTTTTGTTTCTTTTTGTAGCCATTCAGATTTTTGTAGTTCATATTTGGTGGCCCTATTCTTCAAAGCTGTCCTTGAGGTTTTGAACATGCCTCTCTACTGAGACAAGTAGGTGGCCTTTAAGATCTTAAAAACCTCAATGTCCTTCCTTCCTTCCTTCCTTCCTTCCTTCCTTCCTTCCTTCCTTCCTTCCTTCCTTCCTTCCTTCCTTCCTTCCTTCCTACCTTCCTTCCTTCCTTCCTTCCTTCCTTCCTTCCTTCCTTCCTTCCTCCCTCCCTCCCTCCCTCCCTCCCTCCCTCCCTTCCTTCCTTCCTTCCTTCCTTCCTTCCTTCCTTCCTTCCTTCCATATTTGTCACCTGGGTTACAAAAAGGAGGTAAGAGGGATCCAGCAAATTTATCAGTCTGTTGAGCATAACTAGCAAGCTATACATTAAGCACTTTTCTAGAAAACTAGTTGATCAGTTGGTGCAGAACAATAGAAGAACAAGAGAAACAAGTTTCTTTTCAAGTCTCAGTGGTCCTGGAAAACAACAACAACAATGGGCCATCAGTACCTCAGGCCTACAAATACACAAATGCTATGTTGCATTATGCAACACACTATGATAATGATTAAGTTCTGGGTCATTAAAGGTATTTGGAACACAGGGTCAACAATCAATTACACAGATCTGTAATTACTGTGACTTAATCCTCCCTGAAGCTGTTTATTCCAACTTTCTAAGAACCTTGTTGTGGTTTTTCTGATATTTGGTTAGCACAATTGAAAAGTGGTAAGTAATAAACAATACATTGAGAGAATACTATGTAATATGTAGACTATATGTCTGATTAAAATATAAACTCTAGAAGCCAAAATTGGGATCTGGCACAATTCCACAGAATTGTAGTCCAGGACTTATCTTTGTATGGGTTTGTATGTGGTTCTGCTGCTTGGAATTTTGGCTCTTTTTTTTTTTTCCTGACAGCTTCCTGGCTTCCCAGAACTTACTGGAATTTTTTTTGTCATCATAGAAGATATAGATTTTTATCATTCCATATTTAATCTCAACTGCTTTCAGAGAACAGTGATAGATCAGACACAATGGGCAATTAACAATGACATCCAGAAAGGTCTAAGTACTTTCCCCGCTTTGTATGGGGTAAGTCTATTGGGAATTTTTTTCTTCTATCACAATATTTAACCAGTACTTATGCTCATTTTGTATTTGTAATTCAATGTTTTGCCATCTTAACTGCAGAAGGAAGATTTAGTCAAATTTTAGTGCAACAGTGACTATCGCTGTCCATGCTGTGGACAACAGAATTGTTATCACACACATTTGTCCACTCCTCTTTCTATTATTAAGTTTATATGTCCCTCTTAGTCAATAGCCCTGGTAATTCAGAGGAAGAAATATTCCCTTCTTAGCCACTAGGTCACCTGTGATAGCCAGAAAGGTTGCCAAATTCTATTGTTGTTCCACATTTAATAATAAGTTGCCTTTTTAAACTAATTCACCTATGTTTGTATACCTGTTCATGTATTTTTCAGTCTATAATATTTGGTTAACTATAAACATAGTTTCTTTTTTCTCTCCTTATAATGAGCTATAACTCAGATAAACTGAGCTAAAACTAAATGGACAACAACTAATTATAACACAAGTTATTAATTTCTAATTTAACTATGACAACAGTTGCAACAGAAACTATATTAGACAGTTGATTCAACTACTTTCAGTTTTCTGTCACTGATCCTGCTACTGATGCGGAAGGGCAGTTGTGGTTTGATTACTATCTTAAAAGAGGATTATTTTATAAAGTCATCACTAAATATGGATAATTAGGTACAATCCCAAACTATATTCCATTTGTGAGCAGTGATGGACCAGTAGGTAGAGTGATCCAATTATAAGCTTGATTTTTTTTTTTTACTTTTTCTAATCAAGTTTCTAAATGTGCATTTATTTTTAATTAGAAACAGTATAAAAGTTATACATTACAACAGTAATATTAAAAAACTAAAGTCTTTATTTTTAAAAATGAAATGTTCAGATGTGATTTACGCCTTCAACATTCTGTTTAGAACTGACTTCAAGCAAATAAAGACTGATTGTTACACAAAAAGGCATACTTCTGCAGATGATTTCCTGCAGAACTTTCTATGGAACCATTTAGGTGCTGGGATCTTTCTTTCTTTCTTTCTTTCTTTCTTTCTTTCTTTCTTTCTTTCTTTCTTTCTTTCTTTCTTTCTTTCTCTAAATTGTGCCTTAGAAAAGTATTGAGAGTGCTTTTGATTTTTTTTAATTGTAAAGTATTAATTTTATGCCAATTAAAGCATGTGTTTAAATTTTATAGAGTTTCATTGTTATATTTATTTAGTTTATTTAGTTTTTCATCAGCTCTGAAAACATCATTTCAAAATTGAAACATATAGACACAACGCTTCACCAGTCCCTTTACATATATCTCTGAAGCTAAATATATACTATATCTTAGTTTTGTGAACAATTATATCCTTATCAAGTTTTCTCCAACATTCCTACAGAACTTCCTCTTTTTAATTGACTGAGAAGCACTCCTGGTATAAACAAATCTTATATAAATGAACATCTAACAGTAGGGAGCGGCATCCTTTATCAAACATGTTTTATATCATTCCTGAATGGTCATTTCAGGTGTCAATTAATTTTATGGCCTCTAGTATAAAACAATCCCTGCTACTTAGTTATTTCAAGGTTTGCCACATGTTGGTAATCAGTATCTGAGCCAGCACTTTCCTGACCTCATATACGTTCATTTTGCTGAACTGTTGCTCCCATACTCATCTGCATTTAATTTTCTTCCAAACTGCATCCAATTTCTTACCTGAGACTGCAGAAAAAGAATGGGCAGGCATTGCAGCAAAATGTGGTTGAAGCATTGTAGGGATGAACAATCCTTATTAGCTCCTTTTTGCCCTATGTCCGTGTTTATATTTTACAGTATACAGTATGTCTCAAATAAAGCATTAATAGATTACACTAACCATTAAGAAGCCCCTGGACAATACTTTCACAGGTAAAATTGTAGAACAAAAAGTGAAGAGGTTGACAGCTACATGTATAGTGTCTTCAATACCACTAAACCACTAAATACCACATAAACAGTAAACTATTTATACTTGAAATAAAGACCTAATTGTTGGGGTTGTGAAATGTTAGTACAAAAACCATGAGAAGGCGAGAGGATTCATTCCTACCTTGTTCAGAGCCATGAGGAGAAAAGAAAGAAAATGAGGGAAACAGTAAAAAGGTGGGATCCAAGCCCCTCCCACACAAAGCAGCAAAGCTAGGCCCGCAGTGAAGCCACCCCTCACTTGGTGCTCGTATGAGACAGGCTTGGTTGAAACTCCATATTTCCCAACACCCCTTCTTTTCAACCTTACATGTCTCTGTGTCCCACAATATTTAATTTTTCTCTTAGTTCCTGATAACTGGTCCTCGACAATGGCTTTGTGAAGATGTCCGCTGTCATGTTTCCTGTGGGTCAGTAGTCTAGTTTGATTAACCCTTTCTGTTGCAACTCTCTCACCACATGATACTTTACCTCAATGTGCTTAGTTCTGCCACCTACTTTCTCTGACTGTGAAAGTCTGATTGTCATCAAAGATTTGTATAGGGGTTGGTTCGTCTATACCCATGTCTGCAAGCAATAATCTAAGCCACACAGTCTCATTACATGCTTCTGCTGCTGCCACATACTCTGCTTCTGCAGAGGACTGTGCTATTGTGCTTTGCTTGTGACTTCCCCAGCTCACTGTTCCACCCCAATAGAAAAATACATAGCCACTAGTGGACTTACGGCCAGCAATGTTTTCTGCCCAGTCTGCATCTGTGAATCCCACTAGTCTAGGATTCTCAGTGGCTAGCAGTTTTAGTTTTAGGTGCATGGTCCCCTTTAGGTATCTTCCCATCCTCTGACACCAGTCCAGTCTCTCTGTGTGGGCATGCTTGTCTTTCTGCATAGAAAGCCCACTGCAGCTGCAATGTCTGGTCTAATGGTGATGGCTAGATACAACAATTTTCCTATGGCACTTCTATATTCATTGTTCTCTGGCAGGAGATCACTGGGTTCTTGTTGCTTGTGGAAAGCTGTCTCCATCGGTGTAGGGGCAGAATTGGCATTTTGCAATCCTAAGCTTTCCAACAGTCCTAGAATCTTTTGGTTCTGACTTAGAAGAAAGCTCCCATCTTCTTCTCTCTCGATCTGTATTCCTAAGTAGTAGCTGGCATTGCCCAGATGCTTCACTTCTACTTCTCTATTTAGTTGAGAAACAATATCATTAAAGTCCTTCTTGTTATTGTGGCAAATAATTAAATCATCCACATAACAAAGTATATACACATCCCTCCCATTTTTGTGTCTTGTGTATAGGCAGGGACCAGCTTTTCCTTGAACAAAACCCTGGTCAAGAAGTATTTGGTTTAACTTCTTATTTCACGCTCTGGCTGCCTGCTTCAGGCCATAAATCCCCTTCTGAAGCTTGCAAATGAGATGCTTGATATTGGGATTAGTGAAGCCTGGAAGCTGTGTCATGTAAAGTTCTTCTTCTATCTCCCCATGTAAAAATACAGTTTTAACATCTAAGTGTTCGACATCCATGTTCCTGGATGCTGCTAGACTTAGAAGCATTCTAACTGTGGTGTGTTTCACAACAGGAGCAAAACATTCATCATAGTCCTGTCCATATTTCTGTGAGTAGCCTTGTGCTACCAATCTGGCCTTGAACCTTTGTACTTTGCCATTCTCGTATTGTTTTGCCCTGAACGCCCACTTACAACCTATGGCCTCTTTGTCTTTTGGTAGTTTAGTTAAAGTCCATGTTTTGTTTTTGTACAGAGCATCTAGCTGCTCCTGTGCTGCCCTTTTGCACTTACTTGCCTCATCTGCTGGCATTTGCAGCACTTCATTCCATGATGTGATTTCGCTTGGTAGCGACGACCTTGTGAGGTAGGTAAGTCTGTCAGCTGGAACTCCTTTGTTGAGTTGTGATGAGTGTCTCAGAGCAGGTTCAGGAGCAATGACTGGTGGTTCACCCTCTTCTGCATCCTCGGCCTCATCATCTGTCTCTGGTGGGGTCTCTTCCTGGACTTCCATCTCCCTCTGGGTTGGTGTGGTTGTGTCTTCTGGTGTCAGGCTGAACATCTCAGGATGGTAATTGCCGCTGCTGGTTTCCCCACAGTCATTATCCACCTAAGTGCAGCAGCCTCTCTTCCTCTCATCAAAGTATACCACTCTGCATACACATACTCTTCCTGTCTTTGGGTTCAGGATTCTGTATCCCTTGCTTCCTGAAGTGTAGCCAATCATGACCCCTTCTTCAGCTCTAGAGTCTAGTTTGGATCTCCTTTCTTTTGGTATGTGGGCATAGGCCTTAGATCCAAACACTCTTAAATGTTTGACAATTGGTTTTTGCCCATGCCAAAGCTCAAAATGCATTACCTTATTGGCTCTGGTTGGCAATCTATTTTGCAAGTATGTAGCTGTGATAATAGCATCTGCCCAGTATTTGTCAGGTAGATCTGCCTCTAACAGCATACACCTCACCATGTCCATCAGTGAACTGTTCTTTCGTTCTATGACTCCATTATTCTCTGGTGTGTAAAGAGTGGTTAATCTGTGCTATATGCCTAGTAGTTAAGTATGTCTGCATGGTGTTAGAAATGAACTCACCGCCTCTGTCGCTTTGAAGGGCTTGAGAGGTCCGGTTGAATTTATTCCTTACCATAGCAAGGCATGTCTTCAGCATATCCCCAGTTTGGGACTTTTCCTTCATCAGGTAGGTTACATAATACCTGGAAAAATCATCTATAAAACATATTATGTATTTGTTTCCACCTGCTGATGTTTGAAGAGGTCCACATAAATCAGTGTGGATAAGTTCAAGTGGTTTAGTTGCACGCCTTTCCCTTTGGGTATGGCAGGCCTTGTTGCCTTTCCTCTGATGCACTCTACACACTTTGACTGGTATTTTTCATGATTGCTTAGTCTCTTACCATATTTTCCTTCTTCATTCTAAAAATTGCATCAAAGTCCCTGTGTGCAAACTGCTTGTGCCATATGGTGGCGCTGATGTCCTCCTTTCTCTGCTGCTATTGGCAGGTGAGGCTGACATCTGGCGGTGGCTATTCACAGTTTACCTGGTACACTCCATTTTTCTCAAAGCCTGTAACATAAATCTGCCTACCACTGGTTACTTCATATGTTCTATTGGCTCTAAACATTACATTGAAACCTTTTCTGTTTAATTATTGCACACTCAGCAAATTGGTTGTCAGTCATGGTACATAATATGCATCTGTCACTATGAGGTCTTTGTATTTTTCTCCATTAAAACATCTCAAGGGTATTTTGCCTTTTCCTCTTATTGAGATGGAATTCCCATCAGCAACAGCAATGTTCCCTTGTGGTTCTTCATTCAGTTCACTAAAGTTATCTCTGGTCCCACAAAAATGTTGGCTTGCACCTGAATCTAAGATCCATTGACTTTTGGCTTCATTAGAATTAGCTCCAAGAGCATGTTCTGCTCTGAAAACTGTATGCAGAGCTATTTTTTCTTTGGAATGCCTTCCTTTTGAAAAATCCTTTTTGTCCCTGCTTTTACAAAATCTAGCTATGTGCCCTGGCTTGGTGCAGGAATGACAAACATTGGGTTTATTGTTGTGCTGATGAGCAATCAGTAGCTTCTGCTCACGTTTCCCTTTTTCTGCCAGGTAACCCACGTCTTTTGTTGACTTTTTTATGGAAATACAAACAATTTTTCTGTCTCTTTGCTTCACTTCTAATTGCTCCAAACAATTGAAACAAATTCATCCCTTGTAAATTCTGCGCTGCTACGAAAGGGTAATATTTGTCAGGTTATGAGCTTAATAGAAAAGCCATTTTTAGTCTTTCATTCATGAGATTTTGAATCGTGCTTAGCCTTTCAAAGATAGACTGCATTCTCAATAAATGCTCATTACTATCCCCATCTTCTAAAAAACTATATGCAATCAGTTCTCTCAGTAACAAAATAATCTCCTGATCATCATTTTCTAAATATAATGTCCTCAGGTTCTCAGTCATTTCCTTGGCAGTGGGAAGATCTTTTATTTCTGCCAGTCTGTGATCAGGTAGTGAACTAGAAATTACAATCATGGCCCTTTTGTTTTTCTGTTCCCATAATCTCTTGGGTTCTTCAGAATCCCCTGGTGGTGGTTGAGGGGAATCTAAACAATCTTGGCTGTCCCGAAAGTCCAATCGTAGCCTTAGTCTGTATAGCCAAGCTGAAAAACTATCTTCATTCAACTTTGGGATGGGGGGAAGCTCCTCCTCCCTCTCTATTGTTAAAAGTAGACAGAGAGAAAAAAAAATCTGAACTGAGCCTTTTTTTAAAAAAATTGTGCAAGCAGTTTCTTGGTTGTAAGACCAAAGAAACCTCCTGGGCTGATACGCTGGGCCTGTAACTCAATGACGGGGTTGTGAAATGTTAGTACAAAAACCATGAGGAGGAGAGAGGATTCATTCCTACCTCGTGGAGAGCCATGAGGAGAAAAGAAAGAAAATGAGGGAAACTGGAAAAAAGGCAGGATCCAAGCCCCTCCCACACAAAAAAAAGCAGCAAAGCTAGGCCACAGCGAAGCTACCCCTCGCTTTGTGCTCGTGTGAGACAGGCCTGGCTAAAACCCCATATTTTCCAACACTCATAATGTCAAAACATTATTTCCTGATCTTCATATTAAGTAGTATTATATGATATCAAGCATACATACCTAATTACAGTGAAACATATTAACCTGATACAGCTGGAAGTCTACACAGAAATGATTAACTAAAAAGAAAGATGAAATTATGTGAAATTCTTTGGCTGCAAATGCTCCTATCAGTCGCACAATAGAATTATATATCACGCAATAGATTTTCTTATATCTCAAACAAATTATGTACCAATAGATAATTTTCTGATTTATTAGCTAAATCTATGACATCAGAGATGTGAGTATTTTCCTTGAGTGGGTAAAACAAGGTCAATCTCCTCTTGGCTTTTGCTTATCCACCACCCTCTACATAAAATTTTAAAACTGCAAAGAAAGAACATCAGCATCAAGCAGCACCTGCTTAACAACCTTCAAAGAAGAAGGCCAGATCCCTTTCTTAAACTATTCTCTTCTACAATGAACCTGTACTAAAACTCAATGTCTTATTCAAAAAGGTGGTAAGTAACTTTTTTTTTTTTTTTTTTAGCTAGACTGACTATGTTGCTTTTTATTTGGAATTCTTTGTTTGTGATTGTTGTTTTCTCTTGTTTTTCCTTGAATTTCTGTTTTCTCAGTAAGCATCTTTTTATTTAGGAATTTGGCTTAATTGGCTTAAAAAGGGTCTCTCTCATCAAAAATGTTCATGTGCAAGACTGCATAGTGGTACTGCTACCTTTAAGTTACAGGACTTGCACACACTTTAAATTGTGTATCACTGGCTTGGTCAGAAGATAAAAAGAACCTTTACTTCTATTTTCCTAGAGCTGGACTGAAAAGAGAAGTTCTTGGTATGAGGGATGAAAACTCCACAGGCAGACAAACTAGGGCATGCCAGAAGATTCAACCTAATTGGTGACAGACTATCATAATGATCTTATATGAGGAACCCTGGGAGGAAAGGTCTGCTAGTGAAGTTTTAAATCATCACCTTCTTGCTTTGTATCAAAAGGTTTATAATACATTTACTCAGAAACAACAGAACTTATTTTGGACTGATTGGAAAAATTCCTATCTGCATCTCAACAAAACTATATTATGTCATATAAAGCCAGTTCAATGCCACAAATTTGGATGGAAATTAATCAGCTTTAATATTTCTTTTCCTTTGAATTGGGTTGAGTTCAGATAATCAATATTAAATTTTTCTAACAATGTCAGTACATAGTTGCCCTTGGCTGATCTCAAAAAGCAGTGAAGAATTGGACAGCTTAGTACTTCTCACAGCTATCTTCATTTTCAAAATCTGAAAAAATGGTGCTTAATTTAAATGTGTTTGATTAGAAATAGTTATATTTAAGTTTACTTACAAGTTAACATTAATAGCAAAATCTATTTACAACATAGTTTATAAATAGTCTTGTGTTAGGATAGTTTCAACACTTCAGATGTAAATGTAAATATTATTTTAGTCACTAGATGGTGCTCACTGTTCTTCTAAAGAAAATATTTATTAAGCTATTTGATCAGGCATCAATTTTTTTTTAGCTTACAGGAGCAATTGACTCTATTCTTAGCCCTAAATCTAATCTAATGGTGCATTCAGCATACTGGATTAACTCCTTTATAATTCTTAAGAGTCAGGTGCAATATTCAGAATTATAATTTAGATATATCATCCCATAAACTCTCCTCCTATTAGAGAAGAAGCCTGCCTTAAGAACTGAAAATGTAGAAAAGGGTTCGTGAATATAATAAAGAAACACAGAATATATCATCACCAGTGGACATTGCACCAAGCAATAGGTACAACTAAAGTCAGTAACAAAATTATCCTTTAGTTAAAAGACAGAAAGTAATCTACATTGCCCATTAATAAAAATGTCTTAAGGTTTCTGCTATTCTGATTACTGCTATAATTTTACAGGCTCAAGCTTTACAGACACATGGGATAAAAGGGAGATGGTATCTATTTATCTATCTATCAAATTTATGTGGCTTTCCAACTCACAAAAAGTGATTCTGGGTATAAAATATATAACAACAAATATAAAACAACGAATATATAAAAAACAGTCATTATTTTAAAAAAGCAATATTTCTTTTCCACGTCAAGAATTAATATTCAGTTATTTTAAATTATCTTTTCTGTTTTCTGTACCTGAGTGGTTCACCAATGTATTAAATAAATTTTACCTCAAAGATGCAGGGGATTGAAATTTCATCTATAAATTTGAAGTCACTTATTTAGGCATAAATTAAATTCCTTATAACAGCAGACAGACATCTAATACTGGACTGGTATACATTCTTAATGTCTGAAAACATGAAACAGATGTGAAATATTTGAATTTGAATCTTAGTGAACCAGGAAGACTGAGACTTATCCAGATCGTTCTTAATCATTCAAAGCTGTCACCCTTTGGCCACCAAGACTTTTTCCTTTGTTACATATGTTGTGTATCTATATCTCATACAATTCAGATTTTTTTTTCAACATAAATGCCTATTAGGGCTCTCTATTACCTATTTACCTACCTACCTATGAGAGCCAGTGTGGTGTACTGTTTAAGGTGTTGAACTGGACTTTTAGACAGTCATTCACTCCCACCCCTTAACATCTGTTTACCAAATGGATTGGACAAATACATTATGATCCATAACCTTTATTTATGTATGTATGTGCATATGTGTGTGTGTGTGTGTATGACTGTGCTAAGAAATCATTTATAATAGGAAACCCCAAATTAACCTTAACTTTTATAGTATTTGTGATCTTGATAGAACATAATTATTTATTTTGGTGCAAAGATCATTTTATAAAGTTGAGTTTATAACATGAACTTTGCATTTGGGAGAGTGCATTCAGCACTGACACATCAATATTTAATAATCCTAATGAAGCAAATTGTTTCATCATTAATAGAACAACAATCCCAATGTGCACATATACTGATCTAAAGCTGTGCGTCTGTAGTCTTATTTCTGTTTTTTTCATAATTTGAACCTCTGAAAACTAAATAAACTGCTTTCAGTGAGACTGGTACTGCTTTATATAGCTCTAAATTCAAATTAATACAACCTAATTCCATATTGTCTTGCTTGCTCAAAGAAGACTGATAAACTGAACTAACTTTAGAAAACAATTACTTCATAGTATAGTGAAACTGTGGATTCAGGAAACCTCCTAATTTTTGCATAGAATGCTTCATCCAACAAAAAGAGAATGGCAGTTGGTTCCCATTCACAGTTTTGAAGGTAAAGAGCTATGAATACAGCCTGTATCCACACAACAGAATACACAGTGCTAACCCATTGGGTCTATGACTAAAATTAGAAAAAGATTATCTCTTATACACATAAAGCTTCTCCCCATTCTTTCAAAATCAGATTTGTAAATGTGTTTGGCTCATCTTGCTCTATTTGTTTTTGATCTACTATAGTTCCCAGTGGTTTGATATATTAACATCTTCTATAAAATGTAAAATGAGGATGTAGAGCCCACCCAATCTGATTTACAGACTTGATCTGGAACAATGTATTTCCTGTAAAAAAATCTCCTTTCTGCTTCACTAGTCCTTACTCAGGTTAAATTCCTGCTTTCAGGAACACCAGCAGACACACACACAGAGACACATAGACAGAACACTTCAACTTCCAAAAATGAAGGGATGAAACATGCCAAATTTCATGTATACTTGGAGGGTATTTGAACTATGCTCCTTTAAAATCTATGGGTTTTTAAAGTGACTGCAATTTTGCAATTTAGAGACAGAATATATTCAATGAGAATAGCATTTATGGGAAACACTAATGCCAAATTTCAGACAAATTTCACTTTTCACTGTCACTAATAGGAGTGCATCACTTACCTTGGATGCTTAAGCTATTGCAGCCCAGATCAACCTTACTGTAGTGATATTGTTTATGGTTTGCACAACTACACAATCCTCTATTAGATTGCCATCTACTCTTTATTTAGCACTGTAATGTTCCTTGATGGAACACTGTTTATTCCTTTCTTTTCTTTTGGACTTGGTAGAGAAACACCAGAAGTGCAAAAGGCAACTTCAGATAATTTGCTACCTATTTACATGATCTGAAATTGTTTTGTTATTAGCTTTTCTTTTAATGCTATGCTTCTACACTGTTACTGTTTATGATGGAATAGCATTCATTCTAAGGGACAACAATCTGCTCAGCTCCAATTGGCCTAGGAAGTCAGCTGAAGGAATGCCATCTCCCCATCTGGCATTCAGCCTTCATAGCCATTATGGCTTTGGCTTCTCTCTTTACACCAGGATATCAAACTTCCAGAAGACCGATAGATCTGTCAAACAGGAATCCTACTACAGTGGTACCTCGGGTTACGAATTTAATCCGTTCCGTGACTCTGATCGCAACTTGATTTGGTCGCAATGCGAGGCAAATTTTCCCATAAGGTTCAATGTAAATTTGGTTAATCCGCCCTCTGAATTTGGTCGCGCCGCGAGGCAAATTTCCCCATAAGGTTCAATGTAAATACATACGGCTCTGCATTTTCTTTGGAGCCATGCTGACAAGCACACCAAAAACCTTCCAAATGCCACAAAACACACCACAAGCCTCACCGAACGTGTCCTTGCTACCATGATCTCGCCCACAGGAAGCTGTGACCGCGTGGCAGCAGGGCAAATGGCCGCGGATCTGGTTTGTAGCGTGAGGCGGAGGTCGCATGGCGAGGCAAATTTTTGCGACCGGAGCTGGTCGTATCGCGAAATTTTCGTAAGGTGGGGCGTTCGTAACCCGAGGTACCACTGTATTTGGTTTGTGGTACCTTCTGGTGGGAAGATTATAAAATAGAGAAAGTGTGTGAGACACACACATACAACCATACGTATACATAAATGTGGGGTAGAGATGAGAGAAAGAAGAAGCTCTTTGCTTGATCAAAAACAATTTGTGCAGGAAACCAGTGTCAGGAGGGGAAAAGGAAAGAAAGATCCCAAGGCACAATAAGGCTAGAACAGTCTGGTTTGACTTCTCCAATCTGTATTTCAAACCATCTCTTCTGATTGCCAAGACAGGCTTGGAGGCAAGGAGTGTTGTTTGAGGTAGGTATATCAAACTTCTATTTCTTGGACAGGACTAATAGTTTCCCAGGCAACCTGCAATAATCTATATGATCTCTAGATGGCAGCAATAAAAAATTGTATTATAAGGTTATTGATTTTGTGCTGTCACAATCAGCACATCATAAATAATAAAAATTGAGTTTTGAACCGCCAACCCTACCCTGCCACACTCATAAGAGAATGATTGGTGATTGGTCTTCCTACTGGTAGTTTATGCTGGATGTAAAGGGAAAGGGCATCTAGGAATCTACCAGTTGTTGCTCTGAAAGTGCCCTATATTACAATGCCAAGCTGCAGTGCTAAGACATGGTAAAAAGAGATTATGGGTCAGTACAATTTATGCTGATTGATTTTTTTCTCCTCCCAACTCATGGCCAGGTGAAAAGCACATTAGCACAGCTGTGTAGAAGACCCTAAGTTACTCATGAGAAGTAACAGCGTAGCCCTTCATTAAAACTAATTGTTTTAATTTTGCATTCTCTACTATAAATTATCAAGGTAAGGCAACAGCTCTAGTTGCTCTTTACTAGATGGTAAAGCTCTTTATTAGATGGTAAATGCCGTGGTTTTGCATATTTAAGGTTGGCATTTTATTAAGCAAACATATTTCTTCAAATATTAGAAATGCAATCTTACTAGCCAAAGCAAAGTTTGCCCTCTTCCCCAACTTCTCCAGGAGGGTAAAGATGGAATGTAGTATTTGCCTTAAGCCCACATAATTGCATTATAATTTGTTAAATGGTTTTAATCAATCGCCAAGAGGTTGGGTTTTGTGGTTCATGAACTTTCAAGAGATACAGCAAGGGCTATGATGTGGATGAACTTCTTTTTCTATAGCTAATAGACTGCTGTGCTGAAGAAATACTGATCTTGTTCAAATCAGTGGCTGCTGGAATCACTCAAAATTATGTGGAATGTGGCCCATTGACAGCTATAGCCCAAACCTTAAATACTAGCAAAAAGAAACGGCTGCTTTATAAAAGCCAAGCAGTCCTTATCAACCAGAACATTATGTTGGAAAACACCCAGCTCCAACACAAGTCTGAATGTCCTCCAACAGTATTTAGAACAGCAGATTCACATAACTTGGGGAAATTGTACTTTCCCAAGCTTTGAACATAGCAGGTCTAGTGACAGTAATACAATATAAAAAATGTAATTAAAGTTCATTAAATTTGTGCATTTGACAAGAAGATTTTGCATTATTACTAAAAGTTTATTATAATGGTAACATTGTTGATACAGAAACCCACTGCAACATTTAGGAATAAGCACAGAAGACTAGATTCCAATCCTATTTTGACACTTGGAAAATGGATTATTTTGGCTAAGTTTACTTTAGGCATGGTTCCCTTTGCTTTAGGTCTGCCTGAAACAGAATTTCACTCCTTAAGTCCAAGGTCTGTGGATTAACTTGAGGAGATAAACAAATGGCTATTTACAGATGTAATTGACAGACATAAATTTACTGGTGTATCAGCCCTTCTCAGTGCATAAAGCATTCCAGTTTTAGAGTTTACATTTTGGCCATACTTCCCTATACTTTCTTCCAAGATTACAATATTCATTACATCAAATAGAATTGTAGGTAGGATTATCAATGTATTGATATTGTGGATTTTGGTAAAATAATTTCATTATTAGATATTTAAAAAGGAATTTGTTTTTTCACATCTGTTAACACTGACCTTGCCTGCCTTTGGCTGTTTTCTTCAAGAGTCAAATCAATCAGATGAATATCCTATCAGGACATTTTGCCCCAAAAGCATCATTACATGGATTTTTTTCACTGAATCTTGCTTTTCATTTATTGCCCATTAACTGACTTTCATGTTTATCAGCTTAATTTAATCAGCAACCTGATTCCAACTTGTTCATGCTTTACATTACTCTGGGCCCATTATAGGCCTTGGAAACCTAGTTCTGTGAATAATCTGTTTTGTGATTTCCATTTTCAAATTAACAATGTGCATCAAACAAAATACATGCATTAAAAAAATCACAATATATTCAGTTCATAATTAAAAATGAACAAATGAATTATTATCAATTTCTTCCAAATATATTTGTTGGTTTTAATAAGGGAGAAGTCCTAAGAGGATTCATTCGCTTTTCTAAAAAATGAATTTCATCTGCAAGTTTTTCTACAGTTACACAATATATACTGAGTTATCCTTTTCTAATGTTTGTTGACACTCCTAAAGAGTCCCAAATAGTGAATGATGCTCAAATACAATTTAAATTTCAATTTTAAAATACGTATTACACATAAGAAAGAGGTCTTAATAATTCTAGCCCTAATTTTGGATTCCATTAATCTTCCTGAAATTATAGAAGACACTACTAATTTTTCAACTTCTTGAATTTCTATTTTAAAAACTGACTGGCTGGTCTCCTTAAAATAGTGGTGGATGTATGTGAATATCTCCCATTCTTCAGAAGGCAACATATATTCTCCAATCCCTTCATGATCTGGAGAAATTGTTCATCAATTTTTCAGAGCTGCTGAATGTTTCTGATATCTGAAACTTAACATTTATTTAGAGACAGCACAGGTCATAGGAGACATAGCTGTGCCTGCCAAGAGTTACAAACTATATCAAATAAACAAGGCAGAGATAAATTAAAGATCAAAGAAAATGTGATTAGTTTAATACACTTCTGACTTTAATCCCCCCAAAGAATCCTTTATATTCCTCAGGAGAATGGAATAGCAGGTTACCAATATGCCATCAGAATGATACAGAAAAAATGATTTGAAGGGAGCCTTCCACAACTGAGGTTTGAAAAGGTGTGTGAGTTGAATGTTGTGCCTGTCAGTGATAACATCATAAAATCCATTCAATTAAAATTAATATATTTCAGCAGACAGCTGTATTAGAATTCTTGTTATTTTTCTATTACAATGGTAGCTCATGTTATCTGTACTGTAATTACTTTTTCTTTTTTCCCTTTTTTGGCCTAGGGCACATCATGTGCTTTTGTTTCAGTGAGCTGCATTGAACAACCTAATTAAAAGAAGCATGTTTGCAAAGCAAGAGGACATGCATCATGATGCAAGGTATGTTTGCCAGCTTTGAAAATTTCATTATTTCCAAGAAAAAAATATCAACAGTTGACATTATGAACAATAAGACTGAGTAAAATTCTGCCGTTCAGTAAATATGGATAAGGAAATGAAAATGGCAAAGATTACAAACAAATGCATACAAGTATTTTGCAACAAAATAGAAGAGAATATGTGTAGCTCAGAGTTGAACTGTGGAGTCCTTAGAGTTCTCTGAGCTTGGTTGTTTTCTTGCAAACGTTTCATTGCCCAGCTAGGTAACATTTTACATGAATGAAACGTTTGCAAGAAAACAAGCAAGCTCAGAGAACCCCAAGGACTCCATAGTTGCAACAAAATGTTACTTCTTATTTAAATGCTCCATTTCAGGGTTCCTAATAGCTAATCATACTCTTTTACAGATACTACACTTTATAAGAATTTTAGGAAGGCTATTTCACTCTTCCCATTTTCTCATTTACAGTTGATAGTTTTGCAAATGTAGCCGTAAGACTTTTTTCTCTCATAAAATTGTCATTTTATTTTATTTTATTTTATTTTATTTTATTTTATTTTATTTATTTTATTTTATTTTATTTTATTTTATTTTATTTTATTTTATTTTATTTTATTTTATTTTATTTTATTTTATTTTATTTTATTTTGGCATGATGATTCAGAAAACCTGAAATTTAGCAGTCCAGTTCTGGCTACAATCCTGTTATTGGTCACCATCCACTTCATTCTTGATCACATAAATCAGTTCTTCCTGGTTCATCATGTTTATAATTTTTGGCCCAGTCATATACAATACTCACATCAACACAGATATCACATAATCTACGTGCATTCGGTGGTGAAATTTGATTGGAAGAATTCCTTTGGCAGTCAAAAATTCAGTCATGGAAGTTTGCTTAAGTACACTCACTGCAGGCCTCCATTTCATGTACAATACTAACTGAACCTTTTCTCAGCAACTTCCTACCAAATGAAGTGAAAGAATAGGTACTAAAAAACATCCAAGTTTCTGGTACATCACTACTACGTTCTGTTAATGACTTACAACACTGGAGGCATTATTTTTCATTCAGTCCTCTTATTTCTTATACATAGTTTCTGCATTCTACTGGACAGGCTTTCTGCCCTTCTTCCATACTACAATATGTGCTATACTACTTTTTTTTACTGTTTGTATTTAATGTATATGGGTCCTTACAAGCACACAAAAAGCAGGATGGGTTGACAAAGGATACGATGGTTAATAATATCAGACTTATTCAGCCCTCTTTTTTCCCAAAAAGCTAATCTATCAAGGCAACCAAAGCTGATTCAATCCCACAATCAGTCCTGAACCTTGACTAAAATAGTTCCAGGTAATCCATTTCAGCAAGAAAATGTGAAACTGTACTGGCTCAGCCTGTTTAACAACTTGTCAGATGTTAGTGACTGCCTAGTAAGTTTTAAAATCCTCCCCTTCAAAAAATCTTTAAGAACTGTTATTCAAGAAATCAAGATCTTCACTCCTATAATGGTACATTTATCATGTTTCATTCAGTCACTCAATCTTTTTTGTCTAGACTAGATCATCCATGAAGGGCTTGGAATAGGGGGAGGGTAATAAACAGGGAAAGAAAAGGCAGAGAGTAAAGGCAAACAACATTCATCATAAAATCTTGCTCAGTTGAATAGATCTCTATTGCCTAGCCCACAGGCCATTACCACCAACTGCCATGTGGAAAGGATCCCTGAAGAAAAAGAGAAGGGAAAAGGTCACCTCCAGCTTGGAAGTCTGCTCAGATCTCTCTCTACCATCCACCTGCACCCTGCAAGTCATTATCACCAATTGGGAAAGGAAAGGAATTATTTGTTATTAAATATTATTAATTCTGTTTTGATATGCAAATTTTTATATACCTTAGAAAGAATTATTATTCTGAAAAGCAATTTTCAAGATCTACCATAGGAAGTATATTAAAGGTTAGCATTCTTCAGAGTTTAGGCAGAGTTACATAATGCTTTGCTAGCCTAAAGAAAGAGGCCTGGCTGCTCAGGAAAATATGCCTGGGTAGGACAGATTGGTCCAGTTAGGGTTCTAGAGCTCAGGCATGTCGCTTAAGTGCAATCAAGGCTTGATCATAGCCCAAGATTTCCCTTACAACCTTGTTCTGGAAATAATATCAAATACAGACCTAAAGTCAGTGACTACATATGTAATGCATTCTGCCTTGATTGAATATTTTTCAGACAGATATGGCAGTATGTGAGCACGGTCAAGGATACCCATCAATAAAAATCCAGGTGCTTGTCTGACAAAATATGCTCCAGACTGGTCCAACTGGCCAAGGTATTGTGTTGATGTTTAGCATAGAGGTTCCTTTTTATGCTTAAAAAGCTGATGGGGCAATAATTAGCAGGCAATTCTCAATGACCAACCTTTTTATAAATAGGCACTATAATAGCTAGACCCCAATCCTTTGGTATTTAGACAGTGCGATTGATATAGGTGAATAAGGAAGCAAACACATGAGTTTACTATTCTTGAAGTTATTACCTAGCTCTGTAAGGCTTTAGCTGCTTTGTAAGACCTGTTGTTTCAGAACTTATAACTGGAGCTCAACAAGGGAACTGGTTAATATTGAGCTTTCAGTCAGATTCAGGCAAGTATTCTTGTACAAGTCTCTGATATGAATTCTTTGCTGCTTCTTTGTAGCTTAAGAAAGATAGAAGAGACTGTCAAATGAAAAAGAAGATGTCAGAAGCAGAAGGAGTGTCCCCAGGTACTGTGGTGTCTGCCCTTTCCCACTACTTGTTTCATCTCTAGATTATTTCTGAGAGAATATATCCCTTTCCAGAACAAAAAATGATAATGCAAGGAGTCTAATGTGAAATTAGATCACCAAATCACATATACTTATACAAAGTGCCTTTCATGTGCTTTATTACTGATCATTTCCAAAAAACCATTTCAGAATATTTTTGTTCCCTGTTTGTGGAGTTTTGCTCAAGTACCATAAAGCACACAAATACATTTCTTGAATAAAATGCGTAGTGTCACATTTAGCTGTGCTTGCCATGCATGTCTTTTTTAAAAGTTTTGCCCCTCAACTAGACAACAGTCTTAAACCATATCCACATGCTACCTTATCAAAGACAGAAGGGACTTTTTCCCAATTCAGTCACACTTTTGGCTACAGAACAATTTTCCTGTGTTTTTGAAGCCAAAAGTACTAAAACTAACAATCTTGCTGTTAAATGGCTTGATTCACAACACAATCAGCCATTACACAAAGATTAAATTGTATGTAGTATTCTTTACTAAATCAACTTAAATCTAATAATCTGTGTAAAATCAGAGTATGGAGTAAATTTATCTACAGAAAGAACACACACATGCTTTAAGTGATCAGTTGAAATGAATTAAATTTTTTAAAAAGTGTCGATCCCTATTCTGCACAGGGATGCTCCAATGTCCTGGCCAAATGACTGGACTGAAAATAGAAACAGATGTTTTAATAAGCATGGAGCTGCTGCTAAGCATTATGCATTCCACCACTACCAAAAGTATAATGAGCTGTCTGCAATGCACAATGTGCTACACCACACATGTTGTTATATTTCACATTATTATGGAGATGAGATAAACACATATGATAAGCCAGACTCTATATATGCCTAATTATGGTCTCAGTATTAACTGCTTAGATGAAGTCAGGACTAATTCATTTTTATATCAGCACTACAAAACTGTACTTGGTATCTGAGCCTGAGAGAAAAAGATATGATTATAATTACTCAGTGTTTGAAGATTGAAAAATAAAAGAGTTTTGCCAAAGGCTTTTCTGAAATCATCCCAGAATTCAAGGCCTTTAAAATTGGAGCATACTACAAGACTTTGAAAATTAATACAATTTCAAATGAATAAATACATAAAATAATTAAGATTATAATTCTTTTTCCATTGTGCTAGACAGTCTATTGCAACTAAATATACCATATTTCAACCAGGCACTGTTTTTTAAATATGTTACAAACAATAATATCCCTGTAAGGACTTTTTCTGAACATATTTGTGGATAACTTTAGAATAAAAATAAAATATAAATACATCCTTATGTCAAGAATATATTATTATATATTGATGTATTTTATATACAATGTATTGTATATAAAAATTAAATATCAGTAGATTAAATATCTAATCCATTAGACATCCCAGGACCTGCATATGCACAAATGCTTGGGGTTTACCTAAAAATGGCCAATTTTTTATTCACTTTTTCTTTCAGCACACTTGAAAACAATGATAATTTTGCAAGTACTAAAAATGTATTCAAACACATGTCCTTTTTCCTGCAAAAGCCATTTTTGAGATTCATCATGTTTAACTCTGCTTAGTCAGATCAATGAAATTTTGTGTTCACAATGATATGAATTGACTGAACTAAACATGCTACTTCTCCAAAAATAACTGGTACAGGACCAAATCATGCATCCAGAGGATTTTCTTGACCAAGATGTTGATGAAGATTCTCAGTCAGCCAGGTGGAATTATCTGGAGGTTGAGTCATAGCAACTGGACTTATTTTCTTTTGATTAGATACGTTTCGCTGCTTGTCCAAGCAGCTGCTTCAGTCTAGAAAGTTGGTTAGGGGGGACCCCATAAATGTCTTCCTCACTAACTTCCTCACTAGCTGTATTCCTCACTAACATGATGGGCTCGATCACATCTCCTGTTGTCCCTTTAATGAGCCCATCATGTTAGTGAGGAATGCAGCCACCCTGGAAGACATTTATGAGGTCCCCCCTAACCAACTTTCTAGACTGAATAAGCTGCTTGGACAACCAAAGAAAAGAAGTCCAGTTGCCATGACTCAACCTCCAGTTTCTTGACCAAGCTTTTCTAGAACTAGATGGCTTCGTATTCAACCTCATTATTTAAAAGAATGAGAATATATGCTCATGTTGTTTCTCCTCATAGATATTTAAGTCACAACATGTTTGAGCAAGTGCTTGTCCCACCTCTAATGAACATAAATAGGAACATACATATATATGTATTTATCACACAATTCCATGAAACGGTAAAGTAATTTATGCAAAGTGAAGTACAGGAATAAGAAATAGTTACCAAAGAAATTAATGGCATGAAATAAGAAAAAAGGAGGAAGCATAGCTAAAATTAGTTTATACGAGTACCATTCATTTACCTCTTAATATTTCTCTATCCTAACAAACTATTTTTGCTTACACCGTACCTATGCACTGCTTTATACAGTGCCTTCCTTTTTTTTTGTAAACTACTAACCTTTCTTTTTTTCAGGATCTCATCAACTCTGTCCAACCATGTTTTTCCAGCCTTTCCCTTTCCCATTAATTTTCTTTTGTATTGCAATTCAATCCTCATTTATTCTCTTTATATGACCAAACCACTGAAAGAGTATGTTTCACTTCATATATCAGCTTTCAACCCCATGCTTGCACAAACACTCCATAATTCAACCTTAATCCTAATCACTCTATCATATACTTTCCTCAGTCAACAAATATGCAATATACTTTTTCACATTCATACATTTATCAGCGACCTGCCGAAGAGCAAAAATCTGTTCTGCATGTCTCCAGTCCAGCATAAAAATGCATTGCACTTCCAGTTTTTGCTCAATCTCACGTTTTGTGACCTTTCAATTAGAATTCTGCCAAATATTATCCCATGGACACTTTACAAACTTCCCTTACTTTTCACATTTACTTTCCTACCTTTTTCTTTGTATATGGGAAATAATAACCACATTCTTCCAATAGTCAGGCACAAATACAATCTTTATACACATAGTCATTCCATAAAGCAAACCACATCTATATTTTAACATTCCTCCAGTTATACTATCCATTCTTGAAACCTCACCATTTTTCAACATTTTCACAGGATTTTCATCCATTTTTTCTTGGCCTCTAACATTTGTAGCATGTACTTCAGTTCCGCTCTTTATCATGTTGCTATAATTCTCTTACATATGGACATAAAAACATAAACAGTGTCCTGGTCAATCATCTCATCACTTTTTTTTGAAAAAATAACATTCACTCTGGTGGAAGATCATTATTTAGTCCTCTTCATCCACTTTGATGTTTCAAAATTCAAAGGCTATGTTTCTGATCACAGCTGTCTCAACTGTAATAGTGAAGGAAAAAGAGAAATAAAATCAAAATTACCTTAATATTTGGGAAAGATTATGTGACAGAAGATGGTCCTTAAAAATATAAGCAGTCCTGAGTCTGGGTGGCATACAATATAAGAACATTAAAAATAGAATAATAAATGTTCTCCAACAATTAGTATTTGCTTCTAAAACTGTAAGTAATAGTGTATATAATAATTACAAATTATAGATACAGCCACGGATGTTTTCCATTCGTGGACAATAAGGCTATTATTCAGTAATGAATTCAATTACTACTAAGTATAGGGGGCATCCAATTTATTCCAACATATATCTAACATTAAGCAAGAACAATTCTGCTTACAAAACTGGACTTATTATTATAGTACTGCCTTTCCCTCCACAAGATTGTTTTATAAGTTCCTCCAGTGGACTCCAGTGTATATGCAGGGCAGTGCAGGGATTAAGAATAAATTATGTGGGTGGAAGAGCATCAGCCATCAAAAGCAACAATATTACGGCATTGAATCCAGTCCATTAATCCTTTATTTTATTTTTTTTAATCAGTCTACAAAGTAGGAGTTTTTCACCAATGGGGTTGAAAAATCCTAGTTTCAATAATTCTGATTTGGGTTCTTTTTTCCTGTTCAAAAATGGAGCCCACAGAATCCCAAACTGCTCTTCTAATATGTTTGGGGATTCAATTTGAGAATCTTTCAAAGGAATATTAATATTAATAATCTGCTTTGAATAAGTTTTCATACCAATTCCTAAATCATCTTTTTTGAAATGAAAGCATTGTTCTTGTGTTGAAATGTATAATGTTTACCACAAATGATTATATTATCATTTAATATAAATTCAGATAGCCTCTCCAAGCTCATACCTAATGAAATTATTCAGTACAAAATACTTCTTTCATTTAGGTTGACTATGATTATGAATGTAATGAATCACAATATTTATTTTACCATATCATATATGCCAGTCAGAGTCTCGCTGAGTTGGGTGGCCTTGTAAATCCAGAGAGAGAGAGAGAGAAAGACAGGAATAAAGAAAGACCCTACAAACCAGTGAATTTAAACTGAAACATTATTTTTATTCTTTGTAGAATGTAAGCCAAATTTGGCTGTATAATCAAATATATGAATTGCAGCAGGTGCATTGTACAATTGTTCGAAAAGCCTACTGAACAATGGAGGGGTTTTTTTCAATTATTTTCTTATCCTGATTTTGCTAGAAGCATTCTAGCTCTTTCTGCCTAATTACAGACATAAAATTATGTGACAATATTCATACAGTAAGCTGAGTATACGTGTATGAGAAAATCATATTATGGGAAAGTGCCCAAACAACTGTTATGAATTTAGAGTGGAAGATTCTGCAGCGATGCAGAACTTTTACAAAATGGAGACGATTGCAGCTATGAAATTAGTAAATTATTTCATTCAGTATTGTAAGGATATAAATCTTCTGAGTGAAACCTTAAAAAATTACACATACCGGGAAGTTGTGGGTGGAATCACATTGGTAAGGTTATTTGCCTGTTACTATCCTTATATCTATACACATGCATTACAAAACATATTAAGTGATATAGGATTGTTTTTAAGTAACCGATTCAGTACAACTGTCATTTTTACATTATCTGACATCATCAGCTTTAGTATATGTATATGGTAACAAGTTACAACACACTGACTTAATTTGATCATTACTTCAAGTATTTTTTTTCACTAACAGCTACAATTTCTAAGCAACATAAATGCTACAATTCCTATTTTTACTAAGCAAACTTCCATCCAGATCTACAGCACATAGCTTTATATTTCTAGTGTCTACTGCTTTTCCTTAAATGCTCATTCATCTCTCTATTGGATAAATAAGCTTACAGGGGGTGCCATTGCTTATCTAAGGGATTTAATTTTAAATAAAAACAAGGACCAGAAATTAGTTATTTTCCTAGAAAGAAGCCAGACAGCTGTTGATAAACAAAACAAAACAATTAAGCACACTCGGAATTCATTAAAAAGTATGAACTTTTTATTCATACTGATACTTATTACACTGATAAGTACTTCTGAAAAAAATCAAGAATGATAACATTAATTTCAGCACAGTATTTTGATTTTTGCTTCACAATTTTAAGTGGAGGCCCCATCCTAAATCTGGATAACACAAATCTACATAAAAGCTGCACTGGGGTGGCATTTAATTTCGTTGTACAAGTAGTACAATGACAATAAAGATTTCTATTCTAATGCCCATGTGTAAGGAAATGTTCCTAATACTTCACTGGTCCTAAGGATAGACATATTGTCTCTATCTGCATTTGTTTTGTTTTGTTTTGTTTTTTGCCTATCTACATCACCATTTTCTCCCCTTTCTTTTTATCTTTCTTGATAAAACTACACATGTGTTTCTTGCTTTCTGATTTTGTGTTATAGTGCTCATATAAAATATCTCGCAAAATGCTTTTAACTAACATTCTACTTCTATGCTACTAATGTGAGTGCCAGTAATTATAACTGCACCTAATTATTTCTATTTGATGGGAAACACCATATTATGTCAGCAATTTCGTTCATACATTTTTTTTAGCTTTTTAAATGGATAACAAACAAGATTATTATAAATATTTAGTATCATTGACTACACAAAATAATCCAAACCAATTGTAGTTATTAGTAATATCATAATTAATAATGTTAATTACATCTATTCTTTCACAGCCTAATATGCCTTGAATCACATATTAATTCAACCAATAGCTCCCCAAACAGCTGTGACTAGGTTACCCAGTCCTATAAACTCTCCAGTACTAATGAAAGTACATTTGGTTTCAAAATTCTCTTGAACTAAATCAACAGCATAACTGCAGTACTCTACTGAAAATTCATAAGAATTTAAATTCATAAAGAATGTTTATGCTCCACCTCTTCCCTTTTGCTGCAAGTATATAAAACATTAAACTGACACAACATACCAGATTTGGGTTTAGTGTTAGCTGTAATTTGCTTCCTGTATCTATTAGTTGTTTTATTTGCATGTATGTGCCTGATATGTAATTTGTTATGTTTATGTAAGCTATATCTTCTGAAGATGATCATGTTGATTAAGTGCTAGCTGCTCTGTGTTAGCCAAGTGTATTAATTGCCTCACAGGTAGAAAAATATAAAACACACACAAAAAACGTTTCTTCAAGCTGTTAGGCTGAAAAACAGTTTTCCTGTCGCCAAAGAAATCCATTCTGCCATAACAAGCTGATACAGAAATAGAAAGACAAATATGGAATCTTAATTTTTAAAAAGCTAGAGGCTATATGTAGAAATGTTATGCCATTTTAAAAGACAATAAACTTTTGGCATGCATATAACAAAGAACTTAGTTTTCTTTCCAACTGCTGTATCAGCAGTGATAATAAAAATGCAACTTTTTATCAGAAAAGCAACCCTCCATTCCTGTGTCAAGTCAATAGTACTGTAGGGTCAGGGAAGGGACAATGGGATGCTCAGCAGTCTTGGATATTTAATAGAAATCATTATAATCTATAAACAGACTCATATCAAATTCAGGGAGAAGATTAAAGTAACATGTTGCCCTTTGAACACATCATTAGCACTATTCAACATCTGGTTATTGGCACTGATTTTTGGATTGCTCAAAAATTCTGAGTTTTAAAACAAAGAAACGATTCTTTCCAGTTTCTTTAAAAAAAACAAGGAGTTTGGTGTTATTTCTTAATTGAGGGAGAAAGATAGAATGGCAATTTTATTTTCTGTTATTTTACTAACACTATTATCAAAATAAACCAAAAGAGATTAAAAAGATATGCAACAAATATTTTGCCTTGTTTGAAAAGTTTGAAATGTGTTACTGCATAACTATTTTTCTCTCCATATTTATAAGCAAGATGGATTTTTCCCATATTTACTATTTTCACAAATCTTAGGAATATCAGTCTTTTACATACTTCATTGAGTGCTGCAGACTTACAGCTTATACACCTGTATCTTGCATTTAGTATTTTTGAATATCAGGACTGTATAATATCTAATTATGTTGCATCTAATTTGTAATTTCTTCAAGAAAGTGTTCATGAGCAAAGTATTGCACAACCAATGGGAAATGATTCCGATGGTGTGTTCCAATAGGAGCCCTTCTTTTCATATCAATAGAGTTTATGACAAGTGTTCCTTGACCCAACTGGATAACCAGGAGTTAGCTTGTTTGTTTTATTTGAGCAGACATATCGTCAAAACTCCAAACAGATGCAAATGCTTTCTTTGTTTCCAAGCCACTAGCACAATTAATAAATTGCCTAACTAAAACCTTGGAAAGGTCATCACAAGTCATAACCAAATGTAATTTGAACTATTTATCCAAAGGAAGTTGAAGATATTTTTCTCCTTAAATAATTATCTGTGAATTGGGGATTGGAAGGTGGGGAGTAATCATACATTCTCTGAAAGGAATAGAAAATGAATGGAGATAACACTGTTAAAAATTATAGCTGCAGAACAAATGTAGGTGGCTTTTAAAATTCACCCATCACTTGGGATGTCTGGAGGTTGAGTCATGGCAACTGGACTTCTCTAACCAAAAAGAAAAGAAGTCCAGTTGCCATGACTCAACCTCCAGACAATTCCACCTGGATGACTAAAAATCTTCACTTGGGATGATTGCTTGACTACTGAATTTTATCCTTTAGTAACAACTAAGCAGCTCCTTTATGGTTTCTTTCCCTATTCAGTTAACTTTTCCCCTTGTCTCAGATTCATCAAGTTTCCTCTTTCTTTTTCTTTTTTTCTCTCTCAATGAATCTACCGCTTCCACTTACTTCATCTCCATCTTGGGTTTTTTTCTTTTCTATTTCTTCTGGAAGGAAGGAGGGGAAAGTATGTGTGTGTGAGCATATGCTAATGTGAAAAATTGTGTGTGCAAGAAATAACTATACACACACACACATACATACACACACGTAACTACAAACTAAATAATTACACAAATGGAGATTCAGTTAGTTTTATAAACAGGGTATCTTATTTTACAGACAATTAATTTTAATCAATAATTATTCAGCACTTATTTTTACTTTGTCTTGCCTCTGCTGTTTTGAGACTTATACATATATCTGTGTGTACATGTGTGGTGTGTGTGTGTATATATATATATATATATATATATATATATATATATATAAAAGTGTGTTACATGGACACATTAGAGAAAGGGAAGTCTACAGGGTTGGTGTCTCTTTTTATGGTTTTTTTTTTTTTTTTTTTTGCTGTTGATGTTTTGTTGGGGAAGGAGTTATCCGAGCTGTCTACTTTTAGGGTAAATATCTTGGTATACCATATGGAACCTTTTATTCTGAGAAAATTCACCTGTTTGTCTCTGAGAAACAGAGTTTTGGTAATGCTTAACCAACTAGTATTAATTCAGTCCAGAAGTTAGGAAGTCAGAAAAGTTTTATTTATCAAAATTGGAGAGGTGCCAGGCCCAGATGGGCCAATGGCCCAATACCACAAAAAGTTAGGAGAGGAACTGGTGGTATCATTATTGAAGACAATGAATGAAATTCAAACAACAAAACAATACTACTATTGTTTATTCACTACTATATTAGCATATAAAGAACTAAAGTACATTCCCCAAACTAGACATACAGACCAGACAGGTTACATTCCAAGGAGGAAAATGATGGATAACAGCAAGCTTATTATAAATGCATTAGAATATATTAATAATAAGAAAAAAGAAGGCAGCAGTAATATTTTTAGATGCGTAAAAAGTCTTTGAGAACTTGAATGGACTTTTCTACTGGAGGTTTCAGACAAAATGAATCCTAGTTTAAATTACTTTCAAGTGAACTATGATAACTGTAGAACTTTACTAACCATTTCATGAAACAATCAAATGCTACTTCTGTTCAGAAAACCAAAATCAAAAGGATAAGTTATATTTATTAATCACTGCATCTACTCAAGAAAGATTGTGGTACTGCTTGTTCTGTTCTCTGTTTCCACATTTTCCAGATATTCTGACACAGAAAAAATACTTGTAAAATTTATATTTTTAGAAGGAAAATAACCTTATAAATGCATAGGTAACTGTATGTTTTTAACTACAGGTCTCCTACCCAAAATCAGATATTAACACAAAAATGGGACAGTAAATACATGTGGAAAAAGGCATAGGATAAAAATCAGTGGTGTCCCCAGGTGCGTGGGTCACAGAAGTCAAGAAGGTGATCATGGCAGCACAATCAATGCCCTGCCGTTTTGTATGTACATGCAGTGTTCACACATATGCAAAGGAGCAGGGCTTCAATTGCCTTTATGCAATTACCTTGACCTTTTTGTCCTCACCCCACCATGGATATCGCCAACAGAAATAATCAATTTCTCCATTTAGGCTTACTACTATGTTATTAGCACATTCCAACATATACTGAAGCCACTACTTACTTTATCCATTTATTTTGCAAGATGGTGCTGAGAGTGAAAGTGCTTTATTTTGGGAAGAACTGTAAGGTTTTCAAGTGAATCTAGATGAATAAAGATGGAAGTGGAAGTGATAGTTATTGTGAGAAGAGTATATGGCAAGAAGGAGGAAGATAACAAGACAGAAATAAGATTTTTGAGGAAGAGGCTGATTACTCATGTCCTTGTCTACTGACAACTAGATTACTGTATGTCACTCTGCATGAGGCAGCCCTTGAGGTTCATTTGGAAGCAACAGCTGCTCAAAATGTAGCTGTCTGCATGGCCACAAGTCATATTCAATTTACCTATGCAATACTATTACTGCAGGAGCTGCGTTGGTTAGCTTCTGGCTGCAATTCAAGGTAACAGTAATGACCTATAGGATATAGAATTTATAGATAGAATATAGAATAGGATATAGACCTATAGAATATAGGTCATTACACAGGAATAAATAGAAGTTGATCTCAGGGATGGTGAGAGGGTGCTATGCTGATTATCACTTTTTTTTTAAGAACTTAATTACTATATTGAGATGTGGTTAACTGATTTAGATCTTTATATTGAAGCAACATATAAGCCAAAGATACTTAATCAAAATTAAACCTGTCACTCTAGGTAGTGGGCAGAAAACAGCAAAGCCCAGGAAACTCAACTCTGAGCAATCTGTCAGGAGTAGGAAATTTTTCCTTTCTTGGAGATATATTTTTGAAGGGGGGGGAGAGAGAGAGAGACCTCATTTTTTATTTATTTGTGCTTTACCTGAGCTTTAATGTTTTAATAGTTTTAATAGATTGTTAGGCTTTTATTTAGACATTCATATTTAGATCCCTTACCTTTGATTATATAAAGGGCTCAAGCTAGCTTGTTCCTGTGATAGCTATGCTCTGCCATAGAAATATGTAACTTCACAGAAAGCAGCAGGAAGTAGACCCAGATAAAAAGCAGGCATACATTACAAAAGAGTGTGTATGTCCCTTCCTAAAATTCTATGTACACCTTTAAACACTCATGACTCTGCATTTAATTTCTCTAATTATATCTACAGAGCCATGAGCACCAATACTTTATGAACAAGGTTGCACAACTGGGGTCTGAGGTCATGCCAAGGAGCATGCCTCTAAAGTAGGCAAATGGGACCTCCTTTTATTGTTGACAGAGAAGGTCTAAGTGGAGGCTGTGGCTGAATTCAGATAAATGAAGTTATGGTCTTCATACACTTCAGGGTTCATAATATTGCAAAGGTTTATGCATTCAATTTGATATAGCCATGGCTGTCTTAACACCTTGTCTGTCTTTACAACTTCCCTTTCTTCAGCACAAGGTCATGACAGTTGGAGGAGTAAAGGCATGCGTGTATTTTTTTTTATCTTCATTCCATGCATCCTATTATCTAATGCCTAAATAGTTTTAACCTCACTCTTAATCTGTAATCATTTCAATGCACAGTTGTTGCAAAATTATTTACATGCTGCAATACGTACATCTTATTATTTCACTTTTTAAAAAATTAATTGAAGTGAGAGAACGCTTGGTATTATGAATGTCGAAGTCCTATGGTGTTTGCAACAGAAATAATCTTTTCTTTGATTTGCAACTAGGCCTGGATCTTACATCAAATACGTCACTAAACTAAACATAATCAACAGCTCCAGTGGCTTTAGTCCATGTGTGTGACAACAGTATTTGTTCTGTATGGAACTGTATTTGATCAATCTTATGTGAATTTGTAAACATATCATGCAATTAACGTTGCTTTATTTTTAAAAGCTAGTTCTTCGTTTTGGAATCTTTGTCACAGTCCAACCAGCTTGACAGAAAAGTTTCTAGGGAGAGGAAATAGAAAAATATAGAGTAGGAAAAGTGCCACACCACTTTTGTCTTCTAGGAGTGGGTTAAGATGGTGATATGGAAACATCCTTTTATAGGTGTCTCCCAGCATATTTATAAATTTTCCTTTCCTTTCCTTTCCTTTCCTTTCCTTTCCTTTCCTTTCCTTTCCTTTCCTTTCCTTTCCTTTCCTTTCCTTTCCTTTCCTTTCCTTTCCTTTCCTTTTCACTTTGCTCTGCCTTATATGACTCTAGAATTTTAACTGAATTTGTTCTATTTCCCTGTTTGCTAGACACTGCCTGTACTTTGCCTGTACTCTGCCTAAAATCCCTCACCAAGGAGAGCTATCACAATGACAAAGAAACAGCAAAGAGTGAGTCCTGAAATACATACTTCACATGAAGTACATCAAGCAATATAAATTAGAAGACTCTGTAAGAGTTAAGAAGGAAAATGTAAGTAAAACCAGAAGCAGAACAAGTCCAGGGTGCCTGCCAAATAGATGTGAAGCATTGGAGTGGGTTTCACAATCTGAACTTGAAACTAGGCAAATGTCTGAACAGTCCTCATCTTACCAAGATGAGTCAGAGCCACAGAACTCCATTTTATCAACTTCATCCACTGAAGTGGCTGCTGCCCAATTTGTAACTGCACTTGCTCCAGAAGATGATTGGGACAAGGCTTTAAAAAATGGCAATATCACAGACTTTATTTCTAAGTAGTGTCTGCTGACAGTGCAAATGGTTATCTCAACCTTTGAACAATTAATAACAACAAAGGTAAACGTGGACTCCTTGAAGGAATACACGATGCATTTGTCCAGTCTTATCAGGCTAAATTAGCAGATATTACTGTAGCATTTAAGTCTGAAATTAAAAAAAAAGCCTTGCACTAGGTATGCAGGCGACAAATACTGTTGGTTGGTTATTCCTCCATTCTGCCTGCAAGGAACAGAATACATCAGATAAAAAATAACTGCACACTTCAAACCAATCATATTGCATTTAACAGATTAGATAGCAGCAAATGAGGAACAAGGTCTCAGTCAATTTCTCTCTTTGCACTATCACTCCATTGATCTTGTAGATATGGAGTGGCTTTCCAGTGAAAAGGCCTTAAAAGACTGCCATGCTGATCTTTAATCATTTAATCACTTTTGTCTTCTCGCTACTACTAGACTGAAGTTCAATTTGGATGACCCAAAAAAGTGAGAAAGACCTATGAAATGCATAATTGTAGCCTTCTTTGATCTCTCAACACAAAACACAGTTTTCGGTGAAAACAACTTAAGTAGAAAGGCAACTCCATAGCTGAAGAATGAGAAGTTTAGTTCTACCTTCCCACTTCCCTATGTTTTCCTCCTTTTACAATAGCTGTTTCTGAATGCTCATTTATCTGGTATTTAAGAAAATAAATTGTAATCAATAAACTCATAAGCAAGTATAACATTTACCTTGATATGTGCTGCTTGATCTGGGACAATTTGAATCATGTCCTTTAACAGCCAGCGTATGTACCAAAAGTTGAGACCTGCAGGCAACTGTTAACCCAAGAAAACATAATCATGTAAACATTATCTATATCTATATCTATATCTATATCTATATCTATATCTATATCTATATCTATATCTATATCTAATCTATCTATCTATCTATCTATCTATCTATCTATCTATCTATGTAATCATCATCATAACAATAAAACTTGTAATCCAACTGCTACATTTCTATAAAATCTATAATTGACACGGTGTAAATATACACCCTCTACAGAACTTTGAATTTTTTGTTTCTTGACCCAATCATGACTTGTGACATTCATGTTTTAGCATATAATGTTTGACTCTGCTATAACATATGAAAAATAGAACTAGGAGGGAAAAACATGGAAAATCTGATTTCAAATATTTCTACCAATTCTTTAACAATCCACACACACTTTTCAACTGCAACCAATTACCATTTATTTATAAGTGTTCTAGGTCTTATACAAGTTAAAATCAGTTATTTCCACAGGAAGGATGTTCGTCATTCCAGCTACATTCATACTAGTTTTGCACAACTTCCTGTGCCACTACTAGCAATAGCAATCATCATCATCATCAGGGAAAAAAAAGAACAATTTCAAATATTTATTTATATACCACCTTTCTACTCACACTCAAAGAAAATGACAATAAAGTGGAAAAGTGATACAAATGTTTAAAGTCATTAACTATTACTATGAAAATTGCATTAAAAATTAAGGCATTATTTCATATTTCTCTCATATACCTCACAGTGTGAAATAATATCACTGAATTCTGACTATCTTGGCCCTGGCAAAAGGCACCCAAAAATCGAATTACATCTATAGAATTATTTCTTTTATTAGGAAAGCTTTTCAGTGAGGTATAGCTCAGTGGACACTATATATCCCTTTTAACTTCCGGGTGTTTCTTTAATGCTTTATAGTAATTGAGATTTTTGTTCTTTTCATAGTGTCCTCTAATAGTTCCAGGGATATCAAACAACAGTAAAAATAATCCTAAAACATTTAATATTGTGTTGCAGTTCAAATAAAATAGGCAATGCATTTTTAACACTATTTCCTTATTTCCATCAAAAATGCTAAAATTACAGTAAAAAACATAATTCTGCCATTCATATCTGAACTACTACATATGAGCAAACTGGTGATAGGAGGAATGTATTCACTCCTTCCACAAATAGCATTTATGCTGGTTGAAGTTTGTTCCATGCCACTGCGTTGGCATCACTGGACTGCAGTGTGGGAAAACACTGTCAAAATAGCTCTGCAGCACAAATGGCTATAGCTGCAGGACAAGTAATTTCCAATCCTTGCCTCTCCCTGCCTTCAAATTCCTCCCTTGACTTACTGAGATTAAGGGGCTATGGCATCCCATCACCATTTCACCAGGCTTTTAAAAAAACCTTACTGTAAAAACAAGCTCAGTGATGCAGTTATAAAAATGGGTTCAGCCTCTCTAAAATTACATTTATCTTTTCATCCCATCTCCCATCTCTTATCTATAAACAGATCCATAAAACATCATCTTTTCAGTCCTGGTGTCAGCAGAAAGTCCAAAAAGGGTAGCCAGAAGTAACAACATTCTTATGTTGTTCTTATGTTCTTATTCTAACAGATTTATTTTAACCTTGATCAAATAAACCAACTTTATATTCCTGCCTTTTACTTCTAACAGTCTTAATCTTTAGCTCATTCAAATATTGTCGTAGGATTTGATTTCTCTTCATTTCATCTTTGTACTATCGCACAGAGTTCTTCAAGGCTTTAACAAGCCTCTTTTGTGAAACTAGTAGGAAAAAATTATCCAGGTCCTTCTCTTGGTGTGTCATTTGTATTTCCTTTTTAAATTTTAAATCCTCAGCCAGTTTCTTTTGTAGATCCAGTGAAACATCCTTTTCTAAATCATACTCTTAGCCTGTCAGTTGTAAATCTACTTTCGACATCATTTCTATCTTGTCAAATAAAATTTGTTCTGACATTTCTTCAATAACATCTTTCAGACATATTCTATCCATAGAAGCAGATGTCATTACTGATATTGTTGATATTGTGGCTACTATTTTCTGATTCTATTCTTCAAAAGTCTTCTTCAGCATTTTTATTGTCATAACCATCTTACAGGCCTGTATATCTTTCCTCTACCTAAAATCTTTAGTCTGCTCTATTGTCCTAAAACAGATTTTTAGAACACTGGTGTTCTAGTGTTTTTGAAATCATGAAATTATTTATCTATGTTGTGTCTTGTAAAAACCGAAACAGGACCCACAAGAAGCTGTTTATACTTTATAATTAATTCCAAAATCTTATTGTAAAAGTTTCAATATTCCAATTTTATCTGGACTCTTAGTCCATTTATAACTTTCTAACATGAAATTTTATTTAGCTTTTTGTTGTTTATTTCACATTTTTAAATTATTAAGCTTATAATTAATGTTTTCTTTCATTAAGGATTAAAGGCAAACCTACCCAGCATTTTCAAACTTGTCATTCCAAAGGTAGCTCAGAAGTAATTAATGAGCAATTTCCAAAAGTGATTAAAAAGTGAAGTTTGTGAACTTAGTGTCCTTTAAAAAGCTCCACTGCATTTGCAAGTAAGATGGCTAATCCTGTCATCTCCTGGCTCTCAGACTCATGGAAAACTGCTGTCCTGTGGTCTCCTCACAGGAAGCAGCTATCTGAAGCACCTCTGGGCAATCTCCCATCCCCTCCTTATCTGGAGAGGTTCCAAAAAACAAGTCTACTCACTGGTTCCTTGGTCTTTGCCGTGGTCGTTGGCTCCGCTGTTACCGAACCATCTTCAGTTTGCCATGCTTCCCCCAATTGTGTGCTCACCATAGGGCAGCTAATGGAACACTAGTCAGCTCATACTGAGCTCTGAGGTGATGAAAGAAGTGGTGGTTTAGGAGACTCATGGAGTGGCACAAAACTACTTCTGAGGTTTGGGAGGTAAACCCAGTGGATGTGTTGATGTATTCCAAAATAATTTAAAAGGTGAAAATAATTTAAAAGAAAATGGGTCTCAGATAAAGAAAAGCTTCTATTTTATTGACATAAACTCAGAGATAAGAGAGATAATCCCCAGACCAGGTTAAAGAGATAGTTGTTTAGTTATCCAACACTGAAGTCAACAATTTAGATTTAATTGGGCAATGAACAAAATCATCATCCTCTTCCCTCTCTTTCTTACAAAATTTCTATTCTAGCTCATTCCAAAAACAATTCTGATGGAAATACAGTATTCTAATGCAGAAGCATCTGCAGAGGGGGTGTTAAAAGTGTGTGCAATGCATGTAAAAAAACAGTGGGAATCATGTGGTTATAGATATCACCTTGACTTTTTAAATACCTCCCACTGATGTCCTTGCTGTAACTCATGAAGTCTGCCACCATAAGCTCATAGTATAGAGTAATGAGGAGTGATATCAACATGATATGGTGGAGTAGGAAAGGGTTAAACAACTTCCCCCCTCTTCATTTCAAGAGATCTGTAAGAAATTCTTCAAAATTAACAAGTGAATGCAACAGTGAGTTTAAGACACTTTTTCTGCCTGAGGCAAATGTGCACTTACCCATCTCTCCTTCCTTAACAAATTATTAAGAAAAAATGATAGAAGACACTGGTAAATGAGGCATGGTGATCACACAATGAAAGCCTTGTGTGGAAGCATCTTAAACATTTATCTATATTCTGTGCTAAATCTTTTATTGTTTTCTAAATGGTTGTAGTTAGCTTCTTGAAAAGAGAAAACAGAATATGGTGATCCGGAAGCTATTATACTAATAATTGGAGACTTTGATGTTTCTCTAGGGAACAGTTGACCTCCATGTTTATTTAGAGTATCTACTGGCTTCTAATAAACACTTGAACATTTATTAAGATAAATATTGCGTCTCTTCAGGCCCTAAACTTAATGGCTAATTGCTCAATCAGTATTGAAGAGCTTAAATAGCTATTTCCCAGGATATTTTCCCTTAAGGAAAGCCTGATAAATTATGTGATAATATGGTTGTGTTTTGTGGGAGATGGGGTGGGATATAGAATTTGTACTTTATTACCCTCAGTTTATGTTCACTAGCTTATTTTTGCTTAAGCACACATTTGTCTGAAACTTGCAGCCACTAAATGCAAACCAACAGTTACCCTTAGCATGGTATACTGGATTTAAATAGCTTTTTCAGTTAGCCACAAAGGAATTTCAAAAATCTAAATTCAAAGTTTCTTTTTAAACAAAAACATATTAAGAGTAATTAAACCCTTTCAACTATGTTAAGGACTTGAAGATAAAATGTTGAAATAAATAACCTATTTATAGGACTAGAAAAGTAACACTGAAATACTTAAAGCCCATCTTTACCAAGTGGAACTTGGTAAATGTGTATACGATTGCAATCTAGATAGCTACATTTTGTTAAGGAGAACAGGAGAAGGAAACAGCCTTTGAAAAGAAGAGCAAAGATAAAGCAGACATAACGTGGTGGGTCCTTGTTTGTGTCTGCCATGAATAAATTTAAAAAATCAACTCCAAAGGAAGGAAATAACTTGCATTTAATTTTTACAAACAGCAGATAACACAGACTGTACTATTTTAGAGTTAAGGCAGCTGTTCACAATACTGAGGACATCTATTTTCCTACAATGAATTTCCTACAATTCATTTTTATTATGGAAACAAAAGTTACTTGGTTTAACTTCCATTCTTTTAATATGCCTGGGCCCCAACATAACATTGCATAGTTAAAAACCGTAAAATAAATAAATGAGCAAACAAGAGCAATTGTTTGTTTCAATGGAAAGGTGATCTTATTCAGTTTTCCCTATTCCTCCAGAGTGATTCATAGGCGTACTAAAGAAACTAGAGGGAGTCCCAAGATGCAAAACCAGAAACAAATAGGGACAAACAGGAAGAGGACTAAGAAAAATATATTTAAATATATTTAAATGTCCCATGCATTACTTTCACACAGAGTCCACCTTCAGGATTAATCTGCAATGGTCCCATCTATAATGCACTATGGAACCATAAACTGTCAATCCTTCAAAGTAGTCCCGACAAGGAAACCAAAGTTAGGAATGCTAATATTTCTTTTATTTGTTATAGTAATAGAATCTTGCAAGTCTGAATGCGCTTCACCCCTCCCTGTCTTTACATTCAAGAGAACTACGGAGGGTCAACTCTGAGATACTTTCTCAAATTACATTCCTGTTTGAACTCTTATTTCTCTTATCTGACTGTTGTCTTGCTGTCCTCAAGGTTATTCTCACAGTCCACTACATAAATGTATAAATATAACATAATTCACTGTATAATAACAAAATATCTGAGTGTATACTCAGTAGTAATAAAGGTCTGAGGCATAAATAAATGAGATGATTTCAGTGTTACTTATGTTATGGATTGTCACAGGCGCTGCATATTTCTAGTACAGGAATTTTCACAATTTCCACTCACATATGATGGAATAAATACTGTTTATTACAATATCTATGAGGTTCTATGCTTTGCTTTCAGACAACTTCAGTTCTTCTGATAAATAACTGATTTTTTTTATTCCATGTATGTGTGTACATCTCCAGCTGCACACATGTGAATGGATTTTATTTTATATGCAAAACAAAAAGGAAAAGAGAGGAAAAAATGCTTATAACTTTGATATTAATCAAAACTACTCTTACATATAAATTCATGTCATGTTATAAAGGTAAGAATATTTAATTTGGTTTATTTAATAGGAAAAATGAGAAAATAATTATATACATAGCATCTGCAGTCCAATATTGAAGTATTATTTATTTTTTGGAGATCATATAAGCATGTAGTATCCTTTCGTTCTCCACTTATCCGTTTCCAAACTGTTAATAGAAAGAACATAACCAACTACAAAAATCACTGCATTTTCCAGAAAATGTTAATGTGGGAAATAACTTCTGTCCAAAAGAAAGCTACTAGAATTCCACATTTTATGAATCAACATTATATTTTGAGCTTCACATTTCCAACAATAACCTGAACCCAGAATTTCTTCCTGAAAGGCACATAAGTTTCCAATTGCCACAAAATAATATTTTTTGTTGAATTAATCGTTATGCAGCTATGCAAGAACTTTTACCAGATTTGCCTTATTTCTAGAAGTTTATTGAGCAGCTACATCTGGGCAGCAGATGCTCTGTAAATCCCTGTTTAAAATGTGAATATCTGTAGTGAAGTCACATTTCCACACTACAAGTTAGATAAATCTGTTGCCTTATTTAAATTCTAAACCTTACATCTTAAGAGAGGAAATGATACTAAAGTCAGTTCTTCTACAGTAGGAGCTTTAGGCAATAACCCGTACGAAGTTATTATTAGATCCTTTCATCTTTTTTCCCCCAAAATACCACAATAAAATTTAAAGACATGAAGCTAGGATTATGCATCCATGTGGAATGCAGTGCAACTATTGCTGGATCTATTAGAATTACTTTAAGAAATTTGGAATTCCCCAAATGTTTTCCTTCAGTCTTGGTCACTTAGAAATGTAAGCAATATGAAATTAAAGGAAGGAGAAAGGGGAAAAAAGGCCTTGAATCACATCCTACAACCACTTTTCTGGATTCCTGAGTTTCTGTTTATTTTAATAGTATGCTAAAATATTTGATAATGATTCAATGCTTTTCCTGTAACAGGATACATATATACATGCATATGATTCCAATGGAAGTATATAAAGAATTTTGTACCTGGAAACCCCAAAGCCTCAAAATGTGTACTGTGTACTTTGTGTGTATGTATCCATGGATTTGAGCATATACAGAGAGACTTCCTATATCAAATTAATATTGCAACCAGTGTATTGAGTACTTCTCTTTCTATGTATATGTGGCTGATTCCTTTGGGAATAAGGTCCATTGACATCAATAGAATTTATCTGATGTACTGCTATTGCATATTTATATAATAACCAAAGGCCTAGAGCATTTTTAGGATAGACATCCATTTTCCTTGTGTGATTACATTTTCCTTCTAGACCTTGTATCATTTTTGTAGCACTGAAGTCCTTATTTTGAGTCAGCATACATAATGAACTAACATGAAGATAGCTCTCCAAGCCTGGTTACAAGTTCCCATACAGGGATCCAAATGTATTAATGTATAATTTGCATATAGAGATGACGCTTCCCTCATTTGTACACAGCAGCCATTTACACTGAATATCTCTATTATAGTGACTATGTGGAGCAGTACTATTGCTTATTTCCTTATTTTTATAAATATGTTTCAGGTTGGTGAAATGATCTCCAGATAAAAAGTATGTGCACCCTTAAACCACGTCTATTTTTTAGGGGGAAAAAAGTATCGTCTCCAACATTGTTTAATTACTTCTGACTTTTCCTCTGCTTTAATTTGACTTCAAGTATATCAAGTAATGAGATGCATAATTTTGACCTCTAGCCAACTCTACTTGCCAGAATCTAAAGCCTATGATAGTTTCATATACAAACAATGGAATATCTTTTTTTTACATGAAAAACTCTAAGGCCTTCAAGGTTATTATTTTCATATATATAAATGGATAATTTAATTAGGGAGAAGGATATGCTAACATTTGTATCACATATTTTCACTCCCCTGAAAAGGAATAAATGTGAGGATTTGAAACAAATGATAATGGCACCTTTTGTATTTTTTATGAAACAAAAGTATGAAATAAAATGCTGCTATAATTTCTTTGCCCTTTGAACTGGTATTACAGGAAGCCCTATTCCTTAGACTCTGAAGGGCAACTACACATCGGTGTACATACAAAATTTGGCACATTTTAAGATTCATATGTCAAACAACTTAGCACAATTAAGCTTGAGTAACTTGAGAAGTAATATTTGAATAAGTTATAGTTACTTCTCTCCAGCTCTCATAATTTTTTCTAGAATTCTACTGCCAAACCAACAAATAATGTATTTCACAGTAATTGCATGTGCCACATAAGCATGCCCATTCCCTCAAGGATGCTTCCTAAAATGTATTTAGGTAACCTCTTTCTAGGTTTTGATGAATGGTTATTTTAAATTTTACATATATATCACTAATAACTTGTTATGCCCTAAGTTACCATTATTTGTAAGTCTTCATACTGTATGTCAGATTTTCCAGAATAGACTTCCAATGAGTGCTGCAGCTAGATAATAAACAAATGTGGCATTGATATGGTCTGAACATACATATGTCTCTAGTGATTTGAATAACCCATGTCCTTGAAAATCTTGTGGGATAAATAGCTCTTTGGCCATTGCTTGCCATTTTCAAGGACCTTGTCAAAATATTCTTTATTCTAATTAAGGATTGGGATTGCTATAACCTAAATTCATAATAGAATAATACTTCCAATTAGATTTAAATACCTTAAATAGGTTTCCTAACCAATTATGGGACATGGATAATAGGAAATTATATCTAGGGATAATAAAAGAAAAAGTATTGAAAACATATGTGCCAATATCATAGCGCGTGTATGTATATATATATATATATATATATATATATATATATATATATATGATGAGACCACATTTGGAATATTGTGTGAAGCTCTGGCGCCACAGCTCAAGAATGATATAGTAGATCTAGAAAACTTTCAGAGGAGGCAACTTGAGGATGCAGCAGCTTCCCTATAAGGAAAGATTGCAACATTTGGGGATTTTTAGTCTTAAAGGAGGCAAATGAAAGAGGACATGACTGGGGTGTACAGAATTATGCATGGTGTGGATGAAGTGGAGAAGAAGCTATTTTCCCATTTCCAAAATACTAGAGCCAGAAGTCACCCAATGAAATTGAATCTTAGAAGAATCAGGACAGGCAAAAGGAAATATTTTTTTTACACAATGAATACTTCAAGTTTGTAATGTGCTACCACAAGATGTGATACTGGCTACCAATTGTTGAATAATTCATGGAAGTCATGGGAGCCAATGGCTCTTAGCCTTGATGGCAGTGTGACTGCTTATGAAGGCCACCAGCTGGGACACTAGTGCAGTTTCCTTGTGCTGTTGGCAACTATGAGAACAGACTGCTGGACTAGATAGAGTCCAGTCTAGCAGAGCACTGCTTATGTTCTTACACTACACTTCTGACTAAACATTTGCCTCCTATTTTATATCACAAGCAGACATATTTATAATTCTGTAATATATACCTCCTCATAAAATTTCAAGCTGATATTCTAATTTTCAGTAAATACTATTTTAAGAAAACAATAAAAAGTTATAGCACAATAAGTTTCCCTCCCTGGATATGTTCAGCCAAATTTGTTATAATTCAAAATGATTAAGCCCTTTCTACTCTTTCCCCCCCAAATTCACATTGGTTATGTTCATACAAATGAATTTCAAGAATGCCCTTGGGACTACCAAATATGTACTAGGAGTTTCTCACTTTATCTTTAAGTTAATATTCTACTTGCAAAACATATCCAGGATTAATCTTAACCATACTTACTATGAAATAAGGTTTCCTGAATTCAGTGTTACTGAGTGTTGATTAAACATGTTGAGAATTTTGTAATGAGACTATCAATTTTCAATTTGATAGAGTGTGACTCCAGATTCCATGTGCTTCATTGAGATGAAGCTTTTGTTTTGAAATGATACAAAGTTCAAATTCCAAGTTCCTAAGTGTTATGATAAAAGGGATTAATGTTTACCCTAAGAATTCAAGATTAAAAAATATTCAGTGCTACCAAGCTGGCTCCAATCATGGTTTCAGAGGTCCCAAATGTTCATCCCCATTTAAATCTGATGCATCCATTCACTTCAGGGGTGAACAGATGGATACCATAGTATGAATCTACATATGGTAGTTATGTAGACAGAGGTTATTCACATCCCCCATTCAATTATATCTGCTCTATGGTAGTGATTCTAATTAAAGCAAGTTGCTTGCCAAGAATCAGATTTAATATAGTCCTCGACGTAGTCACCTTCAGACCCTAAAAACTATACAGTATAGGGGCTATTGTCAAAAGAAGAAAATAGATTTGTACCCCTTGAAAAAAGGATGAGGGAAACCCCCCAGGAAGGACCTCTGGGGGGGGAAAAGTAAACTCTGTCCCACTGCTTTGGGATACAGACTTTTTTTCCCCATGAAGAACAAATGAAATATCATTATGTATTCCACTGACTTAGCATATAGTGAAGATAAAAGCTGCATCCCCAAAAGACCAGAAAGGTAGAACTTGGGAAAGCTCACTGGCCAACTAATGTTCAGTTACTCACATTTTCTTGCAGTGCTGTTTATACTGATTTGCATAAGAAAAAAATAAAGTTTGCATTTCTGAAAATGACTAATAGAGGGAAACCAATCATACATCCCAGGGAAATTTTAGGTGTGGTGTCCTGTCAATGGTCATGAATTGTATAATAATATAATTTTTATATTATATTATCCCCCTATTGTGGGGGAGATGGGCGGCGGAGAAATCCAATAAAATAAATAAATAAGGAAATCTAGAGAAATTCAATGTTTACCTCATTCCTTCTATTTCAGTCTTCTATATTACATGAAGTGTGCAAAGGGAAAAAAATATTCTGCTATCTAGAATATATGGAGAAAAGATCCACAGAAAAATATTTAATATTAATATTCAGAAAAAAGCATGAAAAATGAACTTTTCATTGAAAAACAAAGCAAACAAAGGGAATAAGATTTTGTTCTGTTTAAACAGGTCATTCTCAATATAAATTATTATTTTTCCAGGACACTGAAGAGAAAGATCTTTTAAATGATGCAGCTAAAGCAGCACTAGTCAACAAAGCTATTATTCACAAAATTCTAAACTGTGAATGCTAGTTCTGCCAAAAATAATAAATGACAGAAACAGATTCTGAAGCAATTCTGTAATAATATTTAAGCTATATTTATAAAAGAGCTTTTTGAAAGTCAAAACATTCATTCTCCTCATCATCCCCATTGTCCTCAAATATATTTCCATCTCACATAATCAAGTTTTAATGAAATGTTCATGTCCCAATTCCATCAATTCATTTGACAGTAATTTTATTGATTAAATTGGTTATACAAACAGCCAGCAGGAGCTATGAATTCAAGAGAACAGTGAAGGATCTTTCAAAGAGTGACCCCATCTAGACTAACACCAGTACTATCTCAGAGCCAGGCTGTTTCATCTTGATGGGATTTAGCATGAGTTTGTTTCTTCTATGCTGCAAAATAAATTAAATTTAAATTATCTGGAAATCATTCTGAACCTTCTACCCATTAACAGTTCACATTATGGGATAACCTGAGTTTTAAAATAGTAGGTGAATCCATTGGAGATCCCTCAAAATGCTTTACATAAGACTAACATAATCTTGGCTTGAATTTACATGCTGGAACAGATTACAGGGTGATAACCCTGGAAACTGTCCCATTCTTATGGATTATTTTTAGGTTGTACATCTCAAGAATACAGACAAGGTATATTGAGAGGTGAGGGTCATCTCCTGTTTGCTTGACTATTTTCCCTCTTGCTTAAATTGGTCAGGTCAGGACTGGCCTCATGGTTATGGAATGTGATTGATGCCTGTCAGTAAGAATGTGTTCCCACTTTTTTAAAGGCAGCAATCATATGATGTTTAGCATGAAAGCTCTCCTTGGACTCAGAAGATTTTTAAATTATAGGCCAGGTTCCAGTCTTCCATTCCTGTTAACATGTCTGTGAAGGTGGTAGCATCACAGCTTCAAATGCATCTGATTAAACTGATTACTTAGATCCATTTCAATCAGATTTTCACTTAGGATATGGCACTGCAATGGTTTTGGTTGCCTTGGTAGACGACGCTGGAAATACAAGTATGTAAACAATTTAAGTAATTAGTTCAAATTTCCTCTTCTTGTAAATCAGTGAAAGGCAGGTTGAAAAAATATATGATTATCTTCTTTGATCTTCTGTTAATGCTACAGAGTTTTGGGGGTGTACATATTAGACATCCCAGGGCTGGATGCATGTCAATGGTGCATATGTTCTTTACTATGTCCCCACAGTGTTTTAAATTTGTAAAGATATTAAATATTGTGGAAAAGACCAAAAGAATTATTATACAACACTGTAATACATGATTTGCAGCAGTGGATTGTTAATATTTGTTGTTTCTTAATATTTGAATAAATAAGTACGATAAATAAGAAAAAAGACAAAAATCATAGCAGTTAAAAACAAAGCTGAATGTATTTTGAGCAGTGCCAAAATTGCAAATGAATCAAGAATGTTTTATTCTGACATAGATGTCACATTTCTTATAGACCTTAGTAAGTTTATATCTATATAACTATATCTACTTCCCATCTGTTACCATTAGCAGATACCATAAACAACTTTAAAATAATCAGATATAGAGGAGGAAACAGTTAAAATTGTTCAAAATTTAACATCACATAAATCCCCAGGACCTGAAGGGACTATTTTGTGGAATTTTATAGTTTTTTTTAAATAGTTTTTTTAATAGAATTTGTTTGTATTTTAAGAGATATTTAATGATATCCTGGAAAGAAGCAAAGTATCTGAACAGAGGCAATCCAATTCAATAATTGTTTACAGAAACCAAACAAGAGTCCTGTTTTATTAAATTCATATTGTCCAGTTATTTTGCTACATCAAAATAATAACATTCCAACTTTTATATTTGCCAAATGATTCAACAGATTTATTGCCTATTATATGTCAGCTGCTCAAATAGGCTTCATTTTAATTGATTATACCACATTTATACATAGGGTATTTAGTGCAATGTATTATTGTAAGAGAACAGATGGCCTTTATCAATATTTTCTCTAGATAAAGGTTTTTGATATGGTTAGTTGTTTGTAATCTGATTAAATTATTACAAAGATAGCTTTATGATATTAATTGGTCAGTTCTCTAGTACCTCAGGCATTTGTCCAATATTAATAACTGTAAATCTACACTTTTGAATATCAAAAGAGGGACATGGCAGAATTATTCTTTACAGTCTTAAATTCTTTTGGCTAGGAATGTCTGAAAGGATTCTCATATTAAGGAAATATTAATTAATAAAATCAACATTGTGTCAATTTATGCTGATATATTTTCCTATCTGGTTTCAGGCCCAGGAATGGGACAGAAATAATATTGGCTGCTCATGTGAATAACCTGCAGTGGGACTTAGATGTGGAGATGGCCTGCTTGATCTCTTAGCAATGTTTGATACACCTGACCATTGCATTCTTTTGGACCAACTTGAAAGGATGAATGTTGGGGAGGACACTGCTTTACATTGTTTCCATTCCTTCATGAATGTGATTCCAATTGCTGTCAGAGGAGAAAGATAATCAAGCCTTTGGGCACTTCTGTGTGGGTTGCCTCAGGGCTCAGTCCTCTTCCCCAGTTCATATAACATATACATGAAACCAGTGGAAGAGTTCATCTACCAACTTGGGATAAGGTATCATCAATATACTGATGATACCCACTTTACATCCTCACCCTGGACTGAACAAGAGTTGTGGTAGAAGTCTTGCCCTGGTGCTTGGAGACTGTGAGGAGTTAGATGAGAGGAATCTCTCTGAATTCTGTAGCAACAAACTAAATTGAAAATGAACAACCAATGAAACAAGTCTCTCTGACCTCTAATTAGTTAGATTTATTAAGAAAAACTGTTAAGATAACAACACAAGAATTCTGTCCAGCACCTTTATTTCAAAGTGACAGATAGATATAAATATAGATATATATTCATTTAAATCAGCTAAAGTCTAACTTTGTCTTGAACTTTTGGTGGAGGAGAGATGTAGCCTGTTATTTCTGGGATCATGAGTCAGTTTGAACTTGGGCAATGGTTTAAACCATGGTAATTACTAGCCTCCATATCAGCATGACAATTCACTCACAAAATCTTAGCAAAACAGAAGTACTATTTGCTCAGAAGCCTTTAAGTTCCAGAATTCCACCATCTTTAGCTGCGGATGGAGAGACACTACTTTTGAAAGAGCAGGTACACAATTTGAGGGTTCTGCTGGATCTGTGGCTCCTTCTGATACAGCAAGATATAGGCCATGACCAGAAGGGGCTTTGCCCAGCTTCAGCTGATGTAGCCTTTTCTAGATGAAGAAGCACTGGCAACAATAAATCCCTTGTCATCACACAAAGATTACTACAATGTGCTGTGCAAGGACTATTTATGAACATGATTTAAAGTTTCAGTTGCTCTAGAATGCTGTTGCCCACTTACTAACTGGCCAATATCAGTACATTAGAATAACCCCAACTTTATGGGAGCTACACTGGTTTCCAATTTGCTTCTCAGTCCAAATTAAGATGCTTGTCATTACCCTTGAATCTCTTATGACTTGGGTTCCCTTTACTTCCAGGAACATCTGGCCTAAGTAGCATTTAGATTTCTCCTTGATGTAGGTGGAGAGGATCCCTGTCCCATGAAAAGTCAGAAGAGGGGATAGAAGAAGCAGGCCTTGACAGCATCCTTGCTATGGAAAATCCTCCAAGGTGAGGATGGGTCCCTCCCTGCTATCCTTTTGAGAGGCAATTAAGGCTGCTTTTCCAATGGGCCTTTGGGGCAGAGGGTGAGATTTAATGGAAGCGGCTGAATTATAGGAATTGGCTGTTGGCTCTGTTGGCCATTATACTCTTTTTGGGAATGTTGGATTTTATTGAGTGTAGCCCAAAGTATTAGGAAGAGTTGGCATATAAATTAATGTAATAAATAAATGAAATAGCTTCATTATGTAATTTTTATATGTTTTAAAACTTTTATAGGGCTAAGAATAAATTGTGAACAGTCAGAAGTTTTTTTGGTTTGGTTTGTTGATATGTAAGTCTAACAAATACATAAAACAAATCTGGCTGTACAATGAAATTTTCAAGTTTTATACATTTTGGCATTAAATTACTTCAGTACTAAAGTACTAAAATCCTAAATTACTTTAGTAATTTAATGCCAGTAGTTTTTAAATTATAATCTAATAATTAAATGGCTAAAGCAGATGTACTAAAAATGTCCATCATCTTGATCTGTAATGACTTGTTGCTTTTCCAAGGACATTCCAGTAATCTCTATGTTCCTATTCATTTTACACATTAATTTCCCCCTCTATTTCCCTAAACACTGTTTAGCATAATCAGTTTTTTTGTACTCTGTCATCCACTCACATTACATACCCAAACTATATGAATTTCCACTTGTTGTTTATTGCAAGGGAGCAGTTGATCAGCCTTTACTTCATCCAGGACTGATTGTATAGTTCTTCTAGAAGTCCATAATACTTTTATTAATCATTCTCAAATCCATAATATGAGGGCATCCATTTTTTTTATCTAGCTTTTTCTCAGTGTCCAGTTTTCACAGAAGACCCTTACTTCAGTGACACCAACTGATATTTGTTGTCACTGAGCTGTCCTTGTCTTTCATAATCTTGTCTAAATTGTCATTGCCTTCCTCCCTATGATTAATCCTTTCCCTCTTGCACCAAGAGAAACCTGCTATCTTTAATTCTTGACACTCAACTGAAATTCACTTACCGTGCAGGTTGACACTGTCTTTGTCTTCTTAATACTTAATGTTAACCCATATTTTTCACTTTTTAGTTTTATTTCCATAATAAGCACTTTTAAGAGATTTTTTAATGTTCAATTTAAAAAGTGATATAATCTGCATATTTATTTATTTATTTATTTATTTATTTATTTATTTAATTTATTAAATTTATATACCGCCCATCTCCCCCATGCATATTGTACATTGCTAATGTTTCAACCCTCAATTTTAATTTCATCTATCATCTCTTCCAATTCTAACACTCATTTATTTATTTATTTATTTATTTATTTATTTATTTATTTATTTATTTATTTATTTTACTGTATAAATTAAGCAGATGTTAGGATGTGAATGAAAGTAGTCTTATCTTATAGAGTGGGGGTGATGAATATAACCAGAGAGGTAAAGATGTAGCTTTAATTAACAGCCAAAAGCTAAGATGTATGTAAAAATATGAAATGGTGTCATCTGGTTGTGTATAAAAATAGGAATCCATAGGTTAATGATAGTTGCATGTTCCAAAGAATGGTGATTGAAAACTAAGGATGAGTTTGGTAGAAAAATATCTGTTCTGCCTTCTCTATTATAGTGCCTGTCCTCTGGAACACTATAACCCCTGCTCCCCCCCAAAAGAACCAGCTGACCCCAATTCTGCTGGCATTTTGTAAAGCCTTGAAAATGTAACTATTTTCTTAGGCATGTGGATGAGGAGTTAATTCTCCCCATGAGATACATGTTAATTCACGGTGACTGTTGTCTTCAGCTGCCATTATGAATATTTATTGTCTGATTATATTTGAGTTTTAATACTATGTTAGCCACCCAGAGTCACTGTTGAGAGATGGTGCCATATAAATTAACTGAAAGAAAGAAATAACTAACCCAACATTCAGCATGAATGCAATTGAGGGACTTCTGGGGAAGAAATGGCTAACTGAAGAGTGCAGTGCAGCAATGAAAAGCCAGTGAATGGACCAACACTTCATAATTCCCCTGGACAAGGAGGGGACTGGGATTGCCCACAAGTGCTCCAGACAGTTTCTCCTTGCAAAACAAAGGTCTCCGGTGGGTTTAGAAATCTGGGAGACTATAGCACACCATTGTAGGCCAAACCATGGTTCAGCGCCTTTATGGACACAGGGGTTGCATACTTCCTTTTCTCATCACATTTGGAAATTGCTTGTTAACTGTTTTTCAACTATTAGGAACCTTCATAATAGCAAGTTTAATACACCAGATGAGTTTCCTTCAACCCTTAACAAAAGAAGTTTTAAATACAATTAAGCACTTTAAAAAATTCTTTTGGGGGGCAGGAGTAAACAGCAAAAGGGTGATTAGAATGTTGATTTTGGAAAGTTACAGACTAAGAGTCCAGATGGGTTTGAATTAAGATTTTGAAACTAATTATAAGAATCCTTCCCGTGGGAAAATGTTGTTGTTTTGAATTCTTAAATATATATATGATAGGATGAGATTTTGAAGGTTGGTCACTAGAGGGAACTAGAAGGAACTAAAGATTACAATTAAAGGAGAATACTTAAATTTGACTTATTAATCTAGTATGGAGCAAAATATTTTAACATTGGATGATATATGTGAAGAATGGACCCAGAAGTTAATTTAAGAGTGTCTGCCATTATAGATAGACTGTGTTTAAAAGATATGGGCAAGGAACAAGTTTCACTGGACAAGACTTAGACTGCTCTGAAAGTGGATTTAAAAAAACTGAGTCTGATCTGAAAATGGATTTAAAAATGACAGGCTACAAGAATATATGGAAAAGATGCTACACTGGATACACAAATGAAACTGGCTGATGTCTTAATAATTAAAAGCAATATACAAATAACAAACCAAACAAATTATCTGGATAACTTTCCTATATTGGATTTACAAAAAAGATTTGTTAAAGTTTTGAAGAATTTTGTGAAATTCTTCAAAAGAAATTTGAAGAAAAATAAAAAATGAAATCAAAGAAAAAATTAAAATAAAAAAGTTCTAAGTTCATTATTTGGAAGGATTAAGCTTAAGATTGTTAAAAGTAAAAGGAAAGAATGTGAAGTTATCTGATCAAGATTAAAATAGATATGTTATCTCCAGTAACCCTTAATGGACTTATGCTGATCAAGACTGAACGACAAGATTTTTAGGTTTTATTTAAGGATAAGAGATGAAATATGGGAAGAAGAGATCATTTGTTGTATTTTAAGAGAAGGTGATAAGTTACAAATTGTTTATACTTGCTATGCTGAAGGGGGATTCATTTCTTTATATATTTCATTTCTTTTTCTTTGCTATATTCTTATTTTCTTTAATTTTTTTATTTTTATCATTTTGCACTTTTTCTTTTTCCTTTTTCCTAGTTTGTATTAGTTTTTATCTTTTTAATTGTAATGTTTAATAAAATTATTATATATAAAAAGAATGAATGCAATTCAGGAAAGGAAAAATTCTGTGAGGTGATACAAATGGATAAATGGGAATAAGAAAAAAGTGCATATAAAAAATGACTGGGCCATTCAGAGATCCAAGAATGAATGAGAATGATGACTAGTGAGCATCTACTTAGAAAATTATCTGTGTTTCAAATACACAGATTGTTTCACATGCGTTGCAAAGGAGTAAATCTAAATGTTTAAAATTAAGAATTGAATTAGTGAAAGTTACAAAGGTGATGAGGAGTACTATCTGTGAAAAAGACATTTTATAATGTCAACAACGGGTCTGGGGGGAAAATGGGACACAAGGAAAGGACCAAGAATGAAAATAGAGTAACTGTGGAGAGAAAAAGTATAAAAAGTACTAGAAGACAGATTACCTCAACAGAATGAATGGAAATTAAATGTATGGAAAGAGGATGCACATACTGTATGTCTTGATGTTGGAGGCTGGAATCTATTATTCTCATATAAGAAAAAGCTATGTTGCCAGAACATACTGTAGATGCAAGAAATCTACAAGGCCAGGAAATTAGAAGAAACATGGCCATTAACTCAAAAAAGTAGGGAAAAATTACCCTGGATTCAAATATTGAAATTAGCATATATAAAAAGAAGAATCCCTGAATAGATATGGCTTCCTAATTCTCTGCAATAAATCTACTTATATGCTTGGGAAATTTCACTGTACCCAGCACAACGCCTTGACAATGTGGAAGGTGCATGGAACAGATTGAAAAGAATTATGTTTCAGGGTACCATAAAAGTCTATAGAATTATATTAAGGGTTGGAGAAGGTGAACGAATATCTGTGCTTGTGTGTGTGTGTATGTGTGCACGTGCATGTCTATGTATGAGTGTTCCCAAGAATAGGAATTTAGCTTGAACAACAATTAATGAAGCAGAATTATTTTAACATAAATGTTTAAATAGCTACATCTTATCAGGCAGATAATCAGAGAAAAGGAGGAAAAACCAAGTGTGTGAGTGGGGTGGGACCTCTGTACATCTGTCTCCTGGGAAAAGAGGCAGAAAGAAGGCTCTGAGATTAACAGTCTCAACAACAAAGAGCAGCAGAGTGAAAACCAGAGAGGGGACACAGTAAATGTCTACATATCTACACCCCAACATAAACCTATATAGTCAGTAAGTGGCAATGTGCTGAAGAGTCAATGCCTCTGAAATCACAGTTCCAAAGCTGTATGAAAAAGGATTTTGCTATTATCCTGTGATTACTCCTAAGTATTCTTACATTTCCTGTACATTTTCCTGTGCTTTCTCTGTCTTCTTTAAAGCATTTCTCATTTTCCTCTTAATATATTTCTCTGTTTGTTAACATTCCTGATTAAGATAACTTTCTTTGACCTTCCTTGTTTGACACTGGAAGTCTGCATTCAATTATTGTATAAAAGTCTTATTGCTCAGAGTTTCAGACTTCATGTTTCTCTGGCTATCTTGAGATTTCCTCTTTTAAATTTTTGGAATAGTTTTTCCTGCTTCAGTTTTCACGGTATCTTTTCTCCCTTCTCATTCTTCTTCACATAAGTTAAGTATATTAAACCTGTGTGCTGATCTTATGACTGTATCTTCTCAAAGTCACATCTTGCTAGTACACCCACTCTCTTTAATTTTCTATGTTTAACCTATATATATATGACTCACATCAATAATTCATGGTCTGCTTCACATTCTACACCTTGAAGTGTCCTGGATTGCATTTCTCCATTTTCTGTTTCTTATTATGAATGCATTTGATTTTAATATTGTCCATACAGTGATGTCCTTATGTAGAGTCATCATTTAGCAGGTGTTGGCAATAAATAATTATCCTGGCAAAGCTCTAATGACCTGCTTATTTATTTATTTATTTCCTCAACCAAGACCTTCCTCTGATTCCAGGTTCCAACATTTTCTCCACTTTTTACATTCTATTCATTAATTAGTGGTACTACATCCTTTCTTTGTGTTATATTTAACATATTTTGCAATTTGCCATAGAATTTCTCAGTGTCCTCATCCATTAGTAGCATATATATAATATTAATATATATTGAATCTCCACTAACTCTAATATATACGATTTTGTTCTTTCTTAGATTACAGCTAATAAATGAAGTCCTTTTTCAGTATTACTGACACCCTATTCCTCAATATGGACACATAAGCTAAGTAAAAATGTCCCATTCCAAATCCATCTAAGTTACAGTACTTATATCAAAGACATTCAGTTTAGTATACTTCTTTAGTACACTGCTTTGACTATTTCATGTTTTCCTTGGCTCATGATTCTTACATTCCATGTTCCAATTGCATGTGTCCCGTACAGCAAATAACTCTTTGAATGTGAGCATTTTCAGTGAGCAGATTTCCTTATCATTTTGGTGTGATATGTCCTCACTATCAGATCTACTTGTGGAATTATTTTGTCAGTAGCAGTAGGTGTGCATCCCTACTTGAGAGTTTTATTATCACACTTACCTACGTTTTCAGCCATGTCCATATAGATTTCTTGGTAATACAGAAGTGATTGCCACTGAATTCCTCTTGGTTTGATTTTGGAGTTCCTTCTCCTAGGAGGTCTAGCTTCCCTCATACATGCAGATCCCTAATTGCCCACATCATCACTGTGGATTATCCTTTGTGTCCCCTTCCCCGTTTGACCTTAACAAGACTGGTGAGCTCACCAGCAACTGTGAGTTTACATTCCCATTGTACCATTCTCAGAGTCAGAAGAACTACTGAATCCTCTCATCATGTCAATGTACTAATCCATCCTGATTTTACATTATTTTTTATTTCACTATCAGGATAAAATTTTACAGTTTAAGGACTGCAATATAATGTGCTAATTATTTTATCATTAATGGTAATCCAACTGATAATAATGGATAAGAATCTGTTTTAGTCTCAACTAAGTCCCTGTGGTTTCAAATAAAGACAGTATTGAAGTTGCTCAAACATTAATATAGAAGAGAGAATCTCCTATGTTCTTTACATTCTGAGCATTTATATAAACTTTGGAAAATACCAAGTTCCACAAATTTAATATTACAAATAAAATATGATACCTCTGTTAGATGTTTAATCATTTCAGAAAGGTTCTTAAATACTAAAACTTGTTATTTTAGTTATTTGTATTAGAGTCAGCTAGGGATCAGTTTCCCAAATAAATCTATTTCCACATAGATTAAGGAATGTATTTTGAAATTTTGCTTTTGCCTTTATCACCATCTTAATTACATAAATTAAATTCTTTCCTGTCCTGAATACTAGAGGAGTGTGGCACATGGGGAATTTGGACCCACATAAATACAGTTTTTACTTTCTGTCTTTGATAGTGATAACTCTTTATGTAATAGAACTTATAATTTTCCTTCTAGTACTGGCTAGGATAGCTATTTTAAAAAATGGGAATCGAACTTCAAGCTTTCACTTCAGAACTTGATAGCTAGAGGGTGGAAAATTACATTGATTGAGGAACTTATAAATTGAAGATAGTCAAAGGTATTATTAAAAGGGAGAATTATATGGTAATTGTACTAAATCTGTTACTCAGTCTTTAATTAATTATGTGGTATTATATTTCTTTTAATTAAAATTATAGAATTATGGAGTTGAAAGGGACCACAAGGAACAAGTAATTCAACCCTCTGCAATGTGCAGGAAAACTAAGTAAACCATCCTCGGGAGATGTCCAGCCTCTTCTTAAAAACCAGAGATGAAGAACCCACAAGTATTCCACTGTTGTACAGTTCTTTCCATCAGGAAGTTTTTCTTTATATTTAAATGAAATCTAGGTAGCAGCAACTCCTAACTCCTGGTACTAGTTTCTATGGCAAGAGAAAATAATTCCTCACCATTTTCCCCATGACACCCTTTTGTGTACCTGAATGCTGATCTTACCTCAGTTTTCATTTCTCCAGACATCCCTTCAATCTGTTCTCATAGAACATGTCCTCAACTCCCTGTATCATCTTAGTTGTCATCCTCTGAACTGTTCTAATTTGTCAATGTTCTTCTGTAAATGCATTATGCAATACAGTACTCCACATGTGGTCTCACCAGTGCAGAGTAGGGTAGAGTAAGGACTTCGTATAACTTTGATACAATGCTTTTTCTAATGCAGCCCAGAGCTGTATTAACTTTTCTAACAGCAGTCTCATTTTTAGATTGTTCCTTTACTTTCTTAGACACATCTCCTTCTTACAATTTCTCCTTTGACATTAACACAGATGCTTCCTCCCTTATTGTACTATAATTGCTTTGATGCTACAATGACTACAGCAAAGGGAACGTGTTCCTTCATCTTTTCAATCCACATGCCTAGGTTCCAACTTAATTTTTAAAAAAGAGAGAGAGAGATAGAAACAACCTTTTGATTGTACAGAGAAGTATACTGCAACTCCTATTGCATTGCAATTGAGTGGTCACAGTATGGGAAAAATCCAGCCTAAGCAGAAACCAAAGGGGTCTCCAGTGGGAGTTGTAAGGGTAAAACAGAAGAGTCCTGGTGGAAGAGGTGGGGAAAACATGGTGGCCAAGAGTCTTTACTGGATTTCATTGTTTTTAAGAGCCATCTGGGGGGGGGGGGGGAGGAAGGAAACACCTGATTAGCTGAGAACACAGCAACCCAGCAGCCCAGGATACAGAATGAATAAAATCAAATGCATCCCAGGCTATAGAATGAATAAAATCAAATGCAGTAACCTAATTGCTTGGAAGGGCTTGAGATTGCCCAAGCTGGAAAAACAGTTCTTTCAAAGCAGAGCTTCAAAATGGGGCTGGATCTGTGATGGTCTGGGGATGAACAGAAGATGATTGTCCATCCTCTATTCAAGAATTGGTGGGTGGCTATACTGGCAACAGGATAAGCAGAAAGAAATATCTGGCCATAGTTGCAACATTGGTACTGCCACAGTTAACAAATACATGCTCTCCCATTTATACTTCTAAGAATCTCTCTATCTAAATCTCATGAGCATCCTTAAAAAATAAAATGGCAGGTAGCTATAGGCCACCACTTGAAACATGCCACCTGCTCAGTGAAAAGTAAGCTAGATGAAATGGAGGGAAGTTATTTTAACTAATTTGCTTTCTATAAATAAGTATTTTATGACTGGCTACCTTGGTAGTCACTGTAAGTAGTCAGATATTCTAAATATTACTAAATACTCTTACCCCAAATATAGTCTATTTCTCTATCTAACTGATATTGAAGACTTACAGCTTTTTTCAAATATCTATTTCTCCAAAAGTTCTTGATAATTATCTTTTTTTCTAGATTTATTTTTTTTAAAAAAATAAATATTCCTTTATAATCTAAATCCTATTCTCCCAAGTCCCGTTTCTTAACGAGACAATCACTGAACTATGGTGCCCAAAATGGAGCATAAAGTCTATACCCACACCATTTCTTACTATCTCTTTTTTTGAAACAGTTGCATCTGACCTTTCCTCATATAAAAAAGGGTGGCCAACCCTGAGGGTGGCTAGCACCTTGAAAATGCTCCCATATGTTAATGTCTTACTGATCATCAACATCTTGGAAGATATTATTTGTGTATGTGTTTGGTTTTTATTCTATTTTTATTCTATTTTATATTGTTTTTATGGTATTTTAATTAATATTTATTGCTGTTTTATTGTGAACCGCCCAGAGTCACTTTTTTGTGAGATGGGCGGTATCTAAATTTGAAATATAAATAAATAAATAAACATACTCCAAAAAACCAAAAAATATCTACATGCACCAAAGCAGATCCTCCCAGAAACTGGAATACAGTATTTCCATTTCAGTCATACATAATAAATATATATATTTATATGGTTTATTCTATTTTTACTGTATTTTTATATTGTTCTTATTGTATTTTAATTAATATTAATTGTTGTTTTATTGTGAACCGCCCAGAGTCACTTTTTCATGAGATGGGCAGTATCTAAATGTGAAACATAAATAAATAAATAAAACATACATACATACATACATACATACATACATACATACATAATATAAATATAAAATATAAATATAATTTATAAGAAATGTATAATAAATATAATTTATATTATATAAATATAATAACAAATATAAATTATTTATATTTTTACATCAAAAAGGGCAGTAGTAAAAGCCACTTGTTTTCATTATCTTAAAAAAAGAAAGAAAGAAACAGAAATTCCTCAAAGCTCTAATACAAGTTTGCTGTTTTTATTATTTATAATAGCTGTTCTATGAACCAAGCCAAATGAACTGACAGTCATAATTAGGTGTTTAAGAATTCACAAAATCCAAGATATTAATCCAAGCTGTCAACAATTCTTGGATTATTTCAATAGTCTGTAACAACCACAATTCAAAAAGAAGATAAGAATGAATGTTTCATACATGCATCAAATGACTACCCAAAAAAAAAAAATTTTTTTTTTTTAACAGCCAGTTCAGTCCACCAAGTGATTTGTGGAAAATAACAACTAACTATTCTATAGAAGAGAAAATTCACTTTTCCTGGCCAATACTGTTCCAAACAAAGGAAAGATTATGATGTGAATAGCCTCTTTCAAACCTAAATTATTATTTTTGAGGTGCTTTTTGTTCAGAAGCTGACCATTTACAGTCCAATCTATTCTTTAAACCTTCTCCACAAGGATTTAGCATGAAGGCAATTCAAGAGCAGAAGTAGTATGGAATCTATTGGACATCGACTACATTAAAATCATCTTAATATTTTCAAATGTTTCATGAATTCTGATGTTAAAAAACTACTTGGGCATTCCATATGGCTTCTAAAAACTAGATCATGCACTTATGCAGGAAGCATATGTGGTGCTTTGAAGAATGACATTACTTTAAAACTCAGTTCCAGGGCTGGGCAACCAGTGTCCTTCTAGGTATTACTAGCCTATTGCTCTAGCTTTCCTATCTATCATCCCAACTGGCTAGTAGTAATGGGAAGTACTGAGCAGGTATATGTTGTATTCCCCATAGGTACCATTTATATTTCTATACTTTTTTCTTTTTTCTTTTAAGTCCAACTATTCATGGACTGCTAAGTTTTGATATTTTATTCTACTCCAAGTCTCTTAAGTACAGCAGCTCTGCCTCTCCATAATTAATTAAGTTTAAGATGAGTTCAACAACAGCAACAAAACTTTATTTTAGTCATAGACCAGCCTAAAATACAAACAAAGATGAATTCACAGTTTCCTTATGTGTTCCAACAACAGCAATACAACTGGAACAACATTTAAGAAATATAGGCCAATTGCCTTGGCCTCTCCAAGTGTTTCTCCTTCCTAAACATAAAACAAGCAAGAAAAGAAAATGGCTAAAAAGAGCCAGGAGAACGCTTCCAAAGAATCTCTCCAACAGCAATATGGCTTTCATTGCTGTCATCTTGGACACAATTTGAAGAAGAAAGTTTGGAATAATTCTGTTTCCCAGTATTGAAAAAGAGGAACAATAATATAGTGCAATACACTGAAGCCCATTAGTTCAATAATGTCATATTCACATACACCCATTAAGAATGTATCTCCTAGAGTAAAGGAGGATACACTGCACTAGACAATAAGTAAGATGAAACCACAATAACAAGTGTTCGTGTATGGCAAGATTCAAAAAGTGTCTTTCTGGCCTTCAGAGTGTATGAGGCCAAAAGCGTTATGAATAAACCTGACACTTTAAGTCTTGCAGAAACTTAAGGTATCCACTTTATCCCTTAAAACCTCTACCTTCACTCAACATGTTGTGAAAAGCCTTTTGATATACCCTTCCAGCCGGCAGAAGTCACCCACTCCCAGTATATCTGAAATATCAATAGAAGTATACATTCTACTTAACCAAAGCAATAGCTCAGACTGATTTCTGCAAGAAATTAAAACATTAAAGAATGGCTTAACCTAAAGTTACTAAATACTTTCAAGCACCAATTCTTTATTTTTTAAAATATTTTTTAAGAATAGATATCTCATGTTATATATGTCATTTCCTTTTTGTCATGCCACATGGTCCTTAGGTTGCCCATCCTAATAGGTTAGTCCTACTTGTGAGAATTTCTCACACAGTTCCTGAGAAACTAGGTGATGAAGGCCAGATGTTAATAGAGAACATAAATAAATAAAAATCTATATAAGCATCTGTATCTGCATAAGAAAGCCCTCAGACTGCACGTTTCTTAACTTTTATTTTGTGACTGTCTTCTCTCAGAAGGGAGATGAAACCCTAACTGGTCTTCATTGTGCCACCAGAGAAATATAAGGAGAGGGTAAGAGAAAATGTAGCTAATTTAAACATGTTCAAGTCTTCAGGGTCAGATGCGTTGTATTCTGACATACTGAAGTAACAGGGTACTGAAGCAATAGCAGAATCACTCTGCTGTAATCTGTAAGGAATTCTGTAATCTGAGAATTCCTAGGGAACTGGTCAGATCTCAGAAGATTGGAGTCCAAATTTCATCCCCATTTACAAAAGGGAAAGTAGGAGGACCCAGGAAACTAAAGACCTGGGAGCTTGATGTATATTGGACAAAGTCTTCAAACAAATTACCAAAGAGCATGTTCGTGAGTTCTTTGATGGGCATGCTACAATTAACAGGCACAGCATGGGTTTATCAGAAACAAATCATGCCAGACTAACTTCTTTGATACAGTTACTATTTAGTAAATCAGGGAACACATAGAACTAAAGTACTTGGGCCCTAACAAAGCCTTCAAGAGGGTGCCTCCTGATATTCTCTTTCATAAAAAGTTAAAATATGAGCTAGTTAATACTATTACTAGATAGACTCATAGTTAGCTGAGTGATCACACTCCAAAACTATTCATTAATATCTGGAATATCTTACAGCTTAGTCCTGGTCCTTCGCTAGTCAACTGTTTTATCAATGTCTTGGAGGAAGGATCTGGGGAACACTTAGAAACTTTGCAAATGACCCAAAGTGGGGAGGAGTGGCTAAAAAAAGGCAGGGATAGCAAGATGGAATTGGAAAGTTGGAAACAGAACACAAGACAGAGTCACACACAGTGTGCTGTAACACATTTAATTGTCCTTGTGTGTGTATGTGTGTCCATGTGTTTTATTTTTAAAAATAAATTGCAGCCTCAACTGTAATAATTTTTGCCATAAATTTTTCTATTAAAATAAGTACTACGGATGTCCAAGCTGATGAGCTACAAATATTTTAGAGGGGAAGATAAAACTTAACCATTGAAAGCTATGAGCAAATCCTCAGTATTAAAAGGGCTGTTTCTCCATATGTGGCAAAGAAAGAAACAGGCAATTCTCTACAATTACCCACTTAACAAGTTGCACTTCTAGCCAACTGGTAGCAATCAGGCAAGATAATGAAGAGGGCAGGAAATCTAAAATTAGGTTTTACTACCTATAATGGAGGATTTATGGGATAATTTAATTGGCAGTCTTGGGATAGAAACCAGAGGAACAGGGTAAAAAATATATTTTTCAATGCAATCTGTAAACCTAAATGTAAACACATCTGCAAATCAATTTAAAGATGCAAAAAGAACTAAACTGATTTCTCCTTTTTCTTGTTAAGAAAAACATTGCAGTATTAATTGTTTCTAGTTGCAAACAATATCTTTAACATGTTGATTAACAAACAGCTTGTGACTAGCAGAAGCCTGTAATTTTATCCAATACTTTCATTAAATAAACCATGAAAGCACTAGCTCTACATTTTATAAATGACAAATGAATTGAATTCACCAAATAATAAGTAGTATAGTTTATTATTTCTGCTAAGCTCTTTTAAAATACTTTATAGTATTATTTATATGAAGTAATACTCTACTAGATGTTTTAAGAATATTAATGATCACTGAGGAACTATGAAGAGATTTTTTTTCAGTAATATATTGCATCATGTTCAGAGAAGAAACTTACAGTCCTCAAACAAATCAATCCAAGTTCTCAACCATCATGAAAATTATAACTATTATGGGTTTCATCTCCACAATAGACCTTGGCTGTTGACACATATGAGTGCTTTTAAAGATTGCAGGAATATTTCTACTTTGGGAAAGCAAGCCCTGAATTATATAGATATTATTCATAGTGGATTGGCCCTTTAAAAAAATACTCATTTATTTTGCGCTAGAAAAATCAGAAGTAAAATTGATTCAGGAAGGCAAATGTGATTTAGCAGATATTATCAAAACTGAAATTCATGAATTGAATCCAAGATCGAAGGATATAATTTATTCAAAAGAAACAGGTCAGACAAAAGGATGGAATGACATTTTTAGAAGCGAGTGTATTAATACACATGTATTAAAATCCTAACTAGTAGGGAATTGCTGACTGAAACAGTGTGCACTTTGAGAATAAGTGACCATGTTAACTTCAGGATACTAAATAAAAAGGAATTGGGAGTACAGACATATACACACACCAAATGTCAAGACAACCAATTTCAACAAGCTTACAGAAGTATTAAGTGGCTCTCTAGGGATGAAAATCCTCAAAAGGACCACAGGAGGGTTGGGAACTTCTGAAAAATAAGATAGCAGGTGTACAATTGAACGATATTGTACAATGAGGAAAAAATGGTGGAGCAGCCTTAGAAAATGTTATGGATGTATAAGGAGCATTCTACTGAGCTAAGAATTAAAAAGAGTATATACACAAAATGGAATCACCAAAAAGTTGTATCATCAAGTAGCTAATATTTGCAGAAAGAGACTCAGAAAGGCTAAAACACAACTTAGACTCACAAGGGAAGCTAAAAACAGCAAAAGGACTTTTTTGGCTATCTCAGTTGGAAAGGGAAGAAAAATGGTGTGGGTGGGTGGGCAGGTGGGTTGCTTGCAAACAAAAGTAAAATACCAGTGGGTAATGCGGGAAGGGCAGTGTTCCTCAATTCCTAGTCTGCTGCAGTCTTCTCCCCAAATAGGAACTGTGTTCAAATGGACCCAAATTACCCATGATTGGAACAAAGCAAAGTATGTAAAGAGATCACAAGGGAGTACCTGGTTACTATGAACAATTTTAAATATCCAGGACCAGACTAATTAACCCAAGTCTTGTAGGAGTTTGTGGATGTTACCTTGGAGTCCCTTCCTGAGATATTTGAAAAATCATGCAGTATGGGCTTATTTCTAGGGATTGGTGAAAGGTAAATATTCCTATTTCCAAAAAAAAGGGAGCAAAGAGGAACCAAATATGTACTGACCAGTACATTTAACATCAATACCAGGCAAAACTCTGGAACAGATTATTAAGCATTTAGGAAAGAATGCACAGCTTGGCAGCCACCAGTACAAAATATGGGAAAACAAACCATAAGATCCTTTTTTTGATAGAATGACCAGTACAATATAGTTGATTATTGAAATTAGGAAGATATTCTATATCTTGACTTCATAAAGTGTTCCACAGAGTTTCTCATCATATCCTTATAGAGAAATGGCAAAACATGGCCTGAACCATACTACTGATAGATAGCTACAGAGCTGATTCACAAACATACCCAATGAGTATACATTAATGGTTCTGTGTCAAACTGCAGAGAATTGTTCAGTAACATATCATACAGCTGTATCGTAGGACCTGTCCTTTTAAACATATTTATAAATGATTTGAATGAGGGTTTAGAAAATATTATTATCAAATTTGGAGATTACACAAACATTATACAAAGACAGGGGGATAGCAAACACCTCAGAAGATAGTCATGCATTTGGCTAGGAAAAAAACTGAAGGCATGAGTTTAGGATCATGAAAATATATTGGGCAATTATACATGAGGAAAAAAAACATCTGGGTGTCTTGGTGGATCAAAGATGAACATGAGCCAACAGTGTGATGCAGATACTTTAAAAAAGCAAATAAAATTCTAAGCTGCATCAATAGAAGCTTAGTGTGACAATCAAAATAAGTAATTGTTTCTCTATCCCAAGTTGGTCAGACAATACCTAGAATATTACAGCTATTTCTGGCATGGCATTTTAGGAAAGACATGAACAAACTGGAGCATATCTAGAGGTAAGCCACCAAGATGATAAAGCCTGGAAGGAAAAAGGTTGAGGAACAGTTGCATCTCCTGGGTAGGTTTAGCCTGGGGAAGAGAAGACTATAGGGAAATATACTAGCTAGACTGTCATGTAAAAAATGGTGCAGAAATGTTCAGAAATATTCTGGAAGTCTAGATAAGAAACAATGGATTTAAATCATGAAGTAGATTTCAGCTGGATATTCATTGGAAGTGTTTAATTAGAGACTGGACGGCCATCTGTGAGGGATATAGTGGTGGATTCTTGCACTGGAAGGGTGTTGGGCTAGATTACCTCCAAGGTACTTTCAACCTATACTTTTTATGTTTCTATGAAATGGTTAGTTGCAGACACAAATAATCAGAAAATTATTAAAATAAAATTCTATCATATTAATACAGGAGAAAGAAAAAGAAGCAGTCAGAATAGCCATTCCACTGCATTTGATGTATCTGATCAAAATTGTCCAAAAAACTATCAAGAATCAGTTTTTCACTAGCATCCGAAAGCATATAATGATGAGACTTTATGGCTTTGTGGGGTGGATATTCCAAAGCATCAGAACCACCACAGAAAAGTCCTTATTTCTTGTATTTACTTATAATGCCTTCTACTAGTTCTTATTTCTTGTACATACCTACAGAATTTTCTACAAAGACAAGAAACCTAGGTAGAATCTACAATCCAGACGCAAACTGCAACTTCTAAAGCCTTCTCCAATCATATTGCTGAAATTCAACTGTCTTCCATCAAAAATCATAGGCATTGTTTTCTGCCATGTTTATACAGAAAAGAGATCTTTTTTTAATGTCTTAGACTTACAGTTGGTCAATGGAAGGAACCGAAGTAGGATCCTAAGACCGCTTCGTCATGGTAGTATTGATGTGCTTTTTTCCAATTCTTATATCAGCCAAAAAAAAAAAAAAAAGAATCTGCTAGCATAAATTGCACTACCCCAATGGCCAAGGTCTATTTTGCTTTAGTGAAAGACCCAGTGATGAATGCTGTTGTTACATTTTAATGTGGAGCAGGTTAAGGAAAGTAGATGGTAGATTCCCCAGTTTCATTTTCCTTCCCACCAAGCATCACCTGTCAGAAAGAAAAGTAACACCTCTCCTTCACATGTACTAACATGGGGTTAGGCAATTTTGGATAGATGCCTTAGATAAAGGTTTAGCCAGAGTAAAGGTGCTCCACACCTGTTATCTGTCACTCAAGTTGTTGTTTTTTTTACACTTCTCTCCTTTTTTAAACACAGGTTTAGTGTTTTTCTGGAAGAATACTAGACCTGCTTCCCAAAATAACCTGACTGACAGGTCATAAGGATAATGGAGGGTTGCAAGAAACTTTGGGGTGCTTCCTCCTGCTTCTCCCAGTCACCCTCTACCCTACCACACTGCATACCTGTACATTGGGATGTCCCAAAAAACGAGTTGACAGGTCACAGCCATGGAGCTAAAAGGGAAAGACATAACTCTTTTCAGATTTACTTAGCTCCCTTCACCTGGGCTGCTGTAAGACTAGTATGGCTGGAAGGCTCTAGAAAGAATCAGAAACAGGACAAAAACTGGACAATGCATCATATGGAATTGACTGAGATTCCAGTTACAAGAGAAAAGTGATGCATATACTGTAATGTGTAAAGTATACGTAATGCGTATACTGTATCCCAAGTTGGTAAGGGTTTGAGTGGCCATGGCCAACAGCACCCAGAAGTGGTCCATGCAAAATAGCACCTCACCTCAAGTAATAAAAAGAAGTATGGCCACCCAAAACCCTTTCTCAGCAGAAGACCTGCAATGCACTTATTTTGGATTGAATCAGCAATACACAGCTGGCAGAACAGAACTCTGTTTCCAAGACCTTTTGTGCTATACAAGGCTCTGAAGTGAGCATTAGTCCTGGGTTTTTTTGTTTTTTTTTAAACAGAGGTTTATTGGTATATCCAAAGAACACTAAACAGGTGTCTAAAAGTTGTTAGTACTCCTTCAAAAGAACACTAACTCAACTAGCACTCTTTCTGAAGTGCCCATAAGGCTTATCTACATATATGATTTCGTGGAAGCCAAGTCTCTAGTCTCCCCAAAAGTTAAGGTCACAGCAGATGGTCATAGCAGATGGTGCCCAACAACTAGAGGGGATGAAATATACCTGCAGTAATCTAAAGTGGCTGATAGGAGCTAGGCACATGCCAGTCACTTACTATAACATCAATCTGTTCATCAAAAAAGCATAGTATATCATGTCTCTGGTAAAAATTGTACTGGGAGATTAGGGAAAACACTATTTCAAACTGGGCAGCTAAATACAATTTTAAACCATCACCACCACAAAAAACAAAAATACGGCAAAAATACAGCAGTGTTTATACAATTAAAAAATGCTCTACATACACTATAATGATTAAAATAAAATAAACATAACAAATGGGAAAAAGAAACCAATAAAAATCGATTTTACATCTATTGGTACTGATACAAAAGTAATTCAGTCCTTAAACTTGCCATTCAATCTAGACCACACAGAAACATATTGTTTCATCTTCTCATTGTTAACATACTGTATAGAGTCTTTTCAAAAATAGATAAGAGTAATATATTACATTCATTCCTTAATATGAAGATAAGTTTCTTTTCATTAATGTAAGTTTATTCACTTTGCAAAGCCCCAGGTTTGGTAGAGCCAAAGCTCTTCACAAAATGATAAATACTATATTGTAGGAATATAATTTAACATCACATTTACATGTTTATTTATTATATTTCTTTCTAATATTGTATTGACATATGCTGTATTTGAAATCAAAACAGAACTATGGCAGCACAAGACCAAATCATATGAGTTAAAGAACGTTCAAATATCTTACAATGCCAGCATAAAGAATGCAATGTCCAGCCTTTTTAAAACATTCTTTGAGAGGTCCAATAGGCATAAAATAATGTTTTCTGATAAATTAACTTCATTCTTAAATCATAAGAAGTAAATTTTACATTTTTAAACATTTGGACCATTGATTTTCCAAGATTGGATATTCCAAATCTTCGTTCCACAGTTCAAGTAATAACTACTGCTACTCTTCATTCTATTTTTTAAATTCCATATTAAGCTGAATTATTGGTTTCACTATAAGAACTGAATCTCTTAAAATTCCTAAGCTTACAGGAGCCTCTCTGGGCCATACTGCTTGCCAGTACATGTTTCAATTGTATATACTGCCAAGCAGAAGTATGAGTAAGTAATAATATCTCAAAATATTTAAAGCCATTATAAATAAACTAATTTAAGGTATTTATCCTTTGTTTGGCCCAAGTGATCCAGTAAAACATCTTCCTTGTTAACTTCAAATTTGGATTATTCCAAATCATCAATTTCTCATGTGATTCTGGATCAAAATTTAACCATTTATCTATTAGAGATCAAATATGTCTAGCAACCTTCAAGACTGGAAAAAGACATCCCCGTTTACTATATTTAGACTCTGAAACTTGCCAAGATTTCAGAGGGGACACACTTTCTAGATATACTCAGAGGAAAATATTCTGAATAGTTCTTATTTGTGGAAAAATATAGATGTTAAAATATCAAAGATATTTGTGGGGTTTTGGTCTGCCATAAAAAAAATCATCATCAGTTTGACTTTCTGTACAAAGAACCTAATAAGCATTAACACTGGAAACCCTCTTAAAATATACATTAGTCCCGATGTAATATTAATTTCATTAATCTTACCCCATACTCAATGCACATTGAGGGCTCTAATACTGAAATGATATCTATACATTTAGACCTATTTAATTCAACATATGCCCCCCAAATTCAGTTTGAGGATAGCTGACTAACTATTCTTGAAGGATACCTCCCTATGATTCACCCTTCCTCTCAACGACAGTCCATGGTGAAGACCAGCATTTTTTTTTCCTGAATTGAAGTGGTATTTTCCCTCTTTTCAGGACACAAGGCTTACTATTTAAATGATTCTAGATCACTGGGACACACTACATGACCAGTTTTGCCCTGTTGTCAGATATACACAGCCAGATCTTTTTCAATGACATTCAAGCCTTCTACTGAAAACTGAACTCATGGACCATTGCATGTTAGGTGACTATATATAGTACATTAGCTTTAGGAGCTATCCAGGTTCTGGTGCTCAGCGGTATTGTAGGTATTACATGAACTCACTTGCCATGCATGCAAGTCATCTACAGCCTGATTAGCTTGACAATGCTTCCTGTGTTTATACCAAGAGAAATAGTATATTCATTTATATAATAAAACACATCATTGGAATATATATCTGAATAGATGCCTCCATTCCCCATTCTCAGATTCATAGCAACTACTGTTGTAACAGACAGAAATAGAAACATTGAAGTGCTTATAGTATCCAACTTATGTGATACAATAGTATAAAATGATAAAGGTATATTTAGGATGAATAGAATTATATTCAACACATACTTTTTCAAAGGCCATGTTACATATTTGTGGAAAAATGGGTAAACATTTATTTATATTTCCTTTATGATGACTACTCACACATGTATATACTCACATACACTGAAGTGCTTAAGTTGCTGATTCTTCAGTTATTTATTTCATCACACTCTCCCTTGCACAGATAGTTTGTATTCAATTTCCTCCTAGTATTTCCTTTGAAAATAGTCTAGAAACTGTAACTGCCCAGATGTTGATGGAAGTACATTCTGCTAAGGTTCCTTTTAGCAATAATTGGTCTCTTTATAGGAACTAATCCCTATCATGATGGGAATAGGTGGAAAGGAGTTAAAATCTTTGTGGTTATTCCCAAATTAGATGAGTTCCCTTGCACTTTACTTTTAAATAACAAAGAGGCAAGAGGAAGTTGCTAGCTACATCTTTAAAATAATATCTAGTTTGATCCTCAACCACTGATTTAACTGAAAGAAGACTGATATGTATAGGAAATCCTACAACTATCTGCTCAAAAGTAACCCTCTCTGAAAAACCTACTTCTGAATAAGCATAATATCTCATTTAAATCCTTGTGGAGCTATGAAACTTTTAGACTCTGTATCCACCGATGATAGCATTTTCTTAAAATCTGTAAGCATGTGGCTTTTGTTGCAGCAGTTTCTAATTAACATTGACTTTGGATAAGTCACTTTGCATATTTTCAATTTCACATCATGGCAATTGCGCCCTCCCTCTTCAGTGTTTGGTGGTTGGAGTTCAGTGACTAATTTGAAGTCAATCTACAGTTGATTTACAACTGCAGCTTGCTCAAAACAGATGTAAATAAAATATTAATTCTGACTAAGTCAAAATGACTCACTTTACTTAAATTGGAGATCTTGAAAAGATGATATCATATGGCTTCTTCCACAAATAAGGTGCCCAAATTGTGCAAGGTTTTTTCCCCCCTTCTCCTTTTTTCAGTTTTCCAAGGAAAGGATCTTAGACATATGCCATTTTAGTAAAAGTTTAAAAGTCCATTGTGGTAAAAAAAATGACTATGTAAAAATGGCAACTTTTTATTTCACCACTTCATTCACTGCAAGTATTCTGAGTCATGTCTGCTTATTTCAGTGCTCAAAATAAGTCTTTATTACCCTTCATTCCTTTTTAGTTCTTCAGCACCAAAACAGGAATGAAACAGCTAGATGGAGCCTGTTCAGCTTCATGCATCATCAAGAGACTTGTTAGCCAAGCTGCTGTTGCAACATCTTCCCTACTGATGATGCTATAGGAGCTAAAAATCATAAGAATCACTATTCAGTTTCCCGAAGGACAGTTAACTGAATAAATAATCCTTTTATGAAAAAGTACTAGCCAATTATTTTATGACAGAGAAATTATTAAGAGATACCTCCTCTATATAAATTACATCACAGTAAAATGGATATATCCTTTGCATTTCTGTGATCTGTTTAAGTTAAAGTATTTTAAATGTCCATTCTATATCTATTTATATGTATTCCTATTTATTTGCACTTTGTATCTTTAGGTACGCCCGTCTTTCAAAAGAATTCATAAAGTGGCTCAGCATTAATTACATAAAAACCAAACATGTGGAAGTATGATAAAGCAATGCAACTATAGCATCAAGTGCAATAATATATCCAGTAATAATATGGTAACTGTGGTTATTAAAAAAAAAGTAGGGAGTTATATATACAATCATCATTCTGTCTATTCTTGCTTTTAATTAAGTAAATTTCCACCTAGAAAAGATCATGCCAAAACAAATGACTTAGATTGTACAACCTTATCTTATGTAAGTTTGTTGTACTCCATAGGTATTACTCTTGAGCGAAAATACTATTTTTATACAATTTGTACTTACCATCAGGCAATGTCTTCAAATTAAGCTGTAACAATATGTACTGACTGATGATCAGACTTATATCCCACATTCATTCAGAAGCCCAAAGCAGAGCCCATAGCCTTGCCTCTGTTATTGTTTCCCCACAACAATCACCCTATTAGGTAGGCTGGGCTGAAAGGCAGCAAGTGGCCCAAAGGCACCTAGTGAGCTTTGTCTCCTCCGATCCAAATATTATTCAGGCCCAACTCTGCTTGGTTTCCAAGCTCAGACCACGTCAGCCAAGTGCAACCGCTACTGAGACACATACCTACAATACTGCTCTAGAGCCCAGAGCAGGGTACAAAAGAACTAAAATGTTCTGCAACAATATAATTAAACAAACAATCAACAATAAAACCTCCAATCCTAAAGGACAATAAAAATACAAGAATTAAAACTTTAAAGTTTTTAAAATAACTAACCCAGCATGGCAATCTGTATAAGGTATGCACAACCAATTGATTACACTTCAAAGACAGAATTGTGGATTGATTGTATTCTTACATACATAATTAGAGTGCTTGGCGTTGACCACCTACATAATCCATTATGAAATTCCGATATCAAATGCATCTAAATTTCTCTTTAGATTTTTCTAGACAAGTAAAAAACAAATGATCAAAGCATGTTTTTCACCCAATCTGATACTTGTGGTGAAGTCCCTCAGCTCTTTCAGTTTTGTCTGCCTATAGTTACGTCATTTGCCAAAAGTGAGCATTCTGCTGAATGGGCATTCAAGTAATACAGGTGACTGCAAAGCAGGAATTCATCTTATATAAGGAAATGTTCCAAAGAATCTCCCAAACCTTGTCAACAAAATTATGTTGACTTCCTGATGAGACACTGGATTCTTGAATGATCTAAGCAGGATTTTGAGAAGGGAAGGATATTAACATGAATGCATTAAATTCAGAGTGGCAACACAGTCCCACATAGCCTTTTTAAGATTTTAGGAGGCCCAGAGCCCACTATTTATTTGAACTCATAATGTCTTCTCACTATATTTGTGTAAGGTAATCTTTTTTTCTGTTTTCTGGTGTGGCACAAAAGGAATGTGTAAAAAATATATATACTGAAATACATTTTGGAATTCTACTTTAATTAATTAGTTTGATTGGTTTTAGTTAGGCCTGTGTAAAGACTTGGGATGTGCACATTTCAAAGTGATTAAGAAAGTGTTTCATAACTTGTTTGTGTATACTCTGACATTCATTAAAGCAGGGTTTTTTTTTGTTCAGGCTTCTATGGTGAACTGAATTATTAATGTGATGAATCTTCCTGTTCTTCATCTAAGGAATTGGTTGGAGCCCAGCTACTACAATGCAATTTTCCTAATCTTTCCTTCTTTCCAGGCCTGTATACAGGCCCCACACACATGGATCTGACCGCAGGCATTTTCACCAGTACATCCCCAGCTCAGTAGCGACTGAAAGCAGGAGGCCCTGTGCATAAAGAGAGAGAAATAGATGATGATAACTTTCCCAAAGTAGCAGTAGTCACTATTGCTGGACCACAGTGCCCTTTGTGAATCCAGCAAGATTTACCACAGGCATCCTGAACTGTATTTTGGTTGTATTTTCTCATGTATTTATAGTAGATTGTTTTTATGTATTATGCAGCATACTGAAATCTCTGGTATATATATTTTTTATTTTATAGGCAATTGTCCATACCTAAAATGTTGAATAAAAGCATACCATCTGTTTGGGAGTCTGACAAAATTGCTTTATAAACCAGCTATTTAAAGAAGATTGCAATAAGCAACTGAGGCAAAAATCACACTCCTTAAATGCCAGTGAAATACAGCAAAAGAATAGATACATATAGACATAGTAAATATTGAATGAAGTATTTTAGATTTTTAAAAAATCATTTGATCTCTTGAAGTCATAGAAAAATTAGATAAAACTTCATGAGAATCAAGCCTGGATATTCTGTCATTTAAATTGGAAGACACTAATTTCAGAGAAGGGGTGCAACACTTATGGATCAGGACTTAATCCTTCTTCCCATGCTGGTTTCCTGGCTAAAATTCTATTTGCCCTTAGCACGATTGCCATGATTTGAATTACATCCGCCACGGCTGCACTGACAACTCAAAAAAAGAAAAATATAAACAGATTCAGTTACACTGCTCCCACCATCTCTCACTTCTTATGTGGTCACAGGTCACAGTTGAAAACTAAAATAGCAAGAGATTTTCATAGAGCCTCTCTAGGATTTTATCTCTCACTTCAAAGCAGGAACGTTTGGGCGACCCAGCTGATCAGAGGGAGTTACTTTAGCTTCAAGAGCCCCTGGGTGTTAGGAGTGAAACTATCTCCTTCAGGGTGAGTTGACAGGATCAGCTGCTTACATCAGGGTATATTTGCACAGCTTGCTAACCAACCTTGCCATGATTCAGTTAAGAACACTGTGAAAACAGAACCACTAGATTAGATAACTGGATTATGTCTCCTTTCTCCACTCCAAAAAAATTAGGCTTCTGATTTTTTTTCTGCACATACTGAATATAACAAAAAAAAATATAAAGATGGACATAATAGTGGCCTGTCATATATTGAAATAGTGAGAAGAAATTTTGTATCATAACTAAGATCTGAGTATTTCCAATTTTTAATATGAGTTTTCTACAGCAAAAACCTGGATTTGGATAATGAGACTTAAGTGCACATGAGTACATACAAATATACAAAGAAAGAGAAAGAGAGAAATAGCTGTTATTCCTATTGACATATAATAGAGCTGGTAAAATAGACAATATCTGAAAAAGCCAAAAAACTAGCCACTTGTATTTTTAAAGTAAATTCTGATAACAGTATTGATGAAGAGAGCAATGCAGCTGAAGAATGAGACCAGTGAAGATTATGTTCTATTGGGTTAAAATTCGTTAAATCCAGATTTAAGTATTTATTACTAATAGTGTGCTAAGTTGAGATGCAGATTTTTTGATAGGTTAAGACAATATTAGTGATGCCACCAAATTTCAAAATTATTCTGCTTTTAAGTAAAATACAGTAAGTTTATAATTTTTGAATGCCTACAAAGACCAGATTTCATTCCAGCAAACTTTTAATATATTCATAATGCAGACCAAGGTTGAGTTAATTATTTGTTATTTATTCTGCATAAGAGCTGTGTAGAGATCTAAATTTGAAGTAATTTGGAGTGTATGTGGGAGTGTGCATAATACCTGTGAGGGACAGTGATGTGAAACCATGAAAAGATGCAGCCACTTTAAGATGTTCTCAACATTTGCTACAAGCTTACCTAAATCACATTTTGTGCTCTGAATCACATTTTACCCTCTGAATACAAAGCCCTGCCATTTTCTTGTTCTACCATCTTTGCAGCTATCCAGATTTTATTTCTGTAATTATTTTTTCAAAGAAAATGATAAAAATCCCACTTGTAATGCATAAATATACAGAATGTTTTATAGCAACGCTGTTAGCTTGACACCTTTTATATTAGAAGCAGCAACTTGCCAAGACCTTCTAGAAGGTCTTAGAGACAGAAGAGGCACCTGCTACTTTCTCCATGTCATTCTGTTGGGCTGCTATGGTAAACAAAATGCATGGGATAAAAACCAGTCAGAATATGATGTGTTACAATCATCATATTACTTCAGCAAAATTCATAAGCAAATATTCAAAACCGTTTTAAAAATTTGTAACAAAGAACTTTTGTTTAGATTTATAATACACTACTGGATTTGTAAACCTACTGAGCATATTATGATTTATGACATGACATCATCAAAAAGTGATGAGTCCAAGTTTTGGAATAGGCAGAAACTTTATAATTGTTCTTCATACCGATGCCCCATGTTAAATTTAAAATTGCAATCCAGTTTATATTTACTTGGAAGGAGGCCCACTGTTTTCAGTAAAGTTTCTCCTTTCTAAAGACATTTAGGATTCAAGTCTTATTTACAGAACCACAGCAACATAGTTGTTATAAATTACTGGAGTATATGAAATAGTGTTCTTATTGCCAAAGAGTATATTACTCTCTAATATCTAATAATGACCAAGAAATATGTATATCATGTAACTATTCAGTTTGCCGTGACACAATGAACAAGGCTGGAAAAGAGTGTGAAGGGCCGTACTGGCGTTTGTCACTACTTTCCCACTGACAGCAGTTCCTTGATTTGTGCTGGAGGCCATTCCTGAAGTACACTCAATTTTCAGGAGCAACTTCTCAGTAGCATGGAGGGAAGTATAATTGTTAAAAAGAGCAAATTCAAAATTCCCATGTGCTTGCAGAATTTACTGTGTGGCCCTCTGGATCAGGGCCATAGTCTTGAAGCACAGTTCTCATTTTAGAATCAAGTTACATGGAAAACTTTCCTCTGGTGCAAGCAGACTTTAGAAGTAATTATTTCCAGTAAAAAATTATCCACTTAAAAAATAACACTAGCAAAGAAATTGTGTAGCATTGTAACTTTGAAAAAAGAAAAGGCTCTTAGGGTACAATGCCAAACACAGAAAATCCATCTGAAATTAATGAGAATTTTTGCTCTCATTCAAATAACAGTATGGATTTCAAAACTTTGGCAAAGTCACACAGCATTTATTCTAAGTCAATTTTTTTAAAATTCTTCACTCAATGTGAAAAATACAGAGATACTTTATTTTTGATTTTATGTATGGATAAATGACAATTAAATTCCTGAATATATTTGTGTACTGAAATAAAAAACATTCTGTTACTTTCAATGTTATATACTGTGTTTCGTGTTCCAATTTTTCAGACTATACACAAATCATAATATGAAAATAAAATGTTTTGTTGGCTTACAACAAAACTATCACAGCATTCTGTTTAGATATATACTACTTCACACATACCTTACCTACTTTTTAACTTACATTTATATTCAGCCAAGTTAGGCTGCCAGCTCTATTTACAATAGACTTACTATGCTACCAATAAGCATATTAACATTTCATTGCTCTCCTATTTTGTATTTTATGGAATGCCAAAAGAAATGTCCAATGAATTCTAGTGTACATCACTAACTGTTCTGTCTTTATTAGGAGTACATAATTAGGGTTGCAGGACACTGGACTCTGCAATATGGCCCTGCAGTGTTGGTACTGTTTAATTCCCTCACATAAAGGTATAGCACAAGGAAAAACATTACTGAATAAACAATAACCTATGAGCCATGAGACTCTGTATGAGGGAGAACAGATTGCAGCTCACCCCACCAAGATGGAGGGGCTATGGATTTTAAGTTCCACAGATCCAGGAACTAGTGTGTTTCATCTTTGGTTCTAGGTTGGGTGGCACTGCTCTGTTCAGGTTCTATGCACAGTCTGGGGTTCTTCCTGGACTCAAAGCTCCTACTTAAACAGCAGGTGGAAGGGGGGCCTTTGCACAACTGCATCTTGTGTATCAGCTGTGCCCATTCTTGGACTAGAAGGACTTGCTCATGGTCACTCATGCATTAGACAACTCCCAATTGGACTATTGTGATGTACTGTACATGGGCTGCCCCTGAATACCATCTAGAAGCTTCAGTTGGTCCAGAATGTAGCAGTGTGGATAATTATGTGTGCACTTTTTATGCCCGTGTGACATTGCTACTCCACAAGCTGCACTGGCTCCCAATAGGCTTCCAGGTGCAATTCAAGGTGTTAGTTATCACCTTTACAGCCCTACATAACATGGGACTGGGCTAGTTGTGACTGCCTTCTCCTAAGAACATCTGCCTGCCCCACACACTGTCATAAGGAGCGTATGCTCCAGGTTTCCTCTTTTAAACATTGCCATCTTATGGGATCTAGAAAATATGCCTTTTTGGCGCTCCTGTGCTTGGAACAATCTCCCCACTCCCCCCACCCATCCCAATATATGACAGGCCCCAACTCTGCTTGCCTTTAGAAAAGCCATTAAGACCTGACTTCCCACACAATCTTTGGGACCAGTTGAGTGAAGTCCCCTTTTGGTGGTTTAATTATCCTGTTTGTGGGCCGTGTTACATTTTATATTTTATAAACTGGTTCTTTTTCAATGTTGTATGGTTTTGTAATTGTTTACTTTTGCTGTACACTGCTCAGAGTCATTGACTGAGGTGTGCTACCTTGCAAATGTATTCAATAAATAAACAAATGAATAACCTATTGATAAACCACAGTAAAATTGTACTATACACTGGAAATTTTCTACTGATTTTTTATTTTATAAGAGTTAAAAACTAAATTTGCAAGTACAAAAAATCCTATTAAAAGCATTATTTAAATATTTGAAGTCAATGGTTCATATGCCACAATGATTGTGTCTAGTCCTGCAAACATTCCATAGTGTAATGTCTATAAGAAGAGAGCTTCACATATTTTCAGGATTGAAAATGTATATAATCAAGGATGCAATTCTTAACTTGCTTAGCCTAGGATCGCCATATAGATTCAAAAGATTTTGAAAAACAGAGTCCTGGAATCCACATTTGAAGGTTCATAATATGGAATGGGATTTTTGTGTGCATGATAATGTTTTAAATTTATATTGAATTTATATTGAAATCTGCAATTCATTTCAGTAAAGTCCTTTTTAACTAAAAACTGTAGTTCTCTGAATCAACCAACTCAAACAGTTCATAATGTAGAATTCAATAACTACTACGTGTTACTATAACATGTAAATAACAAAAAGATATTCAAATATTATATTTTTAAAATAGTGCTGACTCAAAATTCTCAAATAGGACTTATATTTCCTTGATTTTGAGTCTGTTGGCTAAAAAACCAAGATTAGGGCAATTCTCATCTTACTTTCCTGTGCTGCTGCCAATTTTCTGACAGCATGAATTCTTCAGGCTAGTTGCTGACTAGTAGGCATTTTTTTCCCTAGATGGTAGGCAGTAACCAACAGCTACTGACAGGAACAACTCTCCGTATAGCTTCAATTAAGGTTCTTTCCATTCAGTTTGCATTGAAAAAAATTACTGAAATACTCCACCATATCTTGGCAACAAAATAGAGATTTTGAAACCCTTTTTTTTTTTTTTTTTGGTGTTGAACTTCATAAAATTTTAAGACTGGAAAACTTGCCTGAATAACTGGTCAGTTGATGTATTTTGAGCAATATTAACTATTAAATGTCCAATTTTATTTTAAAATACTGGGGGAGAGCGACTGGAGAATGAGCTCTTGTACTAAGTATCATTTCTTGCTCCATCTATATTGACTACAAGTACAGCACTGCTTAAAAGTTTGTGAATCTTTTTAAATTTTCAATATTTCTGCATAAATATGACTTAAAATGCCATCTGTTTTCCACACAAGTCCTAGATGAAGAGAACCCAATTAAACAAAAGATATATTTGTTAATTTATTTATTGAGGAAAATGATCCCAAGCTACATATTTCTGTGTGGCAAAAATATGTGATTCTCTAAGATTATCAGTTCATTTGAAGGGGAAATTAGAGTCAGGTGTTTCAATCAATGGGGTGATGATCCGGTGGGAGTGTGGGAGGTCCTGCCTTATTTAAAGAACAGAAATCTGGGTGTTCACTATTAAAGTATGATCTTCACAACACAGGTATGTGGAAGTGTGTCATGGCTTGAACAAAGGAGATTTCTGAAGACCTCTGAAAAACAGTCGTTGATGCTCACCAGGTTAAAAAACTATTTCCAAAGAGTTTGGACTCCACCAGTCCACTGTCAGGCTGAAGATGTACAAATGAAGGCAATCCAACACCATTATTACTTTCTCTTGGAGTGGTCAACCAACCAAGACCACACCAAGAGCAAGGTGTATAATACTCCAGGAGGTCCCAAAGAACCCTAGGGTAATGTTTTAGGGTAAAGGGTACTTTACTTAAGGGTAAAAGAACACTCTTGCGTTGGTGAATGTCAGTGTTCATGAGACCATCAGCAGGAGAACACTTAACAACAATGGTGTGCATGGCAGGGTTGCAAGGAGAACATTGCTGCCTGACTACACTTTGCAAAAGACCACGTGGATAAGCCAGAAGGCTATTGGAAGAATGTTCTGTGGATGGATGAGAGCAAAATAGAACTTTTGCCTTGAATGAAAAGTGTTATGCTTGGCAAAAACACTGCATTCCACCATACAAACCTTATCCCTTCTGTGAAACATGACGGTTGGTTGCAGTATCATGGTTTGAGCCTGCTTTGTTGCCTCTGGACCAGGATAACTTGCCATCATTGATGTAGCTATGAATTCTGAATTGTACCAGCAACTTCTACAGGAAAATGTCAGACTATCTGTCCATCAACTGAAGCTCAAGAGAAAGTGGGTCATGAAGCAAGAGAATGACCCAAAACACACAAGTCATATAACCAAAGAATGATTGAAGTAGAAAAAAGTAAATGTTTTGGAATGGCCAAGTCAAAGTCCTGACCTTAATCCTATAGAAATGTTGTTGAAGGACCTGAAGTGGGCAGTTCATGCAAGGAAGCCTACCAACATCTCTGAGTTGAAGCTGTTCTGTAAGGAAGAGTCAGCTAAAATTCTTCCAAACCGATGTGCAGGAATGATTAACAGTTATTAGAAATGTTTAGTTGCAGTTATTGCTGCCCAAGGGGGCACACCAGCTACTGAGAACAAAGGTTCACATACTTTTGCCACACACCAATATGTAGCTTTGGATATTTTTCTTCAATAAATAAATGAACAAGTATAGATATATTTTTACTTATCTCTTTAATTGGATTCTCTATCTAGTTTTAGGACTTATGTGGAGAACAGATCACGCTTTAGGCCATATTTATGCAGAAATATTGAAAATTCAAAAGGGTTCACTCACTTTTAAGCACCACTGTATATTATACTTTCAAAATCAGGTAACATCAGTTATTCCTACAGAAAGAGAAACATTCTTAACAATCTCATTTTACAATGGAATTATATCGCATTTCTGCTTCAGTGTTCATATCATCACAAATTAAGAGCTTCCAAAAATAAACAAACTCTTTTAATAAGATAACATTTTTGTAGAACTAAAAGAAAGGGAATTATTTAGAAAATAATCTGATGTGTTGTATAAATTATATACTTGGAATACTTAAAACAATGTCATAATCAGTATGATTGGAGATAATTTAGATGAATTTAGATAATTTAGTTAACAAATCATATTTTGAACCTGTAATTTAACCAATTAACTGACTGCATTAATTAATCTTTTCAGCCTTTAACATAAAACAAGTTTTCAATCAAAATATAAATAAAGAACTTTTTGACAAACTGAGTTTTGTTTTATAATATGTCACTCTATGTAGTGTAGTTAACCACCAGAAAAATTAAACAAAACCTCTTTTCAAAGTAGTTCAGCTGGGGAGATCTGAAATTCTTAGTGATTAAATCTCCTAGAGTTGTGACTGCAATTAAGGTGGCCTACAAGTTTGATTCAATAAATAAAGACAAAAACAAAAATCACAATCACAAAAAATAACTAAATTCTCAGATAACAAAACAAATTACAAGTAGACTTAACAGTAACAGATCATTATATAATCTTTGCCATATCTAATCATATGTAGTACTACAAAATCTGTTTCAATTTGAGATGAAAGTTATTCAAAAGTGTAACTTTTTAAAAGCTTGTTGAACTTTTGCTCCATGAAAAGCCCCCCCCCCCCCAAATAGCCCCAAAACATCTAGTTTGCTGGCTATTACTTATTTCAGTTTTAGGTTACACACATGGACACATATTCCACTGAAGTCAGTGGAGCTTACTTAATATATATAGAATTAGTTTATAACAGCTGTCTTGTTTCTTAGAATTACCCATTTTAATGCCTTAACACCGAGAAAAGATAGATTTTCTTTCTGGAGCTAGAAATGAAAGTATTGTTGCGGTATTCTAACTTAAGTCAATAACAGTATATTCTCGTACCAGGTAAAAACATTCTAATGGAATGTCTCTTTATTTGAACTCAAAGCATCCTTTGTTCTCTTTGCTTCAAACAAACCAGAGCTGTGTGCTTATAGGGTTAAAACTAAGGAATGTGACAGTTCTCCATGTGCAGTCTATAGACCTAACTTTTCCACTTTCCCTAGTGGGACTCTAAATTACATGAGAACAATGCAGCTCACAAACTACTATTCTGGCAATCAAAGTTTTGTTAATTTCACATAATGTTATTTACACCAGGATGATTTCTATTATTATTTTAAAAGTAGCACTTAACTGTGTTATAGGTTTCTACTGAACACAATTAGAAATAGGCTTTTGCTGGTTTTACTACATACTGAGAGTTATCTAATGAACTGATGATTTATGCTTGACAATCTGCTGCTCTCATAAATTAATTTCCTGAATCAGAGAATGGCATTTGAACATCTATCAGTCTAAAGCCGAGTCTTATCCATTGTATTATTTCAAACCCTTTGACTAAAAGACTAAACTAAAAGCCTGGATAGTGATCAATCAAATTAAAACTGTACCAAATAATTAAATTATGCATTATGCATATGTTTGTGTGCATGTAGACATATGTCTGCACATGAATGCTAAATAAATGTATATGTTAGGACTGAATAGATGAAATTTAAGTGGCAAAAGAATACAATTTAATATTTCAAATAAAATGCAGCATCCTTTATAACAATAAATAAACAAAAAGTATGAAAATCAAGGGGAAAAGTCAAGCAGAACTGTGACAAGTGAAGGTAAATATCCATACTGGGTTACTAGAGAATAACTTAAGAATGAGTTTTTAAAAAGATAGACTTCATTGAACTAAGTCAATAAAGATGCATGGCTAAAAAAAAAAAAGGGGGTGGGGCATCAGGGGAAATAATGGGAAAGCCCAGGTAGTAATTTCAGAACTGCTGGATAGCAAATTAAATGTGTAAAAGGACAGCTGTTTTTCACAGCTGTCTTGAGTATGACCTAAACAGGGCACTGCTTGTTTTCATAACTATGTACAGATGAATTTAGGAAAAAAATACATTTCACAGGTAACTTCTAGAAAGTGCTTGAACAAGTCAGTTGCCAAGAAAAACAGGGGCAGGCAATCTGATTAAAAGAAGTCTATGCTACTGAAGAGTATAACCTTTGTATTACAGAATACCAGACAAAGCTGACTACGGTGGAATAGTCTGACGCAATAACATAAAGAACTCCCTTGCTCAGTTTTCATAATCTATGGACTATCAGCTATTTCAATGTACTGTATCTCTGTTCTTGTCTTTTCTATTTCTTTCGGAATATTCACCTTTTCTTTCAGTCAACACCATAGCAAATGGCTCTTCTCTACCACACGCACACATAAGTGGCTTGTTTTATTCCAGTTGCGAGGTTTTCATAGTAGCACTTTAAACTGCTCGAGAACTGTAGTTCACCGGCCTATATTCCCAGTGTTAAGAATTCAGTTTCACAGAAGAAGAGCATCTGCCACGGGCCACGGAGTTTCTACGGAGCACTTCTCTCGAATAAAGATACCCTCTCCAGCTCATTCCTGAAAAGTCCAGACAAGCGTCCATCCTGACGGGGTCTCCTTCCCCCCAGCTGAAGCCTCCCATATCTCGGTGGCTGCCCAGGCACCCAAACGCAGGCCAACTTCAACGTCGTGTGATCCAAGGCGTCGGGGTACTCCCGAAAAGGCGGGAGAGCCACTTCGCAGGACCGTCGTCACCCAGTTACCCGCCGAGCTCAGTTCGCTGCCCCCCACCTTGTGACCCTTCGCTTAGCTTCTCAGAGGCTGAGAGACCTCGAGCCACGAGAAGACCCACACCCACCTGCTGGCCGACCTACCGCTGTCGCCTCCCCCTCCCCAGACATCTGCCTCTGGGAACTTACCTCCTCCAAGCGGAGGGAGCGCGCTGCCCCGGCCCAGGTATGGTGTCGGCACCGGAATGAAGGGAGGCTGCCGGTGGGTTCGTGGCCGCCTCTCGCCGGGTGCAACGATTCCCTTACATTAAGATTTAGCTGCGGGCGGCGAGGGCTCCGGTCCCCGAGAGGCGCTTCCCGCCTCTAAGCATGGCTGGCGAGCGCAACGCCGCGCCCCCCCTCAACGCCGAAGTCCAGCTCTCCAGCAGGGGCGGCCGGTCAGGCATCCAGAGGCGAAGAAGATGAGGGCACGCCACACGCGTGAGACAGCGGAGGCGCCTGTGTTTACTCAGCGTAGGCTGCGTGTGGGTGCGAGCCGGCTCCATTCAAATCCACGAGAGTTTGGCCATTGGCTTCAGTGGGAGGTGCCTGGTGCACCCAGAAGCTGACGGGCTCTCAGTCCCCACCATTCCTGTGGCTGGAGAGGGGAAGGGGCTCGAGCGCAGCGTCGTGACTGACTCACACGTGGGAGCGGGTGCCACTGGCAGGCAAGAGATCTTTTAAGGTGTGTGTTCTAATTAATTAGTTCCGGGAATATGAAAATGAACACCATCCTTTAAAAAAAACAACCACCTCTCATCGGCGCAGATTACCTTTAAAATCCTTTTTGTCGGAAGAGAAAGTAAGAAGCAAAAGTGAGGTCCTCAGCTCTTCGACTGCTAACGAAGTCCGGAGTGAAGAAAGGAGACGTCTCAAGAAGCTTCAGAAGACTCCCAGATCTAGACACCGAGCTTCTCTTCCTGCAGACCTCAGAGCAGGAACGGTCGAAAAGCAAGGACTACGAGACTGCGGAGGCGGACGCTGGACAGCACATCAGCTTCTGGTGCTAATTCGCACCGACGAAAAACTAAACCCTAGTGGACGCCCAGCCTTCGGACTGACGGCTTAGGATCACGCTGACGGAACACGAGCACCGGTCAAACCCGGATAAATGTTCGGGAACGGGCTGCGGCATAGAAAGAGATTCAGTTTGCTCCCTCGTTTCAGATCTAACGAAATATGCCGGCAGTATGCAGAGGAAGCTCGATTTGTAAACTGCGAATTTCGGCAGCGTGAAAGCCTGGAATCGGACAGACTTTTAACAGCCACCCTTCCAAAAACTATAATACTGTATTTAGAAAGGAGGGGGAGAGGGAGGGCTTACCGTGCTCCCTCTTGTCCCACGTTGGTTCCCATTGAATTTGCTTGGCAGAAAACCTTTGTTCAACAAGTCTTATTCGTTTGTTGCTGCCTCCGCTCCTGGGCTGAAAACTACTTTTTCCCCCCTTTCAGCTCTGAGATCCCAGATTTCCTACTGAGATACAGCTGAGGGCCAGCATGCCAAGGAGAAACTTGACTACTTTAATTAAAAAATAATAATAATAATGACTGAAAGCGTCTTAGCATTTTTTTCTGCAAAAAAAAAAGCAGCACATTTATATAATGTATTAATTGGTTGCTATTAATGCACTTTTCTTGAGCATAGCGCACAGAAGTCTGATTGTGAGTAAGGAGTGTTTTCAATGAAAGTAGAGTTATTTTAGCTGCAGACGTGTTTACATTTCTGTGGTTTAGTCTATAACTTTCTCTTTTTCTTGCTTCAGAATTCTGCTCCATGAAGCAAAGCCCTTAGCTCCCAGACATTCCAAAAGTCTGCCAAAATAACAGAAAAAAATGATTTTTTTTTTTTTAAAAACCTACACACACACACAAAGACCCCCAAGTCTGGGTCAGGGGGATAACTATATGCCCCTTTCCTCTTTCTTCTGTTAAAAAAGCTTCGGGGCTTCATTTCCTGTTTCTAAGGGGTGGGATGGGGGAATACAACAGGTCTATTAATAGTGATTTTAGATGCTCTCTAAACCAGGTCTAATGCTAATGATAGCAGCTGACAAATCTACCTTTGGACAATAGCATATTCTATAAAGAAAAAAAATATGAATGTACTCTTTCTATTTTTCTTGTGGCATGAGCTGTTTATTGTGCCCAAGGATGGACCTGAGACACCTGTAACAGGCTTCTGAACTGTGAATTTGCACTGGCAATATTGAGAAAATCCTTGTTAAGTACTGCTGTAGTTCTGTAACATGCAAAATTTCATGATTCACTATTTTCAACTTACCATATTACAAAAACTGGATGAAAATCTTATATACTTTATCTTATCACAGCTACTAGCTTAAATAGCCTCTCACTTCCTTGATGAAATTTACAATATAGGAAGAAAAGCTTTGCAACCAGTAACAGCAATCTTCAACTAACTTTTTGAAATACAAATCCATCTGCCATAGAAGAGCTGTTTTTAGCCCCTGGTGTGTTCTTACCACTACATTGGGGCATGGTATAGAAGAGTATGGCAATAGCCTTGAAGAAAGTTTTATTGCCCAACCTGGGGCCTTGGGTGTGTGGTTCAATGTTTCTCAGAGTTATGTTATTTGTGTTGGTTGGGTTTTTTTTATCTTGGCTGCTATATATGTTATTTATTATTTTGTTGTGATACTTTTATTTTTATTTATTGTTAGGCAACCAGTCATGTATTTGAGATGGGTGGTTGTATAAATTAAATATTTATTGAATAAATAATTAAATAAGGAATATGTGAAGCATTAAGGAATCATCAACTTAGCCCTGGTAAGGAAAGGGGGTGAGAAAGAAGCTCAAGATAACCTCACCTTGATTCTGTTTGGTATAAGAGGAGGCAAAGAGAAATTCTGACAGGCCTTCAAGATTCTGTTATTATATCCAACTCAGTGGAGTTCCAATTATCTGTTTTCTGACCTAGCCTATGTTGAAGGTCTGACATGTAGGGAGGCAGGATGAATCCTAGGTGCATGATCCTACATTCTACTTGAATCTGATTACATTTCTTTCTCTTTTAACTGTGTTTAATCACTATAATCTGGAGAGCATTGTTTTACTTTTTTTAACTGTTTGATTTTACTTTTGGTTTTAATTTATACATGCTTTCAAGCACTTTAGGTCTACTCACAGCAATCCTGAATTTTGCAAATTTTACCTTCAGATGTTATCCATTGTGTTTCATCACTGCTTTCTCAATATCTTGCATACCAAACTGGCATGGAGAAGTCACTAATGTCAGTCTGGCTACTCATTTCCATATATAAGGATAATAGATAGCAGGACTGGAAGGATTCCTTCACCATTAAATCTGCTGCCAGTCAGAATAGATACAACAATGAAGGCAAAAATGAAGGCAAATTATTAACCTTATCAGATTTGCATCAATTTCCAATTTTCTACATTAGATTCAAGAAACACTCCACATTTCTACATTCTCTTAACTAATCCCTCTGTCTCAAAACTGCTTCTTCATTTTCACATGCTTTATATCAAATGCCCCCCTAGCTGTGAAACATTGTGCCTTGATAATTATTTTCTTAACCATGAGATATTGAGGTATTAAGGGATCTGATTCACCTAACAGAATCGTATTCTTGGTATTGGGTTAAAAGTAGGCAACTTTAACTGACATCTTCAGTGATAAAGTACGTGATAAAGTGATAAGAAAATAAGACTCATACAATGCATTTTCATATATCTGTGTGGCTTTCAAAATACTGTGGAAAACTGAAATTCAAATTAATTTATGAAATTCCAATGGTAGATAGATAGACAGACAGACAGACAGAAGGCAAAACAGTGAAGAGTCAAAATCAACTTGAGGGTTTCTTTTTTATTTTTATGATGATTATGGGATATTCATGGTTCAGTTGAACTATTCTGTTATGTTCTTGAAAACTGTTCACTTGATGGAGGAAGAAGTCCTAAGGTATCCACAAGGAAGCACAACAGCACTACCTCTATAACATTAGGACTTTAGAAGCTCCCACCAAATAATCAGGTTTCTATTTCCTTTCTTCTTACTCATGGCTCATCCATCCCTATATCAGGGAAACATATGCCCCTTTCCTCTACAAAAAGAAGAAAACTGCTCTAGAATTTTTTGCCACTTGCCTATCAGTCTCCTCTCCCAATAATGGTTTGGAGATGGAAAAAATAAACCACAAACATATTATTTGTTAGTATCTTCCATATTTATCTTGTTGAAGGCACTTTCATTCCATTCCATTTTGTTTAAATGTCTCATTTAAAGAGACCTCAAACAAGGACACTCTGACTGCTAGGTGCTTTCCCCCCAACAAGGTCTGCAGTATCTGTGTGTATCAAGATTTCACCCCTAAAGAATTATCATCATCAAGCACTCTTTTGAAACAAATAAAAGGAAAAAACTCTCTTTAGAAGATGTTTTATATTAATTTAAGTACTCGTGGCTGGATAACGTCAGGCTCTCTCTCAATGAAATGTCCTGTGTGGGCTGCCACACCTGCTAAATATAACCCCTCTTTCTTTTGAAATTCTATAAAGCAACCTTTAAAGATTTACACCCTCCAATCTGGAGATTTAATTGCTTCGTTTATAGTTTTTTTAAAAGGCCTTGTAAATATCAGAATTTTGGATATTTTAAAGATGAAGTAGCTGTTCATTGAGGATGTGAGAACTGAAATTTGAAGCAATTCACTAGGTTAAAAAGAGCATTGATTCAGTTATGAAAGGGGCATCAAGAGAGCTTCTGCTTCTTATTCTGCAAGTTTTCAGAGCATACATTTCTTGTCCTGATTTTATGGCTTTCATATTTCCAATATGAAAATAAGTAGCCCAGTGTATGCTAGTGAGGAAGTAAATGATTCCATTTTAGATACATAATGGAAAATGATTACCATATTAATAGACTTTAATTTACACTACTCATAAATCCAGCATCAAGGTTCCCCAGATCAATTTGACAACAAAAAGTAGGACAATACCAGAAAGCAGCTGATAGCCTTTCTTAACAAAAACCTAGGATAATCAGAAAACGATCTATTGATTAGATTAATATATAGAAAAACAAAATGATACTCATAAACAATAAGTGTCATCTTAGAATCAGACCTTTTTGAAGTTTGATGCATTCCAGCATTGGCTAGATATTGTCATTTGAATGTCAGGTGTCTGTCCAGCAGCAAGCAGAAGATATAAACCTATGTTGGAGGACTTAGTAAAACATTTCTAAGTGCAGGAATACCAATCTGCTACACAGAAAGTTAACTTCCTTTAGTCCAATTGTTTACAAATGAACATTACATAACAGAACAAGAAATGAATAAAATAAGGTAACATTTCCAGTGAATCCAATGGGTACATATTCACAAAGGAAGAAGCCCATAATGTCTTTATATGATTGATTGTTCTGACCTTTACTTTTTCCAGTCAGGAGGCACAACTGGGGGATCCAGTTTTTTCCACAAATCAAACATTGAGAGGAGAGGATTTGATTTGATTGAAAAGAGAGAGTTTGGTCAAATAAAATGTGTTCTAATCAATCTCCCTCTACTGCAAACAGTTAACAAATGCTGTCTTAATAAAGACCAGAAGCCTTCATTCTCTAAAATGTTAGCACAGACTTGTCTTCTGACTCCAAGGAAGCCGAAAGGTCACATCCTCAAGTTGGGAGGGCATCAGCCAGGACGGCACAGGAAGATGCTGAAATTTCTCCCTGAGTATGGCAGTTTGTATTGCCTCCTGTTCTGTGTCTTCCTTGGAGTTACACAGGGGACTAGGTCTGAGCATTGTGGCAGACTGAGTAACATCACACATTTGCTATACTGATCATAACTATGATTTCTTTTCTATGTTTCACAGCAGGCCCTAAACTGAGGTTTAATTTTTTTATTATGTAAATCATTTTCTGCTATTTGCCATCTAGTCATGTTTTATTGAATACAGCATTTTAGAGAATCAGATAATTTGAGCAGAGAAGGCATCTGGTAGTGATCAAGTACATTCCCTATATGTCCTTTAGAACATGAGGTAAGATCAACAGGCAACTTTTCCAGAGACTTTAGAAAACTCATTGTCTCCAAGATGGATCACTGTAATAGGTTATCTACTCCTAAAGTAGTTAGTCCCTGTTGGTGTTCTAAAACTTTTTTTTTTTTTTATCCACTCAATGATGTCCGATTCTCTGTCTCTGCAGTTTTCTTGGCAAGGTTTTTCAGAAGTGGTTTTCCATTGCCTTCTTCCTAGGGCTGAGAGAAAGTGACTCGCTGAAGGTCACCCAACTGGCTTTGTGCCTAGGCGGGACTAGAACTCAAATCTAAGTAGGTGTTAATCTGTAAATGACAAAGAACTATATCAGTTTCTTACTTTCCCCTGCCAATATATCTACAGCATGATCTATACAGTTGTACCCATTCCTAGATCAGAGGGACCTAATCACTGTCACTCATGCCCTGGTCACCTCCCATTTGGATTTCTGTAATGTGCTGTACATGGGGCTGCCCTTGAAGAGTATCTGGGAGCTTCAGCTGGTGCAAAATGCAGCAGCGTGGGCAGTTGTGTGTGCCGCTAGGGCAGTACTTGTTACACCTCTGCTTCGCGAGCTGTACTGGTTGCCAATTTGCTTCCAGGTCCAATTCAAGGTGCTGGTTTTGACCTTTAAAGCCCTTCATGGCATGGGGCTGGGTTACCTGAGGGACCGCCTCTCCCCAATTACATCTGTCCATTCCATCTGATCTGGCAGAGAAGACATGCTGCAGATCCCGCCTGCTAGAGTATTACATTTGGCAGGCCTTCTCTGCTGTGGCGCCCACCTTGTGGAACCTTCTCCCCCCAGAAGTGAGATTAGCTCCATCCCTCTTAACATTCTGTAAGTCCCTCAAGACCTGGCTATGTGATCAGGCCTGGGGTTCCCAGGGGACCAGGGAGATTTTATGATGGCTCCCTTATTAATTTTATCCCCTCCTGTTTTTGTGTGTTTTTACTGTTTTTTATGTGTAATTGTTTTTATGTATTTATTTTTTAATTGTTGTACGCCGCCCAGAGTCACCCTGTGTGAGATGGGTGGCTATACAATTTTGGGGTCAGCAGTGCAGTTCCACACAGTGTTTTCTGTTTTCAGCTGAGAGGAAAGAGGCAGCTTCATGGCTCTTTTCCTTCCCCAGAGTATCATTTTTTGGGGAGATAGGGAGGTAAGGGGGAAAAGAAAGATATGATTGTATGTAGGACACAGGAAGGAACTGAATGTCCATACATGTGGAGAAGAGATGTACTGTATGTGTATGTATATGAATATATGTGTACAGAAATGTTAGGAGAAATATTTGTGTGAGTGTCTATAATCCTGGGTTCTTATTTTGGGGGGGGGGGGGGGGTTACATGTATGCATGAGCATGGTAATGTGTATGCCATAGATATCCTCTGCTTAGACCCAACAATGTTGCCTCTTACCTTTTTCCTTAGGATTCTGGTACATTGTATAATCAGACCTAAAATACTAACTATGAACTCCAATATTTTAAAAATTCTGAGCTAATTCTATTCAATTAGACAAGACTTTTTAAAAAATTTCTTGTACTAAAATGTTGCTTGTTGTATTATATATAAACTACATAGCAATATAACAATATTTATTGAAAAAATATTTATTTATTTTAAACAAGTATATAACTGCCCATCTAATACTGAACTCTGGGCAGCTGTCAACCAACAGTTAAAACAACATCATTGTGCAATTAATACACACACACACACACACACACACCCCTCTATTAAAATCACAAATAGTAAAAAATTGGGCACCATAATAAACTTTAACAAGTAGCCCACCACAAAAACTCTCATCGATCTTAACCTATCCCAACCCTTGGGGGAAAAGCCAGGTCTTGAGTGATTTTCAGAAGGACGGTGGGGGCCTGCCAAACTTCAGAGGGGAAGGTGTTCCATAGGGCAGGGGCTGCCATGGAAAAGGCACATTTCCTAGATCCCATAAGCTAGGAATGTGCCCACCCTCTTTAATCTGGTAGGATGGGTAGATGTCCTTAGGGAGAGGTGGTCCCGCAAATAACCTGGCCATGTAGAGCTTTAAAGATAATAACCAGCACCTTGAATTGCACCCAGAAGGAAACCAGCAGCCAGTGCAGCTCACGCAACAGAGGTGTAGCATGGGTAAACCTGGGGGCAACCATCACTGCATGTGCCAATGCATTCTGGACCAATTATAGCTTCCAGGTGGTCTTCAAGGACAGCCCCATGTAGAGCACATTGCAGTAATCCAGACAGAAAGTGACCAAGGCATGAGTGACCATGAGCCAGGCCTCCTGGTCCTGGAAGGGGCACAACTGGCACACCAGACAAGTCTGTGCAAAGGCCCCCCTAGCCATGACTACCATCTGCTCCTTCAGCAGAAGCCATGAGTCTAGTAGGACCACCAAATTGTGCGGCAGTAAGATAAACCTATTACTATTACATAAATATTACTTAGATTCAAAAAGAAGCCTAACCTAACAAAAATATTTATATGATGAAGAGAAAAACTAAAAACCTTTTTACTAAACCACCTATGGCAGGGTTTTTCAAACTATTCTTCAAACCCCGTGAGAACCTAATGGGGTTCTGTGAAAGACTAAAAAGAAAGGGAAAATCACTCACTTGAATGCAGGCAATTTTTTTTTTTAAGTAATAGAGCTTTGTCTCTTGATCAGGGGTTCTGGGAGGGTTTTTTTAACTATCAGGTTCCATGCCTGAAAAAATTTGAAAACTCCTGAGTAAATAGGAAAATGAAAAAAAGCTAAAATCAACTAAAAAAACCTGGAATCTCAAAAAAGAAAAAAAAAACACGAAATATATAGCTCATTGAAAAGGTGGGATGGATGGGTTAAATTTATATAAAATTCTTCACTTTTTTTTCCAGTGCTATAGTTCACTTTTTCACTGATGAATTGAACCTAGGCCATATGGAGCCATATTGTTCAGTCTTGCCCTTTTTTTTTTTTTTTTGTACAAGCTGATTTAAAGGCTTAAATTTCATTAAGTCACCATTAAACCAAGCATTCTAAGAGTGCAGGACTACCATTTTTTTTTTTGGCTGTAGTCCAGGAGCAATAGCTGCAAATATCTGTAGTCACTTCCTCGTGAGATGGGCGGTGTCTAAATTTGAAATATAAATAAATAAAATAAAAAGTTCACAGAATTTTGAGCAAAGACTTTACAGCATTATCATCCTTTCCTTTGAGAGGAACTGGTGCCAATCCACTGGATGCCAGATCATCCAGCAATTTTAGAACTATCTTATCTGAAAAAATCTGGATGACCACTAGATGGAAGCAAAGACTAAACATTTCTTTACACACACAAACAAATAATATTAATTGTTTTGTTTTATAGATATATATAAATGTAAGATGGTTGTTATTGTATATTTTGATTGTATCTGGCCTTAGGGCTGTAATAAACGTGTGTGTAACATTTCTTTATGTCTTCATTGCCCGCTAGAGCTTGTATGGCATTTTGCAGCCCAGCTATGGAATCCCACCAGGAAAAAAAAGCAGGGACCATTATATTAACTTTTTAGAAACAGGAAATAGATTAGATTAATATCAGCTCTTCTCTCTTGCTTCTAAATAGTTTCATACTACTGTTGCTTATGATCAAATTGGCTACTGGAATTGCATACAGTGGTGCCTGGGTGCTGTTAGGAATACATTCATGCCATTTTCTGAAAGGTACTTCTGTCACAAATGAGAATCCTTCCTCTGTACCAATCTATCCATGAGCTCAGCATAAAAAAAGTCTCCCAATTTCTGTCAAAGAACAGAGGGCGATATCTGTGCACTTGAGTAGATAGCGCTATATGCCAAAAGTAATTTGTGTGGCTCTCCAAACACCATTTTGGGGTAGGCTCTTATGGGTGATAGGACTCTGAATCCACATTAGAACCTTAAGACTTGCTGGCTCAGGATATAAAGTTTATTTCAGAACAATGAAAAGAGTAAGACATGACAAAAGTTTCAATATAAATGACAATGGATAATTTTTCCTTCTCAGGACTCTGTTGCTTTGCTTTGAGTGTTTGGTTTCATGACTCTTCCAGTATTACTTGCTTTGTTTACTATGTGAAAATGTGATCTGGCCAAGAAAATATTTCCAAGTATTTTCTCACCAATATTATACTCTGTTTTAAACATAGAAAGGATATGATTAATTCTCTGTATCTATCTGTAATATACAGATTTCTGCATAGATTGAGTACAGATGCTTGAAACCTAATAATATTTGTGCTTGTGCAAGTAACAAAAAATACAAAGATAAGATTTTTTTTTAAAGAACTTGAATGGATTTTTTTTTTTTTTACAGAATCCATAAGTTCTGGAGTCCAAACTCTATTGTATCTCAGAAGTATCAGACTTCTGATACAGAGAACAATCTAATAATTTATGTGGCATTGAACTTTATCTAAAAACTCTTCAGTGCACAAAGCAAGAATATGGCTGTCAGGAAAACAACTCTTTTAGTCTTGGTAAAACTCCAAGGAGAAAAGGAATTTTGAAAGGATAATAATAGACAAAATAAATAGGCTATATATCATCATGCTTAAATGTGGAATCGTATTCTATCCAGGGTTAAATTAGCTGTTTCTTTTTCAAATTAACACTTTTAGATAGCCATTTTAAGGAATCAAAGGCCATAAATGAGCACAATTGTACCCACTAGTCCCTCCACAAGTTTTTGATCAACAAACTGTCAAGAGCAACATTCATAGTTGACTTAGTATAGTATGTCCTAAGAACCAAGAACTCTGGCTTTTTCTAAAAACTACTCTGCTGGCATGAATCTTGGATCCAATGTAAGGGTACAGGTACAGGGTGAGGAGGGATCTACCTGCACAAATCTGAATAGGCAACTGTACTGTAGAGCAGGGGTTCCCAAAGTGGGCATTACTACCACCCTATGGGTGATGGAAAGATCCAGGGGGTTGGTAAGGAAAAAGAGGGCAGCACGGGGGCATCAGAACTGAGGGAGCGAAAAAAGTTTTTTCCAAAATCCACTGTATATGACAAAAATCTATACACAAAAGTATAAGCAATAAACTCTTAAGTAACAAATAAATTATACAGAGAACAAAAGAAAAAAATGCATACACAAAAACATGGTGTTATTTTATTTTGTAGTCCGAAGTCAGAGTTAAAGTCAGAACATTTGTTTGTATTTTGGTGACTTGGTCTAGACAGGACACACTACACAAATCAGCCAAACCAGATGGCACTATGGATGTGATCTGGGAGGCAAGGGGGTGGCAGCCCGAAAAAGTTTGGGAACCACTGCTATAGAGGATACTCTTACTAAGTATTGGAAGATGTGCCACTCCTCATACCTCTTCAACTGAATGCACTAGAAAGCTACTATACTTTAAAGAAATTCTTTAGCCGTCAATCTTGTTCATGTCTGGACAATAGATTTCCTATGGAAAACTTTTATCTGGAAAAATATAGGGAGTTATAGCAAAGTACAGTGGTCTTTTCAGGACTGTACCACTTGCTTCTTCTTAGGACCTGAACAGGGGTATGCAAGTTCTATTGGCTTGAGCACTACAACAGGATTTTGTGGCATGTCAAAAGATGATGAAACAGTGCTTACATTGGAAGGCATTTACTCGAGTTTAAGGGGAGAAATGGAGGGACGCGGTGGCGCAGCAGCTTAATGACGCTGAAAGTTGCCGGCCAGAAATGGCTGACGCTTCGGCGGTTCGAGTCCAGCCTTCGCGTTAACAGGGTGAGCTCCTGTTTCCTCCCCAGCTCCTGTCAACCCAACAGGTCGAAAACTCACGTGAGTAGATAAATGGGTACTCTCACTCCGGTGGGAGGAAAAATGCTGGCAGCGCCTTGCACAGAGAGACGGGACCAGTTGCCGGTAAGCGCGAAACCGTGCTCACCCGAAAAGGGCGCGAAGCAACGGAAATCCCGCCTCCTGCGCTCGCCAGCTGGGCTATGCTCTAGGAAGGAGGCTCTGGCAAACCACTTCCGAAAACAATTGCCTTGAAAACTGCAAGGATTCGTCCAGGCAGTCACTGCAGGGTCAGTAATGACTGAGCGCAGACAAAAAAAAAAAGGGGGGGGGAGAAATGGTTGCCTTAACCATCTGCAAGGCTTAAAACCTATGGTAACTCAAAATCCCCTCCCCCAAACACCACAATGCAAGAAGAGGAAAATTTTTAAGCCCTATCAGGGGCTGTCTCTGGGAACCAAAAAGAGAGGCCGGTGATCTGCATGCAGCTTCTAGGCTACACCTTTGGGTTCCTTTATCTAGGCCCTTCCTCTGTCATTTTACAAGGGTCCTGTCAGGTATGAGATAGAGACTAGATACTTTTCTCCCCTTCTGTCTTTAATATAGTTCAGTTCTTTTGCTTATGCATGGTTTTTTTAAAAAAAAATATTTATACCTCCATATGTTGATTGTGATCAATTTTTCTGTTATGCACAGATAAAATTTTTCAATCACCAGGTAGAATTTAAATATATGAATAATATACTATAAATACTCAAAATGTTGTGGATTTTGAGCAATTCTTATATTGCATTTCCACAGCTAAATAACTTTTCTCCCATGTTTTACAATCCTAACTTAACAGCAAAAACAGGAGTTCACTGAGTCCCCATTGGCCTCCAGGAATGGCTGTTTAGATCACAAGTTGAATCAGCATATTGTCAAGAATGGAAACTCTTGGGTGATATATATCAAAGCCACTGTCCTGGATGAAACCCAGGGCATCCAAGAGTATATCACTAAGATGGCACCCAAGGATGAGCTGCTGAGAGAATGCCCGAGGTAGCAGCAGACATAGGAGGAAGTTCAAGCAGAGGAAGTACCATGGCAAGACAAGCCCCTGCATGGGATGTACCATCAACAGATAGCTGAGGTGGCTGACACTGGGAAATCCTACCAGTGGCTGGAAAGGGCTGGACTAAAAGACAGCACTGAGGCATTGATCGTAGCAGTGCAAGAACAGGCACTAAGCACCAGATCCGTAGAAGCAGGGGTCTACCACACTAGACAGGACCCAAGGTGCAGATTGTACAAAGAGGCCTCAGAGACAGTCCAACACATAGTGGCAGGGTGTAAGATACAGGCAGGAACAGCATACACTGAACAGTACAACCAAGTAGCTGGCATTGTGTACAGGAACATCTGCACAGTGTATGGGCTAGACCTCCCCCCAAGTCCAGATGGGAGATTCCACAGCAGGTTATGGAGAATAACAGGGCTAAGATCCTGTGGGACTTCCAGATCCAGACGGACAGGCAGGTACTGGCCAATCAACTAGACATCGTGGTAGTAGACAAGGACCAGAAGACACCGGTGGTGATAGATGTAGTGGTGCTAAGTGACAGCAACATCAGGAAGGAGGAGTATGAGAAGCTGGAGAAGTACCAGGGCCTCAAGAAGGAACTAGAGAGGATGTGGAAAGTAAAGCCCGAAGTGGTCCCAGTGGTGGTAGGAGCACTCAGGGCTGTGACTCCTAAGCTGGGAGAGTGGCTCCAGCAGATCCCAGGAAGAACATCAGAGCTCTCTGTCCAGAAGAGTGCAGTGCAAGGAACAGCTCAGATACTGTGCAGAACCCTTAAACTCCCAGGCCTCTGGTAGAGGGCCCAAGATTGAGGAAGACACATACCATCCATAGGGGTGAGAGGGGATTTTTTTTTTTTTAGTATGCTTGATTAATTTATTTGAACAATAAAATCTCTCTCTTTACACTACAGTATTGTGCACCCATATAAATACAGGACTCCTAAAAAAATAGATTGTGATATGGTAAATGTTATGTTCATCTTTTTCAGTAACATTTATTTATGGTATCTTAAATATAATGATAGAGAGAGGGGAGAGGCTGAAATAATATTGAAGAAAAGTACCCCCCTCCCAAAAAAGGCAAAACAGGAGAGCATAAAAGAAAAATAAATGGTAAGAAAATTATCTTTAAAATGCCCCCAGAAGGAAAAAAAGACTTTAATGACCTGGCAATTAAGAGGGGGATCACTGGTACCTCTTTCAGAGGAGTATTCCCTTGTTTTTACCAACTGAATCTTCACCAAACAAGGGACAATAAGAAGAACAGTAAGTTTTCAAGAGAAGTTCTTAGGTAAATTGTATTACCAAAGGTGGTTTCCATTCTATTTTCCTTCACAATGTAGAATACACTGGAAGAAAAATGTGGCAGACTAGATTATCAAAAACTTCAGATAATATCTATTTTGGAAACATAAGATGTGAGGTTTCCCAATATCACGACAGAGGAAAAGAGCAAAGGAATTAACCTTAGAATAAATGTTAATTAAACTACCAGTTCAAGTGAAATAAAGCAAGAAATAATGGAAAACAGATGGAAATGCCAGCATACCTGAGAAACCTAATTTCAAGTAAAGAATGAAAAACAAAAGTTAAGAGAAGAATAGGGCTACCATAAGAGTAGAGAAATTAAAAATGTCAGAGCAGCTGCTATAAAAATAGCTGTTAAAAAATTAGCCAGTTTGAACAAGAGTTTTAATGGTAGAATTTTCTTTTCTCTCTCTTTCTCTCTTTTCATCAGATGAACAGGATAGGATCACAATTAAACCCTATAACTGTCCATGTACTGAAAGTAATGACAGTATGCCAGTGTTATAATAAATTGGTTAACTCTGATCTTTGACCATAATAAACTCTATCTACATTAGTCACCATAATATATGATTTTAAATGTATTCCTACTGGCAGAAGAATAGGGAAAAAGAAAGCATGGCAGGGAAAGAGAGAAGAAATGGGCAGGCAAATGTTGGAGTGTGTGGTTTAATGTCCTTGCATGGAATTATCTGTTCAAAATAAAAATGCATCCATTTTAGACAAGAGATGATCTCTATCACTTACTGAAGCTCCCCTCTCCCCCTCTTTCAGCTATGTGGTAGAAAGGATCTCACCTAGCCCAATGATTAAACCTGGTGCCTCAGCAGGTACAGGACACAGCTCTTGTCCTGAGGTGCAGAAGGTAAGGCTTGATTCAAGAAGTCTAAGCCACTACATTTGGAGAGCAAAGTGTGGGGAAACAGCAAAGAACATGGTTAGAAAAACAAGGATTTTGCTATACATTCAGTTCTTTCAGAGGCAAAATTTCATTTATTGACCTTACAGTATTAATACAATACAACTAAATGTGCCTTTTTCCAACATTTTCTGATTAAGAAACTGGCAGCTTTTTTTCCCACAATGTCCCCAGTAAGCATTTTCCTTAACCAGCCATTTCTTCCTCATAAAGTAGCACAGCATTCTCCTGCAATTTTTTTCCTAACACACAGCCTGTGCTGCGCAAATCTTGTTGAATGCTAAAATAGCTGCTTTTACTTTCAGGCATTTTGATTCATTAAAAGCTTTGTAATTGTCAACGCTTGCTTACTTGACACTTTCAAGCTTATTTAGAAAATGAGCCAATTTCCTTTTAGAAAATAAGCTCTTTTGGTATTAGGCAAAAGTTTCCATTTGCTTCCAGAGTAGTTTCTCTCCTTGCTAGTCATGTGGCAGAAAAGAGTTGGGTGGGGAAAGAAGGCAGTGCTAGGCCAACTAAAGCCTACAAAGCAAAGCTAGATGACCCTGTTCCTTCTGGTACATGCTTTCACCCATCCCCATTCTTAGCCAGAAAGAAGCTAAGAAGTTGGCCTGGCTATAGAAGTTTTCTTCCTACCTGGCTGTATTGGCTTCTGCTGTTTATACTGAAACAGAAGATTGAGTGAAGCTTTTTTTTTTTTTAATAAAAACCTTTAAAAATTTTTTTCAAGCAATAAGACTATAATATGCTATCTATATCCATCAACCCTTTTAGGATAAAGTTCTATTCAGGTGGATGGAAGAGCATATTTATGGGTGGGGGGCACCTATTATTATTTCCTGCTTCTTGGAGTCCTCTCTAGATAGAGTATCCTTATCTTCAGGATTCTAGAGAAAGGATTCTCAATGGTCCTACACATACTACATTGGAAATAACTTGGATGGTACATAGAAAAAGTCACTGATGCTCTAAGATTTTAAAACTTACTATTAAGGATAACAGAATGCCTGAGAAGGGTACACATGTCCTTCCAGGAAAAGTTGATTTGTAGTTTCTATCATATGATGGCGGGATGCAGGTTTTTTGACAGAATGATTAGTAGATCATGAAAAAGGATAAGAACTACTACTTTAGAGAACAAGTGGGAGAGTGCTGATAGAAAACTTTCAGGCAAAGTTATTAAACACAAAGGAAACACTTCATACACACAAATACCCAACAACCAAAAAGTATGAAAAGCGGTGGAATTATGCTTGCATTTCAGAGTACTGAGAACACAAAGAACCTTTGCTCAAGAGCTGAAACTAGAACTGCAAGCGTAAAGCATACTGCTAGATAGGGTACCAAAATGGCAAAGGAATTTGAAATCCTGGCAATGATGTGCAAGACAAGCCTTGTTTGCTGCTATCGCGACTTCCAGATGTTGGATCCCTGGACTGCAATCCAAACGAAGCTTACCAAGTACGTGATTAACCCCTTCTCTGAATACTAATGATGGTGTTTAAGTGGGAAGGCTTTGAAGGAAACAAATGCATAACTATTCATAAAAAAAATAGCATTATTTTGTTTCATCTCCCCTCCCCCCATAACTGAGAAGGGGAACGGGGGGGGGGGGGGGGAACCTAGAAATACCCAAGGGGGAGGAAAGTAACTAATTTTTTTTTTCCTGGACCTTTCTAGGGAAGCCTGAAAAAGATACTAAATTGCCACTGTATAAAATGAGACCCAGAAGATTTAGGACCTTAGGAAAAGATCCAGTGCAACCATGCATAAAACATGAACTGTGTTATAGAGCTGTTTTATTTTTTAAAAAATGGGATTAAATGCAGAAACTGACTAATTTTCTGCTTAAACTAACACGTGCATTGAAATTGTATTAAATGTTTACAACCGCTTTATGTCCCTTCCTTAAAAGAGATAACAAGAAAATGTTAAAGGTTGAATTGTTCTGATTTCCAAACAAAACAGTAATAATAAATAACAATAGCACGCGTGTGTTGTTTTGGAAGGCATTATCAGGCTGTACATCGAGCTGTAGAAAAGTTATGAGCTAAATCTGTAAAATGGACATTAGAGAATGAGCTACATTTAGTGAGGCTTCTTGTATTTTATCAGTTTTATATTTTCAATTTATTTTAAGACTAAGGAGAGAAGATGGATTATCAGATTTTAAATAAATGAAATTGTCTTTTAAATATAGTGTGCGTGGACATTTTTAAGAGGGAATAAAGACAATACTGGAATAAAATTAGCTGCAGACAATCTGAAAGTCAACATTTAAAATTGTTTCCACTTTATCTCCTCTCTAAAGGTCTGTGGAACAATTAAAAAAAAAAAAACTTAAAAAAAAATCCCTTACAATAAGCTTAGTGTTTAAATCTATAATATCTACCCCAGAAAGTATAATAAAGTTGCAAGCTTCTCCATGGAGACTTCTTTCTGGTTTAAATCAACTGTACTTTAGTTTTGATTATAAATATTCTCTGGACAAGATGCACCTGGATTTGGAACAGCATCTATTATTTCATTTTGTTTCAGTCCCCAAAGCAGATTTTTAAGGAGAACATTCTGCATTTCAATAAATAATGTAAATAATGCTGCAGTTTGGCCTTTTTGTCTCACTGGAATTGCTTTCATATTCTCCCCACCCTCCCTTTTCATCTCCACTGAGCCACACCTCTCTAAAAATACTCACTTTTTAATGAAAGCCATATTTCTGAAACCATTGTTTGTGCATGCATGACCTGCTGAGAAGCTTGCAGTCTTTAATGTCAGTTTCAGATGACACGTGTCTTAAAAAGTCTGGGTTCCAGCTCTTGTCTGGCCCTGGGAGATCAGTCCCAATTCTTTATGAGAAAGGGACAAAAACTTCTGGTTTTGGCATTCTCTATTGGAGCCTGCTTTAAGCTCAGAAGGCGGGGGTGAGGGGAGCAGCAACGTAGAGTCTAGACAGAAGAGATTGAGTTGAAATCTGGAAGCTATTCAGTGAGGCTACAGCACATGGCAGCTTGACTGCAGAAAGAGATCACATTACTCTGCCTAATTACACATGAAAAATGTACACATCACCCCTTTTAATGCTTGGAAAAATAGATGTTCAGATGGCAATTGTGCACTACAGCTACCCAGGCTGTTTGCACATAACTGGAACATTTCAGAAATTGGCATTTCAAAAATCCAGTACTTTCTTTTCTACTCTCTCTTTTGTGTCTTGTGCAATGCATTATGCTCTGTATTATGTTCATATTTTTAAAAATCTAAATGTAGCAGAGGATTATATTGAAAGTGGGTACTAGAAAGGAAAACATAATGAATCAAAGAAAAATCTCAATGCTGTTCCTAGTTTACATGAATAACAAAACTCAGACAGGGCAGGTAAAAATATGGATGATACATCAAAGCAATAAATTGAGAACATCAAAATACATCTCATAATTTGAGTTTATCACATGCCAATGAATTTCTGTCCAAGTGAAAAGATCAGGGCCTACATTTAGTGATTACAATCAGATTGTTGCTCTTTTATTCAAAACAGCCACAAAACGTATGTCTGGGGTAGAGTGTAGCTGTTCTTGGAATTGGGAAGCACTATCGAATGTATTCAATATTTTCACTCACGCTATTCCCTGATCTAAAATATACCCTTATATTCTGTTTTTCTCATGGTAGAAACTATAATTGAATCCATCCACCTTGCTAATGATTGTCCTCTTCTCTTTCCTGCCACCTATCCAAGCATTATACATGTTTCAATTGTTTCTTTTCTTGGCAATCCATTATATTCTCAGGAGCCATTTTAAACACCAAAGTTCAAAAGTATCAATACTCTTTCTTTCCTGCTTCTTCAAGTTTAACTTTCATTTCCATAAAGTCTAACAAGGAAAACCATTGCCTGCACAATTCTTATCTTTCTAGGTATAGACATGTCACAGCACCTGAATATCTTTTCCAAGGCCTTCATTGCTTATTACTTTACTGTCGACAATCGATCCTAAAAGGCAGAAGCTATATACTACTTCAGTATCTTCATTATAAGTTCTAAACCTGGTTGCTGTACCTATTGTTATTACTTTGGTCTTCTTTATATTTAATCTTATCCTCATTTGCTCATTGTGCTCCTTGACTTTCATTACTAGAGTATGCAGATCATTTGCATTTTTGTCTATCAGAGCAGTATCATCAGCATAGCTTAGGTTATTGATGTTTTGTCCTCCAATGTTTAAAACACACTCATTTTCTTCCAATCCAGACTCTCTCAATACATATTCAGCATGAAGGCTGAATAAATAAGAAGAAAGTATACAGTCTTGTTTCACTCCTTTGCCAACCAATCTGTTTCACTATGTTCCATCCAGATTATGGCTTTCTGTTATATGCATTCATGATGACAATGAAATGTACTGGGATTCCCAATTCCTAACAGCATTTCATAGCTTGACATGGTTGACACAGTTGAAGGTCTTTTTATAATCAATGGAGCACATATTTTCTTCTTTTTAATATTCTTTGGTTTTCTTAATTATTCAGCATGCATCAGTAATAATGTTTCTTGTTCTTTGGCCTTTCCTAACACAAGACTGAACACCTGGCATCTCCCTTTTCATGTGGGGCTCTAATATGTGCTTGATGATCCTAAGCATTATTTTGCTAGCAAGTAAAATTAAGCATATTGTATTATATATTAAATGTCCTTTTTTTGGTATTAATATGTAAATGTTGGCCACTGTTAGATTCTCCAGTTTTGCTGGCATAGTTTGGTTACAACCTTTACTGATTCTTCATCAGTTACCTGCCATATTTCTATAAATATTGCATCATTTCCTGTATTCTTCTGACTTGGTAATGGACAGAATGCTGATCTAACTTCATCTTCTAGTAGTAGAGGCTTTCATAGATACAGAATATCTTCTAATGTATCTTGGAGTTTGATACCTTCACTGTACAGAATTTCAGTATACTCCTATCTTTGTTCGATTTTCTCTGAATCACTTACTATCTGTCCATCAGGGTCCTTTAGCATACCAATTCAAGGTTGGAATCGCCTTCTGAATTTGGAAAACCTTTGGAAGACTTTCCTTGTTTTTCCATGTCTGTTTCCATCTTCAATGTCTTTATAGATGTTGCTATAATACTGCTTCTTGCCAGCACAGGGTTAAGTATCATCAGTATGCTGATGACACCCAGTTATACTGTATATCTCTATCCTATACCAACCAAATGGTGCTGTTGAGGATCTTTCTCGATGGCTGGAGGCTGCAGGGGTCTGGATGGGGAAGAATGGGTTTTAGCTCAACCCTAGCAAGATTGAGTGGCATTGGGTTTAGATTTCTCAGATCTGGAAATTTTATATCCGTAGTTCTCAGTGACGCTGCACTGCCCCATTCAAGCCAGTAGACAATTTGGGGGATCTCCTGGACTTGAAGCTCCTGTCTGAAGAATAGGTGGCAGATGTAGCCAGGAGGGCCTTTGCATAGATTCATCTTGTGTGCCAACTGAGTCCTTTCCTGGACTGGGAGGTACAACTCATAGTCACTCATACCTTAGTCATGTCCTGAATGGATTGCTGAAATCCAGGCACTCTACAGGGGCCTGCCCTTGAAAACCACTCAGACAGCAGTGACACCGGCAGTTATGAGCACATATCAGTACCCCCATGTTATACCACTACTCCATGAGCTACACTGCCTCCCAATAGCTTCCAAGGTGCAGTTCAATATGCTGTAAAGCTAGTCTCTGAACTTGGCTTAGCAGTGGGAGCCACTCTTCTTCCACTTCTTCTTCTCCTTCTCCTTAGTTGTGGTTATATCTTTGCAGCATGACATCCCTCTTTAGAAGATGGAGAATTTCAGGATCAGTATTCTAAAAGGCAAAAATTGTTGGGAACTAGCCCTTTTTACCCAAAAGAGTTATTTGGATCCTGTACTATATATAGATCAGTTGCACAAAATTATATTGTTGTGAAAATAAGAAAAATCCATCATGTAGGTTTGAAATGGCAAGGTGGGATATAAACATAATGATAATAAATTAATAAAAAAGATTTTTAGGGATTTAGATGCCCAGTGTCATTTAGATGTATTATTACTTTAACTGCAGTAGATTTCAGGAATGTAACAAAATCAGGAAGTTAAACTGTTGTTGAAGAAAAACTGTGGTATACCAGAAGTCTGGTTTTGTGTGCATATTTTACAGTGGTCTTATATCTCTTTAATGACTTAGGCTAATTAACTTCTATAAAGTTAGAAGATTCTCTTTAAAGAAGCACAAACATGTCACTCTTTTGAACATGCAAGAGTTTAAGCCATATTTTAACATGTTGATGCATATTTGCTGTTTGTTTTTTCAAGGATCAAAGTTATTTTACAGCAGCATAAGATGTATTTAAAACATTTGAATTTTGAGAAAGGAACAAGGGACTTTAAAAACAACAACAACAACAACAGTAATTATGAATAAGATGTTTCAGGAAAAGAAAATTTTGAGCCTCTCCATATGAGCAGGAGGCTGGAGTGGACAAGGATGTGCCTCCATCTTCACATTCTTTTTTTTTTTTTAACCGCACTCAATCGTGACCGATTCTGCAGCGACTGCCGGGACGAGTCCCTGCAGTTTTCAAGGCAAGGCATTTCGGAAGTGGTTTGCCAGAGCCTCCTTCCTAGAGCAGAGCCCAGCTGGCGAGCGCAGGAGGCGGAGTTTCCGCTGCTTCGCGCATTTTTCAGGCATGCGCAGCTTCCGCGTTACCGGCAACTGCTCCCATCTCCTTTGCAAGGCGCTGCCAGCATTTTTCCTCCCACCAGGGTGAGAGAACCCATTTATCTACTCACGTAAGTTTTCGAGCTGCTGGGTTGGCAGGAGCTGGGGAGGAAGCAGGAGCTCGCTCTGCTGCGCAGAGCTGGGCTCGAACCGCTGAAGTGTCAACCATTTCTGGCCGGCAACTTTCAGCATCATTAAGCCACTGCGCCACCATGTCCCCTTCTCACATTGATACATACATAGAATAGATTCCTACTTGCATTGAAAGTACAGATGGAAAACAGCTTGGGCCCAAGTGTATCAATGAAGAATGAAGTTATACTAAATGGCCCTCCTGCAAATCTTTCATGAAGGCTTTCAAAGGTAAGGACAGGACAGCATTATCTCCATTTTGCCTCTTATTTAGATGCCGAGCTCACTATTCAAGGAAAGTATCTGTCAGCAGCCACCTCAAAATTTGTGTCTCCAGCTCTCCCAAACATTAATCTGTTTATACACTGAATTCTTGCTTTTTTATTTTTGTAGGTTGCAAACCAGCATCATGACTAAATAATTCAGTGTTAATAAGTTTGTTCAGTGCTTAATGGCAAAGATGGACCAATCATAATGACCTGACTTAGCTGTCTCCATACGATATTTGGCTCACCTGTCTAAGCCCCTCAGCCCCGACTTCTTTCTCTCATCCATTCCCTCTGAACACAAAAATATCTGTGAGCATTACACATATTTATTCATCTCTCTCTCTCTTTATAATAATAGTTTTATCCCATAGTTCTAGAACTATAAAATATTCCTAGGATGTTCCTAGGGAGTAAAGGAATGTGGAGATAATCTTGATGAAAATGAATGAGTCTTTAAGGGAGGAAAAACAATAACTCAGTCCTGGGAAAGTGGAAAGTGTAAGAAAGAAACTCAAAATAACCTTGCTTTGATTCCATTTGGTATAAGAGGAGGCAGAGAAAAACTTTGAGGCTTTCAAGACAGATGTCAGCCCTTTGAGGTTGGCCAGGTAGGCCACCACAAAGAATAGGAATGCTACTTTATTGTTGTAGTGTATAATAACAGAATATCAAAAGCCTGTATGAGTGTTGATATATCTATTAGTGAATTCCTTACTGTATACTTTGAATAATTTTCAATCATCACCTGTTTAGCACATATTCTTAAAATACATCACAGGAAATACAGCACTTCCTGAAATAATAGCAATGTCCTTAGCTAAGTCATTTTTACCAAACTGTATTAATTTTGTCTTCTGGGCTTATATTTATAAGAGATCTATAAATAAAATGAAGTGAAAATAAAATTACTATGGGAGGGGGAAGGAAGGAAGGAAGGAAGGAAGGAAGGAAGGAAGGAAGGAAGGAAGGAAGGAAGGAAGGAAGGAAGGACCCTAAGGTAATAATAAATTTCTATACCTTTTCTTGTTCTTTCTTAGAAAGAAAACAAAAGGCCATTTTAAGGCCAAAGAACAGCTTCAGAATGATTAGCTTTTCTGAATACCTAATGAAAAATCTTCTGCTAGGTTTTTTGAAACAGTTCCATTATTCTGACACTTGGTTCAGTCTGGGCTCTCAGTGAACTTTTATACCTTTAAGACTGGCATAGAGAAAATATTTTGAGATGCAGTTTCTCCGGTCCCAACAGCTGCACCTGACAATATTTTCCTTTCAGTTGTTAAAGGAACAGAAGTCCTTTCAGACTCTCAGTTTGGTAACATTATGGGTCTCTGCTTGTCAAAGGAGAATGAGGTCAATTCATTATTGTTCAATAGCTCCCAGATGGTAAAAGTAGGGCAATAACAAATCCAAGTTCTGTAAGTTTACATCAAACCTCATTTTCAAAAGAATTCAGGACTCTCTTGTTGCAAGTAATGCTTTTTTCGTTGCAAGGGGAATGCACAAACATATGCCAGGACTCAAAATCTACACAGTATAAAACTTCAAAAAATAGCATATCATCTTTTGAAAAGTTTGTTTGTTTGTTTGTTTAATTTGATTTCCTATCTACCAGTAGGAATTCTGGGCAAGCAAACAAGAGTAAAAACATAATACAATTATTTAAAAAAAAACCCTATTAAATGAAAAACAACATTGAGGTCCCAATAAAATTCCTACTGTACCAACTCCATCAACATCCCAGCCCTAGTTCCTGGGGAGAATACTTGCCTTCGGAATATAAATCAGCCTTAATATTGCATACCTATACAAGCCTATCCAAAATGAATCCAATTTTCATGGGGCTAACTCCCAGATAATCCTGCAAAGGATGGTAGTCTTATTCAGTTTATAATTATTATATATTCAAGCCTACATCCCAAGGGCCAAAGTCGAAAATATTCCCCCTCTGCCACCACTATTAGCCTCCAAGACCATCTCTTTTTAGTATCAAAAATTCCACCAATGAGGATTGTTCATTGGGCAGGCTCCCAGCCCTCTACCATGTCCTCCGAGAATTAGACCACTTAAGAAGTAGTCAAATGTTATATCTATCTATTGTGTTAAGTGAGAAGGAACTTCGATATCAGTGGATTGTTGGACATGCCAGAGAGCTCCAACATTGGATTTCCCTGCCCATTATTTAAACCAGGGTTCCCCAAACTCTTCAGCTCATCAACCGCTTCATGACATTTTAGATTGTTCATCAACCTGCAAACATTTATTATATGAAAATAATTTAATAAACACTACTTTAACTAATAGTACTACAATTAACAACAACAACAAAATTGACCTCTTAGATAGTCCCATTGACACTTGGGGATCAATACTGACCACTTTGGGAACCCTGATTTAAACCATTCTTTTACATCCATTTAACACAAGAGCAAGCTCATTGGGACTGACCTCTGAATAGATATGCATAGGATTGCACTATTAGTCACTCTCAGATGATGCTGAAAAAGTTGCCTGATCAGAAAACCAGGAAAAAGAAGAATGGTGGGTACACAGTTAAGATCTTCCTTTAATTCTCAACCAGGTTATATGGGGCATGGTCATATATACAGCCAGTAATGTTAATAACAACTATTAGCTCAGAAAAATAAACCCTCACTTTAACTAACAGATATATCTCACAAAGCCTTAGGGCAGGCTACTCGTTTTTCCAAATTTCTCCACTTCATCCAGAGAGAGGAAAGCAAGCTGCCTCTGACTTACTGGGTTCCAAGAATACCTGGGTAGTTTCTCTTTCCTCTTTCTTTAAATACAAAAATAATTACACACCCCAAGAAGACGGTCTGAAGAAAAGCCCAAGCCTGTGAGCCTATCGGCATTTAAAGAAGCTGCCAGTGGCTTGAGAAAACTGCTGTTTTATTATTCTCTGTGTTTCTTTTATTTTTAAAAAATAATCTGTCTCACATGCCTTGGCAAAAAGGCAAGAATATAAATGCAAAAACTAAATGGGAAGAAACACATACAGTATTGGAGGACAGGAAATCGTGAAGCTCAAAGAGAAATACTCTCCTCCTTCTATCCAATCTGGATCCCATGTAAATGCACCTCTTTCTCTCCCTTTGGAAGGGCGGGTGGGCGGGGGGGGCAGGGGGGGGAGTCATGATAAGAAAATTCTGTAGCAACTTTATGCCTTTCATTTTGCTAACTCACCATGGGGGAAGGGAAATCAGCAAGACAATCTGGCTGGGATGGAAAGCCTTGTACTTTTTCTATCTGATCCATACATTCTACAGAGGGATAAGTGTCCCTCAGCTCTGTAGTGTTTGTGCTGCAGCTTTTGGGGAGGTTCTGACATCTCTCCCCATGCTGGGTAACATCCACTTGGAACTTCTAGGAGCAGTTATCCAGGAAGCAGATGATTTCCCTCCTTTTTCCTCTTCATCTTGCCCAAGTATCCAGCAGGACTTCTGGACAACTTAGCTGTTTTGGGACTCAAGTAAAGGGCACCAGGAAAGTTCCATTTCCACCAGAGTAGAAGCCACCCAGCCCCTCTGCATTCTTAGATATTTTTCAAGTCTAGAAAACTTAGCTCTGGTGCTAATTGAGAGCAAATTGAAATCTGTATCCATTCATAATCACTGAGCACTTTCCTATTCTAGGGAAAGGTGAAAACAGCACCTACAACTTTTAGAATCAACCCCATTGTCATTAAAACAAATTGTTGTTTTTTCTCTTCAAAAATAATTGTTTTTTTTTACAAATGGTTCTTCAATTTGCATTATTTAATATTTTAAGATTCAGACTATAGTTCCTTGGTTGTTGTTTTATCCAGTTCAGTTCTGAAATCTCTTTTGCCAATACACTTACATAAAGGCATTACTATGAAGGTTAGAAACAGTCTTTCAGAAACAGATTGCCACCTCAAAAGTTTCATCCAGTATTATGCTAAATAAGGCATACATAAAATAAACCTGATTTCATGAAATACTAGTTTACATTTTTATCAAATATACTTCTAAACTATACTACAAATCTAGCAGTTCATAGTGTTACAAATGTTGCGGAGTTTGGTTTGGTTTGGATTAAACTGTCTTAGTAGGAAAAATGATAATGAGACTTTAAACAAAGAAAAGAAATTATAATGTAAGCAACTTCCCCAAACAGATACTTCCAGATAAGTTGTACCACAAACTCCCATAATTTCTCTGCAAATATAGTTGTTGCCCATGCTGGCATTAGCTGAGGAGACAATCAGGAATAGTGACAGAATATATACCATGATTTATGTACTTGTGTCAGACATCAGGACACAAGTACATAAAGTACAGTTGTGCCATGACAACTCCAAGCACATGTCACCATTTTTGTGACATCATGTCTTGCTGTGGACAGGGCTGTAAAGGCCGCCTTTTTGATCCTTTAAATCGACTCATAAGAAAAACAAAGGATCTACTACATATTCAGAGCTTCTAAAGAATTTCTTAAGAATTCAAGTGTTACATACAAAGTGTAAATAATTTTCTTTTTTCTTGACAGAAATCTTGTACACAACTATATGACTTACAAATCCCTTCAAGTCAACATATTAGAGCCAACTTCAGGTCTGAAGCATGAAATCAGAATAATATTTAGACATCAAGGATGAAATCCCAGACTTGTGATCCAAGAGTAGACATATGAGTGGTCAAGAGAAATACAACCATTTATCTGGTGGTGCCTAGAAAACATTTACCACAGATGATGTCTTGGATGAAAAACAAAGTGGGTTTTAAACAAACAAGCACTTTAGAAAATGTTTTCATAGATTTATATAAGTTGAATTGATTTTGGACAAAGATGAGCCAAAGTCTTAATTGTATTTTGATATAGTTACCTAGCAATTTCATAAACTATTATGTACAGTACATACAGTAATAGCCACTTAAGGATGCATTTCAAGTTCTTTTTATTTGAATTTCTCTAAATTTTGGGGTTTCTAATTATTTGCTCTTGTTTAAAGAAAGTCACAATGCAGTATTGTACTGGAGCAGGGAGGGGACAGCTGAGCATATGCTGTTTCCTGTTGGTATTCCTTGAAGCCTGACTAATGCAATGTGCTCTGCATGGGGCTGCCCTGGCTGCCCATCCAGAAGCTTCAGCTGGTCCAGAATGCAGTGATGGACCTGCCTCGGTATGCCCATGTAACACCTCTGTGTTGCAAGCTGCACCAGTTGCCAGTTTGCTTCCGGATGCAATTCAAGGTGCTGGTTGTTACCTATAAAGCTCTACGTGGCACAGGGCCTGGTGACTGGAGAGACCACTTGTCTCCCGTAGTATCTGCCCAGCCATTCCAATCTTGCAGGGTTGGTGTGGTCTGGTTTCCTTTGATTAAACAATATCCTCTATTAGAACTCTGAAAGCATGCCTTCTCTGTAGCAGTGCCCACCCTCTGGTATGAGGATCTCCCCAAGATTTGAATGGCCCCCCACTTTGCTGTTGTTCAGAAGAGTAGTAAAGACTTACTTCATTCCCCCTGGTCTGTCACATTTGCCATCTTTTATCTTTTATTGAATTTATTGTAATTTCTTTGTTTCATTGTCGTGAGCCACCCAGAGTCGTTGAGAGTAGGTATGTATGTATGCATGTCATTTGATGGGTTTCTTCAATATCCCTATCAATCCATATCTTCATTTCCCCCATTAGAAAGAAAGGTATCATGCAGGAATCACAAGGCTGGCTGCAGTCATGGCATTTGGTACTTCTTGCTATGCTGAGCATCACATCCTATTGCTGGCAGACTTTGGAGGGGAGGGTTTCAGAAGACCTGTGAGCAGAAGACATCTGGCTATTTCAGACGTAGAGCTAGCGCTGGGTGTAGGCTATGATTTCATCTGAGGTGGCACCCTTGCAAGTCTGTTGGGCTTCACTATTACCCCACAGCAAAAGGGAGTATCATCTAAAGTGAAATACAAGCTCCTCTTTGGCTGCAGATGGAGTACTGCAGGCCATTACCCATTTTATAATGATTGGAAAACCCCTAATTTACTTCAAGGAAGAGTAATATTCACAGGCATGGCTTGGTGAAGCTTCTTTATGAAAGAAAGAAAATCTGAGTCCCCTCGATAGTAACTATGACAAGTGGTAGAGACAGGCTGCTAAAATAGGAAGTTCTGCCAAAGGAGCAGAAGATTTACTCAAGACATGGTTTTTTATAAGAAAGCCACAGTGCATGCACTCACGCCTACACACAGTTAATCTTCTATAGAAACTCTTTCTATATGTTATAATTTTGGGCCACTGTTCAGACATCACACAGAGTATAACACTTTCTCATCATAATTAAATGCCAGCACAGAGGAATATGTTAATATCTGAGTTCCAGAAGAGATCCATCATGGAGCCTTGTGTGGGCTAGCAAAGATGATACATATTGGACACATTCTTGGCCACCCATATGAAGGACGAGGAGCCAAGGTTTCTCCTGAGTGTCTTGTGCCGCAGTTCTGCATCTGAACAGCTTGCAGTTGGACCAGATGCTGCTTTCTGGCTGTTCTGGAAGAAAAAGAGGCAGGGGGAAGGGGAGGGAAAATGGAGGAATCAAATCACTAGAAAGGGTGGATTTTAAAGTGGATTAAGATGACAGCCAAGAATATGAAGGGTGGTGGAAAACCCAGGAGGCCCACAGCTCCTGTCTAGTGCATGCCTGCCAAGTCACACAGATCTGTAGTGTGACACATGTCTTCCATTTTGAATCACATGGCCACACACATAACTCTCTTGTTCACTGTGCTTTTTTGCAGGTTCTCTCTCTCTTGGCTTAAAGTGCCAGAACCACACACTGTGTGCACTACTGTATGGTGCCTTTCTTCTTCTTCTTCTCATCCCTAAAGTGTTTATTGATTTTGAGAATAAAAACAACATACAGAGCGTGCCATAGAGGTTACACTGATGTAATTTTCGCAAGCAAATAATTCCTCTGGTGTTCTCCCATTTAAATGTTCTTTCGTGGCCTTTCTATGCAGACTTTCTCATGGAAATGCAGAAGAGGGAAAGCCAGAGGCAATGAGGAATGTGAAAGACAAGCTATTTTCTCTGAGTACCACATTTTATTTTAGACCTTGAATTGGATTAATACTTCTGGATATGCTCAAAGTCTGGAAAATTAAGTATAGCCTGATCCCCTAAACCAGTGTTTCTCAACCTTGGCAACTTTAAGATGTGTGGACTTCAGCTCCCAGAATTCCACAGCCAGCAAGCTGACTGAGGAATTCTGGGAGCTGAAGTCCACACATCTTAAAGTTGCCAAGGTAGAGAAACACTGCCTTAAACCATCAATATCAGTACAAACTTAGGCTGCAAGCAAACAGTAATTTTCTAAGAAAGCTAAAAGTTTCCTATGGTATTCATTGGTTGATTTTATCCCATCAGGTTTCTCAGTTTTGGAAATCAGTTTTTTAAAAAAGGTTAACCAGAAGGACATGACTCATAGAGCAATTCCTTTTTCAAATCTATTCACTGGGGAAACAGCAATGGCTGTTTCTCATCTCAAACTTCACCTATCCTGCAACCATGAATTGTCTTGATACTTGGGAATGTTACCATATCCTCATTACAAGACTAAATCGATTCATTGAATTAAGAATGATAAAATACCTCATTCAGGGTTATATTGCTGCCCTTGAGTTCTAATTGCTGAAGTGGGGCACCCAGCCTGAAAGCTTGCAGTCAAACATGTTTAGTAGCACTTTACTGAATATGAAATTGAATTCTGTTTTAGAACTCTGCCCTTACTATCTTGTCATCCTAAATTTCATTATCATTCAACTTTAACCCCTCAGCTGTGGAATGGGAACCAAATAATATGCTGCTCTTGGGTTTTTGTTGTTGTTGTTTGAGACTGAGCCCTTAAAATAAAGACTAGAAAATAAAGACTTAGCTCTGTTAAGTTAACACTGCAATCTCAATCAATATGCAGGTTTCCAAGGTACGGTTAAAACTTCATCCGACATTGCAGAGAAGGTTAGGTAGTCTGTAATGTTTCCATTGCTCCTAGATTGGCTCTGTACCTGTGACCCTGTGTTATTTCTTTCTTTTCGGCAGATAAGTTGATTTACTTCCAGTTCAAACATAGTGCAAAACAGTCTGAAGCTGTTTTCTAGTTGGAAACGCTGGAGCTCTGCGGAGTATGGGAGTAGGCCCTTTGCCACTGGAGGGCGCTCTCCTTCACTAGGCTTGCCAGCTCTTGAGTTTCAGTTGCCCAGGAGCAGAGGGGAAATTGACAGTATTTGTTGGTTTCTCCCTTCTTTTGGAGAGGACAAGACCCACCAAAGGGCACACTAGTTGGTTTGTTTTTTTTTTAATTCTCATTCTCCCTCTTTTTGTAGTAATTGAGAAGCATGGATTTTTGTTGCTGCAGGATTTTCCACAATTTTGTAACATGTTCTTAATGTTTCTGAATTTGCAGCTATTATAAAGTCAAAATGGACTTTGAAGAAGCAAAAATGGACTTTGAAGAAGCAGAACAGGAGCAGTATTGACACTTTTGAACTTTAGTGTTGGAGAAAACTCCTGAGAATACCATGGACAGCCAAGAAAACAACCCAATGGATCATCAAACAAATAAATTCAGAGTTCTCACTCAAGGCACAAATGATGAGACTCAAATTATCCTATTTTAGACACATTATGCAAAGACCTAACTCTGGAGAAGGCTCTAATGCTGGGAAAGGTAGAAGGAAAGAGAAGAAGAGAACAACCAGTGGCAAGGTGGATGGACTCAGTTACAGTGGCAATGGGAGTGTTGTTGGAAGAGCTGAAGGATCAGGTTAGGGACAAATTGTCATGAAGAAAATCTATATATGTGGTTGCTAAAAACTGACAAAAACTTGATGGCGCATAATCAATCAATCAATCAATCAATCAATCAAAATAAAGCCAAAATAGGTTTTCAGTTACACATTATTTTTATTGTAGCCACTGCTAGCTAACTGTGTGTGTTTGTGAATGCAATGGTTTTTGCATGGCTTCATGATTTTCTGGGCCAATAGACAGTATTTAACTGTGTTATCTATATAGCTGAAATATATTTTTCCTTGATGTGGTGAAATACACAGTAGTAGATTTACTCTTAAGAAGTATATCACCAATGAGCAAAGAAATTCATATAATTTATTAATGCCTTGCCCACATAGATACAAAACTGGCCTTCATGTTTATGAGCATCTAAGACAGGATGGATGCTATTGGAAACAATAAGCATGCTCATGTCTTTAGATTTCAAATTCATTTCCATGAATTTTTGCCAGTGAAATTCAATAATGCAAAATGTTCAAAGAAAGGGAACATGAAAAGGGACATAAGCATAGCCAAAATGAATCTATTTAGTGACAAAAATGAATATGCAGAGAAAATCCGAACAATGTTCCTTCAGCTCAAAGGCAAACAAGTCACAAAGCCAAACCTCAAAGAGCATTAATGTTTTGTTAGCTGACTTTTTCACCTTAACACAAACGTGACAAACAGCATGAGCAGAAGAACAAAATCTGCTTACCAAAAAAAAAAAAAAAATTGCAGACTGTTCTAAAAAAAAAAAGTCTAATGATGCAAACTGAAAATATGCTTTTAAAACTTAGAAAGTTTTGTTTTCAAAAAACTAAGATTTGTTTCAGACATATGTATCATTTATGAAAAATGCCCCATAATTCTGATACTTTTGAAAATTGATAGCAGGTAAGATGGTTGTGAGTTATCACAAAAAAGGAACAATGTGGTCAAAAAAGCAAACAGAAGTTTCAACAACTTTGCATTAAATGTGCATATTATATTTATATAATTATGAATATATAAATTTAGAAATAAATATTGTAAATAGAAATAAAATCCATGGCATTACAATGGGAAGACTAGGATTGTGTGAATTCTGTGCCTACTCTATCTGTTGTATTAATTGTTGATGGACAACTTCAACTTCCCTTTTTTCATGATTCTTTGTCTGTAATCCAAATTTGGACTGGACAATGCATTCAATATTAGGCCACCATCAGTTGACATCTTCTGTAAAGTGGGACACCTGATCATTCTAGTAGTATTGTGGTACATGGATACCATAAGACAGTCAGTGCTGAGCATCTCTACATTATTGGCCACAAACATAGGACCAATACTGAAATTATAGGGGGCATCACAAGACACCTGTCAAGTCCTATATCCCTATAAGAATCCACTATGAAAACTTGGAGCTAGTTTGCCTTGCTGCTAATCCTCCTTGCTATGATTAAGGATCAAAGTCACTGTAATCCTTGGGCAGCTGTTGGGGCCACTAAGCTTTGACAAATCCCGCTGCTGCTGTCTGCCCTTGCCATCCTTTATTTTTTCTCTTTAATTTGGGTACTCCAGGCACTGCCATATGGCTGGGTGTAGCTGCCATTTTTAATTTCTGACAATGCCACAGTGTATGACTGTATCAAATTCATATTCGAGGCCTGCCCATCTTTTCCATGCCATGGTCCAGACTTAGCCTCCAGCAGTAATCCTAGGGATGGTCCTCCAAAATTAGCAGATAAACCAGGATAAAAATGAAAATCAATTTCAGTTAATTTACATATATATAATCTAGAGATTAGTTTATTTACATAACCAGTTACTTATATAATCAAGAGTAGTTTATTGACATAATTGAGACACTAAATTATTCTCTAGTCATGTATTTAGTAATTTTCTTCTACTGTCACATTAAATATTTCAATCTGGTAACAACTGCGGGCCTCTTGACAGGGCTACATGCAGTCCCAGGATTTAAAGTGTCCACCTCTGACACAGAGAAAATTAAAACAGCAATAGCAGAGCACAGTACTATTGTTTTTACTGTGGCCAATTGTAATTCTAATACAAAAATAGTTTTGCTGTAGTACCAGCATAGATAGAGAATCCACTAAAATTTAAAGACTCAAAAAGTTTTTTTAAAGGACATTCTGTAGGAACCAAACAGCTCTTTACTTGTTATGTTTGAAAGGTAAAATGATGTTTCTAAGAATAGCTATAATATAACAATGTTTCAATGTAACAAAAATATCCACTTTTTTTTCCTTTTTAGCTTTCAAGAATTGCTTCTGGATTAGGAAAGAATATTATCATTTATCAAGATGCTATCCAATAAATGTCCATTTTACTTACACCAATTATACTTCAGCACTGGCTTCCGAAAGCTAATTTTGACTATTCTGGAGTATAACTTGAACTATTATAAAAATGTTGAGCTAATTTAAACCCAGGCCAAACAGAAATGTTATTCAGTCTATGGCAGCTGTATAAAACTCCACTGTTTTATCTGTTTCTGAAAAATGTCTTCACAAACTGAGAATGTCTTCACAAACTGAAATCCTGGGAATTTTCATACTACTCGTAATATTGAAGATTGCAATGGGAGTGGTACACATGAGTGTCTCCAAATCCAATGTAATCCACATCATACCTTTCATTTCAACCGTGGCAGAGCTACTCATTACACATTCCTACTCATCAAATTCTGTCCTCTGCAACATACTGTATATTGTAGCTTTCTCCTGCCTGATGCCTATTAAAGTTACTGGGAGACCAATTCAAGGATTCACAGACAGCATAACTTTCAGGAAGTTCTATATTTGTATTGACTCCGCCCATCTCCACAACACTGTACTTTTCTCCCTCTCCACTATCCAAAGCTTCCACCTTAGCTGAAGCACAGGAGAATCTTTACAAAGATAGACTCACAGAGGCCATGCTGGAGCTTGGGGCTGGATGGTTTCCCATTAGCAGGCCTTGTCTTGCTTCCTAGTTTATCCACTCTCTCCCTCCCTCTTGAAGTTAATGGGTCAAAGTGCTATGCCATCATATCATCAAACTTTAAAATGAGCAGAGGGGTAGTTTTGCTGCTTCCCTTCAGTGGCTGGTCTTTCTTTTTGTTTTTATTGTGAAAACAAATGCAGGGCAAATTGAGGGATAGGAGGAATAAAGAACTGGCTGAATGCCATTTTTACATTCTCCTGTTGGCCACCAGGAGGAGTCCGGGATTTGAACCCAGTGGGACAATTGCAGGTTTGAAGATAAAAACAGTGGCTATGTGGAAGTGCTGTTAGTCATACTTTATGAAGGAGGATTCCAATCAAAGCTGTTGTCAAAAAAGGTCCATCTTTCTCTATATTTCTCTATAAGAACCACTATCAGATTCTGAAATATTTCATTTGGGTTACTGTAGTGCCATTTTAGTAAGTAGTGATCTGACAGAGTAGAATTAGGGTGGATCAAAAGTAATTTATGTTCCTAATTTGGTCTCCCAATTCTATTCAATTAGGTTAGCTCCCAGCTCCAGGTTGACCCTGAATTCCTGAACTGAATGTAGAAGTGTCCAAATGATATATTAAAATATCAGGTATTTCCCTTACTTTAACACAGAAGATACTTTTTCTGGCCCTGAAAAAATGCTAATTTGGTTTAAACGCACACACATTTACATACACCTTTGACATTTAATAATGCAAAGCCTTTGCCAAATTAGCAGAAAACCACAGCATAATTTCTTCGGAAGAAAAATTGCAGGAGTCATATTTATACAATTTAATGTTTGCATAGGCACTTGGGATAGTGGGGAAGACATTCTGCAATTTTGTAGCAAGCCAAAGCAAAATCTGTCTTTTATGTGAAGCAAGTATGTCAGCCATCTGATCTCACAAGGGAGATACCTCCCCTAAATGGCTTTTCTGCTTGGCCTCTATTGCTTTCACAGGTTATTGAAATGACTGACAGAATGAAAAGCAAACTGGGCCATAACTCTCAAACAGTTGAAGTGGAGTTTAAACCAATTCTTCATTTCTTTCATGTGCTGTGTTGAAATATGAGTACAAAGAGAGGGCAGCAGAGTTAAATATTCTGTCATGAGGTAATTCAGTTTTGAATGAGAGAATACAATGATACCAGTGTGCTGTTCTATTGCCATAAAACCTCATATAACAGTGAGCTTAGCCAGCCCCTACAACATACCACTGAGATGGGAATAGGTAGGAGTTCCCTCGAATCACAACATCCAGATGAATGATCCCGTCTAGATAGCAAATTAACTTTTAACAGTCCTTGACTACCATCCACATAAAAATACATAGCTATTTTTCATCCAGACCGACTTTTGCCAAGTTCATTCTTTTCAACAATTGCAAGTCACCACCAGAAATGCTTGGTATGTTTCTGGTCAAGAGGAAAATTATGTTGTGGTGACCAATCTACAAGCAAGCTGGCCCACTTGAATGTGGTAGAGGCACCCAAATGCTAGCAATGATTTTTAAAAGTATTCTTTAACTCAACAGTAAATGAAGGCCAATGTATTTTGCTTCATCAAGTTTGAAGGTACCTTGACAAAATGTCTTTATACAGATTTCCATTTAAGTGTAAGGTTAAGGAATGGTGTTGCGCCATATTCCAAATACTGTTCTTTATTATGTGCTATATATTTAGCCCTCCATTATTCATTATTACTTTTTCCAAGGCAATGCATTAGTCAGTGGTCTAGCAGCATGTTTAAAGAACAGCATTTCAGGCCTGTGACTCAGTTCACACACTACACTGCATGATTTGTTTAACCTGGGTTATTGGGTAAAGCACCATCAGCTGAGTTCCATAAAAAAAACAAGCCTAACTCAAACAACATAATTACTAGGATGTTGTGTGGGGCTACTGAATGTGGGTTGCCAAAATCCAGACAATTATGGCAAGAGCAAGAGTTTCCTGACAATACAAACTTTTGCAGCCCAGATTGGTTAGCTCTAAGGTTGCAGGAACTCAGTCCTTATCTATGTGCTTACGAAAGACAGGACATCATGCTACCTTATTAGGCTCAGCATAACTTTCATATTCTGCATAATAGCTACTTGGATTTACATTCCATTGAGTTCAATTATATTTCCTACTAATCACACAGATTCAGCTTGTAAAACCCACTCAACTTTAATGAAAGATCTCTGGTGGCTGAAATAAAGCTGTAATTTTTAAATCAGAAATACAAACAATCCTGTAAAGAAACACTTCTGTTTAAACTTCTAGCATGAAGTAGGAATCCAATCAAAGAAAAGGGAATAAGTGTCTGAGATCTACTTGGTCATTTTCCTCATTCTTATATGCTAATTTGTTACAAGCAACAATAAAAATCAGAAGGCTCTGCCCTGTTCTAGCAAAAAGAGGATCCTTGCACCTATGCTTACAAATGTTCCCCCTTCTACTACAACTTTAGTAGTAGTATAATGAAGCACAGTCATCATGCCTTCACATAAGCTTTTTGTCATGTATCAAAAGCCCTTCTTTTGTATTAGAGGCCTTTGGTATAGCTGGCCTGAAGAAATTATCAGATGAATCAGCCCTGATTGAACCATATATTGAATTAGACTTTACCAAGCTAGTGCTCCTTGTATGTACTAAATGAAGCCAACAAGCAAAATTACTACAGATGTGGCCATTGTTATTGCTTATTTTCTCTCCCTTGGGCCCTGCTGTTGTAGGCCATGTGCTTATATTTCTTTGTATTGATTTGGTATGAATTTGGGGCAGCAACCTGATATTCAGTTACCCTGGTTGCATAAGTACTACTGATACCTCCTTATGGAATAAATACTGCTAAATTCGATGTAACTTGTACCTTGTAACTACTTATTTCTGAGAAGACATGAACTTGCAGGCTTTTAAATGCATTATGTCTGAGACAGGACAGTTCAAAATTAGTGTGTCACCCCAAGAAGACCCTTGTCTGTGCAGGGCAGCCCCCTTATATCCTGGGTTGTTTGTGGCTTGTTTGCAGCTTAGGAAGCTGAACTTATTATTGGCTCAGCTCCTATTCCAGAAGAGGTGCTGCATCTGGGTTGGGCATTTGGCTACCCAGGGGAATGCCTATCTTATCCCTCTTCCTAGCTCTGATTATTCACTCTCCCCCTCCTACAGCAAATGGTACTTTGCTGCTGCCATCCCTTGTGGTCTCCAGCCATTGTTAGTGGGGTTTTACTGCTTTCACTACTCTGCAAATGGTAACTGGTTTTCTGACGACTTCCCCTCACCATGACAATGAACAGGAAGAATGGGGTTCAGGCAATAGCTAGCTATTATTTTAGACATTCCCCACTGGGCAGAAGCCAGCAAACTAAAGGGGTGGGTTATCAGCACCGGAGATATGTATATAGTGGTGCAAACCTGAAGAAGCGGGTAAGAGTCATGTGACTAATGGCATTATGGAAGTACCTTAAACACCTTTTAAAGTGAATGAGGCTGAGAACTTTTCCCTAGTGGATAAAAAGAAGCACAGGAGCCCTATTTAGATGAACCAAGAGGGGAATATTTTGAGGACCACCATATCTAGTGTTTCTTTATTGTCCTATTTCATAAGAAATAGCTTTCAAATTATTTAATGTATGTCTATCTATCCATAGGCTTATTGGATTATCTGCATGTTTAATTTCTTGCTGTATTATACTAATCCCAGCCTTTTCCAATCTTGTATTCTTCAACTGTGTTGGACTACGATTTCCAGAATTTGTATTCTATACCCTAAAATTTCCAATTGTTAACCTGGAATACACTGAGAAAATTCATTAGTTAGACATAGAAAGCTGCCTTAAGCTGAGTTTCATTCCTGATAACTGCATCCATGCAGTTTTCATGGCAACACTGCAGAAATGATTTACCAATTCCCAGGAGTTTGCCTTAGTAATAAGGTCTAATTTTGCTTCATTTCTGAGATCAACCAAAACTGTTAGATGCTAGCAAGACTATTACATGCACAAAGATGGAAAAATGTTGACATACAACTGAGGAGTGGATCATGAAGATGGCGGAACTTGCAGAAATGGCAAAACTGACCTGTTTGATCAGGATTAAAACAACAAGTACTTTTATAAAAGATTGGAAACCTCTTATGGACTTTTTGCTGAAAATGGGAAAAAATGAATTGGTAATTTATGGATTTGCTGATTAAAAAGGGTTGAATATGGGAAGAAGAGAGCCATGTTGTAATTTTTTAAAGAGGGAGTAAAGATAATGAATTTATTTGTAACTGCTGTAAAGAAGATCAGAAGTCACTTCTTTATATATCTTTTCTTTCCTTCCCTTTTTTTCCACCTGCACTGTCTCTTCTACTTATTCTTCTATCTTTTATCTCTTTTTTCTTAATTTCACTCAATATGATTTCATGTTTATCATTTACTTATGTAAATATAAATATAAATATAAAACAAAATTGCTAGATGCTGTCACCTGCTGACACATAAGACAATTATTTATGTCCAAGGTGCTCAATTTGCACAATTTGCTGTGCCACGTATCAAACTTTTCAGGGAAGAAAAATCTATATGGGTTCAAAATAAACCTGTTCCCAAACTAGAATTAATCCATCTTGTAACAGCCACTTAAATTAGAGGTAGTTGCTTTATAAAAGGTAAGCTTCTAAATGTTTTCTTTGTTACAGTCAGCATAAAAAAAGCTACAATTCCTGCTGGAGCCAGGGGGTGGCACTAAAAGCAAATACTTGTTTGCATTGCTTGGAAGAAACCCAGCTGCGCTCATTTTACAACTACCCATTTTATCTTTATTTGTGAAAGCATTTCCTACATTGTTTATGTGTAAGTCTTTGTGATATTGATGGAATCAATAATAATGGCATATAATTTATAAAAGGGTGTTAAGTCCAAAGCTAATCCATTAGGTACATATTAAGTTAAAGGTGCTGCTGTTTTAAGCTTATATAGAATTCTTTGAGAGAACAGAACAGAATATGTCTTCATTCAGCCAGCGACCAGCAAATTTAAGAGAACAATTACAAATTGATAGAATAATATGCTAAAAGACAGATCACATACTAATATTATATTCACTCCTCTATAACCATATTAATACATTTATTACCCAAGTAACAATAAGTTTAAAAACTAAAAACTAGGATTTTGAGTAAATATCCCCTAGCAATGTATTAAGAAATATCGATCCAAAAGTGATATTAAAAGTAAAAATAAAAATAAAAATGATCTTCTTAAACCAATTACTTCTTTAACTGTTTTTGCCTTTTATCCATTGCAGCAACACAAAATTTAGTTACTATACAGGTAATAGAGGATTTTAAATCCTGGGGAAGATGATTCAGATAAAATTTGTCTGGTCTCCCTGGGAACATATCTGTTAGGGGTGAAATATAAATAGACCTTATATCCCTATAAAATTTCCAATGTAATAAAATATGTGAGATGTTTTCTACTTCCTTATCGCCACATGGACAGATGTGCTCCTCTATGGGGATTTTATTATACCTGCCTTGAAGCAGTGCTGATGGAAGAATGTTGTATCTAGCTTTAAAAAAAGCAGTTTTCAGCTTGGAGAAAGTTAGGTTCTGTAAATACCATGCTGGTTCCCATATACCCCTGTTCATAGAATTCTTTGTATCTTGTTGTTAGGCATTTCCATATTAGCATATGACCAAAAAAAAAAAAAGTTATAAGTAATACATTCTCAGGAAGCATCCAACACAAATGGAATAATTGGGTAACCTAGACTATGTTTCACACTAGAAAGACAATGATTGCTAGGCTATTTTTTACCACTGATGTTTAAACGCTCCCCCTTCCCTGGGCAAAACCTCCAGATCCTCAACCCTCTTGGCCTGGCGGCGTCCATTTTGTCTGCATGTCCTTCTGATAAGAGGCACTTCTGTTTGGAAAGAATGGAGGAACGAAGAAGACAAGGAGGAAGAGGATGGCTGATTGCTTTTGTGTGGAGATATTCATGCATAATTGAATTATCTCCATGCCCTAGAGTTAACACAATTATGCACTGAATATCTAATTAATAAACACAAGCTTGCCAGTGTAAATGGCCAGTATACCAGGTCAGTGGGAAAAATAGCAAACTGTGAAATATTAATATCTATTTTCTGTTCTCCAATGTTGATGGCAGCAGAAACGCCATGTCAAATATCCTACTCCCCTTACCTTTGTTAGGTCTGTTTGTAAAATTCCAAATTTTATTTACTGGTCAGAATGCATTTAATGTTTTCTTTCCTTGAACCAAAGTGAAGGTTTTTTGAGGTCTTTGGCTTCATATATCACACTAACCCATGGCTTGCTTAAATATAGATTGAATAAAGTACACTTTTCAGGATTCATACACGATAAGCTCTAAATCATGGCTTGAAATGTATTGCACTTTAGTGTGATGTATAAACTTGTTCTTTCTCTGTAAACTTACAGCTTCCCTTCTTATCCAGCACAATCACCCTTCTAATATGGCTTCTAAACTGTATTTCCTTAATGTATTTTGTTGCCTTGATACCCAGAGACTTTGCCTTAAACACTTTTTATGCACTAACTCTGATTCTATACTTAGTATGGCTTACAGGCAAATTTCTTTTACCCCTCTTGTGCAGGAAGCATATCCTCTATTTGATTTTGTTTTGTTTTGTTTTTTTCAGTTGTGGCTAATAGTTATTCTGTCAGATAAGGAATCTATAAATGAGAGATGCTGCTATAGACCTTGGCTAATTCTGATCACAGGAAAATGCTCAATGTTACAAAATGTTTAAACAAAATGTTTGGGATGTTTGTATCAGTTGTTAACAGGCTGAACCTCTGTTTGGTCTCCCATCTTCATAAGCACCGTGCTTTCAAGAAGACATTTTTGAAAACAATGATTTCTAGATGGTGTTCAAAAGGGCCTCAGATCACTGGCATTAAATAGTTTGGGATCTAAGGATGACATTGCATGAGGAACCCAGAAATAAAGTCTTCTTGGAATATTCTCTTTTGGTACAATGCAATTCTAACCTCTCTTGACTGATTTTCCTTTTCTTTGTATCTTTTTTCTTTAAATCTATTAATTTACCTCTTTGTTCCTACTTTGTTCCTACCATCCAACCTCTGATATTTCCTAATACCCCTATCATGTCTTCCCTTTCAAGGTAAACTGTGTTATGCAGAGCACAAAAAAATAGTAAAACAAAGCAAGTGAAGGTATGCTAAGAACAAGAAAGAAACATAACTAAATAGCAAGGTTTACCATGCCTTTTTATCCTTGCAAACCACCTAGTTTCTACCAAATCAATATATCATGTTTATACTTCAATTTTTGTTACAGTATTTAAACTTTTCACCTGTCTTTTTTGAGGATCTTGTGGTTTCCCACAACCACGGCTTTTTCCTCGACACCTTGACCCATTTACTCTTCCTTTACATATTTTTAAATCTCTTATTTTAAATAATTACATTAATTTAATATAATTACATATTTCTACTTTGTAAAATCTATTCTTTTAATGAATTACATTATACTGGCTATGTTCCAATCCTCGCTCCCACCAAAAAAAGCTGACATTATATTTTATTGGAAGGTCAATTTCCTATCTGAGCTATTCAAGAATTCTCTTCTTCAAAAACTCGAGCCATAGGGACCTTGCGATGATAATTTCTAGCTGAACTTAAAACTCTTCTGCTACTTGTATCTTACTTCCTTCTTCAGCCCCCACTCCCATAAAAGCAATTTAGTTGTATGTGGGCCTTTCCTCACTTGCACCTAACCATAGCATAAAGCTGCTTGGCAATATGTGTGTAGGTGTGTAGGTGTGTGTGCATTTATGAAATTTATATAGCTGCCCATCTCACAAATGTGACTCTGGGTGGCGTACAATAAAACCAACAATTAAAACAATCTTAATTAACCATTACAAACAAATAATAAATATAAATAAGATATATACACATACAGACATGCACATATATACATACATGTGTGTGTGTGTGTGTGTGTGTGTGTACATACAGACAGACAGACACACATACACAAACAAACTCTGGGCAGTTAACAAGCATAAAAGCAGAAACATCTATATAAAAACAATGGGGAAAAAGTAAAATATGCCAGGTAAAAAAATCTCCTTAATCCACCAAAGCAGAAACACAAGCTGGGCCTTAAAGCCTGAGGGAAAAGCCTTTATTTTAAACTAAGGCTTTCCAAAAGGCCAGCAGTGTTGGGGGAAGCTGCTCCATAGGGCAGTTGCTGCAAGAGATAAGGCACACCTCCTAAATCCCATAAGTCAGCACTCTCTCACAGAAGGCTCATTTTCCTTCTTATCCCGACACCATCCACACACAGCCTCAAAGCTGTATAAAATCAACTAGACTTTTGCATCTTTTACTGTGGAAGGTAGTCATCCGAACGCAGTGCCTTGGAATAGCAGCGATGGAGGATAAGAATCACCAATGGGGACAGCCCATTTCAAGGCAGGATAGTTTCCTGCTGGCTTAAGGATGGGTAGAGAACATTTCAATTCAGTCATGGGGAATGGATGTGAGACAGAATTAATTTACCGTCTCCCTTTCCTTCCTTATTCTTTTCCCACTTTTTTAAACCTATGTAGGGATGGGCAAAGTATGATTATCTGGATGATGTGGAAATTCACTTCTATCAGTCCAAGCCAGCATGGCCAATGGTGTGTGATGATGAGTTTTCACCCAAGAACATTAAGAGGGACACATCTAGCCTATCCCTGATATCAATAGTCACAAACTCACCATAGCCACTCTTCTGCATAAGAGAATAAAATCAAATTATATGAAATCAAAACAGATTCAATTCCTTCTTAGACTCTCTCAAATTACTTCTGTTGGTGAGTCAGCACTGAATAGATGATTTCCAAGTTAAGACCCTCTTGAACAGTGGAAGCTTACTGCAATCTACTTTGTGGAGTGCTTGTTGTAGGGGAAAATGGAAGAAGCTCTTATGCTGTTTAAGCTCTTGGAAGAATGTGGCTGTTAATCTTGCAAATAAATAAATCAGGAATGCTCCCCCTTCCCTTTTTTTTTTTTTTTTAATCTACTGCAAACTATAATAGCTCTTCTCTTCTGAGTAGCATCAATTCAAAGGAAGGTAAAAAAAATGAAATCACTAGTTTCTTTTTGTGATATTGAAAAACATGTATATAGTATGCATAATAATAAAATGTAATCTAAAATGTAATTTTAGAAATGACTTGGAACCATTGCAAGCAAATTTCCAGGAGGTATTCCTGTATTGCAGCAACAATAAGAATCTTGTGGTACATTAAAGGTGACGTCTTAATAAAAATACTTGTTTGTAAAATGGTATAAGACTCTTTGTTGTTTTTGGAATATTTGTTTGCAGCTAATTAAGTGACATGATTAAAAAGCAGTCACATTCTTTGAAACCAGCTATGCACTGCTCCTTGGGAAAGGAACATGGAAGATAATTTCAATAGGTATGGAAAGCAAAGATGGCTCATATGACTTATACATCACGGTAACTAATGCAATCACATGATATCAGTAATTACTGGCTCTGCAAGGAACACCCACAATGCAGAGGTGAAAGACTATACTGTATCCCTAATACTAACCCTCCATGCTATCTATCTATCTATCTATCTGTCTGTCTGTCTGTCTATCTATCTTCCTTCTATGTATTCTTCACAGAAAAATATTTGGCCAAAGTTTCATGTTCTTTCTTCCTGTCCTTTTAGAATTGTCATATCTAGTATGAAACATGATTGTCTTCAATGGTAACATTTCAGTGGGCTATTGGATAAATGCATATTCTCCCCTCATAAAGAAGTAAAACAGCATCTGCCAAACATCCTTCACATGTGTAAGTTTGACAAATGCAAGGGTCTTGTCAAAGGCACAGTCTGACAGCACTTCATGGCTACTGAAAGAAATGCCAGAATTCCTCAATCTAGAACCATCTCAGGCTGATATAGAAACCTTTCCACATATACTCTTTGTCCAAAATATGGGAAATCACTTTATAGCTCTTCAAAAGCACACTCCATGGCTCCCAGCCATTTCTAGCTTTGAGTTTTGAGAACAGAATTCAACACATTTGGAGCATACCAGGCTGCAGAAGGCTGTAATACCACTTAGTGTCCCAATCAAAGAGAATATATGTAGCTCAGGGTTGAACAGTGGAGTTTCACTATTTACCGTGCTTCAAGGATAAGCACTATTTTTTAAAATTTATATTTATTGAGAATTTTACATAAACTAAAAGACAAATCTAAAGAAAGAAAGAAAAGAAAGAAAGAAAATGAATGAGATGAAAGAAAAAGAGAAAAGAAAAAACTAGTTATGAAATATAATGACTTCTGACCTTCTCTTCAACAGATAATTACAATCTTCTAATCCCTTCTACTTCTTAGATATTTTACAAATCCCTTCAGCCCCTCACATCTTTTTTAATCCTTAAACCTGTAAATCGTCATATCATTTTTTTCTTCTTTCAGCAAAAAGTCCATATAAGGTTTCCAGTTTTTCAAAAAAGTTTTTGTTGTTTTTTCTCTGACCAGACAGGTCAGCTTTGCCATCTCAACAAATTCTGACATTTTCACAATCCATTCATCCACTGTGGGAATTTCATTGTGCTTCCATCATTGAGCATACAATAATTTGCTGCAGTTACCATATACAGAATCAATCTGCCACGAGTCTCTTCTAATTCATTGTCCCTAAGTCCCAATAAAAAACAGTTCTGGTTTCTTCACAGCATTTATCTTAAAATCCTTTGCATCATCATATGAATTTGTATCCAAAATTTCTTAGCTTTCTTACAAGTCCACCATGCATGAGACAAGCACTAACTATTGAAAAGAGATGCCAAGCCTTTGGCAAAAAATTGGTTTATATCCTTCAAGTCAAAACAGATAATTTTCAGATCAGTGTGTCTGGATTGGTGGTCTGTAATTTAATGCTGAAGCCACTTTAAAAATATAAAAAGCCCAAGAGGGCTGATTATATCCTAGCTTGTCCATGAATAATATATCTGTAAAATACCAAAATTCAGCATTAGTAACTCTCTTAACAGGCAAATTTGGCCTTGGAGTACAAAATGAAGCAGGCTAATAGAGTTTTGTCAAGAGAACAAGCTGGTCAGAGCAAACACTCTTTTCCAACAACACAAGAGACGACTCTACACATGGACATTACCAGATGGTCAATACCAAAACCAGATTGATTATGTACTTTGCAGCCAAAGATGGAGAAGCTCTATACAGACAGCAAAAACAAGACCAGGAGCTGACTATGGCTCAGACCATGAGCTTCTTACTGCAAAATTTAGGCTTAAATTGAAGAACGTAGGGAAAACCACTAGACCACTCAGGTATGACTTAGATCATATTCCTTGTGAGTACACAGTGATGGTGAAGAATAGAATTAGGGGATTAGATTTGGTAGACAGAATGCCTGAAGAGCTATGGATGGACATTGTACAAGAGGCAGCAATTAAAACCATCCCAAATAAAAATAAATGCAAGAAAGCAAAGTGGCTGTCTGATGAAGGTTTACAAATATCTGTGGAAAGAAGGAATGCAAAAAGCAAGGGTGAAAGGGAAAGATATAAGCAACTGAATGCAGATTTCCAGAGAATAGCAAGGAGAGATAAGAAGGCCTTCTTAAATGAACAATGCAAAGAAATCAAGGAAAACAATAGAATGGGGAAGACTAGAGATCTCTTCAAGAAAATTGAAGATATCAAGGGAACATTTTGTGCAAAGATGGGCATGATAAACAACAAAAAAGGCAGGGACCTAACAGAAGCAGAAGAGATTAAGAAGAGGTGGCAAGAATACACAGAAGAACTATACAAGGAAGATCTTAATGTCCCTGATGTCCACACTGGTGTGGTCACTGACCTTGGGCCAGACATCCTAGAGAGCGAAGTCAAGTGGGCCTTAGGAAGCATTACTAACAACAAAGCTAGCGAAGATGACAGTATTCCAGCTGAGGTATTTAAAATACTAAAAGATGATGCTGTTAAAGTGCTGCATTCCAACAAGTTTGGAAAACTCTACAGTGGCCACAGGATTGAAAAAGGTCAGTTTATGTTCCAATTCCAAAGAAGGGCAATGCCAAAGAATGCTCAAACTACTGTACAATTGCACTCATTTCACATGCTAGCAAGGTTATGGTCAAAATCTTAGAAGCTAGGCTTCAGCAGTACGTGAACCGAGACCTACCAGATGTACAATCTGGGTTTCAAAGAGGCAGAGGAACTAGAGATCAAATTGCCAACATTCACTGGATCATGGAGAAAGCACGAGAGTTCCAGAAAAACATCTACTTCTGCTTCATTGACTATGCAAAAGCCTTTGATTGTGTGGATCACAACAAACTGTGGCAAATTCTTAAAGAGATGGGGGTACCAGACCAACTGTCTTAAATAGCAATCAGTTTACAATGTTGTTGTTGTTGTTCAATCGTTAAGTCGTGTCCAACTCTTTGTGACCCCATGAACCATATTGCGCCAGGCCTTCCTATCTTTCACTGCCTCCCTGAGTTTGCTCAATTTCATGCTCATTGCTTCAGTGATGCTATCTAGCCATCTCATCCTCTGCCGTCCTCTTCTCCTTTTGCCTTCCATATTTCCCAGCATCAGGGTCTTTTCCAAAGAGTCCTCTCTTCGCATTAGGTGACCAAAGTATCTGAGCTTGAGCTTCATTATCAATCCTTCCAATGAGCAATCAGAGTTGATTTCCTTTAAGATTGACTGGTTTGACCTCCTAGCAGTCCAGGGGACTCTTAAGAGTCTTCTCTAGCACCACAGTTCAAAGGCATCAATTCTTCGGCATTCAGCCTTCTTTATGGTCCAGCTCTCACAGCCATACATTACTACTGGACAGTTTACAATAAAACACAGTAAAATATAATATGAATAAAACTTATCGTACAAGAAAATCAAATAAAATGGAAACTGAAAACACCCTATAAACTAGGCAGCAGCAAGGCAGTCATTCAAAATACAAAACAATGTCAATTAAAAGCCAATCAAACAGCCTAGGAAAATAGAAAGTTTGCCAAAATGATGCTAATATGTGCACAAGTCAAGCCTCTCTGGGGTGGGAACTCCATAAATGGAGTGCCACTACACCAAAAGAGACCCACCTCATCTCCTTTGGGGGACCTGGAAGAAGGCCTCATTAGGTTCTCAGATCCAAATAGGTGGCTTCATGTAACCTGGTCCTAAGATCACGAAGGGCTGAACACTCACATAGCCATTGGCCACAAGCTGCCTCACTCAATTGTGTTCTCAGTTAGATGCTACACACAACAAAGACACATGCTGTAAGTCCATGTTAAAAAAAGAAAAAGTTTGAACCTGTAATGGTTGCCTGATCACCATCAGCTCAAATTGAATGCCTGCTTAAAAATGGAGAGACTTTGGGGCTTTCTGCCATGTCAGGAATGACAAGATCAGCCTTTTTTCTGGGGCAGCAGAATGTTCAATAGTGTTCGAGCAACCAGGGAGAAGGCATTCAGCTTGGACTTGTTGATTTATATGTAGTTTAGTATACTTTATTGATAGATTAATCATTTGACCATATCAAAATATGTATGTATCTATTTATATGTATAGATTTTAAATTTAAAGCTTACCATAGTTTAAATTGAAATGCAATACAACTCACAATAGTGGGGAAGCCTGAGATCAAGTAACCTGTGTGTCTTCTCAGGGTGATTGCAACTTCAGATCCTGCCTCAGTAGCAAAAGACATAAGGAGGAGTGCAAGCTTCACTTACACACTCACCACATGGTCTGTGTTGTTTAAAAAAGCAAATTTCAGCTGCAAAGGAGAATGTAACTCAAGCTTCAGTTAGGTCACCTCCTGGCTTTGCTCTTGCACTAGCATATCAGTTTTTGGGATCCTGCCTGTAGCTGGTGGTTTAGCCAATACATGTGTTAATCTATCCTTTGGAGGGAGAAATAAAAACAATAAAATACATCATTCTTGTGGTCTTGTGGGGAATCCAACTCAGAGATAATAAAGCCTCAAGAGAAAAAAACCCCTTACTCCTAAGGATTACTGTACAACACAGTTACTGAATTTTACAATGCTAAAAGAGATTAGGTCCTTGAAATTAGCACCTAATTTCATTTTTCAAACATTCAAACCAGAAAACATCCCTTCTACAATAAATCACTTTCTTCAGCCACTCCCATAAAATGCACACTGTGGCTCCTTTATACACCTGTTAAGGTTCATAAGACTTATCAGTTTGTACTCCACCTCACATACATTATTTTCTCTTTCAAACAAATTAGTCAAACGTGCATTGATAATTATTTTTCTGAAAAGTGTGTGTGTGTGTGTTTTCTTTTTTTAAAATGATGGGGATGCCTTTTAAATCAGGCCCTGAAACCCTCCAGCCAGCAGGCCGGATAAGACAAAGATGTGGCCTGCTCGCTCCTAATCCAAATCATTCCATTAGACCACTTGTTCCCTTCATGAAAAATAAGAAAGTAGTTCTCTTTGCCACTCTGTTTTTTGGGAAGGTAGTAAATCCTCCACTGAGGGAGAATGCAAAGCCTTTCCATGTGGAGTGCATTAGTGAATATAGTGAATTGTGTATGCAAGTGAGAAAAATGTTTTGGGTGTGAATGAATAAGATGACTGATGCAGGCCTCTGGATATCTTGTCAATGAAATTGCTTAAAGTCTGGACCAGGACCTCTTAGAGCTTGTAATGTAATAATATTCCTTTTTGATGATTGGATCGAGCTCCTATTCTATAAAAAACACACACACAACAAACTGAATTCTTTCTGCAAAACTATCCTTCTAAAAGTTGCACCTTTAAAATGATGGGCACCTGTTTATTGCCACCACAATTACAGTACTTCTTTGGTTGAATATATAGATGATTAATTGTGTTTATCATCTGAAGCCTCGACTCAGCCTTCCCCCAGTCCAAAGGCATCAAGGCCATAGTATGTGTTCCTTGCTCCCTCAACTATCCATGAGTTGACTTCAGACACATTAGCAACATTTACCGGCATCCACAGGAGCAGACAAGGGGGGGAGGTGATGTCACATGCACCATGATATCATTATGCAGATGACATAGATTATGCATTTGCATCCATGAAGCATATATATAATTTATGTCATCTGCATAATAACATCATAATGCATACAATGTTATTTTATGGCAATTGTGCTTTCTATTGGATACCTATTTTCATTGTTGTTGTTACTGGGCCTGGCTATTTGCAGGACTGTCTATCTCCAATTACCTCTGCCCAATTATTCAGTTACTACCTGGAGTGTGACAGGGTGGCATGCTCTGGGTCCCATCTATTAAGGGATGTCATCTTATGGGACCCAGAAGGCATGCTCCATCCATTGAAGTGCCTCCCCTATGGAACAGCGTTCTCCCTGAGTTCAGATGGCCCTGCTCCTTCCTGACTTTCAAAAGGCTTTCCAGACCTGGTTCTTCCCCCAGGCACTGGGCCAGGTGGTCATGGGAACCTGTTTTAAATGTTTGAATTGCCTTTGGTGTAATAGGTTTTTATGCCTTTGTTAGGTGTTTGCTGTTTGTAGCTTTTTGTTGGCCACCTGGAGTTTCATGGTGAGACCAGTCATATTAATTGTGTCGTCGTCGTCATCATCATCATCATCATCTCTCAAAAAGAAACCTGCCTCCTAAGGGTGGTGCTGGTGTTCTGCCATCAAGGAGAAATATAACAATTAGCCAAACTTTTCCAGAGATCCAGAGAACCCTGGGCCACTTCCAGCTGTAAAAGAAACAACGCATGAAATCAGCCTATCCCTAATGATAAGGATCTGAACATTTTATGTAGCATAATGTCTACATGTGAGGCCTCCTTTAAGCTTGAGGCTAAAGTGAAAATGACTGTCTTGGTCTCACCTATCAGAAAATAACAATTTTAAAAGTTTGAGGTCCTCAAAGAAACAAACTGCCAGTTGGTCCCAAACCCTGAACAAATAATAAATACTTATAAATTCATATATAAAATCGGAGTCACAGAAAGAGCTGAAGAAATGTTTTATTGTTTTGGAACAGCCAAAAGACGGATATTATCTTAGACGTCAGTATATTTATTACCCTATAAAATGTGTTCCATTAAGCCTCCCTTTGCACTTCCTTGCCTTTAGACAGAATACTGTAATGCTTTTTACAACACAGTAAAAAGACAAAGGCACAATATCAAGATAATTTTCTTTCATGTCATAAACCAAAATGTTTGCTTTTTATTTTTTAATACAAGAACAGGTGTTTATCCATGTGGGTGGAAACAGTGCACTGCATATTCCAGAATGTTACTATGTTAATATTTAACATCAGTGCTGAGTTAATAAATGATAGTTAAACTGGATATCTCTAATAATATTGTGTTAATTGTAAGGATTATACAATAGAAACAGAACTGACCTGTTTCTTAAGGGAGGAATTAAGGGAAACAATGTCAGTCTTAAAAGAGATGAAATATTAAGTTTTCAACAGATACAAGGCTATTTTACATTTAATTCCCTTTGTATTAACTATTCCTATCTGATTCATATTTGTCATCACCAATAACTAAGTTAAAACCTCTTTAAACAATACCTTTCTTGAATCTAGGGCTTATGTGTGTTACAGAAATTTGCCAAGTTTCGGTTTGGACAGGGAACTTAGTGTTCAACATGCCTACCATCACTATATGGTATTTTTTTTGTGGGGGGGGTAAACTATGTTATGCAGAGCACAGAAAAGAATAGCAAGCCATAATAATAATAGCAATAATAATAGGCATGAGGTCAGAAGAAAAAAAAAAATTAATAAGTAAATCTGCTTTACATCGATGTTTATGGTGTGACGTTATGTTTACATAAACATACCTTTCTGTACCTTTCTACACACGCAAACCATCCTTGCTTCCCTTATATTTGTATACCAGTTAATCCACTGCCTCTCACCAACGTCATCCAGCACTCTTTCCCTTCCTCTCAACCCATTCACTCTTCCTTTGTATATTTGTTTGGTAATTCCATCCTCATTCATTCTGTCTTTATGATCAAACCACTTCACCTCTTTTGTACTGGTTGTCACTATGTGACAGGTTGTTTTGAACTGCCAGTGTATTGTGTTTTTAAAGGTGGCAATTGACACAGAAAACAAGACAGTGGAGGCTTTTTATGCTTTTTACTATATACAGTGATGTTATTTATAGCAAGTATTTACAACCCAGTCCCGGTGTTCATCTGAAGACAGGTTTCCTCCCAAGTCTCCCTCCCAGAGACTATCCCCCTCCTGCTTCCTCCCCCCCCCCACGGCCCCACCATCTCCCCCCCCCCCCCCATTTCTGGCTTGACAAGAGAGAAAGTGAAAAGAAAGGAATGGGCTGGAATTTACTGTAGTGTGCTCATCACAGCTTGATTTTCTCCTGGATCTGCTCAGCCGAATACCTACTACTTCTCCATTGGGGGAAGAACCTCTCTCAAGGTCTTCTGCCCAATCCTTCCCCAGAGATCAGGGCTTTTCCACCAACAGTTGATTTCTTCCTTCCCCTCTTGAGTCTTGTGTGAACCCACTGCCTGCAGCCAGCTGGGTCCCTCCTTCCCATTCTTGGGTCTTGGGTGGAGCTCTTGTCCCTCTTGCTCTCTACTTCCCTTCTTCCAAGGATACCATCCATGGACTTTTCTTCTTCTTTCCCAACCAGGAACAGACAACTGCTCCACACACTCAACTTGCCTCTCCAACTTTTCTCTCCGGCTACTCCATTCACTCTGTTTTGCACAGATTTTTCTCTCCTTTCCTTCTCTCTTCTCCTCCTCATTCTCTCCCTCCAATTTTTTAGGTTAGACCAGCAGCATGTCTCCCATCAACTGAGGAGGTGGATGTCACCCCAGGGCTCTAGTCCCCAACACCTATATACCAGGCTGGACCAATGGGAATGCTGTCTTGACATCTTACCACAACAGCCCCAGCTAGCAGCCAGGTCAGCTCATCAGGCCTCATGAGAGCACACCTGCCCTTCAAGGCCAGACCTGAGCTGCTTTTTCACCTTTTACTTGCTCCATATGCTGGGTCAGACCAATAGAACAGAAGCCAGGCCACTAAAACCCATATGCCACACTGGTGGAAGAAAAATTTCTCCCACAAATTTCCCCAAGAATTTTTTTTTTTTTAAACCAGAGGTCAGCACACAATTCCCTTGAAGCATAGATTGTTTATCTCAATGGAAGAATGCCTGCCACTATCTCTGTGTTCCGCCATCTCACTTCTGACACCAAATTGTAAGAGAAATCTCCCAAATTTCCCCACAAGTTTGTTTAAACCTGAGACCAGCACAGTTCCACTGAAGCACAGATTCTTTATTATGATACTGGAAGCAGCAGAAGCAAAACCTGAAGGTGAAGGGGATTCAACCTCTCTCTATAAAATTACGTAAATTAGAATATACATCTTATGGGATAGAGTAAGATAATTGAATTGGATATGATTGGGTATAACAGCATCTTACGTGTTAGTGAGGGGAGATGTGGGGTGAATTCTATGAGGTAATGGGGTAGAACTACAAAAACAGTGATGCATTAAGGGAGAAAAGATATATTCTATGAACTTGGATGTTTTCAAGCTTACTTTTTATGGGTTTATCTCATATTAGCCTTGCTTCTGAAAGCCTATATTTGTCTCTACTGTTTTTCTTCCAGTGTTATCAATATTCCTTAGCCTTCTGAGTTTTTATGGCTCAACTGACAGGGCTCATAGTTTCTCAAGTCTCCAAGAAGATATTTTAGGAAGGAGGATATTTGCTTGTTCTAACCAATGCCATATTTCACCTGCACTGGCCACTCACTTTTGTATTCAGTCCATATTTATTCAGCATCCAGTCATTCTTGACCCTATCTCTTTTGGTTTTTCACACACTTCTAAAGTAACCCATTCCCACTGCATTCAACTTACCATTCTGTTTCTCCTAATATCCCCAACTCTCACTTACATTTAACAAGATGGGCAGGAACCCACTTTTATACACAGTTATTTTCACTTTCAACTAACATTAATTTCTCTCAACAGATCACCTATTATCTCCTTCTTTTCTACCATCATATACACATTATATATCATCATATTTAATAAACATTCTTCCAACGTTCATCTAATTACTTTAGATTTTTGTATTTATGCATAACTTGCAATCATTTTCTCCATTTTCCCTTTCAAACACAACTACATTAGTCTTCAGTGCATTAATTTTCAGATCTACATGCTTGATGCATAATCGATTATATTGCTGTAAATTATTTGGTTCTCCACACAGCATCATGTGTATCGAAAACTACATGTACATTCATGACTCCAATCCACACAACTCTAACTTTGCTACAGGTATTTCTTATATATTTATCCATAATGACATTAAACAGCCAAGAATGGTTTAGTTCCATTCTTCATTACAGCATTATCATTTCTATACAAATCTCTAAAATTTTCCTTCCAGCATTCCTTCACTTTAGTTTCATCTCAAACGTGTCACTTTTATTTTTAATTCCATTTTCACTCTCTCGGAGGGTCCTTGTTTATCTCTTTCTACCCACTTCTAAACTATTTTTTTAACATTTCTATCAAAATCATTCTTCATTTTCTCTGCCACTTTTAATATTTACCATTACTTCCTCTCTTTGACCACAATCTTTCCAACTTTTTTCTCACTGTGCATGGTACACAGTATCTCTCATTCTTATTTCTGCAGCATTCTTTTTAATGTATTTTTTCTTCATCCATGGCTTCTTTCACTTCATATTCTATCAAATATTCTTGTTCATATTTCCCATTAGCTTAACTCTACACACTTCTGTGACATTCTGTAACATAACTATTTTCACTCATTTCCAAGCAGTTTCCATATCGTCTCCTTATGTCTAGTTTCCATTATTCTGTTGGGAGATTAATTTATTTTCTATTTTTTCACAGAGGACTTCTACTTTCTCATTTTGTTGTCATTCTATGTTTACTTTCTTTTCCTCCTTTTTTACCAAAATTACTTTTGACAATGCTAAAAAATGAGGTTCCTACATTTACAACCTCTTATCACCTTTGTATCCTTCAATTAGTTCTCTCAACCTTTCATAAAAAACAATCAAATCAATATGCTTTTAGATTTTTATTAATTTCTCTTCCAAGTATACATATGCATTGACTTATACTAATATATTCAATACAGGTTTTTTTTCCTAAGCAGATACCCATGATACAGTTACCATTCTCGTTAATTTCTGGGGCTTTAAAGGGTCTTATTCTTCTGTACTCTTTTATCTTTTTCCCACATATCCTTTCACTTCTTCTAACAGAGTGAATTTTCCTCTGAATTACATACAGTCAGGATGTTGCACAATTTTTCACAAAACTTCCACCTAGTTCTTTTATTATCAGCATTCACTGGAGCAGAGGCCTACTTTCATATATACCCACAACAACCTTTTTCATCAATTTATACTTTTTAATGTACATTGTAGCCTTTGGACTCATAAGCCCGCACCTCAACTTTCATGCATGTATTACTCAGCTACAGTCCACAAGGTCACACTACCTTCATTCAGATTTATTGCATGTTGCTTCATTCTCTTAGTTACACAGATACCAAGCAGATCTCTTTTCCCTCCTTCCTTCCTTCCTCATTTCATTTTCTTTTTCCTTTACTCTTATTACATCTAATAACTAAGTATTAACTTCTACTGCCCCTTGTGGTTTTGCTCAATCTTGTGATTTTATATAACACTGTTTACTAAGATGGAGAAGGGGTAGTCTAGGTTATCAGTCTTAGTTGCACCTAGTTGCATTCTGTACTGACAGTGCCAATCATTTTCAACACATTTTGGCCAGTATGCCAAACAACCAGTTTTACTCCAAGTATACTCATGATACTCTATGCCAGTTAGGATGTCTAATCTAAAGTTTACCTTGTAAACCAGCATACTGTTGCCCTTATTCCACCAGCTGGGAAATATAAACAGTGTATTTGTTCAGCTCCTGTGAATTTATATGTACCGTATTTTTCCGACTATAAGACGATACTTTTTTCTAAAATCCTTACCCTAAAAATTGAAGGGCGTCTTATTCAAGGAAGTCAGCCGAGAATCGCACGGTTGCAAAACTGCCCATACTTTGTTTCTGTAGAGAGGCTTCCTCCTATTGCTAGCCTCCAATCACGAGTGAAATAGCTTGTCTCCCAAACAGACTTCCTCCAATCACGAGCCTTATGTAACTGACGTCAGCTGATGCTGAACAAACCAATTAGAGGAAGTCTGTCTGCAGAGACAAGCTATCAGCAGTTTCACTCGTGCTTGAATGTAATCAGTTATGCAAAAAAGCCTGGAAATAGAGCTGCAGAGAGACGGTTTGGGCCTCCTCCCACCGAGTGTAGCAGGTAAATGTTAACTAATTACTAAATAAAAATGTGTTCTGCACTATCTTTAAAATATTGATTTCTTAATTTGGGCTTGGAAAAATGGGGGCCGTCTTGTACATGGGGGCGTCTTATTGTCGGAAAAATACGGTAAATCATAACTGGGCTCCTGCATCATGCTAAGCCATAATGATATGTGAGTCCAGCTATTGTGGTTGGCAAGCCATGGCATATATCTTACCATTATACATAAACAAAACCACTATGGTTTGTGCAATAAACTGTGGTTTAATACACTGTGTAAAGCTATGAATCTTGTTTTTATAACTACTTAAGCTTTCTATATGTTTTGCTAAATACTAAACTTCCTTAGCACTAATCTTCTGGCACTCTCAAGATATGTTGACCATAACCCTTAAAAGTTAATGCCTTGGAAGCTTGACTCCCAGAAGTGTGCAGAATGAACATGATATTTAGCAACGCTACTTTCTATATAAGTAAAAGCACTCTTTTTTTCCTACTCCTACTATGAACTCTAAGTTGCAATGTTGGACACAAAAACTTTGTCTGATCCTTGGACAAATTCTCCCTCCTTTGTTAAGTTATGGATGAGGGAATGCCTCCACATGATATCACTAAGTACAGGTTGCCAAAATAGTTGTTATTACTACGAGCCATTCCTGGAGTTTCAGTAGAAGCTATGCTATTACATTAAGTGGCAGAACATATTGAACAAACCCTGGCAAATACTGTCATGTCACAACATGCCCTCTTAACATTGCCTTCATCTCATCTGCAGGTAGCTTAAAGCTATCTTTAGCTATTCCAAATTTAAAACAATGTTCCCTCTTGTTTCTACACATTTGCTGTCGACAAAATCTTGCAGGCTTCATTGCTAGTGTGACTGATCACATGGTCAGTGAATGGGATTTGGCCATTCCTCCTGGGGCCACCTCAGGCAAAAGGCATGCCCCTCCCAGACTGTTCTCCATGGGCATTTTGGTTGGGGCTGCTGCAGGAGAGACCAGATACTGGGTTCCGCAGAGCAAGCTGTAATGCCTGAAATATTTCTGGAGCACTTACTGTGTTTTACAAGGGTTTAGCACTGTTTTGAAAGAGGGCTGTTAGCCCTGCGAGGCAGTCCAGACAAAAAGCACAACCAGGAGTACTAGCTCTATCTTATTGTAAAGTTACATTAACAGTATCTTGAAAGACTGAAAGTATTACTCCCCTCGTTTCCTTTTACTCTCCAGAAAACTAGGGAGAGTCCCTTCTGAAACATTTCCCACACCATCCCCCTTCTGTGGGCTAAGACATTTTTACATGCTGGTTATCCTGTCTGCGGCTCTCCCTCCTGTCTCCCAAGGTCATTCCCACATACCATTACAAGTGCTAAACCTGTTTTAGGAACAAGGTTTCATACTCTTTAAAAAACAGGACTAGCACTCTAGTTCAACACTACATCTGTGCTGCACAGAAAGATACTTCAAACTGGGAAAGAGAGTTGAGTTTTGCTACCTGTGTGTTGCTGATTCGGTCCAAAGTTAGTGCATGACAGGGTTTCCACTGCTTCTGCCAGGGAAGGGTTTTGTGTGGCCATATGTTTTCTACTGATTTAATTACTTATGGGGAGCACTTGACCTACTCCATAGGCTTCTTCTGGATGCCACCATCTACAGCCACTCACTGCCAAGATTGCCATTCCTTGCAGTGCAAGTAAAATATGGAGCTCACTCATTATTGGCTGCTGTTCACCTTGCTCACCATCTCCATACCAGTTAGCCTGGTATACTGTAGATGTGGAAGAGAGGTACACAGTGAGTGGAAGTAAGCACTCCAATGGTCCTTGAGCCTCTCCTTTGTATCTGCCACCTATTAGTCTGGCAAATGGTGCCAGACTAACCCATCATTCAAAGCATCCATGTACACTCACCCAGCCCTGCCTTACCACTCTTGAAGGAGAGTGATTGGTGATTCTAAGCTCTGAAATTGAAATTAGGGCTATGAGGATCCTCCAATAAGGAAATGATTGATTAGCAGAATCCCAGAACAGAATGTCTAGAGATAAATGCTCTCATGCTCTGTTTACAGACATCTCTTAGAAGCAGATTCTTACTATTATCTGCCTGGAAGATCTGTTACAATTAAAACCAGAGGTAAGAATATAAAAAGACTAATTCCCCTAAGTCAGGGATTTTGTAATGTTGTGAACAGAAATACAATTAAGGGATGTAGCATATTAAAACACCTACACAGATATCAAAACATCTCCTGAGTGACTTAATATTTGTGTCTATATAAGGACATTTCCTTCATAAAATTAAATTAAAAAACAGCTCATTTACACCCCAGTGAATAATTTACACTTCAAAATATGACAAAAAGCATAGTTGGAAGTTGAAAGAAAGCCACTATATTTTATGTATTCTGAGCCTATGACATTTGGCATGGGTGGGAGGGGGAAAGAAGCAGGGGAATCCATTAATTGAGGGGCACGTTAACCATGATCCAGGCAGAACATTTTGCTGGCTCTGTGGCCAAAGTGATGGATGGGGTTAAAATCTGGAAAAGCTAGATTCATTTCTAACCAGTGTTTGTACAGTCCATGCATGGGAGACAATCAGCTTATGCTGAGGAAAAGCCCTCAATACAGTGTAAGGTAGCTTATTGGTTTTACACTTTCAATTTGCAATCATTATACTTAGAATCTGAGTTATTCAGGGGCCAGGCTCACCCAGTAAAGGCAGCTGTCTCTTTTGTAATAAAATACAACCCTAGAAGAACTTTTTTTCTAGAAAGGCTTGTTGAAATCTGTCTCAACATGATGTAGAATGATGTAATGTAATTCTCCACATGGAGAAGCATATCTCCAAGATTTCTCAATGTAATTGTCACTCACATGTCTGTGCTTTACTGAATGATGGCAGTGGGGTTAAAAGCAAACCCTTAGTAATCAAAAGCCATATTCACTGAAAAAGAGATGTGGCCAGCATAGCCCAATGTAAACTGCACTCATATATAAGAATGTAAATGTTTGGGGTTGTTCTTATTTCAGATCAGCTAATATGGTATAAGTTCTGAAACAAACTATAGTTGAGATTGTGTGGACACTGTTCTTTCAGCAAGAAATGGGTAGACTTCCATCTTATATGTCTACATGTTGATTTTATTACAAACCCAAGATCCATCAATCAGAGGCAGGTGCAAAACACCTACACATAAAATTATACAGCAAGAGAATTCCAATCATTTTTTTTTTCTGAGCTGAAAAATTCATTTTGCAGTGCCAGAACTGATCTCCCAGTCTTTCACTTAAAAGTCTGTTCTTGATTAGAACTTAGACTTAAAAAAAAAAGATTCTGAGTTCCCCAGAGCCTATTGTGCTTTTTCCTTCCTGCCTCCCTCTCTGCTAGCCAGCACACTCGTTCACACTCATTCCACTCCTCCCACTGTCCACTCACACTTCTCTTTCTCAGCTCCCCAACACAGTCCATGGAGATAACAGTGGCCAGCCACAGATTCACATGAATGAAGCTACATTTATTCATCACATTTATACATATATGGGGAGCCATATATATTGTGCTGGAGTGGATTAATGTTTTACTTCACAATATATAACTTTATGCCACTTCAGCAAAAGGTTTCACGAAGAGTAACTGGATAATGCCAAGAATTATTCAGGCAAGTGTTTACTCTGTAACATGTTATATTTTTTAAAAGACTCTCTGTTCAGGTATCAGGCTGCTTATTTAAAAAAGAAAAGAAAACCTGCCTTGACCTGTTAATAGACTGTGGAAATTATCCTGGAGTGGAATGCACTCTTGGGCTTTATTGCGTAACTCACTAGACTTTTGTGGCTGAAGAAAACATTGATCTGTATTTAATAGGTTTGATTATAATCAGGATTTCTGTGATTTTATAATAGCAAACCTTTCTGGACAAGTCTCTTGCTTCTGGGCAAGTGGTCTATCATGGAAGTAGTCTGTTTCCTTAACCTAAATTGTGCAGAGTATCCACATTATCCTATTGTTTATCTGCCAATTCTTTGGGGTCCTTTTAGTGATTTTTACCAGAAAGAGCCAAAACCTTAACGAACGAGCCTCTTTTATTCTAGCACAAATTAATCTTGAATAATATCTGCTGTAACTTGTAGCAATGTTAAAAATCTTTTCTAAATTTTTATCATCCTTTATTATACTGTGTTATTAATATTTTTTCTCAGGTATACAGCTTCAAATTAACTTTTTAATAGAAGAATTGCTTTATTTCCTTGGTCTTCTGGGTTGTTGTTGTCATTGCTTTTATGAGTTTCTGTCCATGGGACGGTCATAGATTGAGTTCATACAACATGCTAAAACTAAAATCTACATTATACATCATGCTAAATCCTAAATCTAAATTATCTGATTATGTTCATAGTTGGCCATGCCCAAACAATAAACCACAATAGGGCTTAATGTTAAAGGAGGAAAGCAGTGCCTAGCATTTTTTATACAGACAGCTGCTCTAAATGTGTTCTTTTTCTATTTTCCCACAGGAGATTGGTGAGAAATCATACTAAAAACTTGTCACTGTATTTCAGTAACACACAGGAACCAATGTAAATGTCGGTAGCTCTGTGGGCTTCAAAAAGGAGACCAGTCTACCCAAGTTTAATGAGTTGCAGCTGGGGGGATGGTATCATGCACTATACAGTATTGTCTTTTTTATTTCACACCAAGGAGTAAGGTTAGTTCTTGGATGGGAGACCATCAGGAAATCCTGGGGCTATAGATAAAACTGGAAAATTGAATAAACATCTCAGAAGAAAGCAATAGCAACCAGTTCTATACTGTTACTAAGAAAACAACATAGACGCATCTGTGAAGTCACGAGCACTCAAACTCAGCTCAAGAGAGACTTTATGTTTAGGTCCAGGGAAGTCTTTATAACACTGAAAAGTCTGTCCAATTCTCTGTGAGTTTTAGCTGATCCCAATGTAAATATAGCGTACGGTTTATGTGTGGATTTATTTCTAAAGGAACATAACTGTATTTGAGATTACTATAGGAGTGTGACGAATTACTTGGAGAAAATGCTTCCCCTAAATTAAGGCCAGATGATTTCCAGAGTTACCCTAGGTCTTTTCTACTAGCACATTTAGTACTTCAAGTTTATGTTCTCATGTCACAATCAGGCCCTTAAACAGGAAGCTTACCAGTAATAGCCATCTTTGTAAGCAATAAAGTGACTTTATAGGAAGGAAGTTAGACAATTTGTTCCTCTTAAGGTACAAGTAGGCAACATTTTTTTAAAAAATGTTACTCGACACACAGCAGTATTTTTCTTCCCTTTTTAAAACTTTTTTTTAATTGTTAGTTTGGGATTTGTAAAGTAGTTTTGCTTTATCAGAGCGGCAGCTTATGAGCGCTGCTTTGCCGTATGAATGAATAACAACCTGTATGTATTCAGCACTTTATTAAATGAAGCACTGCATAATCAAGAGGATGATATTAGAAGAGCAGTTTTCCTACATTAATCAACAGAATTTGACTATCTGGATATGAAGGCTTTCCAGGGCATCTCCACATTTTTTAGACATCATGACACTAGCTGGCCTGGGGAGCTAAGCCAACTACTGTAATTTCTGATTCTGCATTGATTTATTTGAAACTGGACCAGAGCTGTTCTTCCTTTTGCAGTGTGGCAGCCATTTTTTTCAGTAGTGGGAGTTTATGTACCTCCTGTCTCCTGGATTCACAGCAGCTATTACTAACACACACACACACACACACACACACACAAACCCCTTCATGCAGAACTCCAGCATCCTATTCCTGGTGTCCACTTCCCCATTCCAGCAATATGCAACTGCGGTTGTTACTGCTATTGTGAAAAGGCCCGATTGCACTTATGGTAATACAGTATCAGTTCAGCTTTAAAGGCAGCAGAAGATTAGTATATTTGTGGCCAGCTTTCCCTTCTGCAAACTACTTAGTCTGCTTATTTCCTTGCAAATGACTAGACAAATGCACACGATATGTAGTAAAACCATGATGGGTGGGGATGGAGAAGGGCCAGCAATTGCTGTATTGTGTGGCATGGCATGAGGGCATTTTTGGAGCTCCAGGATCTGCAAGAATTGAGGGGACCCAATAATGATTGGGTGATGGTTTGGGTACCCTCCCAGTGGTCTGATGGAGAGTGAGCATTCATTTGGCCCATGGTATTCTGCGTATGAGCTACAGAAGTGAGCTCTGCAGTCTGCAGGTCAGCTTCAAGCTGCTTTACAAGGGACTGGGAAGTAGAAACACTGTGCCATGAAAGCATCTTTTAAAAATTAAAGAAGAATAAGTAAACAAAAAAGGAAAAGAGGAGAAAGAGGTAAAAACATTAAGGTACAAATAAATAAACAGGGAATTTACAAGTGTCATAGAAATTAAAATTTTTCAGTATTTAATTGATTCAGTGTAAATAAATGAGCACATTATATAATTTTAAAAAGTAAAACATCAGTATTGAGCTCTAAACAGAATATAAATGTCAGGAACAGTACTCAGCACAGAATAAATCTTAAAGATTCAGGAAATCATATAAAATTGAAATTTTAAGACTTTATGTAAAGAGAAACCCAAATTCTGGATGTGGTACAGTTATATATATTGTATATATAATTATATCCATATATAAAATTGTAATCTAGTTTCCAAACTAAGTTACTCTTTGTCACATTAGCATGTACAAAACTACTTCAAAATGCTTTATGGGAATGTATAGCTTGTTGTTCAGTCGTTAAGTCGTGTCCGACTCTTTGTAACCCCATGAACCATATTGCGCCAGGCCTTCCTGTCCTTCACTGCCTCCCTGAGTTTGCTCAGTTTCATGCTCATTGCTTCAGTGATGCTATCTAACCATCTCATCCTCTGCCATCCTCTTCTCCTTTTGCCTTCAATCTTTCCCAGCATCAGGGTCTTTTCCAAAGAGTCCTCTCTTCGCATTAGGTGACCAAAGTATCTGAGTTTGAGCTTCATTATCAATCCTTCCAGTGAGCAATCAGGGTTGATTTCCTTTAAGATTGACTGGTTTGACCTCCTAGCAGTCCAGGGGACTCTTAAGAGTCTTCTCCAGCACCACAGTTCAAAGGCATCAATTCTTCGGCGCTCAGCCTTCTTTATGGTCCAGCTCTCACAGCCATACATTACTACTGGAAAAACCATAGCTTTGACTATGCGGATCTTTGTCGGCAAGGTGACGTCTCTGCTTTTTAATATGCTATCTAGGTTTGCCATAGCTTTCCTCCCAAGGAGCAAGCGCCTTTTAATTTCATGGCTGCAGTCTCCATCTGTGGTGATTTTGGAGCCCAAATAAATGAAGTCTGTTACTGCTTCCATTTCTACCCCTTCTATTTGCCAGGAATTGATGGGTCCAGATGCCATGATCTTAGTTTTTTTAATGTTGAGTTTCAAGCCAGCTTTCGCACTCTCCTCTTTCACCCTTAGCAAGAGGCTCTTTAGTTCTTCTTCACTTTCTGCCATTAGGGTGGTATCATCTGCATTTCCGAGGTTGTTGATGTTTCTCCCTATTTTGAACCAATCAGTTGTTCCATGACCAGTTCTAACTGTTGCTTCTTGGCCCGCATGCAGATTTCTCAGGAGACAGGTAAGATGGTCTGGTACCCCCATCTCTTTAAGAATTTGCCACAGTTTGTTGTGATCCACACAATCAAAGGCTTTTGCATAGTCAATGAAGCAGAAGTAGATGTTTTTCTGGAACTCTTGTGCTTTCTCCATGATCCAGTGAATGTTGGCAATTTGATCTCTAGTTCCTCTGCCTCTTCGAAACCCAGCTTGGGCATCCAGTAGTTCTCGGTTCACATACTGCTGAATCCTAGCTTGTAGGATTTTGAGCATAACCTTGCTAGCATGTGAAATCAGCGCAATTGTGTGATCGTTTGAGCATTCTTTGGCATTCCCCTTCTTTGGAATTGGAATGTAAACTGACCTTTTCCAATCCCATGGCCACTGTAGAGTTTTCCAAACTTGCTGGCATATTGAGTGCAGCACTTTAACAGCATCATCTTTTAGTATTTTAAATAACTCAGCTGGAATACTGTCATCTCCACTAGCTTTGTTGTAAGGCCCACTTGACTTCACTCTCTAGGATGTCTGGCTCAAGGTCAGTGATCACACCAGCATGGACATCAGGGACATTAAGATCTTTCTTGTATAGTTCTTCTGTGTATTCTTGCCACCTCTTCTTAATCTCTTCTGCTTCTGTTAGGTCCCTGCCTTTTTTGTCCTTTATCATGCCCATCTTTGCACTAAACGTTCCTTTGATATCTCCAGTTTTCTTGAAGAGATCTCTAGTCTTCCCCATTCTGTTGTTTTCCTTGATTTCTTTGCATTGTTCATTTAAGAAGGCCTTCTTATCTCTCCTTGCTATTCTCTGGAAATCTGCATTCAGTTGCTTATATCTTTCCCTTTCACCCTTGCTTTTCACATTCCTTCTTTCCACAGCTATTTGTAAAGCCTCATCAGACAGCCATTTTGCTTTCTTGCATTTCTTTTTCTTTGGGATGGTTTAGTTGTTTGCTAATTAGTAAAGTTTAATAAGAATATTGTTGGTTGAAAAGGAAATTAGAAATTTCAAAATTTGTTTCATTCTAATATAGATCATTTTCTAAAATTATTGAACTTTGGAATATTGCCACCAAATATGATCCAACCTAATAATTACATTTCCAACAATGCTTAGAAAATCAGCTATCCATTTTACATATCAGAACTGGAGTAATACACTAATGATAAAACATCTTATACTAGTTTACTCTAAGTATGATATTTGGTGTAAATTTAATGTTCTTCTTCCCATTCTCATTGTTACATATCTATCACAATATCTAAGTTTTGCATCCATCTAATCAGTCTTTGACTTGTTCAGTTTCTGAATCCTGCTTCACCAATGATTTGTAAATAAGGCCCAGCAAGTGCTCCAAATTTCCTGTTACAAGATTTTCAAATTCAGTCAAATCTCTAAGTATTTTCCCTTGTTTCTGCAGTTCTTTTATTACTATATCACTCATTTGAACATATTGAAATCAGCTAGTGAATGAGGCCACTGCAAAGTAAGAGTATGAAAAGATTGTATATGTTGTCTTATTAATAATAAGAGGTTGCAATCTGTAAAAATTATTGTCTCTCCACTGCCCAAATTTTGTTATGCTTTCCTTTTCATAAAAAGAAACATTTAAGAATGAAGCAAGAGTGGATGGACTTGGACTGATTATTTTCCTGTATTTATTCCAAGTGTTCAATATGCTACTTATTATTGCATGAACTCTTACAAACTTTTGGGTTCTATTTGTATCAATCCAGAGATATTTATGCAGACCATCTGGAAGTCCTGCTCCCTCCAGAGAGGTGGCCAGGCTATAAGGAGATATGATCCAGTCTGTGATCCTAGTTAGGCATCTGGGCTTGGTACCATATTACAGTCTGAAGTTTGGAGCTGCCAATCTGCCCCTTTCTTTCAAGTCCCATAGGATCTTGAATTTCATCCTTACTCTTTTATTAGGGCATATGTAAACCATTACTTGTTTATGGCAATCATTTCATACCTTGTTTTCAATATTTATTGGAATCATTTCAAACAAGAACTTAAGTCTTGGTGGAATATTCATTTTAACAGCTGCAGTTCTTCCTAACCAGGATATATTCACGTTTCTTCATCTTGAAATGTCCACCATTATATTTTTCCAGCTCTGTGAATAGTTATTTTTAAATTGTTTGATTATATATTATCAAGTCACTAGCATCTCTTAGCAACCACAGAGATAGATTTTTCTCCAGGATACTTTAAATGGGTCTTTATTATTTTTTCTCAAATCTCTAAATGATTAACATTTTTGAAGTAAAATTATACCCCATTATCAGGTGCACATGCTGCTTTTCTTCCTCTATTAACTTCCATGCCAGCATTTGACTTATCTTTATTGATCTCAAAGCCTGACACACAGCCATACTGCTGAATATATTCCAGTAACAATGCTAACAAATCCTTTGACTGAATAAATGTACGAACAACATCATCAGCATATAATTTCAATGTATTTTTGTGATTTGCTCATTGAACTTCTGAAATGTTATCTTCTTGATGCATTTTTATTGCCAATGGCTCTAATGCCAATAACAATAGAAAGCAGTGGAAGCACCCTTGCTGTGCTGTGTTCTGTAGGGAAATTGCAATTGAATGGACCCAGGATAATGGACTTCACATGCTGCAGACCACATTTTCATTTTGATTCACATCATTTGTATAATGTTATTATACAAATAGCAGAAATGATGTAATCTGTGTAATGATGTCAGCATGCAAATGGCATGAATCCCCACATTGCCCTACTCTCCAGTGCAATGGACTTTTAGCAAGCATACACATCCCTTCCATTCACTAGTCCATTAAAATGAGGTTTCGCTGTATTTTATATTTTACTAGAAACACACATTTTAAAAAGCTGGCTCTCTAATAAGCTGTGAATCACCTCAGGTGACGTGTTAATCTCTGATGGGAAGAGAAATGTGATGAAATGGTTAAGGAACTGGAAAAGTCTCAAGTGGTGGTGGCCTCAGGGAGAGGGTTAAACTGGTCAGATTCAGCATTGTGCCATTGTGATGTATGACCTTACCATTTGCATGTACATTGTGATGTTGCACATATATCCCAAAGAGGCAGGATTTGCAGCACAACAGTGCATTGCTGCTTACATCATTCTGATGACAGCATCTGGCGCTGTGGACACCCTTGGGTAGTCCAAGTCCCCATGCAGGGATGAGGCTCACTGAGGTGATTTAGGTGAGTCACTACCTGTGAGAATGACCTTGGGAGAGAGAAGGGAGAGCCGCAGACAGGGTAACTGGCATGTAAAAAATGTCTCAGCCCACAGAAGGGGGATGGTGTGGGAAACGTTTCAGAAGGGACCCTCCCTAGTTTTCCAGAGAGTGAAAGGAAAGGAGGGGAGAAATGCTTTCAGTCTTATAGGATTTTGTTAATGTAACTTTGTTAATGTAACTAGAGCTAGTACTCCTGGTTGTGCTTCTTGTCTGGGCTAACCTGTGGAGCTAACACAACCCAGCCAACTTCACAGGTCTGCTGTGATGGGCATACAATGAAAGGAGACCCTGATGTGTGCCTTCTTAAATTCCTAGCAGAAAGGCAAGATGTAAAAGTTATAATAATAAAATGTTGAAACAAGGATGCTTAGTATTCTTTACATACTAATGCAAAGATGATTATGAAATGATACAACAAATTAAACTGAGTACCTCTGAAACTAATGGCTTTAAATTACTCCTCTAATTAAAACAATGTTGTGTAAAGTATTACAGACATAAAACAGATTATTGCATGGATACTATTTCAAGTGGTTTTAAACTTCTCCCATGCTATTAGTGTCCACATGTGAAAAACAGAAATGCAGATTTATATATGCTTGCTTGTTCAAGTTTTTGTTCAGTGTCATTTCATCTGCCTGCCTGCCTATCAAGACATAATATTTATCCTAGCATTCACTATCTGATGATAACTAACAACATGCTGCTAGGAAAACCACAAGCAGGACATAAAGATATCTCATTACTAGGACCTTTCTAAATGAATATAAGAGCCCTGGGCCCCAAACATGAAGGGGTCCCATCTGATGATCAGATGGATCAATATATATCATTCAAGGCAGTGAAACTAATCAATTAAAACATAAAATATCAATATTTTTTCAGATTTACCCACATAATTCCAATGATTAGGCCACTGGCTTCAGCTGACAAAAAGCAATGGGGAACAAAAAAATACTGCAATCTTACTGAGGTAGGATGGAGCATGACAAAAGTAGGACAAGATATGTCAGATGGACATTCTGCCCCTTGCCCTCTCCAAGTCTTAAAAAGGCCCTGCCTTCTATAACTGCTATTCCCCAGTATTCTGCGGCATCCTGCTCTGAACCTAGGAGTAGCGTACTGACATCACTAGTCACACAGAGCCTTATCCTTTATGAATCTGAGTTTCATTTTAAGTCACCTAGTTGGAGGCCATCAGTAATGCATCTTGTTGTAATGAAATCAATAACTGTACTTCATTTTGTCTGTCTTGAACCTCCGTTGTTTCAATTGAGTTCTAGTAAGGTAAGAGAAGAGCAACCTTGTGTTTTTCTCCATAATTCTATAGTGATTTTCTTTATCTATACTAAAGATATCTATATTAAGACTCTACACTGGTGAGTTCTACCATTCAACCGGCTATTGAGGACCCTTTTCTGCAAATATCCTTCTTGAGATGAGACAACCAGAACTGTGACCAGAATCTTAAGGATGGATGCAACATAGATTTAAAAGCATTTTGATAGAATTTATAGTTACCTTGGCCTTTTAAATGATATTAGACATTTTTAAGCTGCTGATTGCATGGTTTTCAATATACTGTATATTGTAACTTATCCAGTGTGATTCAGAAGTAGCCTCATATACATTAGCAAATAAATCAATAAATAGTTAGCTTTTTTCATTTGAATCCTTTTTATTCCTTTCTGGAATTCACATTTTGCACAGCCATTGTATAAGTTTTTATTACATTCTCCATTATGATTCCCCCCACTCTACCTGTTAGCTGTGAATAGATGTGTTCTAACTGAAGTGCATGTTTAATCCTTCAGCTATCATTTTGTCCATAAGCTCCAACATATCTGGAAATGGTTATTCTACTTTTCAATTTTTTTCTGCATTTCTCCACCAGTAACTTACGGTGTGTCCTCTAGAGTTATCCAACCACTGTTTTGTTGACATTAACAATAATGAGAACAGGATTTATTTCACCTCAGCAATGGGTGGATGATGCTATAACGACCTTTTCTCACTGGGCTGAAATGGTATCCACCCATCTTTGAATCTGCAGAAAACTATACTGGCATGACATTTGCTGTCACCATTGCCAATCTCTGTCTTGTGTCTGCTTTAAACTGAGAAAGTCACTGCAATCACCTGACTTCCCCTCAAGGTAACAGGTGTCCAAGTCTAACAGGTTTTATGCAAGGATGCCCCTGGACGGTGGCAGGACAAAGGGGCAAATGTTCCTTTAACACCTGGACAGCTGAGGATGGTTTAAGCCTGTCTTGTTCATGGCCTGAGGATGAAATGATCCTCATTTCATCATAGGGACATATCAAAAAAATTATGTTGCCGTGGGATATTTATGTCACAGCTAGGTACAAGCAAGAAAAGATTGTAAGTAACTAATGAAAGGAAGAAACAGAAGTCACTTCAGTCACCAGGATCAAACTACAAAACAGATATTTAAATGAAGATTCATTGGGATAAGAGAAAGGGGAAGACAAGGAAATTTGTGGTTGGACGGTATTGACGAGATCCTCAGAAACAGAGAGGCTAGAAATTTGAAGAGCAATGAATGAAGCAGTGTAGATATAATATAGATATATAGGGAAGAGATAGTGATTTGCAAGGATAGGAAGACATGGCGATGTAGAGTGAGCAGTGTTGATATAAACTAGATTTAGTTAGATTTTCTTTCTTTTCCTCTTACTTTAATTTCTTTTGCTTACTACTTCTTATTCTTTTTTCTATGGTACACATAATGTTGCTTACCCTGAAAGGGAATCGTGTGATAGGTATGTACAATATGTATGTATTACTTCAGGTTACATTCTTTTTTTCTATTACAGCTCAATTTAATAGCTATCAATGTGGATGTCAAAGGGGTTAGTTTCCAGAGAGTGGGTGCTAAATTCCTTCATCTCTTGACTGCAAATGTACTTGTGAGAAATGGAAAATTAATTATGCTTCCAGGAAGGGGAAAAAAAAAAAGAAGAACATGAGTAAGTTTGCCATGTTGCATCACATTCCCTAACTGAATATCAAAAGCCAACAGCTGGTCTGACAGCATGATAGCTGAGAATGAAAAACAGTTACATCCTCAATATAGTAAATATGAGTTACTAGTATTTTAAAGTTTTCTTTTTTTAAAAAAAGTGTTCACTAGATTTATGGCTAGAAATGGGCTAACATACAAAAAAAATTAAAATCACTTTTTCAAAAGTTCTATATTGGCTTGCCATTTTTTGAAAAAATGCCCATGTGCATTCTCACACTGCCACCTGAAGATTGTGAAGTAGAGGAATAAAATTCCACAGGAGTATCAGAGTTTATTTTCTCTGCACCTTAGGCTCCTGGATTGGTTGCTGATTTCATGTATAACCTGGTGCCCCATGTGATGGTGCCAATAGATTTGTCAACACCAGAAGCTGTGTTACCTGTCAGACAGGTAGGTGTTGCCACTAAAGAGGCCACTGGACCTGGGAGGTATTTGTGCAAATTCCATTTAATTCTCCACATAAGAAATGCTTAAATGCATTTCTTTTGTGAAGGAGAACTCAATGCATAATTCTCTTTCATGAAAGTGCTGAAAGAGCCCTTATATGAGTTCCTTTCAAGACAGAAATTATCATTGTCACGATCACATTAAGCATCAAGCACTCAGGTACGGAGCTTGAGAGATCTGTTCTTTGCTAAGCCCAACATCAATTTACTTTATCCGTACCTCTCAGATTTATTTGAGCTGGTTTATTTTAACCTAGTCTAATTTAAATCTTGATTTGATAGTTCTTTACCGTCTTTATATATTAAGGTAGCTTGAAAGGTTAATAAGAAATATATATTTATTATCCTTCAGATTTCAGTTCTCCACATGTTATGGTATGGTTTGTGGCTCTACTATCCTATGAATGAATGTTACAGTATGTTTTGAAGTGAGAAAATAATGTAAAAATAATATTTTGTGGTAAAATGCATTGAAAAATAATAAATACATATGAAAAGTAATTTTTGAAAACTTAAGTCACAAATTAATACAGAATAAAAATGGAATACAGCGGTACCTCGGGTCACAAACTTCATTTGTTCCGCAACTCTGGTCGCGACCCGAATTACATTTTCCCATAAGGTTCAATGTAAATACAGTTAATCCGTTCTGACCCCTACGAATTTGGTCGCCAACCGATTTTGGTTGCGACTCGAATCAAATTTTCCCATAAGGTTCAATGTAAATACGGTTAATCTGTTCTGAACCATATGTTTTTTTTTTTTAAACCACAAAAATATGACATAAAGTACAGTACGAAGAGAGAGAATACTAACCTTGCTCGAGGCAACTTCTGGCGTGGAGGACAGGAAGGCAGGTGGGGAGGCGGTTATTGCTTGGAGGGAGAGTCCCCCTCCCTACAGGAAGACACGACCACGTGTCACGGCAGGGAAAATGGCCGTGGATCCTGTTCGTCACCCGATCCGGCGTTCGCGAACGGAAGCAAAATTTTGCGAACGGTGCTGTTCGTGACCCGAATTGGTCATGAACAGAAGCATTTGTGACCTGAGGTACCACTGTATATGTATGAAATTGGAAGAGACCAGAATTGTCTGATTTGTCCCTCCTGATTCTCAGTTTAATTTGTGAGTGCAAAGCCATTTTCAAGGGCAAGAAAGTTCCTCAAGCTGGATAAATTCGCAAGCAAACTTTATATTATTGAAGCTGGATGTCACTCACAATAAACCCAGCAGGAATTTGCAAAATTATTCTTTCAAAACTCCTGCTTCATCCATCAGCATCTTTGAGAATCCTTACCAGAGTGTTTTCAAGAAATTATTGCAACAACCAGTGGGTAATTGGTTTAATTGTTTGACTCCTCTTTTAACTGCAAGTTTTCAGCATATTGTAGGTGGATTTAATGGATATTAATTATGCACACGTCACATTCAAATGTATAATCTATGTGAATGATAGCTGGATGAGTAAGGAGAAGAATTGAGATCACCATAGACAAGTTCAGATTTAAATCTCAATTAAATAAAATGTGTATCTCAGTTTTAAATATAGTGTAGCAATCATTTCTATAAATAATAGCATATAGCGAAGAGGAGGAGATGATGACTGGTAGTTAAATCCCAGTAATTAGGGGTGACTCTAACTTTGTTTACTATGCTTTAGATTAGTTGCTGGTATTGACATCTTGGATGACGTATTCATCAAGATGTTTTGGTCTGTTGCTAACATCTGGGACATAAACAACTGGGAAGTTCTTCAGTGCAATCTCTATTGAATTAAAAAGGTGGGAGGAATAAGGGAGAGATGCAAAGGAGAATTTCCCATTTGTGCTCTTGACGTACTTCTAATTAATTAATTAATTAGATTAATTTTCTAATGTTATATTCCTGCCTGCAATATTATGACATAATTAAATTGGAGCAACCCACTCCTCACCTCATTATTATTTGGAAAATTCAAGAACTATGCTTCATGAACTGCATTTTTGAGAGTTCTGGTATTACTTGGGAAATACGTGGTCAAATTAAAATTGTAGATTTAGGTGAACATGGTTTAAGGCAGGTTCTCCAAAGGGAGTTAAATATCTGCCATTGGCACTGCAGATAAAGATCTCACCAGCCTATGCACTGTAGGTCAGTGTTGGGAAGACAAGGCAAATGGATTCATCAATATGATTCAGCAGAAAAGGTTTCCAGTGACAGAATAGGAAGAGAACAATTTCTCCCCTCCATCCTGTCCCCATTGTTCTGAATGTTTGCACTGGAAGGTCCTCCAATTTCTACCAGAGATTTTGATGTCACGTAGATTGTAGGGGGAAGGAAAGAAGAAAAGTCCTATTGCATAAGCAACTTCCACTCATGTGCAATTGCATTCTGCCTATAATGATTACAAGGGATAAAGAAATAAAAGTAGAAAAGTGGGTTGAACTCCTGTCATATAGTCTGTTTAGTAAATATTTCAGATTCAGTTTAGGAGAAAAGTTTCAGTGTTACTTGAAAAGTTTAGTATTATTTTGAAATAAATAAATATAGAAATAAATATAGAAATATACATTCCATTTCTTACCATATTCTTTTCTTCACTGCTACATATTCTCTTCTTCACTGCTTAAAAAACTATCTACCTTTGAACTTCACTGGGAAAAATAAAGCTACTGTAAATATAACATTAGAATTCAAATATGAAATTGGAATTGGCACTAGCTGTTTACACACATACATTCAGGAGATTTCCATGGGACTTCCATAATCACCATCTTAAATATCCACTGATTATCACAATATATAAAAAAACAGCCTTTTTTCCCCTTACAGTCTCCAGTGTTTAGTTTTATAATATTGGAAGAAACTCCACATCTGTGATGTCTTCCTGGCTATCCATGAGTTTGGGTTCATGAAAGCAACTATATTCTATGACACAATGGATACAGATCTTGGCTGTGGCAACTTCTGCAGTCTCAAAGGCAGTTTTTTCAGCCATCCACATAGTAAATTTTGGATTTATTGTGGCCAAGATTGAGTAACTTTTAAAACACAATTGCTTATATGATCCTGTGCTGAAAGAAAAATATATAGTTAGTACCTTCCCCCACAAATCATAAAACTGTTCAGTAGCCATTTTTCCTGTATTATATGTCCCATCCACTACTCTTCATTTCTTAATAATATTATTTTAAGATCATTTATAATTTTGTACTATTTTTTCTTGTTCTTTCCTGGATAATATTTATTTCCACAAACTCTTCAGCTGTATTACCTATGATAATAAAAATTGTCATAATAAAAAGAAATTAAATCAGGCTTGTTTACCAATGTTAAATTCAGTAAGATTTGGCATACATACATTTATTTATAAACAGTTGTCAGATTCTCAGTTGACTATGATACTTTTAATTGGATATTTGTAAAAGGAACTGAAAAACATATGTTTAACTTGGTTCAAATCAAATGAATTTAATGACTGTTGTTTTTGGATTTTGGAAATACGTTAGCCTGAGGTTTGTGATATATAAAATGTACACCAGTTACTTCTGCTGAGAAACTGAATGTAAGAAACATATACAAAAAATATAAGAACAACACACAGCAGCCAAGATTATGTAGATGGGGAGGAAATGCAACTTCAGAAGGAATCACTCATTTCTCTTCACTTTTTCTTTTTAAAATGTAGCAACCTTAAGCAACTTTGAGTTTCAACTCTAGCCAACTAAAGAAGGGGAAATATGTTTCTTTGTGCCAGAGTGAATACGACTCATTGATGACATGAACAATGATGTCCAAAACAAGCCTGGAATCTCAATTTGGGGGATAATAGGGTTGAAGAATAAGAGGAAGTGGCCATTACGAGTTGAGTATCCTCCTAGCTTCCCATTATTTTTCCTCCCCCTAAATAGTCCTCTGTATGTTTTAAGGATATTTTGTATCATGCTTTTATTGTATTTACTGTATGCTGCCTGAAGTCGCAGGAAGCAGTATGCTACTCACCAGGCTCAAAACATCCTACTTTGGACACATTATGAGAAGATCCAGCTCTCAGGAAAAGGCTCTAATGCTGGGAAAGGTGGAAGGAAAGAAAAGGAGGACCAGCAGAAAGTTGGATAGACTCAGTTACAGTGGCAATGAGTGCACCATTGAAAGACTTGAAGGACCAGATTAGGAACAGATCGTCATGGAGAAAATATATCTATGTGGTTGCTAAGAGTCAAAAATGACTTGATGGCACATAATTTATTTTTAATTATTTATTCAATTTATGATTAATGAATCAACTACTGCTACTACCACTACTACTAATAATACCTTAGTAAGGAGATGCTCCTAGACTGAGTTATATGTTATTACATGCCAGAAAAAGAGACACATTATCTTTTTTTACGTATGCCTTCAGAAGAAATTCTTTAACATCTGGATATGTTTTTAAGAACAGAAAATGTGTTGTGCGGCCTTAACATTTGCTTCACTGCAAGCAATTCAATATTATGAAACTTTTTGTCCATTAATTTGTTGTTTGTGCCCAGATATACTTTTTTAGACTATCAAAGACTCATTCAACACATTGTTTTGTCTCTTCCAAAGTCAATTCATAAAGATTAAATCAAGATATCGTGACTAGACAATATAATTAATCCATATCTTTGGAGTATTTAGGGCTCTGATAGGTCAGTGTTATACCCTTCTCAAAACAATAGTTTTCTGGGGGAAGGAGAACAATCACAGCTTTGATTTTTAAGTGTGTAGAACAGGAGGGTATATGAATTAAAGGTTTTTTTCAAACTCTCATTTGAAAAAGAAAAAAAAAAAGTTGCGATCTCCACAGCTGCATTCCAAAGCAGTTTTATTTCAGAATGAGTAGAGGAACTTCTTGTTTTAAAAAAAAATGTACTTGGAATGTATTGCCAATTGGCATTACAGATCAGAGATAAGCTCTGCAGACTGAATATTGAATAGTATTATCAAATTATCTCTTGTAGTATTATCAAATGGTGAAAGCATATGGGAAATGAAGATATTTAGGTTTCTGTTGCATTTTGGTATGTCTGAGCCTGGAACACATTACCCTCTCTTTCTCTCACAGACACATATCCATTCAGACACACACATATACCCATTCACACAAAGGGCTCTTCCTCACTTTCTTCTGAGGCACAACATAGCCCTGTAAACACTTTTCCTCTGCCATATCCTCATGACATTGTCTTCATTTCATCCCCAGCTTCCATCTGAGGCAGCTTAAAGTTCTCCTTGGTTATTCCTGCTTTAAATAGTGTTTCCCTATTCTCCCAGTACAGTTTTTGCCATGGATATGATACAGTATACTTCACCAACAATATGATTATTGATGCAGTCAGGAGTTGGGATTGGCCCCTTTAGGCTACTTTCTGCTTTGCCTTGCTTTACTCCTCTGTGCCAATTATGTGTCAACATGATTTTAGAACTCCTAAAGAAGAAGCTATGTGATCAGAAATAGCCCAACAGATACAGAGGATGGATTGCATCAAGCAGTAGCTTTATAAGAGCTCCCTCTTAGTTCACCCAGTAAACTTATATTTTTTTAATTTTTATTTTTATTAAAGGTTTTAAGTACAACAGTAAAAAAAGAAATAGGTAAAGAAGTGACTTCCAGTCTTCATCACAAGAAGTAAAAATAAATTTCATAACTCATCTCTCCCTATAAAGTTACAAATGAATATCTCTTCTTCCTATAACCCATTCCTTCTATATGCAAAACCATAAATCATAACCTTTTCAGCCCTGGTGTCAGCAAAAAGTCCATAAAGGGTTACAAGAGCTTTATTTAAAAAATGTCTTATTTTAACCTTGACCAAACAAACCAACTTTATATTCCTTTCTTTTCCTTCTAACAATCTTGATCTTTAATTCATTCAGATATTATCTATCTTTTTCCTATCACAGAGGCTTCTTTGAGGCTTTAGCAGACTGCTTTTGTAAATCCAATGGAAGGTCATTATCCAGGTCATTGTCTTGGTTTGTCTTTTGTTTTCCCCTTTGATTTTCAAAGCTTTAACCAGCTTCTTTTGTGTATCCAGTAAAAAATTCTTATTGCAGTCATTCTCTTGGCTCTTCTCTATTTTGTGATCCACACTTTTTCCTGTCATTTGTATTTCCAGTTTGAATGTAGTCTGTTTTGTAATCCACACTTTTTTTTTATCCAATATTTCTGATTCCACTATTTCTGCATCAAGCAAAATTTGTTTCACAACTGTCATTCTTTCATTAACATCTTTTAGACATACTCTATCCATAGAAGCAGACATCGTTACTGATATTGTTGATATTGTGGCTACTAATTTCTGGTCCCGTTCTTTGAAGATCTCCTTTAATATTTCAGATGTTATGATATTTTGTGTCATAAATCCCAATCCTAAAGTCACGTTTTTTTTTTCTTTTTTGCCTAGACTTTAGTCCCCTCTAGTGTCCAATTTAAATCATAAGGTCTCATACCTCTGTTATGACTTTCAGTACTGAAAATAACTCTGGTTCTCACAAAAAGCTGTTCATTTTATACAGTTAATTCCAAAATCTTGTAGTAAATGTTTCAATATTCCAAATTTGTCTGGACCCTGAATTCATTTATAATTTTCTTAGTTCAAAATCTTGTTTTGCTTTTTGCCATTTATTTCAAATTCAACTTATAGTTAATTTTTCTTTTGTTCAGGAATAAAGGTAAACTCACTAGGTGACTTTTCAGACTTGTCATCCTAAAGACCTCTAATAGCCCTAAGATATTTAAATAAGCAATTTCCAAAAGTGATTAGAAGCAAGGTTAGTGAACTTAGTGTCTTAACTTAAAAGGTGCCACTTATGAGAGACCATCCTGTAGTCTCCTCATGAGGAGCAGCTGTCTGGAGTACATGTGAATGATCTCCCATGCTCTCCTTATCTGGAAAGGTTCTGAAGAACCGGTCTACTGACCCATTCTTCAGTCTTTGCTGTGGCAATCATCTCTGCTCTCCTCAGAGATGTGTTTAGCTCACCATGCCTCCACCAGAAGTCACCCAGTGCCATATCTCTGCACAAATGTGATATTTTAGGACACAGGTCTACCACTCTTTCAGAAAAGTGGTTGACCCATGCTCAGAAGTAGCACACCAGACAGATCACGGTCATGGAGAGGAGTTGAACTAAGCAAGAACATTAAGGAGTGCTTCCTGTCACTTCATTTTGTGCATCCTTTCATGCTTGCAACTGTTAGTTGAGCAACTTGATATGTAGTTAAACATCTCTACATTCACCCAACCTCACCCCACTCCATGTTAAGGAGAGTAGCAGTTGTTTGCCCACAGAAGGGTGGAAGGGGAATTGAAGCCAAGAGAATCCACCAATCCTTTCCCTTAACTTGGTCCGCAAAACATACTCAAGGGCAGTGCCTTTTATTAGCCTTGTCATTACTGTAGCATAAGGACTAACAACTGGTGCAGCATAGTTTGTTTCAAGATATTTTTCTCCTGGCTCAAGGACAGATGGATAGCATTTTAATGCAGCTAAATGGAAGAATCCATGGATAGTGAAGAAAATCTACAGGTGAAACTCGAAAAATTAGAATATCGTGCAAATGTTCATTTATGTCAGTGTGGCAACTCAAAAGGTGAAACCAATATATGAGATAGACGCATTACATGCAAAGCAAGATATGTCAAGCCTTACTTTGGTATAATTGTGATGATTATGGCGTACAGCTTATGAAAACCCCAAATTCACAATCTCAGAAAATTAGAATAGTGTGAAAAGGTTCAATATTCTAGGCTCAAAGTGTCCCACTCTAATCAGCTAATGAATCCGTAACACCTGCAAAGGGTTCCTGAGCCTTTCAATGGTCTCTCAGGCTGGTTCAGTAGGAATCACAAGCATGGGAAAGACTGCTGACCTGACAGTTGTGCAGAAAACCATCATTGACACCCTCCATAAGGAGGGAAAGCCCCAAAAGGGAATTGCAAAAGAAGTTGGATGTTCCCAAAGTGCTGTATCAAAGCACATCAATAGAAGGTTATGTGGAAGGGAAAAGTGTGGGAGAAAAAGGTGCACAAGCAGCAGGGATGACCGCAGCCTGGAGAGGATTGTCAGGAAAAGGCCATTCAAAAGTGTTGGGGACTTTCACAAGGAGTGGACTGAGGCTGGAGTTAGTGCATCAAGAGCCACCACACACAGACGGATCCTGGACATGGGCTTCAAATGTCGTATTCCTCTTGTCAAGCCGCTCCTGAACAACAAACAACGTCAGAAGCGTCTTACCTGGGCTACAGAAAAAAAGAGCTGGTCTGTTGCCCAGTGGTCCAAAGTCCTCTTTTCTGATGAGAGCAACTTTTGCATCTCATTTGGGAACCAAGGACCCAGAGTCTGGAGGAAGAATGGAGAGGCACACAATGCACGATGCTTGAAGTCCAGTGTGACGTTTCCACAGTCTGTGTTGATTTGGGGAGCCATGTCATCTGCTGGTGTTGGTCCACTGTGCTTCATTAAGTCCAGGGTCAACGCAGCCGTCTACCAGGAGATTTTGGAGCACTTCATGCTTCCTTCCGCAGACGAGCTTTATGGGGATGATGACTTCATTTTCCAGCAGGACTTGGCACCTGCCCACACTGCCAAAAGTACCAAAACCTGGTCCAATGACCATGGGATTACTGTGCTTGATTGGCCAGCAAACTCACCTGACCTGAACCCCATACAGAATCTATGGGCATTGCCAAGAGAAAGATGAGGGACATGAGACCGAACAATGCAGCGGAGCTGAAGGCCGCTATTGAAGCATCCGGGTCTTCCATAACACCTCAGCAGTGCCACAGGCTGATAGCATCCATGCCACGCCGCATTGCGGCAGTCATTGCTGCAAAAGGGGCCCAAACCAAGTACTGAGTACATATGCATGCTTATACTTTGCAGAGGTCCGATATTGTTCTATTTCCAATCCTTGTGTTATTGATGTCATGTAATATTCTAATTTTCTGAGATTGTGAATTTGAGGTTTTCATAAGCTGTACGCCATAATCATCACAATTATACCAAAGTAAGGCTTGACATATCTCGTTTTGCATGTAATGCGTCTATCTCATATATTGGTTTCACCTTTTGAGTTGCCATACTGACATAAATGAACATTTGCACGATATTCTAATTTTTCGAGTTTCACCTGTAGTTGTGAATCATCTTTTGCTAAATGAATATAATAGTATTAGCTTCATATGAAGGAGAGTCCCAAACGAGAACTTTATGCCAATTAGAAAACAGCTTTAGACCTCTGAGATTCCATAATCTCAGTTTGATTTGAGAACTGAGCCAATTTATTTCTTACTCAGCTGCAGTCTTTTTGGAAATGCAACAAGACTTAAAAAAAAAAAAAAGACTAGATTTTTTTTTAAAAAGAACTTTATGGCTATGTGTAACATGAGAAATTAATTTCCTTACCTGTGAGAATGGTTTCATTCTACCTCCCAATTCAAATCTTCAAATCTTTCAAGGTGAAAGGTGACCTGGTATCTTTTCAGCTCCCCCTCATAGATATTAATGGGATTTTGTGTTTGTGTGCATGTGACCAGACAAAGCATGAACTGGGGAAGTATACATCCTTTTTTAACTCCTTTTTGCATGGAGTGAGGATCTCTGGATTTTTTGTTATTGCAGGACCTGAGAGAACTCTTGATGGGGCAGTGATTTTAAGGGATTGAGGCATGGAAACAGTAGCAATATAGAAGTGCAACCTAAATCATAAAAGGAGAAAAGTCTTCTCTTCTTCCAGAATACAGATGAAACAGAATCCCTAGCCATAATAAGTCACCATAAAAAGTGATAAACGCAACTTATTTGAAAATCTGCACTAAGAGAAGAGTCTTTCAAATAATAACTTCAGTGGTAAAGATGGCTAAATATCTACTTTAATAAAGCTTTGCATCTTGTATATCAAAAAATAACCAAATTTGATTATTCAACTCTATGAATGGCAAACTTGGGTCAGCTGCTAAATATTCTAAGTAACTCATACATTTAAAAATCAACCTTACTGTTAATTACTTTGCTTTTATGCAACATAGTCAAAGTACATAGTGATCTTTGCTTAAACTTCCTTAAAGAATTTCAGCATGTGCTCTAAACCAAGGGTGAACAGTACAGGCACCTTTAGAAACCTAAAATGCTGATCAGACATATCCATTTCTCTTACCCTGTCTTAGAGAGACCACTGCTATTCTAAACAAAATGTTTGTTAATGTTTCTAAAAAATCCAAAACCATTTGAGAATGTGTATAATTGTCACTGTTATGGTGGAGCAGCTGTATCAGAAATGATTACTACTACTATTTCTACCCCATTCATATACTTAGAATCTCCTCTCACATGCACACATACTGAGAGAGAGAGAGAAATTCTAAAATAAATAAGCAGTCTGAAGTTCTACATGCCTGCTGATCTCCTGATAAAGAGAAGGGGAAATGGATGAACCAAGGGTTCCTTTCGGTGGGGAAATGGACCAACCCCAAGTTCTGCAGAGCTTCACCAGAGCTGCACAAAAAAGACCACTGCAAAAGAGCCAGAAATAAATCTGCTCACAAATCGGATGGCACATTTTGAAAGGATGTACACAGTTCTAGTTCTTACTGCAATCTAAGTATTTATATCAAGAATGGACAAATTTGAATTGAGCATTTTTCTGCCTCTCAGCGTACCCTGTTTGCTAATTAATTAACACCACCATTAACAGTGGTCTTAGGATTCACTCAACACAGCAGAAGGCAGCATCAACTGCTAGAGCAGTCACTATAAACTACTCAGTGCTGAAATGAGCTTTCATAGTCCACTGGAATGATTAGGCTGGGCTTCTCTCTATGCTTGAGATAGATAGACAGACAGACAGACAGAATATTACAAAATGTCAAGGAACTTTCAGTGATTTCCTTCTCAAAAAATCCCAAAATCAATCCTGGATAATAACTGTGATCCTGTAACATTTTGCATCTCAGAGAAATTGGGCGTATGTAACTATGTTCTGTGAATGAAAGGGCAGAGAATTCCCACTTCATGGCTGTTTGTAATAAATCATATTGCAACAACCCTTTTTTAGTTTCCTTTCTACTGGCACTGACATCTTTAGGCATTTGGCAATACTGTAAAAACTAATCTGTAACAGAGCACACTGGAAAATAATGGCAGATATTTCACAACTTTATAATTCTCAATGGATTTCCCAACAGTATTAATGGTGTCACTATTCAGTGACCCAAGCAGTATTATTCACATGTCACCATGTCTTAAAAACACATACTTATGTCTAATCCATGACATATAACCACAACAAGAATATATAAGTCACCTATTGCAAACTTCTGTGTATCAATTAATGGATTCCTAAGAACTGTTTGAATTGTGCCTCTCAAATACTTTAATTTGGAAAATTGATGTCTGGATATAAAGTGCACTGACACCTTAAAAAGGCATACATTTATCTCCTAGAAGGATCCAGAACTGAAACAAATACCTAATTATTTCAAGGGTGGAGTGGAAGAGAGAGATTTAAACATTTTTTTTTTCTTACAGCATCGCATAAGCAAAAGAAAGAAAGGACAAAGAACTCCCATTCTGCCATCTTATCTTTTTTGACAGCTGCTTCCTCAGTATAAAGGATGGTATAATTGTTCTCATCAGTCTTATAATTAAAATCACTATCCAGCTGATATACAGTTTGTAAAGGCTTCCCTTACGAGTTTACCAGATGTTGCCTTATTAGATCAGGACTTTGCTGCTTTAAGAAGTTCTGTCATAATCATCAGTACTTTTGTGTGCCTCGGTTAATGCTTGTTGGCATAATCTTGATTGTAGGCACTAGAGAACAGGAATCAGTTATCAGATCTCAAGAGGCTTATTCCACACTAGTCGGTACCTCTCCTATTGTGTTTAGCCTTTGTATTTATTCTCATTCAAAAACTACGCCATAATATTGAGCCCACATGCATTGGGAATGAAAGAGAATAACCCCGCTGCAGGGAGGAGCTTCATCTTCTAGATGTGGGGAAAGTTATGATTCTTCCTCCCTGATTTCTCTCTCCTTCAGAAGAGCCTGGATAATATGCACTGAAGACCACATGAAGAACAACAGTAAGTACTTGCACCCAAGGTCTTTGAACCAGTGCAGAATTAGCTGCGGTCTAGTTTGATCTCTCAATGACAATTCATTAATAGCTCAGCTGCAACACATCTGAAATTGCAGCAGGTCTATTTGCCTGAAGCCTTGCAGCTTTGCAGAGCCTGTGGGCAGTGTGTTTTCCCGTCAGCAGGAGCCCTCGACCCGCCTCCTGGCTCCTTTCTCTTCTAACAGTTATGCCGCCGTAGTATTTTTTTTCCTCAGCATTTCCAGGTCAGCAAAAATAAATGAGACCATGGGTTAGTGCAAGAAGCTTTTGAGGGATTGGCAATAGCAGCTGTGTGAAAAAACCCACAGCCTGTGAATGGATAACTCATATAAGAGTGAAAACTGTTCAAAGAAAGTCTGGAGAAGAGCTTTTCCTGTTTTACCTCAACCGGGATCTAACTCAATTTAAGAGCAAAGCATAGAGCTTAAATTGTCTTCCAGGAATCAGAGTGACAAAAGAACTTCCAGTTTATAAGTGCTTTTACTGTGCTATCAACCTGCTAATTTGTGGAATTTTATGACAGGCCACATCACAATCCACCTGTAATAGAACTGTATTCCCATTGCTGGACACTTATTTATTTTTCTAACCTCAAAATTATAAGGAGTGAAAGGGCACAACACCATGCAATTTTTCGGCAGGCATAGAAAGAAAAAATATTTTGGAGAATGTAGACAATATATTTCTCTACTTGCATACAGAGCCATTTTATGTCTCTCAAAGCAAGTCCTCCTCTCTCCCAAGTTTCTGCAATTTTAGAAAGAGAATAAATAACTCCACATCACAGTTTTTTCTTCTGAGTCAGCATGCATGGCAGTCACTGGAAAGCTGGAACAAAAGGGTGGAGAGAGGTTAAAATAAAATAGAAGTCTGCAGTAAACTCTGGTTGTGAAACTGTCCCCAAAACTAAGGCAAGTTTGAAAACTTGAGTGGGAAATTCTCTAGCCAAACTGTGAAAGCGATTAGAAAATCAAAAGTGAATTTGAAATTAAATATTTATTAACTAAATTTTCAAACAAGTTGGACTGGTGAAATTGACTAGAAGAAGGGAGAATTTACAGCCTCACTAAAAACCATATTTATTCCAAAGTATGGTATTGAAAGAAGGATGTGCAATAAATTGGACACCCACACCCTCCTTCTCCATCTCCTTTAAGGATTCTATCCATATAGACAGATCAGGCAGCGGGTGGAGCAGATGAGGCTCAGCAATAACTAATGTGAGATCCCATCAGCTTCAGCAGAGCACCCAAGATGTTGGCCAACTTTTGTGAGCAGCTGAGGTGCTAGCCAGCAGCCTATTTTGTGCATGGCCCAGGCTGAGGCACTTGTAGCAGTGCACTGGCATTCAGTCAGCTAAGGAAAAACCTAGGACACTAGCCAACTGCTACATATTAAAGGTTCAGGTCCTGGAAGCTTCAGGAAGTGCACCTAAGAACCTGGAACCTGGTCCAGAGCAGCAACAGACAAGGGAAGACAGCTCAAATCTTCCCAGCACCTAGTCAAGACAGCAAGCCATACCAAGGTATCTGTGGGATTAAAGTGGTCAGGAGGGCCAGGGATAGCACTGAAGACCAAACAGAATATTAGGCCAGATTAAGGAAATTTAAAATGTAGCATAGACTCTCTAAAGGGAAACAAAGATAGGAAAAAATTAGGACTATAGAAGGTAGAATTGTAGTCTATAAAATCATAGGTATATCATAGAGGGCATAGATAAGATAAAAGATAGGAATTAGGAAACAAAACAGTATATAGCTGTATACTTGATTGTGTGCTATCAAGTCAGCGTTGACTGTAGCAACCACATAGACAGACCTTCTCCAGGATGATCTGTCCCAATTTTGTTCTTCAGGAGTGTACGCATCACTGCTGTAATTGAGTCCATCTACCTTGCTGCTGGTGTTCCTCTTCTTCTCTTTCCCTCCATCTTTCCCCATATTAGACATTTATCTAGAAAGCTAGGTCTTTGCATAATGTATCCAAACTGATAACTTTGGTCATTTGTGCTCCAGTGAGAACTCTGGACTGATTTGTTTTCTTGGCTATCTATGGCATTCTCAGAAGTCTTCTCCAGCACCAGAATTTTAAAAAATGTTACTATTCCTTCAATCCTCTGATTTGGTCTATCATTGTAATAAATATTTTGTCTTGTCTTTGGATCCTGCTTCTTCAAAGTTCAACTTTTGCTTCCATAGAGTGTCACAGGAAAAAAAAATTGTCTTCGCAATTCTGATCTTTGTAGGCATAGACAAAGTCCTTCATTGCTATCCTAACAACTGCTAGCTTAGGATATATTTTTGACTGCTGGTTCCTTATACATTCATAGTTGAACTTGAAATGCAGAAACTGTCCACAGCTTCAGTGTCTTTGTTGTCAGTGTTAAAGCTGGCTGCTGTTCCTTTTTAATTAGTTCGGTCTTCTTTATATTTAACTCTATCTCCCATTTTTTCCACTGTGCTACTAGAGCTTCCAGACCATTTGCATTTTCAGTTGTAAGAGTGGTATTGTCAGCATAGCTCAAGTCATTGATGTTTCTTCCTTCAATTTTGAAACCATGCTCATATGTTTCTTGTGCTACCTCAATATTCCATCAGTTCCAGTAGCCTTCAGTTTTTTATTGTTTCCCAACTTCATAAGATAGCAGTTTTCAGCAACTGTGATTAGAGGTAGCTCTACCAAAAAAAAAAAAAAAATGGTTCGGAGGCCTTGGTTTGTCCACTCCTGCTTTATGATATTGTTTCTCCATTGCCATAAAAGGAATCTTTTTTTTAAAATGACCTTAATACTTTTGCTTTCAGCCACTGTGATTTTTAACACACCCCATATACATGTGAGCCCTGAGAGAATAATGAGAATTAGTGTCCTTTGGTAAATGAAGGAGGAAGCTGAATTGAAATAAACCCTCTAGCCCTTGAGAAAGAACTGGTGGACTTTTATTGCAACCAGATAGCTATAATATCCTATCCAATACCTGTTTCACTATATTAATAATTGCATATATGTGTAGCTTATTTTAATTTAGTCAGTATTCCAGAGAGGAGAATAAAGCTAAAGGAAACACACAGCAGAAATCTTTATTCTCTGTGATCCTTCAGAGCAGCTTCACTTGCTCTATACAGGCATCACAGCAATATAAAAAATAAACATCACAAACATTACTGTAAAACAAATTAAAATGTAGGAACATAAGTATTAAAATACAGAAGCATCGTCGGCAAGCAGCAGGACAGTGATACAGTAATGCAGACATAAACATCCATATATATGTTATCTACACAGACTGAAGAAATGCTAGATTATTAATCCAATTTTATAAATGCTTGTTTTAAAATAAACTTTACAAGGCTATGGATAATTAAAACAAATTCAAAGAATATGATTTCACATGGCTCAGCTCTTAGAGTATCCCCCTCATACTTATGCTGCCAAAATCTGCAACTAGATGCTAAGAATAACAAACAGGGCTTCTTTAGATATACTGTATACAACAGAAAAGGAAAAGAATCAGTGTAGTAGGTTCTCAATGAGAAAGCGAAATGCCAACACTAACAAGGGAAAGTCAGAGCTACTCCATTCCTAGTCTGGTTCAAACTTCTCCAATAAAAAATGTGAACTGTGGGGATCAGGATGAAGGGATAGGACTGAAGCCTGAGACTGATACAAACATGATCAGGAAATAACTCTTTATTTTGATTAAGTTTAACTCTTCAGGACCAGAAGAAACTATCTGATAGTCTGGCCAAGCCATTGTGTACTGTCTGAGAAATCCTGGGGAACTATCAAGCATCATATAACCAGGGGATGAATTAAGTGTGGACAGGATAGCATGATGTTGAATATACAGCTGACTTAAAAATCAAGTACATGTGCTAGATATTATTTATCTACCTTGTGGACAAATTAACCACCATTAAATTGTTGTGCAGAGTGCAGCAAAAGGTCCCAAGAATTCTGCTCTCAGGAAAATTACACATCAGCATGAGAGCTTGCAAAATGCAGTATCCATAGTTTGCTTTCCAAAGAAAATCCAGTCAGAAAATATAAACTAACTGGTCTTTATTGATAAAACTGCAAAACTTCATAAAATACAAGTTGCATACAAAATATAGGATATAACAAAGACTTCTTCTCATCTTAGCTTCCAAGACTTATCCACAACAAAGTCTCTAGCTAAAAAAAAACACTCTCAGAGAAGAGGTACACTACTTGGTTACCAGTTAAGACTACATAACCTATAAAAACCTACATGGTTAACTTTACAAGACAAACCGACTGAACAGGCTGGGCATTTACCCTCCCGTTATATTGCCAGCATGTCACCCCCCCCCCCCCCCACTGAATAACTAACATACACATTACAGTAGGTGGCAGTAAAAAGCATAAGAGAATCACAAGATTCTTTGTTTACATTAGCTTCATAGAATAATCTCGACACCTGTTTTTGTATAGGGAACGGGATGACCTTCTTCCCATGAGAAAATCCTGATATAAATGTGGTAAAACTAAATGTTGGGTCTTATTGATAAAATATACATGAACAAATCTCCAGAGTTTTTAAAGAACTTAAATGTACAATTATATCATACAAAACATGTTAGTATGAAAAAGAGTTTAAGCTGAATCCAGGTTATTAAAGGCTGGATAACTTAACATCTGCTATGGATAAATGGTTGGAAAGTATTACTCAAAATGAAATGGTCAAATACATGGAAGAACACTGCTTGTTGAACAGGAATCAACACGGCTTTTGCAAATGTCACTTTTTACAGTTCTTGAAAGTGTCAGTGAAGATGAATGTCAGGAATTTTGGAGAAAGCAAAAGGAAGTACTTTACAACAGAAGTAGTCTGATGGATGCTTTATGTATATATTTATTATACTTTTAATTGACCCAATAACCAGAGTTCCCTAGCAAATTACAAATTTTCTTCATGAGATCAGATAAATTCTGGTAGTCACAATAACTTCTCCCTCCATTCTCCAAAGAATAGGACACTGCTGATCTACTGATAAATTGGTATGCCTAAAGTATTTATACATATGTCCATGTTACACTCAACCACCATGTGCCTACTTGCTGGGAGATTTTTGCACTTAGCACAAAGCCACATTTAAGTACATATATATACTCTTTCTTCCATTTTAGTCTCATTGGTTTATAGTGGGCTCCTTCACTGATTTATAGTGGGCTCCTGCATACAGCTTCAGATAGGTTTAAAATAGATTAGATATCTATCATATATTCACATTTTAAAGTTAACCAGCCTTTTAATCAGTCATGACAGCTACATAGACTAAGAGGTAGCGTACTTCTGAACACTTTTTCCTGAAGAACAGCAGAGGGAAGGGGGGTTCTGTCCTGCTCATCCTATTTATGGCCACTGCATTTTGGACACTTTGATCTGATCCAGCAAGGGTCACGTAAAGTTGACTAGAAACTCCGAAAGTTTTTCAGGGTTTGCATAACATGCCAAGTCATTAACCATGATTTACAAATCACAAAGTTTTGGTTCACACAACAAACTAAGCCAAAAACCAAATAAGCCATATGACAGCATAGTTTAGAATACTGCGCAAACCCAGTTCCTGAGTCAGTAAATCTATATTGTAAACCTGATTGGGTAAACGGATACAGTCCTACACAGAAGAAAGCTTGGATAATCCTTCCCTCTGCTGCTTAGGGCGAAGTTTTTCTGAGGCACCCCCAGCCAGGTATCCTCCAGATGTGTTGAACTACCGCTCCCCCCATTCCAGGCGCAGCACGGCCTCGCTGGGCCGGCTAGGGAGGTCGGCGTTCCGGTTCTACACATCTGGCGGGCACCCGCTGGGCGACGGCAACCTCCGAGGCTCCCAGGCTTCGTCCGCCTCCCCGAAGGAAACGGAATGTCTTTCTGCTCTCGGGTGGGAGGAGGCTGGCTAGGCCTGGCCTACCGCTCCGCCTCCCACCCTCGCCCCGTCAAGAGCAGGCTAGCCCAGCGCGGGCCAGCGCGACGCATTCGCTCCCGGGCCGCCGGCCAAGACCGCCGAGAGCTGACGCGCGCTCCGTCACCGGCACGTTGCCTTGTGCCCTGGGCAGAAGCCTTTCCTCTTCTTCCGGCGACGCGATTTGCTACGGCGAGTCTTTCTCCGCTCCGTCCAGCCGGTTGGGATAACATCGCCTCGTGGGGTGTTGTTTTCCGGATGCGTGTCTTCGGCTGACGCGCAGGGATATTTCGGGGTCCCCGGAGGAGGCTGGGGCAGCTTTCGCCAGCGGGTTGTGACGGGACCGCGCGCCTCGTGGGGCTTTGGCTCGGCGGCGCCCAGGTGAGAAACGGAGGGGCCGGGCCGCCGAGGCCAAGAGGAGACGCGGGAGGCAGGGGCATTTGGGACGAGCCCCCGGCCGGGGGGGGGGGGGAGGCGTTAGGGAACAGGCGGACTCAGCCTGCCCTTTCGCGGAGGACGCGCTTACGTTCCATCCAGGCTTTCTCTTCGGGGGATGATACGGTTTTGCCATTCTCCGAAAATGCGTGGGCCAGAGGCTTGTTGCAACATAATCTGGGGCCGGCCAGCCGCATTGGATTACAACTCCCATCACCCTCAGCCATCATCTCCGGAGCTGATGGAATTGTGATCGAATGTACCTGAATGGGGGAAGCTGCTCTATTTAGTGTACGTGGCTTCATGTTGTCTGGACAATCCCCGGTGAAGATGCGAGGATTTTTATTTCTGTTTTGTGTACGACATATTTGCGACAAAAAAGCAGTCGTTTGTTTGGAGAGGATGTATTAGATCTCTCGGTTTCTCCGTAACTGAATGTGGAGTTCTGTAAAGGATAGTTTATTAGGATAGTACTTTAAAAACTGCGTGGATGGGGGAAACAATCACTATGTGGGAATCAAAGGCAAGGAGAGCTGTTCATTGGATTTCCCGTGCAATTATTATTTTTTTGCTTGAATAGAGGCCCACTTTCCAAACGATACTTGGATGATTTCTCATTAAATGCCTGAATTGCGACCCAGAAAGGCAACTACAACGTATTGATTTTTTTTCCAATGTTCTGTTTGAGAATTAAAAATGCAAGTGTAGGCTGGAGGTGAATAAAAGTGTTCAAGTAGTTTACAGCTGTCTTGTCATCAGTCTAATAAATATTGTAAGTTCCAGTTAGGGAGCTTTTGAAATTGTTTATATCAGTAATTTGCTCACGATTTGTTCCCTTTCCCAAAAGTGTCATATATAGACATGGCATGGCCTTGTTTAGAGGTTCATTTTGTGTTTGTTCATGTGTTAAGAATGGGTGAAAGAACTGTTGAATTTTCTGAAAAGGTAGGACTGAACTGCATATCTCCCAAGCCTATAATAAGTGTGCGTAGTTGTTGGTTGCAAAACAGTGCTGCGTATTCACACTTATATTGTGTAATTATTGATTAAGCCTTAAAATGTAGCAAGTTGGAGTGTTGTATTGGAAAATATTAGCTAAAGTATTGAATTATCAGTAATCTCGTTGAATTTCCAGTATTTAAATTTCTTTTGATCTTTCTGTGACATAATCCAGATAGGGTTTCTCAGTAAATACAAACTGAGTTCAAATACCTGTTTATGCTAATGAGGAAGTTAACCTGAAATTACAGTATGAGCATTTGTTAATTAATACTTATTCCTGGTGAGATCACTTATGCATAACTGAATTTTATGATGTTTACTTGCAAGCTTGACCACTAGTATAAGGCAAGCTGCTGTGGGCAACCAGATTTGGGCTGTGACAGATCTGAGAAACTCTGTACTGCCATCTGGTGGCCATCCAGAGATTTGCAGTCCAGATACGGTAACCCTAATTTCATGGCAGATAAAACTGGTAAACATTCTTTATCCTTGATAACTGGTAAACATTCTTTATCCTTGATAAAGAATGTGACTGAAATGGGTTGGGTTTTTGTGCAATAAATAATTTCCTACTGGCACTTGAGACATTTCTCCACCCCTTTTCTTTTCATGGCCTCTTTTTTCTTCGTTAGTCTTTAAGGTGTCACACAATCCTTTGTTGTGTCTAATATTTAATGGAATTAAAATAGGCCTTCTGCACCATAATGGAGAATGTTTAATAGGGGATGATTCTGTTTAATCCTGTTTTTGTGTTTATCCCAAAGAATAATAATATATACTTAGAAGTCTCATATATGCCCTGCAGCTTACAACTTGGCATTGCCAAATACATTAACTGAAAGCTTGTTATAAAGTTAGGTATTCATGTATTTAAAGATGTCCATGCCATTGTCAGGAAATCATGTACCATCTTTTTGAGACTCATTAATTTATTCTGGTAAATACATGGTTTTTTTTCCTCTGAGCTGTGTCTCCAAAATATTAATGCTGGGGGTTATTGTGCTGATGAAAGGTCAGCTAATTATTTAACCAACAGAGATTTGCATTCTAAGTTGTTATACAAAAGATACATTCAACACTGATGATACAGGTTTTTGATAGGTTTAGAGCATATTGTAGTTATATGACTAACTGCTGAAGTTCAGAATGTCAAGCTATCATGAACTTTTGAGGCCAAACTGTTTGGGAAACTTCAGAAGGAGGAGGAGAAGGAGCAGTACCATTGATGCAATAAGCTATTTACGAAAAAATGTTTATATCATTTGTAGAAAAATTAACAGCAGTGGTATTTTTACTAGGATGAGATATACAAACCTAAAAAAGTCACATTTTAATCCAATATAATATTTAAAACATTCTATATAATTATAGCTTCTTTTATATTTGAATGAGATAGTACATACATTTTTATTCTTCATGTTAAAACTGTACATTTCGAGTCATTTAAGTATGTATGTATAAGATATGATATAATATAAGATATGAGAGCCAGTTTGGCATAGGGGGTAAGTTGCTGGCCTAGTAACCAGGAGTTTGTAAGTTCTAGGCCTCCCTTAGGCATAAAAGCTGGCTGTGTGACTTTGAGACAGTCACTCTCTCTCAGCCCATCCCACCTCACAGGGTTGTTGTTGTAGGGAAAAATAGGAGGTAAGAATATTAGGTATGTTCACTGCCTTGAGTGTGTGTGTATATATGTGTGTGTGTGTAAATAGTGGGATAAAAATATGATAATAGTATGTATAAACATCAGTAATAACAGCAAACCAGCTTAGCTTTCTTTATTGTCAAAATATTTTAACTAGTCTCAGCCCTCCCCCCAGCACTTTTTGCACCCTTTAATTTTATATAATGGGTGTGGTATTGTGAAAAACTACAAATCAAAGTTTATTTGATACTGATGCGTATTTAAGAGTAATACAGTCAAAGTGATACTGCCCAAAACTGATACCAAAGAGTTAAACTAAAACAACAAAGCTTTATAATAAAATATGTGGGCCCATGGTGTCAAACTGAACAACCTCCCCTCTCCCCCATGGCTGCTTTATGACCTTTTCATTCACTGTATTCGTATACTGAATACAGGTACTCAGATTTTACCTTATCTCCATCAACTATAGTTTTAGGAGATTTAATTTAAAAAAACCCCACATTATATCATTTTTGGCAGTATTAAGTACAGTATACTATCGTTTCCTTTTACTGTACTGGGGGTCTGGTTTTGATCATGCTATCCTTTCAAGGTTCTATAACAGTATCAAAAAAATTGGATTCACATCTTGGTGCCAGGCATGAGTGTCCTCAGGAGTTTGCATGGCCCGTATTCTCTAAAGGCCCAGACACCAGAGGTGATGAGAAGGAGAAAAAGAACCAAAACATTTGGCCTACATTTGTTTTAAAAAAACTTCTGTTAAAATAATATTCCATTGTAAATTAGAACAGTCAAGCCTTATACATTAGTCTTGAAGAGGATTATCTTCACTTTCAAAAGTAATTCCACAGTATGCTATACAAAAGTTATTTGTCTTGTTCATTATTTTAAAGACCTTTACATTTAATGGCCGTTTGACTACGTGTGTGTGTGTGTGTGTTGTATATAAGAAAGTTGGCTCCACCACCTCAGAATGAAAGAATTCTGATATACGTATATCTTTGTAAGCTACAACAAATACACTATTTGGATGTAACCGTGAGTAGTTGTTTTTTATTATATTTGTGAACCAATATTTATGTACTGTATTCTGTTTCCACTTTTAGATGAGTGAGTTTGGAATTAAAAATATGGATCAAGTAGCGCCTGTTTGCAATGCCTATAGAGGATTGTTCAAGGTAAGCTATGAAGAAAAAACAGACATATATAGTAAAGTACAGTTTAAACCCTGGACAAGGCATACCAATTTAATGTATAAATATGTAATTGTATACGTTTATATTATGCTTTGCCAGCAATAATTAATAGTATCAGTAATGAGCTATTACTGCTACTGATTTTAGAGATACAAATTTGCAGTATCATTTTAAAAAAAGAGAACAGAAAATAGATTTACTAGTGCTCTCAGTCAGCAATTAACTCCTGGCTGGTCATCTCTGCAAGATGTATCTAAGATGCTGTTGATATAACCAAAATAATTTTCATATCATTGTCAATCTGCATTACAATATCTATACCATTATGTATCATATAATATTCTTGATATTATTTATATACAATATTTCCATATAATTTTTAAAAAATTCAAATTCACTGATGTATTTGCTTGCTTTGATATTGTAACATAACCTTTTAAAAATCAACTCTGTGATTTTTGTAGCAACATTTAATTAGATACAATTAATTATATAGTACACTTAATTATATTAAAAAGCCCTTTTGTCAGTATTGCGTCAAATTCAAAATTCTTTAAAGAATATTTTACAGAATATGTACCAGAAAGTATTTACTTATTTCTTAGTTTAATAGGTAGCATGAAGGCTATCTGTTCACTTAGGTAAAAAGATAAATAATAATGTAATGCTTTTGATAAATTCTTATTATTAACTTGAGCTATGTCACTTGTTGATAGAGCTAGTTGTAAAGCACATTGAGTGCATAATGATTGACTCACATTGGCCTTAAGGGCACAGGCCCATCACTGTATGGCTTTTCTGAGTCCTTTAAGATTTGGAAGCAAGTGCCATTTTCTACTGTTCCATAGCAACTCTGGCATAGGAAATAACATTTTATTACAGCAGGCAGGATCTAATCTATAGAGGCTTTAAACATGCTCGTTTTACTGTTTAATTTCATGTTTTAAAAATGCAGAATAATGTTTGAAGTGCAGCATCCCTTTTAATCATTCTTACAGTGTTACTTTTTTTTCCAGTGACTCAGTGTAAGGGTGATTTATTTACACAAAACAGAGGAGTTTCCAGATTATGTTGAAAGTGCTTGGCCTTTCCTCTAAATATTAGTGATGACTCAGATCTTTTCATCTATTAACACTGAAAGAATTTGTCATTACTAAGCCAGCTATCTGGTTTCTAATCATTTCATTTATACAGCAAATTGCTCAAGTTCCTGATGTTGAATTTTCTAATTTGTAAAATCCATAAGGATAGTTTCATTATTCTGGACTGAAACTCTTTGATTAAATGTTATGTACATCTTGTGTTACTTAGAATCAAACTACTACTTAGTAGTTTGTAATTGTTGCATTTGCTGTGATTTTTTTAAATTGAAGGTGGAATTCTATAACAACTCATTAGAAACTTGTGCTGGATTGATACTAAAATGCCTGGAGGTACTTCTGCCCCATCACTTTGATACACATACAGTAATGTAGATTAATACAGATAGTACCATGATCAAAATGAGATATAGATTGCATTTCTGTATGCAGACTGAGGTGTTCCAGATGTGCATTGGTCCAGAGCTTCTTGGATTTATTTATTTCTTTGTTTGTTTATCCAACTTGCATGCCACCCAACTCCCAGTGACTCTGGGCAATTTAACCTCAGACCAGGCTGTTTGAAAACCCCATTCTCCCATAGGAATCTGCCCACATTTTATGGCCCCTGAAAAAGCTATTCTCACTGTCTTAACTATTACTGACGACATATTTGGCATGATCATGAGAAGGGCCTCACCTTTGGCTCACACAGTTATTATCATGTAGTTTGAGAAACGTCTCCTGAGCACAACTTCTTTAACATTTGTAACTGATTCAGATATTTAACATAATACATGGTTCACCCTCCAAACTGTATATGGTACTGGGTAGTCATTTAAATGCCTTTAATGTACATATAATGTATTTAGCGCAAGTACTGACGCACATAAGAAATGCAACTCTTTATATAGTACCAAAAGGTCTGAATGTTAAATAAGTCCCAAAATATACTGATTGTTATCAGAGGAGCTTTTTAAGTTTACAGACTTATATCTGTATTTCAGAGAAATCTTAGTCCTTTGTATGCTGTTAGTTGATATCATGGAAAGAAAGTTATTTTTTAGAAATGACTCGTTAGTATAGAATGCAAGTGTCTAAATTCCTCCTCAGTGATTTATGAGTTGCACTAACATTTCAAAGCAGGTAACCAAGGCACTTTCAATTCTGAGTTGGAGATGATAACAGTTTCATTTAGAATGCCACATTTGCTTTGTCATAAGATATTAAACTTGCTATGGATGTAATAAGATACTCACTTTGAAATTTTTTTACATTTCAGCGCCAACCTGCATTTGATAGCTTTGAAGGTGCAAACTCTTTGTTTATGGGATACTTTCCACCACTAAATGAAGATCAGACACTTCAGGAAGTGCCAACAGGCCTTGATTCTATTTCTTTTGGTAAAGCATTTTTTTATAAACATAGCAGTTTTGCCATGCTAATTAAAGGAATTCCAAGTCATTTACACAAGAAATTAGAGAGGAAACAATCTACAGTTTATCAAAAGTCATTGCAAAAGTTCACATTTTAGAAATGTTTATATAGAAAATGATTTGATTGTGCACAAATCCTCATAATCATTATGTAGCCATAGTAGTGGTAGACAAGGAGAAATTACAGGTAAATCTCAACACAGTAGGGACCAGAAAATTCACTGATAAGTACTGCAGTCATTAAGTGATGGATCATGTGCTGCACCTGATTTTACGACCTTTTTTGCAGTGGTCATTAAGTGAATCACATGGTTGTTAAACGAATTACACAGTCATTAAGTGAATCACACAATTCCCCATTGATTTTGCTTGTCGGAAGCTGACTGACTGGGAAGGTCACAAATGGCAATCACATGACCCTGGGGTGCTGCAGCTGTCACAAATACATGCTAGTTGCCAAGTACCCAAATTTTGAACATGTAACTGTGGGGATGCTATGACAGTCGTAAGAGTGAGGACCAGTCATAAGTCACTTTTTTCAGTGCCATCATAACTTTGAATGGACACTAAACGAATGGTCGTAAGTCAAGGACTAACTGTAGAAAGTAAAATCTGGATGCAAGCCTCTTCTTGCAGAAAATTTAAGTTAAAATTATCAGCAATTCCTTGAAGAAATGCTTAGCTGAAAAACATATTGGGAACAATTACTAAATTTATATTAAATATTCCAGCTAGGATTTCCAATATTTTCAAATATTGAAATATTATTTAACAGTTCAGAAGCTACACCACTGACTGGATTTATTTGGCCCTGAATAGTGACATAACATGATATGTAACCCCCCCCATTAACCCTTCATTTTCTGCAGATTTTTTTCTCTTTGTTCTTGTTATGTCTAACATTGCAATTCCTTTGCTTTTCAGAATCAAACTCTTGTGAATTACCACTCCTAACTCCATGCAGTAAGGCTGTGATGAGTCAGGCCTTAAATGCTACTTTCAGTGGCTTCACGAAAGAACAGCACAGATTAGGCATTCCAACCAGTAAGTGTTTTTTTTTTAATTTTCTAATATGGATTAGGCTAATTAGTCACTTCCTCGTGAGATGGGTGGTGACCAAATTTGAAATATAAATAAATAAATAAATAATTGGTTGTTTTAACTTTTTTTTTCCTCCTAGTGAAATACAAACTTCACCATACAGTTCTCTTATCCTAAATCATTACTTGCAAATACATTCAATTCATCTCCGTAACAGTCACTTTCATATGAGTACAGTATGTTTAAGATTGTATCTTATGTATTTACTGTGGTAGGCTGAGTTAAATATTAGGAGTTTTCACCCAAAAAATGTGTGGATTCAGGTGGTAGTAAAAGGGATAGCAGCCATTATATTTAGTGTACACTACTACAGCTTCTTTTGGAAAAATATCTTGATAATGCAATTTGTTTATTTATTTGTTTTCTTACATTCTGCAGATCCCTGGCTGTGGACACAGCATCATGTATGTCAGTGGCTTCTCTGGGCTACCAATGAATTTAGTTTAGTGAATGTAAACTTTGAGAGATTTTCCATGAATGGCCAAGAGTTATGCAATCTGGGAAAGGAGCATTTTTTGGAACTAGCACCTGATTATGTTGGTGACATACTGTGGGAACATTTGGATCAGATGATAAAAGGTGAATAAGCTAACTCAAAGTGATAGCTAGTTATACAGAATACGCAAACCAGTAGTGTTGTGACAACATTGAGAAACCACTTGTGAAAATTCAAAGTGAATTCTGACTTGCTAGTTATATGTTATCCAAAGACTGTTTGCTTTTGCTTCCCATAATATTTGAGGTTATCTTAATATGAGAATTGTCTGCTTTAAATAAACTGAAGATATAGTTTAGAACTGATTTAAGCTGGATTCACATACTGTACTAAGTCAAAACCAAACATATTATGGCTTAGGATGTGTCAACCTAGCCACAAACATACTTGGAAGCAGATACTTTGAAATCAGTGGAGCCCAAGCCCATTAAAACCAGCCTTAGCTAGGGAATCTCACTTTGTGACTTTGGACCAGTCAATATCTCTCAGTTCAACATAAAAGATTACTGTTGTGGTGAAATATTGAAGGAGAAACTGTCCTGAGCTGTTGGAAGGAAGGGTAATCAGTGTAATAAATGTAACCAATAAAAGCATCTCAGTGACTTAACCCTTATTTATTTGTTTATTTATTTAATAATTTAATATAGCCATCCATCTCACATATGTGACTGTGTGTGGCTTACAATAAAATAGATAAAAACAAATAAACTACATAATACAAAGTTATATGTTATAATTTTAGAGATATAAGTTGGACTTAATTGTGATCAGTTAAGACCTTTTAAGTTCCAAAACATTAAATTGTTTTCAATGTGGCAGGTAATTTTGGCACAACATATATTTTGGTAAAAATGCCATCACGCATACATGACATATTCTCAAAGCAAATTCTCCTGTTTAGATACATATTTAAACACCTTTGTTTGTTTTCAGACAATGAAGAGAAGCCACAGGATCAATATGTAGAAAATTCTCATCTTATTTCATCTCCACATTGGGTCAACAACAATGCTTTAGGTAAATTCAATTTCAATAATTACATTGTCAAAATTAGAGGTGTTCATTTTCCTTTTAATATGAATAAGTCTCCCCATTCAGTATCTATACTGAACAACAACACAAAGGCCCTGGACTCGTATACAAACTACAGAAAGTGCTGCTAATATATGTTTTAATTTCTGATTAGATTTTTCAAGTCAGGATTAGCCAGGTTTTTTTTCCTTTCATTTGTTTCTGCTTTTTTTTGGGGGGGGGGCGGTCAGTGAAAGAAGGGAATGGGAAAAAGCATTGATAAGATTCAAAATTTTCAGATCAGTGACAGCTAGAAACTTGCAAAACAGGGACTTCCAGGGAAGAAATTACAAAACAGAAGCTGATATTGAAATGCAAAATATCTCATGTGATATGAAAGACCGGATATACTTACTTTGCTTTGACAACCACTATACCCAATACAAAATATACAGTGTTTGACTTGATCAGTTATAGCAACTGAATGTAAGAAATAGCTATTATTTCATGTCTTTGTGAATATTAAAAATAAGTATGATATATTCAATTTTCCTTTGCTAAAGTCTTAGAATCTTGTTTCAATATTTTAAATTACTATCTTAAGTTGAACTAGCAGTTAGTTAAGCAGAACTAGCTGCTGCAGATGCTTTAAAGCTTGTAAAAGCAACTGTAGAAATCATGGAGGTTTATTAACATAGTTATACTAGCGAGAGACAGAGCCATGTTATGTTTATATTTCACCTGATTCCCTCTTTCAAAACAGTATAGAGATTATTAAATGTTTTGATTCTAAAGGTTGTAGAAGTAGTTTATAAGAAATCATGTTTTTGTTTAGTGGAGAATATGGATAATGGTGGCATTTATTCATAGAGTGTCTCTTTATTTTTGTCCAGGAAAGCCCTCAAAGTTATCTTTAATTGGGGGGTAGGTACTATTGTAGAAGTTAAAGGACTTATAATCACAATGTGTTTTTCCCCCCCACCTTCAGGCACTAATGTTGAACAAGTGCAGTATTGCACTCAAGTACCCAGCTATCCGAAAACTCTAAGCTTCCAAAAAAACAGAGTTCTGGGAGATTTATGTCAGACAACGGTTGGACCAAATCTTGTTAATCTAAAACAGGAATTTCAGATGTTTCCTAAAGCACAATTGGAAACTGTCAATGTGAATTACTGTTCAATGAATCATGATTTCACAAGAAATAATCTGAACTTGGTGTTAGATAATACAAGTAAGATGTGCATTTCCTTGTGTTTATAAGTAATTATATATTCAAATACCAGGTTGCTTATTTTTCTTTTAGTAGCCCACTTCATTGTTTATGACTTAGTCATAAACTGGTATTGTTAGGTGATTTGCTTTAGTAATAATGCATTTTAATGGGTTTCATAGAGTCAGTCTTCACTTTAAATTGATATTTTTACTGATCATAACTGGACAAAGCTACAGTAACCTGGAGGGGGTTTACTTTAAAAAGTATGACACATTTTTCCATAACTGTTCAAATTAGCACAATCAAATGCATTTGTGAAATTGAAGCATAGTGAAATTTGGGGGTCATATTCTCAATTTTAGCAATCCTAGTTCAATTATTTGTATGTTAAATAAGTACAATATTTTAAAAGAAGGAGAGCCTTCTCTGCCATGGCCCCTGCCCTATGGAATACCCTGCCCCAAGAGATTAGGCAGGCCCCACTCTCTTGACCTTCCAGAAAGCAGTTAAGACTGGCTCTGCCAACTTCCATGGGGCGGAAAAAGGGGCAACCAACCCTGGGGGTGGCTAGCACCTTGGATGCTCCTGTAGGTTAATATCTTTTCTACCAGCGGCACCTTGGAAGATAATATTCAAGAAAGGAGTGACCCGGTAGAGTATGTATGTGGTTTTTATTGTATTTTACTGTATTTTTATACTATTTTTATTGTATTTTAATATTTATTTGGGTTTTTTTTACTGTAAACCACCCAGAGTCACTTCCTCGTGAGATGGGTGGTAGCTAAATTTGAAATATAAATAAATAAATAAAATAAGATCCAATTTCAGCTCTAATAGTTATTCAGACTTAAGCAAATTCATATTCATGAAGTTTTCTCCTTTTGTGCAGGTAAACCTAGGGAGCATGATTCAAGTGACAGTGGCACAGAAAGTTATGAGGGCTCAGATTCATTGCTACAGTCTTGGAATAGTCAGTCCTCCTTAGTAGATGTTCAACGGGTCCCATCCTATGAGAGCTTTGAAGATGACTGCAGTCAGTCCTTGTGTCTGAACAAACCCACAATGTCCTTTAAAGACTACATTCAAGAAAGGAGTGACCCGGTAGAGCAAGGGAAACCAGTTATACCAGCAGCAATACTAGCAGGATTTACAGGCAAGTAGAATATTTTCTTGTCCCCTTTTGACTTTAGGCTTCCTTGTTTCACTGACGGTAGGGAGATCTGAATGAAAATTGTATATGCTCAGGTCTCTCTGCTTAATTTGGACTGATTATTTGGATATAAAAGCCATACTTTCACAATATTGGCTTGTTCTGTAATTCTGTTTTTCAAATAAATTTCATTCAATTGAAGTTACGTGTACTCTGGAATGTAACAACACTATAAGAGGGAAAAAGATAAATTCAGACTACTGTTCTGAATTAAAAAAAAATAGATCTGCTGTAAGAAATTCCTATCATTTACCACTTTTTTATAATATAGATTCTGGAGTCTGGTTGATCTTTTAGCCAGAAAGATTTTAAAGGAACCACATATTTAATTAAATCTTGCAAACTAACCTTTTGGGTATTCTTATGAATGATTGTATATGTGTATGTGTCTCTCTGTGTGTATACCTTAACCGTTTTATTTTGATATTGATAGGTAGTGGACCTATACAGCTGTGGCAGTTTCTTCTAGAACTTCTGACTGACAAATCTTGTCAGTCATTCATTAGCTGGACTGGAGATGGTTGGGAGTTTAAACTTGCAGACCCTGATGAGGTTAGTAGTTCAAGTCATTCATCATTAAAAATAAATGGATGTTTATTGCAGCTAGTAGAGTATAGCTATAGTAGTTACTGTGTTGGATCAGGACTTGGGAAACCCAGGTTTCAGTATGTTCTTGGCCATGGACTTCAGGCCACTCGCTGGATCTGTCTTTTTCACTCTCAGCCCAACTTACCTCAAAGGTTGGTTGTGATGATCAAATGAATGAAGATCCCTATTTAAGCCACTTTGAGCTCCTGAAGAAAAGGCAGGATGTAAACTAGCAAATTATGCAGAGCCACTAGGAAGAAAAGGGCAGCTTCAAACATCAAGTTCAAAAGCAGTGATATGTTATTATAGCCTCAGTTTCATATATTAATATGGAATTATATAGGCAAGCCTTTGATTAATTACATTGTATACATGTTTAGTTTTATTCCATTTTTACTGTATTTTTATATTGTTTTATTGTATTTTAATTAATATTTATTGTTGTTTTATTGTGAACCACCCAGAGTCACTTTTTTGTGAGATGGGCAGTATCTAAATTTGAAATATAAATAAATAATAAATAAATACAGAACAGTTTATACACTTAGCTAATTTAAATGCAAGCCATCAAATTATGGTACTTCATAGCCTCTTGAATCACTGTTAATGATTGAGATTCATGGCACGTGGAATAAGACTAATGATTCTGTTGCTTTTAAAGTAGAGTTTAATACCACTTCACTAGAATCTAAATAACTATATTAAATTGCTTTCTGTGTTCTTACTTCAGGTTGCAAGAAGATGGGGCAGAAGAAAAAACAAGCCCAAAATGAACTATGAAAAGTTGAGCCGTGGCCTGCGTTATTATTACGATAAGAACATTATTCACAAAACTTCAGGCAAACGTTATGTATACCGTTTTGTATGTGACCTACAAAATCTGTTGGGATATACAGCAGAAGAACTCCATGCAATGCTGGGAGTGCAGCCAGATACTGAAGACTGAGCATTCCTGTCATGTGAGCTTTGGATGCAAGAACACATGAATCTGTGAATTGGGACCTTCTGCATCAGTCATTGGTTTTATCTTCTGACTGTTTGGAGTGGTACACTGTTGAACTCCTAAAAGAAGTGTTTTCATAATCGGGGGAAGTCAAGGGAAAGAAGAAGCCTCACTTTCAGGCACAATAAGAACTTTGTATCCAGCCTTTCAGCAGCCTTTCCAGAGGTCAACCCAGTTCCTGACTGCAACCTAAAGATACCAAAGTGCTCTAGGGTTTGGGGTTCTAATTATATCAACTTCTGTATAAGTAAGGGTGATACCCCGACCAAACCCCTTGAAATTTCCAGCATTTTCCCCCTTCCCATTTTACAGTTAACAATCTTGCAGATGTTACATACTATCGTTTGTGAGATTGAGAGAGAAAAGGCTAGGTATCTTTTATTTAACATAGGTGCCACCATAAATTTGCAAAGGGCATTCTTTTAGAGCTGTGTGTGTTTCATCATACACATCTTGGAACCAAGAGGAGCAATGACAGAGATTCTGTACAAGGACAGAAAAGATATACCATTTCAAAAAATCTGTATATTTGTGTGTGGTGTGTATGCTTAAGCATGTTCATATGTTTCTCTGGCAGTGACAAGCTCCTATTTAATAAATATTGTATATTGTAATTTAAAATAATGTAAGCATCTGAAGAGGGAGAATGTGTTTCAATTCAAAAGAGCAGCTCCTACAGCATCTTGGAAGAATTTAATTTTCCAAGTGAATTTATATAGAATAAGCACAGGCCAAGAGCCCTGTTGTAGAAGAATGTTCAGTCCAAGGCTGACAAACACCTAAACATTTATGGCAAGAAGCTAATTGTTCAGTCTGGGTCATAAAGTTTTTTGAGTGATGCTGTAACTGAAAATAGCAATGTTGCTAAAACTATATTTATTGATGGAAAATCTCTTCTATGCATGTCCTTTTAAAAACAATTCATATATAATTCTTATTCTTTCAGTTGACCCTTTCCCATCCCTTTCATTCACCTATAATGAATTATTCTGATTAAAATATGAATTCTATTTTTGAAAAAAAAAATCTGATTCCTTTTCTGCAATTAGAATAAAGATATATAGCAGCTATTTTTACTGCAAAAATAAAAAGCTTCACTGGAAAACATGTAATTTGTAAAAAAAAAATTGTTTTTTAATTTGAAAATGATGTAAACTTACAAAATGAGGTTTAAAAAAATTGACTTTTATTAAAACATCTTGAACAAGGGCCAATACTTATGTAGTTATTTATGTTTCAAAGTTGTTACTTACCTTCATCTTAAACAATTCATTGGTAAATCTTTAAACAATTGACAAACTGTACTTGCCTCATAGCTGCAGTACAGATACAATTCCAGATTTACGTGCCTGTACAGTGATTTCTGAGAGTTGCAGGAATTCAGCTGCATGTATTACATCTCCTGGTCAACATCCTTCTATGGAAGGCATATGCATGTACATTCTTGGTTAGCTCTTAAATGAATAGAGTAGATTATGTAGACCTTGGCAAGTGACTGTAAAAGTTGGCAAATCTGTAACTTCATTTTCATTCAATGTACTTCCCAGTTGGAGAACTAAATCAGAACTTGGGTTCTTGCTTCCAATATAGCCTTGATTTGTTCTTTAAAAGCAATAATTCGAAGATCACATGAACTTTTTTTCTGGGTTATGTAAACATTGCCCAAGAAAAGAACACTTGTTGGTAAAAATAATACATCAAAATGCAGCTGTGGAAAATTTGGGAACTTTTCTATGCCTGCATTCTGAGGGCAGATGCATCTTGTATTTCATTTTCTCAGCCTTCTCCTTTCTGAGCCTTTAAGAGAAGAAATGTAATATGGTGCTAATATTATTAGCATTTATAAAGACATTGTTCCCTTTTATATGCCGTCCAGGCTGCATTTAAGCTTTTCTGCATGAGGCTTCATTTTTCCATGAACATATTGAAAAAGCTATTTCTTAATAGTGACTATTTTTTAATTCATATGCCAAGGCATGTGATGGGTAAAAAAAAACTGGTAGAAACTGATAAATCAACATATGTGTTTCTCTTATAAAATAGGTCAAGTCTTGTTAGGTGTTAAGCATGGAAAATGTGATGTAACATCCACAAACTGGCAATTTTTATTTTTTTTTAGGCAAATCTTAAATGCAATTTTTGGTTATGGAGTGGGAAGAAGGAATTTAATGCAAGCGTTTTCTGCGTTTTCTTTCACAGTTTCTACTTATTTTGTGATTTTTAGTCTCTGAATAATGCAATGAAACTGGAAACAACATGCAGATTAGGAGATTCTTGCATCATATTTTTGTGCATTAGTAGACAAAAAGGTGTACTTTCATATCCCTGGTGGTCCTAATACCAGTTATTTTATTATGCAAGATGGTTTTTTGAAAAGAAAATAACCTTGTCAGTGAGCAAAATAGGATACATCTCAATTCACTACATGCTTTCCTAGTGTCTTTTACACTGGTTGTAATACTTAGATTTAAGTTCTAAATTACAATTAAGCTGGTTGCAATACCTGTATTTAATATGATCACCTTAAATACAGGTATTGCAACCAGCTTAATTAATGGAGATCATGAGAGTAATATCCACAATTCTGTCATTACCTGAACAAACTGTCATTATAGTAGCTATATAAGTGCAGGAAAAGGCAACATCAGTGACTTTCAAGATACTGTAGTGTAGTTCAGCAACTGCCAATATTTTTCAGCTATTGGCAATCTTGGAAAGGGGGCTGCTGGCAACATGTGGAGGCCCATAAGTTTATCCATCCCTAGTAATGGAAAGATGGGATGAAGAAATGCCAGCAGAAGGACAAACATTTGAATTACAGTATTTCCTTTTTCAAGTAAAGCACTTTGGAGCTTTGCAAAACAGGCTGCTTTGCCTTTTTCATTTGATGTCTATATTACACTTAGTAAATATGGATCTACAAACGATTAAGAATTGCTAATTTCCAATGATGTCATAGGCAAGGTCCACAGGTTAGGTTCCCATGACAACCAAGCGCACGTCTATTTTAACAAGAATTGGGGCAGACGTTGTTCTCTGACACTGAAGAAACAACATTTTACTATTGGCCAAACTGGCTAAAAATAAATCTAGGAACTGAAAGCTAAAGCACCAGTTATCCCATATACTATGGGAACATGTATGCCTCCAAAATTACGAAAGATGTTCTAAATTGACTACATTGAAGTGAATGTGGTAATGTTGTGGTAAATTTTGGTGTCTTATCATTGCTGTATTATCTACTGAATAATACAGAATGCAAAGTTCTATAATCATTTACAGTAAAAGCAGAAGAGATGTTGCATCATAGCAGTAAAAAAAAAGTCCAGGCTATTACAGCAGCCTTCCAAATGTAATCAGCTATTTTGGCTTTTAACTATCTGCTCGGCACTGCAATTGAACTCTGATAGGGCAAAACAGATACGTTTCGTTTTTCTGCATAAACTATTCATAACATTGATCAACTAATTTACGTTGCCACACTTTTTGGGGACAACATGAAATCAGAGGTCAGTTGGAGCTCAGAATTCAACTCTGAGTGCCTTTTTTTACTAGCCACACTTGGCACTAGACTATGAGAAAAGTATGCCCTGTGAACATGCGAGGAACGTTATGCTTTCGCAAACTGTCACTCATGGGATTTTAAAGGAAAAAGGTTTTTTCCATCAGTGATAGCATTCATAGGAAACTTGCTTCCTTGCCCATTTACTTACTTACTTACTTACTTACTTACTTATTTATGCATGCACATACTTAGAGGCCATCCAATTTCATAAGACTGGATTTAAAACAGAAAACAATAAATCAGTAAGAACAACCATTCACATCTGGAAAGCCTCCCCTTACCTCCTATTTCTGGATAGAGTTGCATCATAGGTGGTGATACAAACAGGGATGGCAAATAGACCTGCTCCAACTCTTGCCTAACAGAAAAGCAACCAGTTTTGTACTCCTAATGCACCTCTATCCTGGCCCAAAAGAGCACAAAAGATGCTTATGATGGCAAATTATTACAGAGAAAAGCAGAGAGACTGTTTCAAGGTTGCCTTAGAAAATAGGCTCTAAACTTTCTCCATCTTTCAGGTGCTCAAGGCTCAAGACAAATCTTAATTTTTGGACTACCACCACACACACATGTGGACATACACATTTTTGCTGTTATTATCATTTGTTTGCCAATTCATTCATTTTAGTGGTCTTTCTAGACAATGCGCAGAATCTCATTTATTGCAATCACTCAATCGCTTATCTCTAGAAATCACAGAGATCACATTTTCCCGGTAACATTCCAATTTACTATGATGGGAAAATGCAATTCTGTCCAGAGCTCTTGGGGTCATTGTGGTGGCAGAGCTTCCTGAAATGTGGCTCTGGAACAGACACGTAAAAGGGAAGGAGATGTTGGAAATCCCCACTGTGGTTATTTGCACCTTCTCCCCTCGACTGAAGTCCATTTCTAAACATTTTATTTATTTGTTTGTTTGTTTGTTTGTTTATTTATGCATGCTTGAGATGATAGTTGTACTTTCTTGAATGTGAAATATTAAGCCTAAAGGAATTGGCATTAATCATAAGATAAAGTAGGAGGAGCCATTCTAACTTTCTGCCTGGAGGTAGGACTGCACTTTAGAAAATGTGTTAAGACCAACTGCACTAATACCAATAGAAACCATAACTGTTGTACATGCTAATAACTTGTAGGCAATGAAGAATGAAATGGGGGGGCAGGCAGTGGGGTGGACAGATATGAGGGTAGAAGCAAAAGAATGATCAGATGCTGTTGAAATATACAGGTGAAGCTCAAAAAATTAGAATATCGTGCAAATGTTCATTTATGTCAGTATGGCAACTCAAAAGGTGAAACCAATATATGAGATAGATGCATTACATGCAAAGCGAGATATGTCAAGCCTTACTTTGGTATAATTGTGATGATTATGGCGTACAGCTTATGAAAACCCCAAATTCACAATCTCAGAAAATTAGAATATTACATGACATCAATAACACAAGAATTGGAAATAGAACAATATCGGACCTCTGCAAAGTATAAGCATGCATATGTACTCAGTACTTGGTTTGGGCCCCTTTTGCAGCAATGACTGCCACAATGCGGCGTGGCATGGATGCTATCAGCCTGTGGCACTGCTGAGGTGTTATGGAAGACCAGGATGCTTCAATAGCGGCCTTCAGCTCCGCTGCATTGTTCGGTCTCATGTCCCTCATCTTTCTCTTGGCAATGCCCCATAGATTTTCTATGGGGTTCAGGTCAGGTGAGTTTGCTGGCCAATCAAGCACAGTAATCCCATGGTCATTGAACCAGGTTTTGGTACTTTTGGCAGTGTGGGCAGGTGCCAAGTCCTGCTGGAAAATGAAGGCAGCATCCCCATAAAGCTCGTCTGCGGAAGGAAGCATGAAGTGCTCCAAAATCTCCTGGTAGACGGCTGCGTTGACCCTGGACTTAATGAAGCACAGTGGACCAACACCAGCAGATGACATGGCTCCCCAAATCAACACAGACTGTGGAAACTTCACACTGGACTTCAAGCATCGTGCATTGTGTGCCTCTCCATTCTTCCTCCAGACTCTGGGTCCTTGGTTCCCAAATGAGATGCAAAAGTTGCTCTCATCAGAAAAGAGGACTTTGGACCACTGGGCAACAGACCAGTTCTTTTTTTCTGTAGCCCAGGTAAGACGCTTCTGATGTTGTTTGTTGTTCAGGAGCGGCTTGACAAGAGGAATACGACATTTGAAGCCCATGTCCAGGATCCGTCTGTGTGTGGTGGCTCTTGATGCACTAACTCCAGCCTCAGTCCACTCCTTGTGAAAGTCCCCAACACTTTTGAATGGCCTTTTCCTGACAATCCTCTCCAGGCTGCGGTCATCCCTGCTGCTTGTGCACCTTTTTCTCCCACACTTTTCCCTTCCACATAACCTTCTATTGATGTGCTTTGATACAGCACTTTGGGAACATCCAACTTCTTTTGCAATTCCCTTTTGGGGCTTTCCCTCCTTATGGAGGGTGTCAATGATGGTTTTCTGCACAACTGTCAGGTCAGCAGTCTTTCCCATGCTTGTGATTCCTACTGAACCAGCCTGAGAGACCATTGAAAGGCTCAGGAACCCTTTGCAGGTGTTATGGATTCATTAGCTGATTAGAGTGGGACACTTTGAGCCTAGAATATTGAACCTTTTCACACTATTCTAATTTTCTGAGATTGTGAATTTGGGGTTTTCATAAGCTGTACGCCATAATCATCACAATTATACCAAAGTAAGGCTTGACATATCTCGCTTTGCATGCAATGCGTCTATCTCATATATTGGTTTCACCTTTTGAGTTGCCATACTGACATAAATGAACATTTGCATGATATTCTAATTTTTCGAGTTTCACCTGTATAGGCCAATCTCGCAATACACTTTCCCAGCCCAGTTGGTTAACTGATTCACAGTAACAAAAGCAACCTTTAGCCTGTACTGTCAGCAGTTCCTGTCATGATCTCTGCTGAGGCATAACTGAAAAGTCTGGTTGTATTTTTCAGTTCAAACTAGGATAACATTGTAACTAAGGTGCAGTCCTATCATAAGATAGTTATTTCAACCCAAGGTTGTAAATCTATGGACCAAATAATAGCTATTGGAAATGAAGGACTTGAAGACAAGCAATAAACCAGGCCTCTTCACTGCAAGAGTAACTAGACGCAGAATGTGTTTCAGAAATATTAGACCTATGCATATCATTAGACACAAAATGTGGAGTAGCAAGGGCAGTTGTGGAGGCAGGCCCTAACTAATGCCCAGTGTATGTCTTAGTTCTTCCACACTGAGCTTGCAGTGGGAAGCTGAGCAATAAAATGAGAGTTGTGATGATCTCCTTTTCTGCATCTCCTATTCAAAAGCACTGCTTGTTTGTTAAACAGTTTGAGTTCCAAGTGTGTTTTCTTCTCCTTAATGGGATCTATTTCCCCTGTCCCTGAAAAATGAAGCTGATTAACATCATCCACTAAGGAGATAAGGAGTTCACTTGTAACTGTCTCTTTTGATGGTTGGAGGGGAGACCAAACAAATCATTTAAATATATCATAAGGGTAGTCTTCACACTCTCATTTACTGGACCATTGACTTCAATAGACATAAATTAACGGAGAAGAAAATTACATTAACATAGGATAACATGGGTGATGGCTCAAATAAACAAAATGCTCCAGGGTTCAGACTCTTTAAAAAAGTTCTGCCCTTGGACAAATATATTATCAAATTAGTACATTGTTTATTATCTTGATGGCAGGACTTTTGTGTTGTGGAGGAGTTTACAAGGAAGCCTAGACACTGGGTGGTGCTGAATATCTCTGTAACCCAACAGACCCATCAAGTGATTGTCAGCAGAGGTGGAACATCCCTATGTCAGGGAGGGTAGACAGAGTTGCTTTTCCATCCTTTGTGGTGTCTTCAAAAGCAATGCTTTTCTGCCCAATCCAGTTCTTGTTTACAGGGAAATCTGTTCCATGAGGTCTAAATCTACTTCTATTGCTAAGAATCCTGCTGTTTGGCTTTTCCTTTCATCTTTCTTACATATATCCCTGAATCTATTTTGCCTCATAAAACTAAGTGGATACCACCTGGAACTGAGGCAAACATTAACTTAGCAGCACAGAACCACCCTTCCACCCACCCCTAAACCTCTCCAGAACCTGCAGTTAATTTCTTGGTCATGCTAGAACATAGGGCTGGCTTTTATAAAAGACACAAAAATACACACCAAATATTTTAGCCTTAAGGCAGTACATGACCTTCTAAATTCACTGTTAAGTAACAGTTCAAGTATTTCTGAGGTTCTGTTAGTACACAGAGAAGGCAGAGATTCAGATCTAGATAACACTGATACCTCAAGTAATGTTCTCCTTATGGCATGTTTAGATGAAGAGGTAGATTGTTTATATATTCTATGTTCAAACAATTTGGTGGAAACTTAACATGCAAGAGCTGCCAATTATTTTTTGTAATCATTCACTGAGTCCTGGCTCTATTTCTATAATACCACAATTCTTAGCTAAGTATATATAATTTTAATTGGACAGAAATTTCCCCAATTTTAACTTTAAACCATACCATCAAAATATAATTGAAAAGTTTAGAGTGACACAAACACCATTTACTCTGACTATTTCCCTTACAAGCTCCTGCATGCCCACTTCTCCTGGTATTTCTAACAGAAAGACAACCAACCTTTCTTTTTCCAGGCACGTTTTTCTATCCACAAATAATTGCACCCCAGGATTTGAGGCATTGCCTTACCTCTTCTCAGTGAGCGCTCAGTGAGAATATGACCATCTCCATAGTGGGGATCAATGAAAAAAAATTAAAACTTCCATTATCATGTTGCCTTTATACAAATCTGTGTTGTGATCTGTTACCGTTCTGGTCATCTCATCTCAAATGATCAATTGATTAATGGCCTATAGCAAGGGTAGACAACTGATGTCTGTCAGAAAAGTTAACTGAACAGCTGGCAAGCTGCAGAACAAGAGTAGGAGCCTCCAGAACTATCTTTATGTTCAAGAAAGCCACTGACCTCACAAAGGACATTCTTCGCAAATAAATATGCTGGGTGTTTCAGACTAGTGCTTTGTTTGAAGCATGCCTTGGGAGAAAAAAAAAATCTAGAGTGCCCCCTTCCCCAGTTAGCCTTCCTTAAAATGGTGCTTTCTGATTCTCCATGCTGAGATGGCATCCACATGGGGAGATCTCCCATGATACACCATCAAAATTGCAAATATATTTTTTTATTTTTTATTTATTTTTTATTATTAAACTTGTATGCCGCCCATCTCCCCCAACGGGTGACTCTGGGCGGCTCACAATAACAAAAAAGGAAAAAAACACCAGTCCCTCCAACAATGGCTAAAATCCATAAATAATTAAAAAAGAAACGTGTTAAAAATGTCTTAAAAACCTCCTATAAATTTTAGCCCTAAAACCTTCAAGATGCTGGGGGGGACCAAACCCATCACCCCACCATCCATCTCCACAGATGCGAGCCCCCATCCAGCCCCCGGGCCTTCTGGCAGAGCCAGGATTTAATCCCTTTTCTGAAGGCCATGAGGGAGGGGGCACACCGGACCTCAGGAGGCAGGATGTTCCATAGGGAGGGAGCCACAGCAGAAAAGGCTTTCTGCCTAGACCCCACCAATCGAAATTCCTTGACCGGTGGGGTCTGCAACCTGCCCCTTCTGCTGGACTGAGTGGGGCGGGCTGAAATAACTGGGGCGAGGCGGTTCCTCAGATAACGTGGTCCTGTGCCATGGAGGGCTTTAAAGGTGATGACCAACACCTTGAATTGGACCCGGAAACAAACTGGCAACCAATGCAGCTCACGCAACAGCGGTGTTATATGTGCCCTCCTAGGGGCATTGAGAACTGTCTGCACTGCTGCATTCTGCACCAGCTGTAGCTTCTGGATACTCTTCAAGGGTAACCCCACATAGAGCGTGTTACAGTAGTCCAACCTTGAGGTGACCAGGGCATGAGTGACCGTGCGGAGGGCCTCCTGATCCAGGAAGGGGCATAACTGCTGCACAACACGAAGTCGTGCAAAGGCCCTCCTAGCCACAACTGCCACCTGCTCTTCGAGCAGGAGTCGTGAGTCCAGGAGGACCCCCAGATTACGCACTGGGTCTGTCTGGGGTAGTGTGACCCCGTCAAGAACCAGACAACAAACTCCTAGATCTTGAGGCTCCCCCTATCCACAGCCACTCCGTCTTACCAGGGTTCAGTCGAAGCCTGTTGTCCCCCATCCAGGCCCCCATAGCTTCCAGGCACCGTGAGAGGGCAGTCACAGCGTCAAATATGGCTGCTGAATGGGAAAACTTTCCTAACTCTAGTTGGGAACAACTCCCTGTGAACAAGGACTATAAACTTTGCGTGGAGGGAGGGAGTTAGCACAGAAAAACACCTGAGTAAGGGTGAATATACCTCAATGTACATGCAAAGATGTCCCTCAATACTCACCAGGCTCTCTGCCCTAATGTTATGTTTTTAGATTATTTTCATTTAAAAAATCCAGCATTCTGCAAAGGAATGCAACATAGCTTGTATTTCCAACTATGCTTTGAGCATTGTTAGAAAATAAATCTTTGGGTAGTTGTAGCTTTTTTTCTTTCTTTCAAAGGAGTTCTGTGTAACCAAGCGCACGCACCATGATAACCACTTGGGGAGATTGCCCATTTTACACTCTCAAAATTCTGAATATGTCCTCTAGTGCAAAAGGGGTATATGGATCCCTAATGTAGGATGTGAGGAAAGTAAGACAGAAATGTGTTTCTCTCCCTTTCATAGTTACTGGAATCAAAGACCATGCAATGAAGCTCTGTAGTAGTAATTCAGTAGTTCTTCATCCAGCATATAGTTAAACTGTAGACTTTGCTACTACAAATAGAGTGACAGCCACCATCTTGGATGGTTAGAAAAGCAGATTAGACAAATTGAGGATAAGGCTGTTAATGGCTATTAGTCATGAGAAAGATATCTTCCAGTAGTAGAGAAAATCTGGAAGCAGGGACCAGTGTGACTACTTTATCCCTCATTTGAGATCTTCACCCAGGCCACCTTCTGTCAATGTGGGAACAGAATGTTGGACCCAATGGGCCTTTGATCTAAGATAGCTGGGCAAGATCCATGCCCTTCCTGGTTGGTTAAGGCTGACCAGGAGAGGTATGATTGGGTTTGGGCAATGGTTAATTCCCCCTTGAGGGAGGGGATAGTCCTGCCAGCTCTTAAGGAGGAAGTGGTGTGCCCTCTCCTCAGGGGGACATCACTTGATCCAACTAGTCCCGACAACTTTCATCCAGTTTCTAATCTTCCTTTTTTAGGGAAGATTACAGAGAAGGTGGTTGTACTACAGCTTCAAAGGACTCTGGAAGAAACAGATTATCTGAACCCCTTTCAGTCGGGCTTTAGGCCAGGGTATGGGACTATGGCAGCATTGAACACATTCTTGGATGACTACTGACAGGAGCAGGATGGAGGTAGTGCATCCATCCTGGCTTTTCTTGAACTCTCAGTAGCTTTCCGTACAGTTGATCATAGTACATTTCTGGACCGGCTCTGGGAGTTGAGGGTGAGTGTCACTGTATTGTGCTGGTTCTCCTTCCTCTGGTGCCAATTCCAGTTGGTGTTGATGTGGGGGGAGAGGTCCGGCCCATGGCCTCTACTATATGGGATGCCACAGGGCTTGGTTTTCTCTCTCCTGCTGTTTCACATCTACATGAAACCACCGGGTAAGGTCATCCAATAGTTTGGGGTGAGGTATCACCAGTATGCTGATGATACTCAGCTTTATATCTCCACCCTTGACTGTCTGAGTGATATAATGGACATCCTGTTCCACTGCCTGGAGGCTATGAAGGCCTGGATGGTGTGCAACAGGCTTTGGCTCAACCCAAGCAAACCTGGGTGGTTTTGGGTGTTTGGACCTTCTGGTGCCAGGGAACTTCCATCTTTGATACTGAATGAGGTAACACTGCCTCAGGGAGACCCAGTGTGTAATCTGGGGGTCCTCCTGGACTCATGGCTCCTGCTTGAAAAGCAGGTGGCAGCTGTAGCTGGGAGGGCCTTTACGCATATCTGGGTTGTGCATCAGTTGTCCCTGTTCCTGGACTGGGAGGCCCTGCTCACAGTCACTCAAGCCCTCATAACCTCCTGTCTGAGCTGCCCTTGAAGAACGTTCAGAAGCTTCAACTGGTGCAGAATGAAGCATCACAGGTAGTTAATGGCGCCAGTTATTTGGCACATATAACACTATTACTTCGTGAACTACTTTGGCTGCCAGTGTGCTTCTGGGTGCAACTCAAGGTGCTGGTTGTTACCTATAAAGCCCTTCATTAGGAAAGCTTGGGGCCATGTTACTTAAGGGACTGTCTTTTCCCAGTTGTTTCTATCTGTCCCATCTGGTCCAGCAAGATGGGCATGCCCACTAGCTATGGAATGCAGGCTAGTGGGCCCAGAAGATTGACCTTTTCTGCCATAATGCCCACCCTTTTTTATCATTCTTCTTCCAAAGATTAGGTTGTCTCCAACCCTGCTGGCCCTAAATATCTGGCTCTATTCTTGGGCCTGGGGCCCCAAGCATGTGAAGGGACCTGTCTCCTGGCTATGTAGATGATGGTTTGTTTTCTTGGCTGTATACTTTAATTTTTGAATGTGTATTCGTTTTATTTTTATTATTATTTACTGCCCAGAGTCATTGTCAAGATGGGAGGCTCTATAAATTTATTAAATAAATAGAGTGCTTCATATTATATAAAATGTGGCTTGAAAGCTAAGACCACCATTTAAGGCTCACACTGACCATACCCCTGACTCTACAGTATTTTACATAATCGGGAGCATCAGCAAGAATAAATGCATTTGTATTTAAAATATAGCACATTTTAGAATACTGATATCTATCCTAGAGCATGTTTTTTTAAAAAATAAATATTCTTAAATCACGTCTGCACTTCTCGGAATACCAACTGTCCTGTGGTAAAAGTTCAGGTTGTCTGAATAGCTCTTTTGCACTGGGTTCAGCTATATTGGATAAGTGACTTAGCACTGCTGAGTAACAAATACTCTTACAGAGTATAAGATCTATGGCATTACCAAGAGGGGAGGATCAGAAAGTCAACTTCCTCCAAATAGTTTATAATTTGGACTACAACTCCTACAATGCCATCAATTGCCATAGCAGCAAAGTCCAGTGAGGAGGGGGAATTCCATTCATCTGAACAGCCTACCCTTTATTAAAGCCTGCACGCACTGGGAACCAAAATGGTGCTTTTCATATAAGAAAAACTAGAATGTTGAAAGATCACTTTTATCACTACCTCTGATGTAGATAAGACAATGTCACAGAACCATCCGGGCAAATATAGCCTTTCCCACCACCTAACAGTGTTATTCTTTCCTTTCACCCTGTGCCTTCAACTGTTGGAGGACAGGAATGGGACAATTGTCTGCTCAGCAGTGCAGAAGAGCACAAGCTCAGTTTTGGAAGTGTGCCCTTATAGTGCAGCTGAATGTTAATATATTGTATGACTCTATTTATGGTCAGAGACCAGATAACAGAAAAATATAGATTCCCAAAATAAGGCAATACAAGGAAGTAAAAGCAGTTAAGGGGAAATTTGAAACAAAATAAAGCAAAGCAACAATAAAATAAGACACAGATGTGCTGATTCATAGGGATGCGACTAAAGTTACAAAGTTAAAAACCTGACTGATTGTAACCATCATATGTGGAAAATAAACACATAGGGCACATGATCATGGTTAAACTATGAATCTCCCTATAGCAATAGCAACTGCATGGGATAGACTGGAGAGCCCAAATGTTAAGAATAGAAAGTTCAGGGAAGAAGCAAAGGGGAGAGTGGTCCCCAAGTGCAGCTAAACTTAAGAATTGCTGGTCCAAATTAATCAGGGCTTAGTCAGGAGTGATTATACTTCCTTGTTGACCCATGACACTGATGCAAATCACCATGGGGACTCGTAAAAGCTTCTGCTGGTATTATTTCCCAATTAGGTTAAAGGCAAAGGAAACCTAGCTTTCTGGAAGTTTACATCTGTTCTGGGTCTACTCTAAACTTTTTAAGAAATGCCACTTCCATTGATGATCTCGCATGCATAAGTACATTGAGGGCCAGTCTCATCCAGCAATTAAATAAGTTTCTCACTATGAAGTCAAGCTGTTTAATGGTTACTGAGGTTTACAAGATGCTGGGTTTTAATTGCTTTGGTTACTACTTATTGAGCAACTGGGTTGAACCAGCTACTCAGAACTGCTTTAATATTGTATAATATCAGGAATGACAGACATAGGACCAGAGCGATCAGTAATGTGCATATACAAACTCTCTTTCCTTCCTCCCCCCTTACTATCATCTGGATAGTAATATTTACATAGGAAAGTTGAACTTCTGCAGCAGGTATCTATTTTCATCCATGTGGGTTTCCAGCAGGATTTAGAAGCTAGATTTCCTGGGATTCTAAATCACTAAAGGTATCTCTGCAGCCAGGAAAAACTCCTGGCTGTATGAATTCACTCTCAACAAGTAGAGGATCACAAGCAGAACAATGGGGAGACAGGAAGTACCTATTAGTTCTCACTATCTGTGGTCACATGCTCGTTACTTTCTAAAGCAAATAGATTGGCTAGCTGGGTACACCATACAAATATAGAATAAAGGGAACTGCTCCTGGGTCTATTCTCAGAACTTCATTCAGAGAAGGCTTTGCCTCCTCTGTTTAAAAGAAATAGGAAAACTACTGTTTAGCTAATCTGAAAATATACACAGTTGTTGCAATACAGGAGAAACCCTCTAGCATCTGGTCAAGGATGTGGAAACGTTGATTTTTCTATCAATGGCTGGATGCCAATGAAAGCAAAGATGTCCTGTGTTTCTATTTTCTGCCCCTAGTTTCTCTTAAAAAAAAATTATTAGAGTTTACAAATACAAAGATAAAAGACTAATACAAACTAAGGAAAATATAAAATATAAAGAAAAAAAAGAAGTGTAAAGAGATAGGAAAAAAAAGGAAAAGGAAAGAAAAAGGAAGGTATATAAAAGATGACTCTGCCCTCCCTGCAGACAAGTATAAACAATTTTAGTAACTTAACACTGTCTCTAGTATTTCAACAACAACAACAACAAAAGATATCTTCTTCCCATATCTCATCCCTTATCAATAATCAAATTGTAAAAACTCATCATTCAACCCTAATCAGCAAAAGTCTATTAAGAGCTACCAGAAATAGTAACATACAGGTGAAACTCGAAAAATTAGAATATCGTGCAAATGTTCATTTATGTCAGTATGGCAACCCAAAAGGTGAAACCAATATATGAGATAGACGCATTACATGCAAAGCGAGATATGTCAAGTCTTACTTTGGTATAATTGTGATGATTATGGCGTACAGCTTATGAAAACCCCAAATTCACAATCTCAGAAAATTAGAATATTACATGACATCAATAACACATGGATTGGAAATAGAACAATATCAGACCTCTGCAAAGTATAAGCATGCATACGTACTCACTACTTGGTTTGGGCCCCTTTTGCAGCAATGACTGCCGCAATGTGGCGTGGCATGCATGCTATCAGCCTGTGGCACTCCTGAGGTGTTATGGAAGACCAGGATGCTTCAATAGCGGCCTTCAGCTCCGCTGCATTGTTCGGTCTCATGTCCCTCATCTTTCTCTTGGCAATGCCCATAGATTTTCTATGGGGTTCAGGTCAGGCGAGTTTGCTGGCCAATCAAGCACAGTAATCCCATAGTCATTGAACCAGGTTTTGGTACTTTTGGCAGTGTGGGCAGGTGCCAAGTCCTGCTGGAAAATGAAGTCAGCATCCCCATAAGGCTCATCTGCGGAAGGAAGCATGAAGTGCTCCAAAATCTCCTGGTAGACGGCTGCGTTGACCCTGGACTTAATGAAGCACAGTGGACCAACACCAGCAGATGACATGGCTCCCCAAATCAACACAGACTGTGGAAACTTCACACTGGACTTCAAGCATCGTGCATTGTGTGCCTCTCCATTCTTCCTCCAGACCCTGGGTCCTTGGTTCCCAAATGAGATGCAAAAGTTGCTCTCATCAGAAAAGAGGACTTTGGACCACTGGGCAACAGACCAGCTCTTTTTTTCTGTAGCCCAGGTAAGACGCTTCTGACGTTGTTTGTTGTTCAGGAGCGGCTTGACAAGAGGAATACGACATTTGAAGCCCATGTCCAGGATCCGTCTGTGTGTGGTGGCTCTTGATGCACTAACTCCAGCCTCAGTCCACTCCTTGTGAAAGTCCCCAACACTTTTGAATGGCCTTTTCCTGACAATCCTCTCCAGGCTGCGGTCATCCCTGCTGCTTGTGCACCTTTTTCTCCCACACTTTTCCCTTCCACATAACCTTCTATTGATGTGCTTTGATACAGCACTTTGGGAACATCCAACTTCTTTTGCAATTCCCTTTTGGGGCTTTCCCTCCTTATGGAGGGTGTCAATGATGGTTTTCTGCACAACTGTCAGGTCAGCAGTCTTTCCCATGCTTGTGATTCCTACTGAACCAGCCTGAGAGACCATTGAAAGGCTCAGGAACCCTTTGCAGGTGTTACGGATTCATTAGCTGATTAGAGTGGGACACTTTGAGCCTAGAATATTGAACCTTTTCACACTATTCTAATTTTCTGAGATTGTGAATTTGGGGTTTTCATAAGCTGTACGCCATAATCATCACAATTATACCAAAGTAAGGCTTGACATATCTCGCTTTGCATGCAATGCGTCTATCTCATATATTGGTTTCACCTTTTGAGTTGCCATACTGACATAAATGAACATTTGCACGATATTCTAATTTTTCGAATTTCACCTGTATATATGTTAATCTTAATCAAAGAAATCCATTTTGTAATCCAATTTATCACTTTCTCTAAGAACTAAAACAAAAGAAATCTCTCCCCACTTATAAACAGATCCTTAAAACCTTGTCATTCAGTTCTGGTTAAAAAAAAATCCCATTAATAGCTAACAGAAACCCCAACATATATTTTAACCCTGGTCAGATAAGTTCACTTTGTAAACCTTCTGTTTACTTTTAAAGAGATTGATCTTTAATCCTTTCAAATAATGTCCCACAAGTTGATTTCTTCATCAGTTTGATCAAACTGATCATTTTCTTTTTGTCTCCTTTCTGGAACAGTTTCAGTAGTTTCTCTTTGCTCTCAAAAACAGCTTCATTGGTTTAACATATTCCTTTTGTAAATCCAAAATAAGAAGGCTTTCCAAGTTACTCTTCTGATTTATTATTTGTATGTCTCCTTTAATTATTATCACATCAGCTGGTTTCATTTCTAGATCCATTTTGACATCTTTTTCCATATCACTCTTATACTTTGCCATTTTTAAACCCGTTTTCAAATCCACAGCATCTTTTTCCATATCACTTTTCCATAGCATTTTTTTAAAACTCCAAATCTACATTCTAATCAACCTCAGTCTCTATTTTATCCAATAAAATCTGTTCTACTTCTATATAGTATCAGACAATCTTATAAGTAATTTCTGAGTATGTTGTTCCCAAACAGCCTTAATTTCTTCTATAGTCAAATAATATTCCTCCATTGTATTAATGGGTCTCTTTTCCTTTAATTGTAATTATTTATTCTCTCTGGTTCTCTCTAGCCAACCAAGTTCCCTCTTATCATCTGTTTATTTTCCAGTCAACAAAACTTTCCCATGGGAGGATTTCTTACAATTAATTTTAAAATATTCATATATTCTTTTATAAATTTTAAAACGCCCCACAAGAAATACACTTTCAAGTCCATTTAGCCCCTTAATTTTCCAAAATCCACATTCTAGTCTCCCTTTTGCTGTTTTCAAAAAAGTAAATCTTTTCTTTTTAATCTTACATGGAGCTTCTTTCATGCAGCGTAGAAGGAGAGTCTCCCGACGTAATAAAACTTGCCCTTCAGAGGATTCTTAACTTCTAAAAAATCAGTTAAAAGCATCTTCCTAAAGCAGTTAAGAGAGAAAGTAGGCAAACCCAGTGTCTCTTTGAAAGGCACTGAACCATGGCTTAGGCAGGATGGTTTTCTCCTGACTCCCAGAACTCTCAGACCAGCTTCTTTCTTCTCAGGGAGATTCTGTATGGAGCAATCCTGTGGGTGATCCTTGTCCTCTCCTTGATCCAGAGACTAGCCCCAACGAGCCAATCCATTCACCGGCTGCTCTTTCCACCATGGCTGCTGGCTTCACAAAAGCGGATCTGCGTTCAGTCTGCCATTTCTGTCCCCAGAAGAGTGTGCCCCTACTTTCCCTGATGAGTTCATATATTGTACAATACTAAGTCATGGTTTTCTTTTTTTTTTTTGTTTGGCCCGCCAGTCAGTCTTGACTCCTGGTATGGGTAAGTCCCTGCACTTTTCTGGGCATCATCGGTTTGCCATTGACTCCTTCTTCCTAGGGCTGAGAGGAGGTGAGTGGCACAAAGTCACCCAGCTGGCTTCATGCTAAGGCGAGACTAGAATTCACAGTTTCTGTTTCTAGTCTGGTACCTCAATCACTAGATTAAACTGGCTTCATTATAGTTTGAAGTAAATCACATTTGGCTTGAGTTCACATGATATACGAAACCATAGCCAAACAAACTGCATTATAGCCATACAAGGTGTAAACTATTTTTTCTCTTTTTTTACATTGTGCTTCTTTTACTGTATGGGTTTGGCTTACCATATTATGGAAATGAGGTGGGTGAATAAACCCTTCTTCCTTTAAAACAAACCAAAACTGGTTGCTAACTGATTGATTGCAATTGTTACTTAGTGTAATATGCAGACTAAAACAAATTAACTGTATTCCAACACTATGCTAAGCCTCAGTGTAGCCTGTTCAGTTTTGGCCTAGCGTGTTGTGCAAACCCAGCCAACTCAGAGTATACTTGAAATTCATCTAAGGGTCTCATGAAACTCAGCTGAGGCACAGGGGTGCCCCCAGAGTCTACAGCACACATAAAAACCAGGCAGAGCTTTGATTGCACTGTTGTAGCTGCCATCTTGATTTTGTTTACCACACTGGCTGAACACAACATATAGGCTTAGAACCACAGACTGCCCACTCCTGGTTTAGAGGGAAGACAAAGTTTACTTAAGATTTGGAGTCCATACATACCTATCAAGAGAACTGTGTCAACAATCTTTATTCATATCTTTATGTAAATAGTGAGAAAAGAATGTTGAGTTGAGCTGTTGAGCAAATGTTTGGAACTGGCGGTGGCTCTGTTTGCTCCTTCTCCTGCAGTTATGCCCCTATCCTCCTTCATCTCCTTGTACATAGAGAACCCGTCCTACTCTATGTTTTCTTCAACAGCATAGACTAGCACATAGAAAGTCAGGCTTGTGAAGGTACAGGAGAATAGTCAATAGTTAATTTTAGTTTAAAAAACAATGCTAAATAAAGTCAAAGTTAGCAGGCTGTTTGTGCTCTATCAGAACATTTTTCTTCCTCACAATCGATATTTGCTTGAGGAATCCATTTTGTTGCCCAAACTGTCTTGTTCTTCTATTTCATAGTCATCCTGTGAAATAACTCCAATTGTTAAGAAAATCTCCTACTAATTTAACAGTGCAGTCTTCCTAAGAACCATAGTTTGCTCCTTAGTAATTGGGATAATGGCTGATGCTAACTTTGTCCAGTCTGCATTTCACTCATAAAATCATGTGCTCTGATTCAGTGTTCTGTTGTGCTTCTAATAGGTCACCAGCTTGCCTATAGTAGACCAATGACTCAATTCCCTGGTCTTTGCTTATTTTAAAATCTTTTTCTCTACATTGTACATTGATGGGGATAGGTTCTTGAAAAGAACATGCTCATGTGATATGTGCTGGAAGATTTAATGAAATAAGCAATTCTCAATGGTGTTTCCCAGTTATGAAGGGTCAGGGAGTATGTGGTGGGAAATATTGCAAAACATGGATGAGTATGATGATTACAATAAGACTGAAGCAAGACCAGTTACACAAAAGAGTGTCAGTGGCAATAAAATGAAATTATAGCACATCCAGATCGATAGTTATTCAGACAAACCCAGTAGCAACATCTGATCAAGCAATGACTGCATGCCATGCAACATCCTAGCAATGCTTATATTATGGATGAGAAATGGATTGTGGTCACCACAGTTCTCAGCATTCTGGAAAATAGAGTTCCAACATATTTGGAAGATACTAGATTGGGGAAGGCTGATATACACCGTTTCAGGAGGAAGGACAGGACCACAGGGGATATAAGGACGTGTATCAGAGTAGATGCCTACCAGCAACATCTCTTAAGACCTAAAAAAAAAGACAGGCGATATCTAATCTTATTTTGGTGGGATGCAGAAATCTGAGCTAAAATGGCTAAAGAAGGCATAAATGATCAATAGTCAGCAAAAGTGGGTTAGTGAAATCTGGGCTTGTAGTAGGAAATCAGTTTATACTGGAGCTGAATTTTAAAAGGAAATTACCTTAATTCTCTGGTATAATGATTCTACTATGGCTGATTAGGAACAGAATCTATTGGAGTGCCAATGCTGTGAGCCCTCCCCCCACTGTTCAGCCTGTATAAATGTATCAAGAAATATTATAGCATGGAAACGCAATACAACTCCTATAATTTCCTTCTAAAGAAATTGCATCCCAAGTACTGTGAACATTTTACTGCTCAGAAATAAAGGGTTTACTGTCACTGCTTCATAAAAAGAGTTTGGGGAAACCAGCACCCTCAGTTCCTCCACTTGTATTCAAACACCTCATCTGCGACTTTTTATTTCCTGCTGGGTTTTATGTGTGTGGATTCACACGTATAAGTATGCAAATTTAGGCCACCAGGATGGGCACATCCCATGATCAGCTATAATGAATCAAGATGTCTCATCAGACAATTCAGTAATCAGGTTCACCCATTAAGCAAACCATGGTTTGGCACAATCATGATTTACTAAACTCACCTCAGCTGACTGAGCTCCCATAAAATGCTCAATCTATCCTAACCTCCAATGACTGCATTCACAATTAAACAAGCCATCACCAAACAAATCACATTATACTTTAGCATGATGTGTGATCCTAACCTGTGTGGAATCACAGAAGATAAAGCATTTGAAAGCCACTGTGGAAAGTTCACTGTTCACTGAGAGAAAGTTCACTGTTGCTGAAAAGTCCTGAAGGTTCACATCTAGGACTTGGGATCCAAGTCTGTAACAAGCTGTACCCACAAATAATGCATCTCACCTCTCTGCAGAACTAAAATAAATAAAATAAAATAGAGATGAAGAATTTAATCAGCTTTAAACAAGTTTTATCTGAATGTAACCCAACAAACCCTCAAGTGACGTACAGGATGGGGTGAGGAAAGAGGAAACAGTTTACACATTCAGAGCCGAACACAATTCTTAGTGCCACTTTCATTTCTAGCACATATTTGAAAATAGTAGTATTCTAATTGGTGGGGAGAACAGAGGACTGGGGGGGAAATGAGCCATATATACTTCAAAGTGAGTTTTGCTTGTAAAAACTTGTTTCCATTTTCTATGCCCTGACAATTTCCAGCAAGTTAGGAATGGGCTGAATGTTCAAGGATATGTTAATAGTCAGACAAGACTGAGCTTGCTTTTATCACATAGTGCTTTAATTCAAAAGCAGCCTGTTTATGAAGATGGCTTTGGGACCATCTATAGCATAATTCACTCTAAGCCACCTCCAAAGGTCTGCTGAGTCCTCAGCAGCTGTTCTGCTTTGCTTGGACCTGAGGTTCAAAGCTCTTAGTTCCTTGTCAGAGATACATATGTGCCTGTGTCAGGATGGAATGGGAGGGGGGATAGCTATCTTCCTTGTTGTGCAAGACTTTAACTGTGCTTCAGTTTGCATTGGAAAGATAAATGTATGGCCCCATTTATTCAATGGATTGAAGACCTGATTGCACTTGCTACTTATGAGCGGATTGCCTATAGTCATGGACATTGTTTGGACAAGTATAATAAAATGTACAATATGCACTGGGTTAAAAAAAAAAACATGATAGTCATATAGCCAGTACATATAGAAATATATATGTACTTGAATAATATTTGTATTAGATAAGCGTACATACAGTAGAATGTAAACTGTTCACTTTTATGTTAAAGCACTTTTATGTATTTGTTTTCTTTTTGTAATCAAAATTTTTTTTAAAAAAGTGCTTCAGTTTGGGACTGTAATGAGTTTGGACACCAATCTCCCACTTGGGAAGACCTAAACTAGAGAAGAGGAACTTCCAGCCAGCCAGGTTGGTCAAGTAGCCAGTTGAACTGTTAGTGAACTCTTTCCTGTCTTCTCCCAGAGCTCTCTCTAGTTTCTTGCCATTGCTGGCATCATGTGCTCTTCTGGAATGGAGGAAGATCAAATTGCTGGGCATCTTTCCCTATGGGCAAAAGCACCCAACAGATGAACTTCTCATCCCATGTTTTCCTCCACTGAGGAATATACCCAAGCAACTCCTGCCGGCTTGGCTGACATCCAATATTCCCAGTTCTGGAAAGTATGCAATAGAGAATTCTTCGAAGCTTGGTATTCAGACAAAGCAGCAATTAACAGACACATAAACAGCATCTACATACTATTCAAAAGAGACAAAAGACCAGAAGATCGCCTCACCAGCAATCATCACCCAGATAAGCAAAGGTTACCACCAGGCACACAATCAAGCAGTAAACATATGCTAATCAAGGAACTACCAGAGGAGCAAAACAAAAACCCCACCCCCACCAGCACTGGCAAGGCAGGCCACACTATATAAATAGAGAGCAAACCCCATCCCATTTTAGCACTGAAGATTATTAGCCAGGTAATGAAATATTTGCAAGAAAAGAACCAAGCTCAGAGAACCCCAAGGACTCCACAGTTCAACCCTGAGCTACACATATTCACCTCTATTGGTAGCATGCAATAGGCTACTTTACAAGTCTATCATCTTAAGATAGTAGACACAAAAAATTGAGCAACTTCTTTAACCCATCCTCTGATCCAAGTCCTCATACTGTATGCTTCTTATTTAACAAGACTCTTCTTTTCACATTTTGCCTAAAATTCACTTAGTCCTTCACCATAGAAGACATTCTTCAAAAGGAAGAGGCAGGCCTTGTGTTTGATATTCCACTTTCAAATAAATAAAAGCATCTAGGTAAGTCTGGCATGAATCTCACATCATATGACTAGGTATGTCCTTAATCAAATAACTAGGACTTTGGGTGGAGTAGGCAGTGCTTACCAGATTCAATTTAATTTGAAAATGACCCTGAAATTAAATTGTCACTAGTCACCTTTGCATGTTAGCATGATAAAAGGGATTACAAAGTAAAATCTTTTATGGGGATTGAACAAAACATGATGATTTAATTTTATTTTTTCCTCTTCAACTGAAAGCCACATAAGCAAATCCTACAGAGTGACAGTGATCTATTAATCAGCTATCTTAGGACATGTTCCATTATGCTGACGTGCTTCTCATATCATAGCCAGTATGAATGTAAATTGGCTTGTGTGTTTTATGTGTGTTTGTGTGTATGTATACTCCTCCCAGATTGTTGTTAATGGAGCCAGGGAGAAGCATGTTAACATAAATAAAACAAGCAGTTATTACTAGAAATTCAATTACAGTGGTACCTCGGTTCACGAACTTAATTCGTTCCGCGACTCTGGTCGCGAACCGAATTGGTCGTGAACCGAATCAAATTTTCCCATAAGGTTCACTGTAAATACGGTTAATCTGTTCTGACCCCTCCGAATTTGGTCACCAACCGATTTTTGATCGTGTCCCGAATCAAATTTCCCTATAAGGTTCAATGTAATTACGGTTAATCCATTCTGAACCATATGTTTGTTTTTTTTAAACCGCAAAAATATGACACAAAGTACAGTACGAAGAGAGAGAAAGCTAACCTTGCTCAACGCGACTTCTGGCGTGGAGGACAGGAAGGTGGGTGGGGAGGCGGTTACTGCTTGGAGGGAGAGTCCCCCTCCCTACAGGAAGCCATGACCACGTGTCATGGCAGGGAAAATGGCCGCGGATCCTGTTCGTAACCTGATGCGGAGTTCGCGAACGGAGGCAAAATTTTGTGACCGGAGCTGTTCGTGAACCAAATTGTTCGTGAACAGAAGTGTTCATGAACCGAGGTATCACTGTACTATAAAAAATAATATGGTAAACGAAGTAGGCTGCATACATGCCAAGAGGGCTGCTCAAGGGATGCGACTATGGAAGGCAGGAACAAGACAAGAAAACATCAGGAATAAATACTTCCCCCAGAGTAGCAATTATCATAGAAATGGAGATGAGTTGGCCTAGCTCAGAATGTTGCCAGCTTTTTGCCAGTCAAGCTCCTATGTGTATTTTTAAATTTATAAATCTTGTTCTTCAAAGAAAAAGAAAAAGGGCTGAAACCTAGAACTTAACATCTTGATCAAGCAATAGATCTGTCCCTTGCATGTGTTAAGTTCTTTGCTTTGACACATTATTTCTGGATATTAATATGCTGCTGGTTGAATTGGTATGACTTACCTCATTTTGACTACATACCTTCAGCATATTGCAGAACAGGACAGAAGAAACATCAGCACCGTGCAGTCATCACTTAGGCAAGGCTACCAATAACCTTAATAAGAAGATGGGCAATAGGCAATATATGGCTTTTCAGATGTTGCTGGACTACAATCCTCAGCATCCCTCATAATTAGTTATGCACAAAACTGGAGATAACAATATTTGGGGGCGAACCACTTGAGCCCCTAGGACCATACAGTATGTGGCTGCCTTGGCCTTGAGTGTGGCTCTCAGAGACTCAAGTTGTTATACATTGAATAAGATAAATAATAAATTATTTTGCAATGTGATAAAAGGAGATTATTAAATAAGTGACTGGAGAATAATCATATCAGCAATATTCAATTGTAATTACATGTAAATGTAATAACATGGAATCAAATGTAGCTTTTATTCTAGCTCCATCCACTACTTTATGGAATGCAGCTTTGAGCATGCAACCATGGTCCCTGACACAGAAAAAAAGTGCATGCACTGATATAGCATATGAATGGGAAAGCCTGCTTGCCATTTTGAGTTCCTCAAAGGAGAACTTGGAAACTGTGAACATGGCTCAGAGTACCGTAAAGAACCTAAAAGATGTTTCACAGAAATCATCACATTTAAACACAGTACTGTAAGTAATTGGACACTGTCATAAATCAGTGATCCCTACCACAATTATTCATGCTAATAGGGTTGCTACAGTTGTTTTGAATGAAATAAAGAGCTGATACAGCTCCAGAAGAGAACCCTGTGCTTTTGGAGATAAAATCTCCCTTGGTACTACAGAATGATCTGCCCAGAGAAACGTTGGGAAGATATACACATATAGCGTACACATATAAGGTCATTTTTGTATGAAGGCAGTACAGAGGAGAAACCTTACACCCATTCTGCTGTTCTTCAGACAGACTTTAATGTTAGACTATAATGCAGTAATCAGTGCTGGAAAGAGAAGGCTGGTGTAAAACTATTTGGGAAGAAGATGGACTGACAGCTTTCACAGCCTACCCTAGTGAGTACTGCTGCTTGATAATTAATAGAGTGCATTTGGTCATTTCAAGTCTTCGTGAAGTATCATTAAAACTTCCTGGCAAATAATTAAAAAAAAAAAAAGAAACATTCAATACATCCTCAAGATACCAAATACCTATAAAGTTTTGTAGGTAATAAAAGTAAAATTACTGGTTTTGAAAGGAAAAGAGAAGATGAGGAAGGAGGTGTGGTAACCCACACCCCTTCCTGATAAAGACTAATTTCTTTCATCTTAGCAGGGTTGAGTTCTTACGTGGGTGCAGCTGTCTTGGCAGCTTGCCCAGCAGCGTAGGTGCTGTTCTCGGAACAAAAGTTCAGGGTTGCCAGATGAGCCATATCACCTACATGCAGAACTTTGGCCTTTAAGCCTACGAGTGATTTGCTTCAGTATAATAGACAAGAAATAGCCAAACAATCATTATGAAATGTGTGTGCGCGCCTTTGTGTGTCTTTGAAGATAAAATGGAATTGAAGTGTGTCTGGGTATATACATACTTTCACTCTTCCATCCATTTTATCTTCAGTGTGTGTGTGTGTGTGTGTGTGTATACACACACTCTCTCCCATTTTATCTTCAAAGGCAGTCATGTTTATCACGTTCAAGGTTGTTTGCTGCCACTGACCACATGACACCTTGAAACATTAAAAAGTGCTTTCTTTTTGCTGCCAAGGAAGGAGAGGAAACAAGCAGGAAATTTGCATAGCTGTGATCAAGCCACAGTGTCCATGAATTGATGGAAATTGAATTTTCCTAATACTAATAGTTAATGCTGGTTTAGTGCCAACATGCACTAGACATTGTACGGGAAGGACACAGTCCTTCCTTCTTGTAAGTATCTGATCTAAAATTTGATGGAGGGGACGGAGAATTAGACTTCTAATGATTTCTCAAGGATCTAGGGTTTTTTTCTTTTTTTTTAATAGTTTTTAGAGCTTAGCAACTAATATGTGACTGGAGCTAAAATCCCCCAATAAAGAAGGAATTTGTGTTTGGCCATAAAGTTGAGCAGATGGGGCAAGGCAATGTTCATTGTCCAATTGGCTAATGGCAACCTCTAATGTCTGTCAGTTCCCAGTGGGGGCTGTAGACTTATCAAAATGTAAACATATCCATTCCAATAATCAAAACAACTGAAAAAGCCCTGCTGGATATTATATTGTGAAATCACACAATTCGTGAAAGAAGAAAGCTAGATATCTGGAAGTAACCTTAGAAATGGGGGTGCACATGCATAGTTATATGGAGAATGTCTCTGTTAACACAGGATGCAATATGGTTTTGTGTTTCTACCCATATTGGAAGCACTGTTCCATGGAAGAATTAACAGATAATTTTTGTGTTATCATATATGGCTTTATTACTTCTTGTCAGCAATTCAGAGTCTCTGGAGGAGGACAGAATTCAAATGTGTGTAAATACATTTTAAAAATGCATTCTTTGGCCAGTCTTTTCCAAGCATCACTTCCCTTTTTTATACCCACAAGTATCCTTTGCAGCTGGGCTTGGAAATCTGGACTATTTTCCCCAAACTCAGAAAATAGTCCAATTATTCTGACGCCAACAGTGTCTAATCACAGCCAGTTTAGCTTTCAAAATAGGTAGGTAGAATTTCTATATTTTAATAAGTCCTTTTAAACAAGCATTTTGAGCTGTTAGAGAGAGAGAAAAAAGAATTTTGTAACATCATAATAAGAAAATCCAAAATACATAGTTTGATGATATATTTATCAGAAGCAACCAAAATAACACAAAAAAGTGTAAAGGCTTTTGAGTTCTTCAGAACTCCTCATCATGCATGATGTTACAAAAATAGGGCAAATGGAATCAAGACCTAACAGGGAACTCTACATTCCATCCACAAACATCTTCTCAGAGTAATTTCTGACAGGAGACATTATGGGATAAAACACCCAGCCAAGTTTCTGAACTCCCTCAATTTTTCCTTATCCCCAGCTTTTCGTTCCATCTGACCTTATGAAGAATTCTGGAGATCTCAAAAATGTGTACACCTTTTTGAATTGCTTTAATTGGTTCCAATAAAGATGTCACCTAGCTATGATTTTTTTAGTTTTTTTTTTCCCATGAACCTAAAAGGCTAAGTTTGCTTTTGTAACACGTTAAGAAATTGCTTTATGAGCCCATCAAGACCCCTTTTTTGACTAGCAGTGGCTCTTGAAGATCTCAGGCAAAGGTATTTCCTGATCCTTCTCCTTTAAAAGGAGAGGGACCGAACCTGAACTGTTGGTGAAAAAGAGTGTTGGAAGTGTGTCTCCCTCTGATTGGCCCTTACTGTATAAATTAAATGGACAAAGGACTACATGAGGAAGTAAGGAAAGGGATTGATATCAGAATGCTGAAAACTGGGGAGGTGGTATGCTGAAAAGCAAAAATCTGCAAAGGTTCTGTGGGAAAATGAACTTGAAGAATGCACATTATGCAAGAGAGGGAGGCAGCTGCATTCAGAGCAACAGGAGTTGGCTAGATCAACTGAGAGCAGGAAATGGTTCCAAGCCTGGAACAGACAACATGCCAGAATAAATGGAGGAAGGAACAGCAGAGTCAATATAAAGGGCATAGCAGATGAGGACAGCAGACATTTGGTGAAAAGGAATATGAAATTTGGTGAAAAGAAAGATGCCCAAATCTTAGGCATGACTAATCCAAGGAGCCTTAAACAATGGACAATGGTTACTTTGCTAAGCCTGGTACCTTCCAGATGTGTTGGGACTCTAACTCCTAAACTATCCAGCTACCTCCAAATTCTGAAGAGGATCAAAGACTAGTTTTGTGGGATTCTGCAAAGAGTAGGAAAGTAAAAAAACCCATCTGTATGTATTTCATAACTGTGGTTGAAAACAATTGCTTCCCCAATGGTAATTCCCTGGTGCATTCACATTATAGCAAAGTACCTATTGTGGGGGTCACACCTCCACTGGATGAGGCAGTTATTCCCTACACCAGAATCTATATCAGAACCAGTTGAGCAACAGATGTAGAAAGTAAGAATGCAAGCTGAATTTTTATCTAAACTGAGGAATTTTTTCTCCTCATACATTAGATGTTATTTTAAAAAAATGTCTTAGAATGTGACAGTCATTTCTTTCTTTTACATGGAGAAAACAAATGGCCATATAAAAGACTTAGGCACTAAGACGAGACAAACCAGCAGTTGGCCATAGGTTTCTGTGTTTATGATCAGAATATACAATGAGATTGCAAAGTGGATCCTAGTATTGAAATCTCCCAAATGAATGGAATTCACTAAAAATAATTCAACATCACCTCCTTTTAAAAGGTATTGAATTAATTTAGAAGTGCTTTGAATAAACAAAAGCCAAAATAAGAAATTCTTCTCGAATAAATATTTTATTGGGCTTCTAATTGGCTACAGTCAAAGTTGACTAGTTTTACATCTGTATGTCCCACTATGAATCTTAGTGACTCTCTGCCTTAGCATTGCCTTCATTGTGGCTCAGACTCCATATGAGTTTATATAAGAACATCCTGCTACCATAACATTGTAAATAGATTCTTTGGTTGAACAAAGACTTAAATGTGGCCTGATCTCTACAACAGATCCTGAAGCTGCCATTTGAGAAAAGATACCAATTAGGATTAGATGTCTTAGACCACTCTCCAATATTTTTTGTTTTGTTTTTGCAGAGGATTTAAGAGTTTTCTTTTTTAAAAAATAATTTTATTTAAGGTTTTTATATAGATAAAAGATAAACATGAAAGTATATAAAGAAAAATTAAAAAGAAAGAAAAAGAAAAAAGAAAAAGAGGAAAGCTAGAATTTACAGATGGAGACCAAATGAAACTTTGTTACAAAAGGAATCAATAATTGAGGATTGTAAAAAGAAATTGAAAGAATTTTTTGAGATTAATCTAAATAAAGGCACTGATTAAGTACAGTATGAGATGCTAGTAAAGCCTTTATAAGAGGACATTTTATACAACAAAATAATAAATTGAGAAGACAAAGAGAAGAGAAGACACAAAAGATTTTAAAGGAGATAAAAAAGAAAGAGGAGGAACTAAAGAGGTCTCAAGGAAGGAAAAGTATCTCATAGCAAATTCAATTTTTACAATGCCAATTTTCCATGTAAACAATTAGACAAATGGAAACAAAGATGAACTTTGCAAAACAGAAGAATTTTAAATTAGGAAACAAACCAGGGAAATGGTTAGCATACAAATTGAGAAAAGAAAGTAAGAAGAAAATGATATTAAAATAGCAAAATGGGAATATTATGGTAACAGATAATGCAAATATGAAAATAATATCTTATCAGTACTATACAAAACTTTATAAAGGGGAAGAAATCTCCCCAATAAAAATGGATGAATATATAAAGAAACAAAATTTACCAAAGATAAACAAAAACAGATGATGAATGGACCTATAACAATAAGAGAAGTCTGTGCGGCTATAAAAAAGGCTAAAATAGGGAAAGCTCCTGGCTCAGATGGATTGCCAGTCTTCAATTATAAATACTTTGAAGATGAATTGTTACAACCTCTTAAAAAAATGATGAATTCCATTTTTGAAAAGGAAAGGATTCCCCAAAGCTGGAGAAGTACGAATTACTAATATCGCCACTGAATAATATCTATAAAATATTTACTATGATTCTAGCTTTCAGCCTTTCAGGATGAAAAGTGTCCTACAAGACTTCATACATGAAGACAAATGTGGATTTTTGCCTAAAAGACAGTTAAAAGATAATATCAAAAAGATTCTTAATATTTTGGAATATTTTGAATATCATAATAAAAACTAAGCTTCCTTGATCTTTTTGGATGTGGAAAAAGCTTTTGATAAATTGAACTGGACTTTCCTGTTTAAATTTTGTGGAAAATATGTAATTTGGAGAAAACTTCAATAAAGGGGTGAAATCAATATATACATTACAAACAGCACAAATAATAGTTAATGGGAAATTGACAAAACCCTGTGGAACTAAAAAAAAGGGAGGCATCAAGGAGATCCACTTACCCTACTGTTGTTCATTTTGGCCCTTAAAGTTTTGAACAGTGATATAAGATAAGATGGGAGAATAGATGGGGTGAAGGTTAAACAAGAAGTGTATAAATTAAGGGCATTTGCAGATGATTTGGTTCTAATTTTGTAAAGTCCTATGGAAGGAATAGATATATTAATGGAAAAGTTGAAGGAATTTGGTGTGTTGTCTGGATTCAGAATTAATAAGGAGAAAACAAATATGTTAACAAAAATTATGAGGGTGGAAGATCAAAAAGAACTAACTGAAAAATCTGGTTTTCAGATTGAGAAAAAAGTAAAATACTTGGGCATTGTCATGACTAATATGAACTGTATGTTATTTCAAAATAATTATGTTAAGGTATGGAATGAAATTAAGAAGGACCTAATAAGATGAGAAAGGTTACAATTATCATTGTTTGGAAGAATTTCTGTGGTGAAAACGAATGTATTGCCTAGAGTGATGTTATTTTTTCCCCAAAAAATACCTGTTTTGAAAAATTACACACCTTTTAAGCAATGGCAAAAAGATATATCCACATTTATATGGCAAGGAAAGAAACCAAGGATTAAATATAAAATTCTTCAAGATGCAAAGGAAAGAGGAGAATTAGGATTGCCTGATTTTAAATTGTATTTTGCAGCCTGCTCTTTGGTTTGGATGAAAGAGTAGGTGTTGCTGAGAAATAAGAGAATGTTAGAATTAAAATAACATAACTTGCGGTATGGTTGGCAAGGATTTCTATGGTCTGATAAAATTAAAGTTAATGTAGATTTTAAAAATCATTATGGGAGAAGTGTCATATTGAGAATATTGAATAGATATAAACCCAGGCTGTGCCCAAAAATACCTTTAGTGGTCTCAGGACAAGAAGCATTTTATAGAAAAGAAACAGCAGGCAAAGAGAAATGGTTAATATATCAAGATTTGTTAGTATATTAATTAATTAATGTTAGTTAATATGGAGAACTTAAGATGAAGTCAAGAGAACAACTGAGTGCAGAGGGATATAGTTTTTAATGATTTTCATATATATAACAAGAGAAAGATTTAATATAGATAAAAAAGTAACTGGAATTGAACAATGTAAGACTGAATTTGAAATTAAACTATATACAAATGATGCACAACAAATGTATAATTTTTTGTTGAGATTTAAAGCAGAAGAAGAACAAGTAAAAGATTGCATGATAAAATGGGCTAAGAATTTTGGTTATAACTTACAGATGGACCAATGGGAAAGAATGTGGGTAAAAGGATTGAAATGTAGATTGTGTTATAATTCAAGAGATAATTTTTGTAACATGAAATACCATTGGTGTATAACAGCAGAGAAATTATTTAAGATGTACAAAGGTACATCTGTTCAATGCTGGAAATGTGAAAACATGAAGGGATATTTTACCATAAATGGTGGACTTGTGAAATAGAAAAAGAAAATTTGATACAAATTCATATGTTGATGCAAAGAATTTTAAAGGTTAATATTAAGATGAAACCAGAACTTTTTCATTGGGACTTATGGATAATCATTTAGAAAAGACTTATGGAAGACTGATTTTATATATGGTAACTGCAGCAAGAATGCTATATGCACAATGATGGAGAAATATGGAAAGAGGAGTGGATCATAAAGATGGCAGAATTAGCAGTCTGGTCAGGGAAAAACAATGCTGTAAGCACTTTTGTAAGAGACTGGAGATTCTTTATAGACTTTTTGCTGAAAATGGAAAAAAGTGAAATGGTTCTGGATTTGCTGATTGAAAAAAGGGTTGAATATGGGATAGAAAGGTTCTTTCTAATGTAATTTTAAAGAGGGATGAGGGATAATAAAATTGTTTGTAACTGCTGTAAAGAAGATTAGAAGTCACTTCTTTAATAATCTTCTTTCTTTTTTCTTTTTTTCTCTTGTACTCCTATCCAGGATTGAAGAGTTTTCTTACCTGGCCAGAATTACTGGAGAGTATGTGCAAATATGTGTAGCTTAAACAACTGTAAACAATAAAGCTAAGAGGTTAATAGAGTTTCTCTGTGTGCTACGTTTTCTTGAGTTCTCTATTACTGCATAAGATCCAGAAGTTCAAATCTGTAAAACACCAGCAGGAATGGTGCCCCCATCCTTCCCCTCCAAGACCTATACTATTTTGTTCCTGATCAGTTTGTTCCTGATCAGTTTATCCTACATGCATCTTCCCCTGTGCTAAACAAATTATTGCCTTTTGAAGAACATTTTCCTCTGGGTGAGAGGACACAGGGACTGATAACAGGGTTAGATGGAATGACATTAGGGGGTATGGCTTTATTAAACTCCACTCTGAGACATCCAGCTTTATATGTTCACAATAATCAGATTAATTTTGTTTGTGTTTGAATGAAAGAATCTAGTTTAGGAAGATATAGAATAAACATTGGCCAAAATCTGATTATTGTTATATTGTTGGTCACACAGTCAGCCAGATGTTTAGTCTGGATTTGGCATTTTTATCCACCTATCAAATCCTTCCCAAGGACGTGGGATAGGAAGATGTTTTATTAGTATTGTTGTTGGTCGCACAGTCAGCATGTGGTAATCCACAAAATTCATTATTCATAATAAAATTGGCTTCAGTCCTAAGAAATGTCTTTGATTCTTGAAGACAGAACAATCGGCCATTTGAACTATTTACTTCTTAGTAAATAGTGTATCAGTCCTGGCTAAATCAGGTAATTGGCTGGCTTATACTAGTTGAAAATAACCAGTTGAAAAGGAAGTAAGCAGTTTTAAGCACATCTGGGCCATAAGTTTGTAGTTTTGGGAACATAAAAATACCAAAGCTATACTGTTAAAGGGTATTTTGATGTTGAGGGTGAGGGCAATGTAGATGGCATGCTCAAATTATTTTATTGTTAAAATAAAATAAAGCTTACAATAAAAAATGTCTTTGGCACAATTCCACCTACCTTTCTGCAGTCACTATTGACATGTGCATCTGATTTTTCAACAGTCACGTATCTCAAAACAGCAATTGAAAAGTGGACACATGTTGTAAAGCTCTATAATCTTTTGGACTTTGCTCACATAAACAACTCCTATCTGGAATGTAAAAGTTCCTCCTGAATTGCTCTCCACTGATGTTAAAAGTTCAGGACGCTTCTCCATTTTGTTTTTCAGATTACCCTATATTTGGCTTTCCTTTTCATTATGAATTCAAGTTGAAGTGAAGCAGGCACTGGCTTGTTAGCCTGCATAGTTATGAAATAATCAATCATTTCAACGTAATCTCAGACACATCCAGACAGCCTGTTTAATGTGCTTTCTTCTAGTGTATAATGTAGCACAAGTTGTTCTGTCTACACAGTTGGCCTCTACTTACCTTGCTAATGAGGCCAGCTGCTAATATGATCCACAGTTTACTGTGGTAAACTGATTTAAGGTTTTGGTTGGTAAAGGTAAAATGATTGGTGGATGCACTTCCCCTCCCACCAGCATTCTCATTTCCCCCTGCCAGGGGGAGAAAAATAAACACCTATCACTGTCCAATCATATGTAGTGGGGGCTGGGGTTCCACCAGAAGCAATTTTGGATGTTGGCAGCTCCATACTACTTTGCCCTCTCCTTTGCTCCTATCTATTACCCACATCACCTGCAACACGTGATCCAAGGTATGGATAACAGGAGCAAGCCAAAATGGTGAGGGAGAGAAGCCACCAGAGCTTGGAGGGGAAGGATAGTGCCTGAGCAGCCACAAGTGCCTTATAAGAGCTGGACAGATCCAGCCCCTGCTGTATTGCCCTCAAGGTGCCATATATTCTGTATCCAGCAAGATTAGTATCAGGGGAAGATGGAAAACCTGACTTCCACATCAGTTCAGAAAAACTTGAAGTTATCTGGCTCTGGCTATGAGCTGGGAATGAGAGGAAAGCTATGTCATGTAGATATGTTCTTCAAGAATGTTTAGCTAGGTGTCTTTGAGCTTGAGTTAGGGGATGTCTGGATGCAGCCTTGGTCACAAAGAAGCAAGCTTAACAGTTGGAAGAAACTAAAAATGCATTCTTTCATGTGACTGGAAAAGGTGATAGAATTAGCTCCTGGATGCATCTAATGCAAGTTCACAATGAGTGCTGAGTACACTTATACAGGCCTGTTTGTTAACATCCACAGGCATAACACTTCCTTTAGGCAAGCTTCATCAGCCTGTCACTTGGCCAAGGCCTTGTCTACAGTTCATTTCAAACCCATGGACTGTTGTGTCTTTCCCAGAACTGCCACATTTTTCAAAGTGTGGTCCCACAGCAAAATCCTGCCCTGAAAAAATTCTAAAGCCCAAACAAAATAATCAATAAGATTTTCTGAACCGCTTCCATTTGGTTCCTTTCAGGTTCTTTTTGTCTTTGTCTTTTTTGCTTGTTTGTTTTCAGAAGGTTCCTTCTGGGTCTGCTCATTAGACTCCCATTTTATTAGTATTAATTATTTATTATTGTATTTATCATCTTCTTGTGGGGTTGAAACACATTAAAGGTAAAGGTAGCCTAGAATGTTGCACATAGTTCGTTAACAAACTATACCAATCTGTAGATTAAGACCAGCTATTCCTATTACTGAGAAGCTGAGCAATAGTTAGGTGCAAAGAGATTTATGAATGAGCCTGACCATCTTTGGTTTGCATGTAACATGAGGCATACATTATAAATATGCTTTATGGGTTTGTTTTTTTTCCTCATAGGGGTTATATATTGTGTTATAACCCACAGATAAAGAGATGGAGTTGAAGAAACTTTTTTTCCCAGAAGCTACAGTCTGTGATACTTGTATTGTTTAATGCTGTCTAACATAGCTTACATTTACTATGCTGTTGAGAATAAACCTCATTGAACTCAGGTTGGATTCACATCTGAATAGGCATATATAGGATTCACTATATATTTATCTGAGTGTGCTGGGAAGAAATAGTGCTTGTGCATATAGTTTTATATTAGTCAGAAAGTGGGGGGATGGAAAAATCTGCTGCATAGCACGCCCCCTGCTTCTCTGTGGGATGCCTCAGGGCTTCCCACTCTCCCCACTCCTATTTAAAATCTCCACAAAACTGCTGGGTGAGGTCATTGGACAGCACAAGGTGAGGCGTCATTGCTAAAGATACTTAGTTGTACATCTCCACCCCAGGCCAAACAAGTAATGCTGTGAAGATTCTGTCCCAGTGGCCCAGAGTTTATAGGCATCTACGTATATGGGGAAGAATAGGTTTCAGCTCAACCCTCACAAGACAGAAAAGCTTTGGGTTTTAGGGCTTCCTGAATCTGGTGATTTTCTATCTTCTTGATGGTGTGTCACTATCCCGGCAGACTGAGTGATCCCCTGATAGTCTTCCTGGACTCAAGGCTCCTGCACAGGGCTAGTTTTGAATAACCTTGGAAGCTGCAATTGGTCCAGAATGTGATTGCACAAGCAATCACACCTGTTGTAAAGGTGTTATACGTTATACCTTTCCTTTGAGAGCTGCATCGACTCCCAATAAACTTCTTGGCAAGATGGGTGGCCGTATAAATTAAAATAAATAGATAAATATTGTTAGTATAGTCAGTTTATTGTTTAATTCTCAGTAAAGAGGCTATCATTCTATACATGCTTCTCTGGGAATACAGTAAGTGAAACTCACTTCTGAGTAAGCAGGTAGAGGAACAGCAGTTCAACTGCTGCCCTTACTTATTCCTGCATAGCCATGCATGGTGAAAGGTATATGTAACTGAGGTCCTAGTTTAGTTTGGTAGTATTTTTTTTTTTTAACCTCTACCCTCTTGAACTTTGCCTCTATCAAATTTGGAACAGAGTCTTCAAAGTCTTTCCCAGAATTAGGCTGTAAAACATTCTCTATACCTGATGTAAATCTAAAGAAGTAAACATAATGAGTTCATCATCTGCATGTCTTGTTTGGCTAGACCTATACAAAGACTATTCCTTTAGGGCAGAGCATGTGTTGGGGAGGGAGTAAAATGTTTGTGTGATGCTATGCAAGCCACAGAAGCAAGTCATCTTTTGACAGGTATGACCTTTTTATCATAATTCAACTTCCACCCAGGGAACACCCAAGTGAATTGACTGCAGGGTGCTCAGTAAAACCCACAAATGGCAGATTTACTACAGTAATAATTATTTATGTAATGGATTTCCTACATGTTCAAAACACTGCCTATTAGAAACCTGCTACAGACTTAGTCAAATCGTTGATCAAACTGAACCATTTTGGAGCCCATTCTATGGTTCCACAAGGTGGAACAGGATCGTTACAAAGTTTCTTGAACTGAATTAAAAATCTTATAACACTTTGTGAGCAATTTTTCACTTTCAGCAAAAAGGCACACTTTGTAGGAAAGAAAGTGCAACTTTCATCTTTTACTTTTTGAGAATTTGGTGAAAAGGGAGAAGAATACTGTTGATGACTGGCAGATCTCATGCCTAGACAACTAGGGATGTAAATTGTGCTCCAGAACCAAGACCTGATCAGGTAAACTTGGTTCAGTCCAAGTGCAATTGGCTATTTTCTGAAACACTAAATCGAGACCAAACCAAATCTTGAGGTTGAGATGTGTCTGCATATATTTCAACAAATCTACAGCAACTCCATAGTATGGGTAGTGTTTTTATCCCATAAGCCAAGAGGCTGAAAAGGATACACCTCTCAACATTGTGTCCCATTATTCCACCTCCTTTCCTGCCTCTTAGAACAAGAAACACTGTAGTTCTGCTTTTATACTGAAGCAGCTGGAGAAGAGAGGGAAAAAACATTTTCCTATTTCCTCTGCATTCTTAAAGGAATAGCCACTGCTTGGACAATTTGATAACTTTAAATTGTCCCACTGTCAATGGAGCCTGAACTGATGCTCCACTATGATTGGAAATATCTCTGTGTTTGAATGAAGCAGACCTACATTCAAATAAAGTTATTTGAGGAACTGCCTGTCTCCTGTTGTTTCTGCTTCTTTGGTGCAATCAGGCACAGTGGGTGTGCTCTGGCTCCCATCACTTGTCAACTTGTGGGACCCAGAAAGTGTGCCTTCTCTGTCACAGCACCTGTCTTCTGGAAAGTTATCCCCCCAAAGATCTGGATGATGAAATCCAGAAAGGTATTAAAAGCCTGGCTATTTTCCCAGGCTATTCTCTTCACTCTGTGGGGCAGAGTGAAGGTTGAGCCTCTGATGAGTGGATTTTCTTTGGTTATATGATGTTTCTGGGGCCATTCATGATTCTTTTTTGTATTTTGTTTTTTCTTTTACATTTAATTGTAAACCACCCAGAGCCAGGAGTTGGGAGGCCTCTAAATTGTATGAATGAATGAATGAATGAATGAATGAATGAATGAATGAATAGTTCAGTCATCCAAAGAAAACAAAGGAGACAACTTAAAGTAAGAGAATTGGTCATAGTGAACACAGTGCAACTCATTTCTGAGTAAACATTACATAGGATTTACAAGCCTATCACACTACCTTTCTCCTCAGATTTCTCAGTTCTTAGTAAGGAATAAGGAAAATACATGTGTGAACATTCAATCTCATTTAAAAATAGGAATTCAAGCTGTTCTTCTTCCCTTTATAATAAATTATCCCATACCTCATGGGGTGGAGTGCATATTTTCTTTCCATTAATTACAATGAGAGGTTTCCTTATGCACGTCACTGACATTTGAGAGTAAAGCTGCCTCTGTGGAAATAAAATGAAACACTTCCTAAACGTGCTTCTCTTTCCCTATCTCAAGTGAGTTGCACGTGCCTGGGATTTCTTCACTTCTGATTAACTCATTACTCAACACATTAATAAAGGTAATTTAGAGATTCAAATGTTTTTCAAGTTTCATGTATACAAAAGTTTTATTAACCTCTGGGGTTGAAACAGCTGCTTTAAATGTGTCTACTACTAGAAGTCTGGGTTCCCCATGAACCACAGTATCACACAGTGCCCACTACCATTCAACCAATGCTTTTCATTTAGGCTTTCTGCTAAAGCCCAGGAGCTGCAGAAGCAGCATTTCCTGTAGCTGAAATGTGGGTGGTGGGACTCTCTGGAGCATCTGCTCCTTTCCTTGAACAACTGGGTATCTTTATTTTCATAAACACTTTTTGTTTAGGGCTCCCAGGTCAAGGTTGTAAAAGTCTGGGCAGCAGCAAAGAGATACAGAACACTAACTCTTTGCTGCTATTGTAGCAGTCATCTGATCTTGCTCCTATGCAACTAGAGAGATTCTTAGGAAATAAAGGTGGCCAGCAGCTGGAGGTCAGTGTTTTGTTATGGAGTGTTTCTTAATACCGTTGGGGGTTGGGATGGGGCAAGGAACCAACAGACCATGTTGCCACAGCCTTCTAGAGGAGGCATAGATGGGGCTGCAGTGAAACCAGTCTAAAACTGGTCTGAGCTGGAAAGAGCAGAGGTAGCAGGCTGTACAGGTAGTCCTCGACTTACGAGCACAATAGGGACCAGAAAATTCTTCATTAAGCGGTGCAGTTGTTAAGCAAGGTGTCACATGACCGCACCTGATTTTTATGACATTTTTTGCAGCAGTTAAGCAAATCACCCTGGTCATTAAGCGAATCATGTGGTCATTAAGTGAACTGCACTGTCATTAAGTAAATCATGCAGTTCCCTATTGATTTTGCTTGTCAGAAGTCGGTTGGGAAGGTCGCAAATGGAGATCATAGGAACCTGGGGTGCTGCAACTGTTGTACATACATGCCGGTTGCCAAGCGCCTGAATTTAGATCATGTGACCACAGGGATGCTGCAACAGTCGTAACTGTGAGGACCAGTTGTAAGTCACTTTTTTCAGTGCTGTTGTAACTATGAACAGTCGCTAAACTAATGGTTGTAAGTTGAGAACTACCTGTAGTAACTTAACAAAGTAAGAGGAAAAAGAGAACTGGGGGTTCTAAAAGAATGGGTTGCTGTCAGCTCTTTGAGGTAGCCAGTTCAAGAAATAGACATGCTAGGGATACCAATTATGCTCCTGATTGTAGTACAGTCAAACAACAGAATCTTGAAAGCCTGTGTAAGTTCCTCTCTGACTCATCATATACACAAAATCAAGATGGGGTTATTTTGTATTTCTTTCTCACACTTCCTTCCATTTCAGGATTGTGTAGTGTCTTCCCAAGTCTCCCTTTTAACGTCTCCTTCCTTCCTTCCTTCCATTCTCAATGACTTTCTCATACTTTTCCTAAGGTCTACCTAAGATGTGGGTAGATGGAGGAAGAGAAAAAGACAGACATGGGAGCTATGGTCATATGACATGCATATCCATTGTTAACTTAACTATGATTTTCTCAAGTCACTCAAGTTTCTCTGTCCTCATGCCATCCTGAACTAGCCAGCGTTAAATTTATGCAATCAATAAAACGTGATTGGTTAGCTAGTGGTTCAAAGCATTGAATGAACCCAGACAATGAAAGTGTTTTATGTATGAATGAGGATGAAATGAAAATGAATGATTCAATCTGATGCACTGTAGATATGGATGAATAAGTCAGCTAAATCTGAGGACAAATTTGACTGGGGAAAATGGTTTCAGAGATGTGGGCTTCTGTTCTGAAAACTAGAATTCACATGCAAAGCAAATTCCGTATCTCTTATTCTTATCCATTTGGTTTGTGTGTGTGTGTGTGCGTGCGTGCATGTGTGTGAAGTAGATGGCTTTTGGTTGGTCCATTGCAACAAGAATTTTGAGGTTTCATATCTCCACAGTGCAACCATTTTGTGATGGCATCCACGATACTCTCAAAACATTTCAAAATGTGCCCTCTCACCTAGAAACAATGAAGATCCCTAGAGAATTAAGGTTGATGAGTAAGGTTCTACATTATAGTGAGCTGAAATGTGTTCATAATAACCAATATAAAAATAGTAACCTAAAAGTAAGAATCATCTATTGCCAGTTTGCAAGTTTCTTGACAATACAATAATAATATTTGTATGATTGCAAATATTAAAATAATTCCTTTCTGGAAGTTATGGTAAATTTTTAAAAAAGTAGTGGCAAGAGAGGAAGAGGAACAAAAAGCCATTTCAGGCATCACTGTTTAGTGTGTCTTGTCACAGTTAAGTCAGGATTAAAATATTATGACCTGTATTCGCACTTACAACCATCACAAACCCTCACACCACCCTCCACCGTCATGCAATTGTGATTTGCGACCTTTTTTAAGATGGTTGTTAAGTGAGTTACATGGTCATTAAATGAATTCTGTCAAAAAAATCCATTGGGAAAGCTGGATTCGCTTAACAACCACATGATTCACTTAATGACCATGCGGTTCGCTTAACAACCATTGTAAAATGATTGTAAAATCAGGTCCAGTCACGTGGTGACTCACTTAACAACTGCCCCACTTAATGACCAATTTTCCAGTCCCCATTGTGGTAGTTAAGCAAGGGCTATTTGTATGTCTTACAGCAGAGCATAGAATTATACTAGGATTCCCACTTTTTATCTAGTAAGAATTCTTTGCTTTTAGAAAAGTTAATTTGAAATTTTAGCCCATATTTTAGCCCTCATTAAAAGCAAGGGTGTTTGGATATTATGCTTGCTGCTTTGCCTTATGCTGGGAAGAGCTGGTTGAATTTCTGCCTCTCACTGCAGCTATTACAAGCATAGTAACCCTGTCACAAGATAAGCAGGCAGCCTTAAGTTGTGGCAGAGCTGGCAGTCATCTAATTTTAGCCTCCCACGTACGTCCTTTTGCTTGATTAAGGTGAGTCCACAGTTGCCAAAGCAGGTGGAGCTGGTTGCTGATAATATAATCTTCAGGTAAATAGCCTCTATTGCACAGCTATTGCTATGAAGTTATGGCTCAGCATTTTAGTCATCAAGTAGTTAATTCTTTTGTCTTGTTTTTTTAAGTGAGAACTGTTCCTTATTACTTTTCACCAGAAAACATGAAAAAGTTTGAGAGTGTTCAAGCTTATCTTGAAATGCTATCTGATTTCAGTCTGGATTTTGAAAACCAGCAAGGAAAATCGATTATTTTCCTTGTTAAGGACATAATCTCTCTCTCTCTCTCTCTCTCTCTCTCTCACTCTCTCTCCCTCCCTCCCTCCCTCCCTTCCTTCCCTGTACTTTTTTTTAAAAAATTACAAGCAGCCACATTGCATCACATAAATAGATTAAGCCAGACTTTCTAGAGCCAACGGATATTTTGAGGGTTTGGGGGAGGGGGTAATGTTTTACTGTCTTCAATTTTTCCAATGGCTTACACATCCTCTAAAAATCAAAGGGGACTTACATCTCTGTATCTTAGCAGTTTGCTGATATTGTCATACATCTTGCAGAGCCAGTTGGGCAAAGTGGTTGCTGCCCTAAACTTGTCCTCCTTTGCTTTTTTCATGTGAAGAAAATTGGGGTCATTCCCAAAAAGTTAGAAAAATCATGTCTTCCCCGTACAGTTTATGGGTTTATGGCTTGTTCTTCCTACCTCCTCATAATACAATTAGGCTTTTAGAAAAGCTCATACTGGAGCCATTTTTTAAAAAAACTGCTCCATTTGATGGAATTGGGGGGAATCATTGCTGGAGAGGAAAATTTTTCCTGCCTCCTATGTAATAGTTTTAAAAGCTTCCACTGCTGATGACAGAAAGTTTTTTTTTCCCCCCAAACCAGGATTCAGTGAAGGATGAAGAGAGGGGATGGAAGTGGGGGCAGAAGAGAAGGATCTATCCAGTACTGGATGGAAATGCAACCAATGATATGTGAATTAGCATCAAATATGAGAAAAATATGAGCGACATCATTTTTTCTCTCCTGCGCACTCACTCTCATCTCCACATCTACTTGGTAGCCCTGCCCATTTTTCCTGTCCTTCCCAGGGCATGGCTTCTAGTTAAGGATAGGCTTTTACCACTAATTCCAAGCGTATTCTTCCCAGAGATTTTGATTACATGCCTTCCCCTCACATACATAGCACTGAGGTCTTAATCTGCCATTTAAATGGGCTGACAACTTTGCATTTTCAATTTCCATAACTTTCCAGGGTTAGAAACAATTGTCCAAAACAGAGACAGTGTGTCTCTGAATACTAGTTACTGAGAAGCAGGAGGGTGCTGGTTATGCTCATGTCCTGCCTGGGAATTCTCATGGTCTCTGCTCAGGTGGGAAACAGCTGGAGTTGGTGGCCCTTCTGCCTATTCCATCACAGCTCTTCTCAAGCTGGCATAAGAAACATTTTACAAATGCAGAGTTTGTCATGGCAACCTTTGACCTATTATCTTCATGCTTACATTTGAAAAGGAAATTATTCTGCTCCTCCCTGCAAAAAAACCTGCAAATCTCTGAATTAATATGAACAACACACCAGTGAGCAAGAGATGTAAATTATTTAGGTGTTACAGCAATGCTTTTAAAAAATCATATTCTCTGTACTAAATTCCTATCAGTGAATGTCTAGGAACTTCAGTGTCCTGAAAGAGGAGCTCCATTTAAGGTCCTGACTGCCCTTACATGTAATATATCAGTGCATTTTCACTGTAAGCTAAAATAATTGAAATTGGTTTTCAGTTCTATGAGAGATAGCACACTTGTCTGTTCGATCAACCTATTATATTCATTCCACAGCAACAAGAAATACATAATTTTAGTAGATGAAAAAGTCAGAAACTATTGCTTTTAACAGTGATAAAAGAAAATGAATGTGCCATCTTTACTTTCATCTTCATTTTCATTAAAACAAATCTGTCCTCTTGATGTTCATGGAGATAATGGAATCTCTCATGGAAAAAACCTGATTGCCAAAATTAATAGCACTAATCCAGCAATTTGAAAGTATAACTTCACAGAAAAGACTTCTGAGCATTTCTAAGCAAGCTCAGTATTTCTGCTGTTATGTTTTCAAATCATATCACTGGCCAAACAGAAGTGCAAAATATTGGGTGCCTGGTAGTACAAAATCTTCCTTATATATTTTATATTTGCATCAGATAAAGAAGACAGACACTCTCCCTCCTGCCCCTCTATTTTTTATAACACCAGAAACAGATTAATTGAAAATACATAGTTTAATAATAAAAAAGTTTGTGTGTGTGAGTGTGTGTGTGCACGCGCGCACGTGTATAAAAAAATTCCCCTCTCACCCCTTTGGGTGGTATGTGTCTTCCTCAATCTTGGGCCCTCTACCAGAGGCCTGGGAGTTTAAGGGTTCTGCACAGTATCTGAGCTGTTCCTTGCACTGCACTCTTCTGGACAGAGAGCTCTGATGTTCTTCCTGGGATCTGCTGGAGCCACTCTCCCAGCTTAGGAGTCACAGCCCTGAGTGCTCCTACCACCACTGGGACCACTTCGGGCTTTACTTTCCACATCCTCTCTAGTTCCTTCTTGAGGCCCTGGTACTTCTCCAGCTTCTCATACTCCTTCTTCCTGATGTTGCTGTCACTTAGCACCACTACATATATCACCACCGGTGTCTTCTGGTCCTTGTCTACTACCACGATGTCTAGTTGATTGGCCAGTACCTGCCTGTCCGTCTGGATCTGGAAGTCCCACAGGATCTTAGCCCTGTTATTCTCCATAACCTGCTGTGGAATCTCCCATCTGGACTTGGGGGGAGGTCTAGCCCATACACTGTGCAGATGTTCCTGTACACAATGCCAGCTACTTGGTTGTACTGTTCAGTGTATGCTGTTCCTGCCTGTATCTTACACCCTGCCACTATGTGTTGGACTGTCTCTGAGGCCTCTTTGTACAATCTGCACCTTGGGTCCTGTCTAGTGTGGTAGACCCCTGCTTCTACGGATCTGGTGCTTAGTGCCTGTTCTTGCACTGCTACGATCAATGCCTCAGTGCTGTCTTTTAGTCCAGCCCTTTCCAGCCACTGGTAGGATTTCCCAGTGTCAGCCACCTCAGCTATCTGTTGATGGTACATCCCATGCAGGGGCTTGTCTTGCCATGGTACTTCCTCTGCTTGAACTTCCTCCTATGTCTGCTGCTACTTCAGGCATTCTCTCAGCAGCTTATCTTTGGGTGCCATCTTACTGATGTATTCCTGGATGTTCCAGGTTTCATCCGGGACAGTGGCTTTGACACTCATCAGGCCCCGCCCACCCTCTTTGCAGCTGGTGTACAATATTTGGGTGTTGGACTTGGGGTGGAAACCTCCATACATTGTGAGGAGCTTCTGGGTCTTCACATCAGCAGTCTCCATGTCCTCCTTTGGCCAGCTCACTATACTGGCAGGGTATCTGATGACTGGCAGGGCATACATGTTGATGGCGTGGATCTTGTCCTTCCCGTTGAGCTGGGTCTTCAGGACCTGTCTTATCCTTTGGTGGTACTTGGATGTTGCTGTCTTCCTTGCCTCCTCATCATGGGTCCCATGTGACTGTGGGATACCAAGGTACTTGTTCTTGTTGTTGTTCAGTCGTTAAGTCGTGTCCGACTCTTCGTGACCCCATGAACCAAATTGCGCCAGGCCTTCCTATCTTTCACTGCCTCCCTGAGTTTGCTCAATTTCATGCTCATTGCTTCAGTGATGCTATCTAGCCATCTCATCCTCTGCCGTCCTCTTCTCCTTTTGCCTTCCATCCTTCCCAGCATCAGGTTCTTTTCCAAAGAGTCCTCTCTTCGCATTAGGTGACCAAAGTATCTGAGTTTGAGCTTCATTATCAATCCTTCCAGTGAGCAATCAGAGTTGATTTCCTTTAAGATTGACTGGTTTGACCGCCTAGCAGTCCAGGGGACTCTTAAGAGTCTTCTCCAGCACCACAGTTCAAAGGCATCAATTCTTCGGCGCTCAGCCTTCTTTATGGTCCAGCTCTCACAACCATACATTACTACTGGAAAAACCATAGCTTTGACTATGCGGATCTTTGTCGGCAAGGTGACGTCTCTACTTTTTAATATGCTATCTAGGTTTGCCATAGCTTTCCTCCCAAGGAGCAACCGTCTTTTAATTTCATGGCTGCAGTCTCCGTCTGCAGTGATCTTGGAGCCCAAATAAATGAAGTCTGTTACTGCTTCCATTTCTACCCCTTCTATTTGCCAGGGATTGATGGGTCCAGATGCCATGATCTTAGTTTTTTTAATGTTGAGTTTCAAGCCAGCTTTCGCACTCTCCTCTTTCACCCTCATCAAGAGGCTCTTTAGTTCTTCTTCACTTTCTGCCATTAGGGTGGTATCGTCTGCATATCTGAGGTTATTGATGTTTCTCCCTGCAATCTTAATTCCGGCTTGTGATTCTTCCAGCCTGGCATTTCTCATGATGTACTCTGCATATAGGTTAAATAAGCAGGGTGACAGTATACAGCCTTGTCGTACTCCTTTCCCTATTTTGAACCAATTGGTTGTTCCATGACCGGTTCTAACTGTTGCTTCTTGGCCCGCATACAGATTTCTCAGGAGACAGGTAAGGTGGTCTGGTATCCCCATCTCTTTCAGAATTTGCCACAGTTTGTTGTGATCCACACAATCAAAGGCTTTTGCATAGTCAATGAAGCAGAAGTAGATGCTTTTCTGGAACTCTCGTGCTTTCTCCATGATCCAGCGAATGTTGGCAATTTGATCTCTAGTTCCTCTGCCTCTTCGAAACCCAGCTTGTACATCCGGTAGTTCTCGGTTCACGTACTGCTGAAGCCTAGCTTGTAGGATTTTGAGCATAACCCTGCTAGCATGTGAAATGAGTGCAATTGTGTGATAGTTTGAGCATTCTTTGGCATTGCCCTTCTTTGGAATTGGAACGTAAACTGACCTTTTCCAATCCCGTGGCCACTGTTGTGTTTTCCAAACTTGCTGGCATATTGAGTGCAGCACTTTAACAGCATCGTCTTTTAGTATTTTAAATACCTCAGCTGGAATACTGTCATCTCCACTAGCTTTGTTGTTAGCAATGCTTCCTAAGGCCCACTTGACTTCACTCTCTAGGATGTCTGGCTCAGGGTCAGTGACCTCACCAGCATGGACATCAGGGACATTAAGATCTTTCTTGTATAGTTCTTCTGTGTATTCTTGCCACCTCTTCTTAATCTCTTCTGCTTCTGTTAGGTCCCTGCCTTTTTTGTCCTTTATCATGCCCATCTTTGCACTAAACGTTCCTTTGATATCTCCAGTTTTCTTGAAGAGATCTCTAGTCTTCCCCATTCTGTTGTTTTCCTTGATTTCTTTGCATTGTTCATTTAAGAAGGCCTTCTTATCTCTCCTTGCTATTCTCTGGAAATCTGCATTCAGTTGCTTATATCTTTCCCTTTCACCCTTGCTTTTCACATTCCTTCTTTCCACAGCTATTTGTAAAGCCTCATCAGACAGCCATTTTGCTTTCTTGCATTTCTTTTTCTTTGGGATGGTTTTACTTGCTGCCTCTTGTACAATGTTACAGACCTCCGTCCATAGTTCTTCAGGCACTCTGTCTACCAATCTAATCCTCTAAATCTATTCATCACCTTCACTGGAGAAGCTCTATACAGACAGCAAAAACAAGACCAGGAGCTGACTGTGGCTCAGATCATGAGCTTCTTACTGCAAAATTTAGGCTTAAATTGAAGAATGTAGGGAAAACCACTAGACCACTCAGGTATGACTTAGATCATATTCCATGTGAGTACACAGTGAAGGTGATGAATAGATTTAGAGGATTAGATTTGGTAGACAGAGTGCCTGAAGAACTATGGACGGAGGTCTGTAACATTGTACAAGAGGCAGCAACTAAAACCATCCCAAAGAAAAAGAAATGCAAGAAAGCAAAATGGCTGTCTGATGAGGCTTTACAAATAGCTGTGGAAAGAAGGAATGCGAAAAGCAAGGGTGAAAGGGAAAGATATAAGCAACTGAATGCAGATTTCCAGAGAATAGCAAGGAGAGATAAGAAGGCCTTCTTAAATGAACAATGCAAAGAAATTGAAGAAAACAATAGAATGGGGAAGACTAGAGATCTCTTCAAGAAAATTGGAGATATCAAAGGAACGTTTAGGGCAAAGATGGGCATGATAAAGGACAAAAAAGGCAGGGACCTAACAGAAGCAGAAGAGATTAAGAAGAGGTGGCAAGAATACACAGAAGAACTCTACAAGAAAGATCTTAATGTCCCTGATGTCCATGCTGGTGTGGTCACTGACCCTGAGCCAGACATCCTAGAGAGTGAAGTCGAGTGGGCCTTAGGAAGCATTGCTAACAACAAAGCTAGTGGAGATGACAGTATTCCAGCTGAGTTATTTAAAATACTAAAAGACGATGCTGTTAAAGTGCTGCACTCAATATGCCAGCAAGTTTGGAAAACGCAACAGTGGCCACGGGATTGGAAAAGGTCAGTTTACGTTCCAATTCCAAAGAAGGGCAATGCCAAAGAATGCTCAAACTATCGCACAATTGCACTCATTTCACATGCTAGCAAGGTTATGCTCAAAATCCTACAAGCTAGGCTTCAGCAGTACGTGAACCGAGAACTACCGGATGTACAAGGTGGGTTTCGAAGAGGCAGAGGAACTAGAGATCAAATTGCCAACATTCGCTGGATCATGGAGAAAGCACGAGAGTTCCAGAAAAGCATCTACTTCTGCTTCATTGACTATGCAAAAGCCTTTGATTGTGTGGATCACAACAAACTGTGGCAAATTCTGAAAGAGATGGGGATACCAGACCACCTTACCTGTCTCCTGAGAAATCTGTATGCGGGCCAAGAAGCAACAGTTAGAACCGGTCATAGAACAACCAATTGGTTCAAAATAGGGAAAGGAGTACGACAAGGCTGTATACTGTCACCCTGCTTATTTAACCTATATGCAGAGTACATCATGAGAAATGCCAGGCTGGAAGAATCACAAGCCGGAATTAAGATTGCAGGGAGAAACATCAATAACCTCAGATATGCAGACGATACCACCCTAATGGCAGAAAGTGAAGAAGAACTAAAGAGCCTCTTGATGAGGGTGAAAGAGGAGAGTGCGAAAGCTGGCTTGAAACTCAACATTAAAAAAACTAAGATCATGGCATCTGGACCTATCAATCCCTGGCAAATAGAAGGGGTAGAAATGGAAGCAGTAACAGACTTCATTTATTTGGGCTCCAAGATCACCGCAGACGGAGACTGCAGCCATGAAATTAAAAGACGCTTGCTCCTTGGGAGGAAAGCTATGGCAAACCTAGATAGCATATTAAAAAGCAGAGACGTCACCTTGCCGACAAAGATCCGCATAGTCAAAGCTATGGTTTTTCCAGTAGTAATGTATGGCTGTGAGAGCTGGACCATAAAAAAGGCTGAATGCCGAAGAATTGATGCCTTTGAACTGTGGTGCTGGAGAAGACTCTTAAGAGTCCCCTGGACTGCTAGGAGGTCAAACCAGTCAATCTTAAAGGAAATCAACTCTGATTGCTCATTGGAAGAATTGATAATGAAGCTCAAGCTCAGATACTTTGGTCACCTAATGCAAAGAGAGGACTCTTTGGAAAAGACCCTGATGCTGGGAAAGATGGAAGGCAAAAGGAGAAGAGGACGGCAGAGGATGAGATGGCTAGATAGCATCACTGAAGCAATGAGCATGAAATTGAGCAAACTCAGGGAGGCAGTGAAAGATAGGAAGGCCTGGCGCAATATGGTTCATGGGGTCACGAAGAGTCGGACACGACTTTACGACTAAACAACAACAACAACAACTTTTGAAAATAAGATTGGTTTCCTTTCAAATTAATATTTGTTCAAACCTTTAGGTTGGTTACAGTATTTATAATAGGGTTATAAATAATACATGACTGTGAATAGTACATGCTATTATAAAAAGTCCTCAACAACATACTAATTTCATAATTTTAGATATGATTGGTAAGGAAGAATAATATAAAATAAATGTGGGTTTGTAAATTACTTAAGGGTTGTCATCTATGGGGCATTCTAGATACCACAGAATAAGAGTTCCTGTCTAAAGTTAGTGAATAAGAACCTGAACCTCAGATGCCAGAATCCAATATGGTAAAGCTTGTTCTCCATCAATTCTCTAAAATCAATGAAAGGGACAATAAAGCATGACAGGTGCCATTCCAGGAAGGGCCTTCGGCAGCCTGAACTTCAGGCTATCAAGTTAGGTTTCAAATCCAGCAGAATCATCTTCTTCTTCTTCTTCTTCTTCTTCTTCTTCTTCTTCTTCTTCTTCTTCTTCTTCTTCTTCTTCTTCTTCTTCTTCTTCTTCATCATCATCATCATCATCTATTTTCTAGCAATCTTTTAAGTATTAGGAAAGCTCCTAGATACTGTGCATTACAAAAATGCAATTGATTTTACTCATGGCTGTTCTAGGACACAGTCTTGACTGAGGAATACATAACTGAATTTTTAGGACACTTCCCTAAGATTACCATTTCCGCTCCCCATGTCAAAAGCAGTTCACTGGTACCAACCTCAAAACACCAAGAAAAGGTGCTGGAGACCGCATCTTCTCTTTGCACCCATGAGTCCATTTAACCATGGGAGTAAGGGTGGGAAATAAATGAGGGGAAGGGTCTTCATAGGCTTTTCCTGCATCTGTTTCTCACTTGGTCTATTGTTAATTAAATGACTGTCCATATTTAAGAAATAAAAGGACCTTTCTGTCACTCACTCTCTCTTGTGCTTCCCTTTCTTTAAGATGCAGTTTACATAGAAGTAACACTTTTACATCTTTACATATTTCTTAATAAATCTAATTTTACTTCAAATATAATGTCAATTACATTTATTGATAGCTGGACGAAGCCCATATTCTACATTCAAGACAACTCTATTATGAACATTTTTCTTTTAATGGGACATTCTGCTATTTAAGTGCTTGGTATTCTTTCAGCATTCTGCTAGAGAATTGAAAACAAACTTTAAAGATGGGTGAGAGAATAAAATGCAGAGTATTCCTTAGAAACTGAGTGATGCTGCATTTACTTAAAATCGTAACTCGTGAGTTCCTTCTCCTTACAACTGGATCTGAACTCACAAATATTTTAGCACTTCTTGACTGAAGTTTAACAGAGTCAGTATGGAATATATATTACTCTGGAGTAGTATTTAGCCAAACAAACATTTCAGCTGAATATGTTTGTTTGGACAAGAAGTCAACTAAACTAAAGAAGAGGATTTTTCTTCTGGATTATTACACTTTGGAGAGGATTTTCTTCTGGATTATTACCACACTGGAAATTAACTCTTCAGTACACTAAATCCAGAAAATGACTGAAATAGTCTTAACCATCACGTCTGTGTATGTTTTGAGAACTAGATATGCTGGAATAAATGTATTATCTGCTTGAAATGTTGTCCAGGGAATTGAGGAAATTAGGACTTTCTAATAATTCCTGTGTGACTAATTCAGTAGTTAGAGATACACTGGAAAGAATGAAAGATATATGATTTCAGCTGCTTTCTGTTTGTATTAACTTAGTTCTGATGTTGTGCATTTTAACCAAGTGTTTTTCCTCATAAAATCCCATCATCTTTTTGTACTGTACTGTCGTGCCATGTTTGCCAAAGACAGGAGCACAACGCTGAGGAGAAGAACCATGTTTGTTGCAATGATCATTGGGTGCCTGCTTTCAAGAAATAAGGACCCTGAACAATAGAAAAGCATAGAATTTAAACACTTTTGAAGTGGAGAGGCAGGAAATCTGAGGAATCTGATTCAAGGATAGGTTTGGACAGGTGTTAAATGGGGGATAAATGGTTTTTTTCTATTGTGAGATAAGAACCACAGCAAACCCTTAAGCAGACAGGTGATGGCCCGCCCATTGTTTCAGTATGAACATGGTCACTCTTGGGTCATGCAATAGCTTAGAGCTAATCCAGTTTTGCATGAGCAAAGAATGGCAGGAGGAAGTGGAGAAAAGACACTGCAGGAGAGGCAAGGGGGAGGGGGGGCAGAAAGAGAGGCAAGGGGGAGGGGGGAGTAAAGAGTTTGCTGCAGTAGAGGTGGGGGGGGGGAGAGTTTCCAGATTTATTTTATTATTTTTCCATCACATTACATATCACAAACTTCTTACTTTTCAAACTCTCCACAACCTTGGCCCAGTATCTGTTCTTTTGCCCTCTTTTCTGATAAAGATCTCCATTTTGTGGCAGTAAAATCCTTTGACATTGCATGAATAAGTCCCTTTATTTTGGTCTTTCCTGAATCTGCTACCAATCAATAAAAACAACTTCACATTTTAGAATGTTAAGAATGGAGGGGGGGAAAAATTTCTATCCACTTTCTACTTACTGTGCATGCTAAGACATGCATGCTACAGATTGCACAATATAGGCTTAATGACTCAATTGTTTGAGGAAACAGTCTCTAGTAACAGGAATCTTTCCGCCACCTCCTTCATTTTCTAAATGTAAGTGAACCCTACCGACCCTCAGAATTGGATTTTGCACTAGCTAATGCTCAACTTCCCCAGAATCCAATGGGAGGGAAATACCCACTGTTACACCCACCAAATTCTGGAGGAAGCTGTATTTGAATCCCAAACTAAGACAGTATCTTCTACTTACATCAAGTCAGCAAGTTAGATTGAGAGGAACAGCTGGGGCCAGCCCTACCATTAGATACTGTGTAGCAGCTGCAGGTAACTGATGTTCTGCAAGACATTTTGGGGGCCAGATGCTGGACCTAGCCTACTATCCAAAGATCAACTGGAGGACCAGTTCCACCATCAGTTTTGAAACAAGCTTTAACTGTCTCTTTGGGTCATTTCTGCCCATGGTCTAGGGAAAGGCAATCACTTATCCTCTGCCTTGAGCTGGAAAGTATCTTGGGACCTTCCAATGCCCAGTATTTGTCACATAAGCGTCTTTATTCTGCCTAATAAAGAATCTTGGCCTTCCCCCCCCCCCAAAAAAATTCCACAGATAATAGCATTTTTCCATCAGTAAACTCAAGAAGTACTCTGTGCATTACAAAGAGTTAATTTTCAATGAACATTCATATGCCAATATAAAGAGCCACAAATTTATTGTAAATCTAATAAGAAAAACCATCATGTGAAACAAAGCCTGCTATAAAGTACTCAAGCAAATGGCCTGTGGGTGACCACAATTATGCCTCTGTGTTTGCTTGAAATAACTTGTCCAGTCATGTCTACACAGCTAACTGGGAGTTTTTTTATGAGATACAAATTCTAAAATATAATGAAAATACCTGACACAGGGACTGCATTCATTAAAAGCATTACTGATCTTGCATTAACCTTTACCAAAATACTAATATAAAATGCAAAGAACATAATATCTTTTAGTGTGTCTGAAATTAGCTATTTTTCAGAAATATAGACCACAGAGCACCCCAAGTTATTACTATTGGCAGTCTGGTCTCAGAGAACAATTCAGAGCCATTCAAGACTGGCATTATTTTTATTTTTATTTATTTGCTTATTTATTTATTCAACTTGTATAGCTGCCCATCTCATATTTGTGACTCTGTGCAGCTCATAGTTAAAACAACCAAACAATACAACCAATAAACAAAATACCAAAATCAATAAAAAAAACAATAACCCCTTTAAAACCCCACTAAAAACCAAAATTCAAACAAATATTAAAAGCACTTCAGTATTATCCTGACTTGAATGGGAACCTGTCTGCTTTCCCACTTCTTTCCACATAAGAAGACCTGTATCTCATGAAAGGTTCAGAACTGGTCTGAAAATAAATATACGCTGGGCCTCATTATCAAAGCCCTCCTCTTGTATTACTGGACTGAGGGTCTCCCTGCTTGCTCATGATGATATGCTGTATAGCCATCAATGTACTCATTGTAGACCTTTATCTGGACTTTTTGATCCACTAATTTATTTTAACATATTTAGACATTATTTTTAATCTTTTTTGGAGTTCTTCTTTAAACAAAATCCACCTTCAGCATTTAAATGAAAAAGCAAGATATATTGAATAAGGCCAGCAAATAATTCCACTATATGTTTCCTTATCCCATTAAAAAAAAATCACTAACTTTTGTTGTATTTTAAGTAAAAAAGCATCAATTATATACAGTATGTACAAGAGAGAATCTGAAGAGAATATATGTAATTGTGTAGACATTTTATATTTAGATTCCAAAAGGAAAATCAGATAAAAAGCATTTCCAAATACTTCATGCCTTAAATTTGTTCATGACTTTAAGCAGATTCTTTAAGTAATAATTTAATTTTATAATGACTTAGAGGGAAGGTTTCCTTATATAATGCTTTTCTTAAAATGTTCTGATATCATGATTTAATTCCATTTACTTTATAATTCTGCTACTCATTTGTAAATTAGAATTATATCAGTGAGAACCAAAGAGGGCCTGAGCATGCAGATGAATCTGTGACTTACATGAATGGGTAGGTATGAGCCATCACTGAAACAAACAAACAAACAAGCTACAGGTTTAAAACACACCCATCTACTTTGTATTATCAGCCAATGGTACAGTAATACCTCAGTTCACGAACGCTTCTGTTCAAGAACAATTTGGTTCACGAACAGCACCATTTGCAAAATTTTGCTTCCATTCGCGAACTCCGCATCGGGTGATGAACAGGATCCACGGCCATTTTCCCTGCTGTGACACGTGGTCGTGGCTTCCTGTAGGGAGGGGGACTCTCCCTCCAAACAATAACCGCCTCCCCACCCGCCTTCCTGTCCTCCACGCCAGAAATCGCCTCAAGCAAGGTTAGTCTTCTCTCTCTTCATACTGTACTGTACTGTAGTTTGTTTCATATTTTTGTGGTTTAAAAAAAAAATACATATGGTTCAGAATGGATTAACCGTATTTACATTGAACCTTATGGGAAAATTTGATTCGGTTCACGACCAATTCGGTTCGTGACCAGAGTCGTGGAAGGAATTAAATTCGTGAACCGAGGTATCACTGTACTTTATATATTTATTTATTACATTTATATGGCTGCCCATTTCACAAAAAGTGACTGGGTGGCACACAACAATCGCTAGAATATGAACAAATTTAAGGCATTTAATTAAGATGGTGGCAAGGGAAGCTCAACTGTAAAAATATCTAGAACATGGCAGTTTCGTAGTGATATAACAGTGAGCATATACATTTAAACCCTTTCTGTGGGGCTGTAACCATAATGGCAAGATGATAAACCTGCATGCAAAAGCCTTTCTGATTAGAGTAGTGGAAGGAAAAGATGAAGGAAAATGAGGTGCAAAAATGCAAATATGTAGAACTTGTCATGACAGCTCCATGAACCAGGTACAAAAAATCTGAGATGGAGTGGAAAGCACTGGTTGCCGATACTACATTTGCCTTGGTTTCAGATGGAAATGTTACATTTCAGAGACAACATGGCCTTACCATCGCAGGCAATATGATGAGGATCAGTTGAAGAAACAACAGATTAGAAAACAGACAGCTTTGACATTGTCAGACTGACTAGTAGATGTGGCATTCTGCTGGTGGACTAAAAAAGATGTCTGCAAGGGCTCTAAAAAGTGAAATAATTGAGACATGAGATGACAATAATTCAGTCTCTGAATTCTAATTCTGGAACCCACAGTTCCAGGCTGCAAGATGTGATCTCACTGCTTGTCTGTCTTGAATCAGAACACCCTAAAAACATGATACTATCATGCCACTATGCCATGTGTCCCTCCAGGGGCATCAGCATGGAAAAGCCCTATGCGGTTTCCATGTGTCATGCACCTGACACATGTAAAAATGGTGGAGCTTTCATTGCTTACTATGGTTGACATCTTGATTTTTTAAAATCAGGCCTGCAGGTGTCCCGTTGCCTTCTAAAGTGGAAAGAAAAGAATTTTGTTACTGATTCACCTTCTTACAAAACACACAAATTCTGAATTTAAAACTGATGGTAACTATGATATCAAAGACACATAGTTCAGTTCTCAAAATGCACACATGTAAGATTATGCTTTAGGAAGAAAACACTTTTGTGAAAACAATCATTTTTAAAATGTTCTCTTGCTAAAAGCCAAAGAATGTTTCAGGTTTTCCTCTCCCCTTTTTGTAAACAGAGAAAGCCTTTCTAAATAACGAACTTCTTCAGATTTGTATGCCATTGCTCATAAGAAAGCGTTTTATAAACTGAAAAATAATAAAGTTGGAGTCCTGAGTCATCACTGAGCAAGGAGACATTGGCCTGGCAGGCATCCAAGTAGAGTTTAGAAATACCCAGGGCTGAGTCAATAACTGTCTCAAGGACCTCACAGATCTAGCACCACTGGCTGTTGCTGATCTGCCACAGAGAAGAATAAAGTTTATTCCAGTTGTAAGTACTTTTACTGGGAGCCAAAAGTATATATTCAGAAACATCATGGAAGTGTGGATTTTCTGGCTTGTGCCATGAAAACTGCTGGTATAAAATGTTGATGGCAAAGTACCTTCAGGAGCTCCTTTCTCAGGTTGTGTTTAAACAATAGACAGGCCCTCCCCAAATTATTTTCCTCAACTTTCTGCGCTGGCATTGTATTATTAAGGTTGCCCGGACCATGCTTAGTCCTCCTAGCCACCAAGGACTGGCAAGGTGGTCAGTGGCTGGCATTTCCCTTTCCCCTTCCTGGCCTTTTGTACTTTTTTCCACCCAAGGTGAAAAAAAATCCCACAGTGGGATCAGGGTCAGTGCCACCACAGACCTTGTTTGGGTAACCACTCCCACTCTTTCCTGATATTTCACAGTACGCACATGCACCTTGCGTGGCTACAAGGGCTTGAAATTAAAATGGCCCCAGAAATGGAGTATCTAAAGAAGCCCTGTTTTTGTGGGGTTGTTCTAGACCATGGCCCCAGCCACAGCTGTGAAAATAGTTAGTTAAGCCCTGGCCAGCTGTTTGGAAAACATTGCGGACTGGGGGGAAATGATTTAATTACAAAATAGACCTGGGGCTGTTTGGGGCTAAAACTAGCCCTCTGGGACCTTTTCACTGGACCAATTGATCCCATTTCCTATGTGCATGACATACTATGTCTCCCATGGCCCAGTTAAGTGTGTCGTGCTAACAGTGTGTGTGTGTGTCCTCTCCTCCTTATTCTTGTGGCCACCATGGATTATTTCCTCTGCATTGTCAGTCATGGAGAGCCCACTCCTCTCCATAGTATTAATAATCTGTTTCCCTTTTCCTCTAGGCCAGAAGGAAATGATAAACAAGCAAGGTAGCAACTGAGAAAAGGAGGAACAGTAAGACAAGGAAGATCTCAGTGATGGCCCTTCTATACAGCAATATGTAGATGAGAAACACATGTTGGAATACTACTTGCACACAGAAAACTAGTATATCAAGGGTAAGGTTATGCAAAATGCTTCTTAGTGTGAATTTTACAAGAGAACAGTCTGTTGTCAAATCCAGCCCCTGCCTTATCACAGTTAATTATCCATGCATGCAGAGATATTATTTCTTTTCAGTTGACCCCATCTACTTCTCAGTGTAGAATTGCATGGTAGAGTGCTGACTTTGGTCATTTTTCCCAGACTGATTTAATAATACAAGAGAGTTTTTTCTATTATTAAAATTAAAGATTTTGATCAGGAGAGAAAGATGCTTTACTGTCTTACTAGGCTCAGGCTTGACTAGAACAGGGGCGAGCACATTGTCCTTTAACCCAGGACATTAGGTTTGCAATGTTGGCAGCTGACCAGCCTAGAATTTGTTCACCTGTAGTAGCTTCTCTGTTGCTTTTTTATATTTTGTGATCATAATCTATCAAATGTTAGTAGCTCTGATTTTAATCAAATTATCCCTTTCTCTGTCTCAGAACTCTCTTTCAGGTGTATTGTCCTGCCTAGAGAGGATGGAAGTCTGTCACACCAGACTTCTTTCTACAATACAATTCCCAGGAAGGTGGAGCAAAAATCTAGTTGTTATTGTAAACATGAGACAGTTCATTCATCTCTTAGAAATTTGGCTGACTGCCCTCTTCCTGAGGGTTGAGAACACCCAAAGTAAAGTCATCTTATTAACTATCATTATTGGTCATCTTTCATATGAGGCACCTTCTTATTAGCCTGTTAAAGGGACTAAATGCAGTTCAGTCCCCATAGGATTGTTTCTTTCTCATTATGGCCCACATATTGGATGATGCATTTTAAAAGGTTGTGCAAATCAGCAGCGGTTTTCTAAGCAGCAGTAATTTAAACTGAAGAATGGCATCGTCAGTTTAATCATATACAGTAGTCATGAAGTCAGCAAGCGAACTAAATAACACTCTTCACCAACCAGTTGCCTATAGCTAATCCCAACTGGTAACCCCAAAATTCTTCTGAGGATAGTTTTTACATACCTGGAATACTTCAGCTGAAGAAAGCTATTCTGTAACGTCACGGAAAGCAAAAAAGATCAGGACAATTTCATTTTGAGAATGTTAGGTAAAAAGGAAGATGAATTTTCTGAGATACATTTTTTAACCACTAGACTTGCTTATAAAAAAGGTAGGATAATCAACAATTAATTTGGCTTCAATGAAATATTTTATTTATGCAATAATTACTGTTGATGAACTATCTTTGGCAAGCTAGTAGTCACTTACTAGGTTTTCTAAAAATTTCCCATACAACTTCCAAGTAACAAGTAAACATAATAGTGCTGTTCTCAGAATGACATGTCTCATAAATATTGTAGATGGAGAAGATGAATCTCCTATTTTCAGGGTCAAGTAAACCAATGAATGTAGAATTGTGGCTACTAAATAGCTTGTAGTTTAACAAGTAATATAGATAAAAATGTTACTTTTCATACATGGTTTGAAATTTAGTTATGTAAAAAAAGAGGTTTAAGCAAATATATATGTGTATAATTAAAAATGCTTGAGATATCCATGTTACACATGTCTTTCAACTTGTCTTCCTTCAGACTCATTTAGGAGAAGGAACACATTTGTCAATGGCCATCACTAAGATTTAGAAGCTAATATCTCAAACCTAGTTCTCTACAGTGAGTGACATTAAGATGGTTTATGAGAAATAATAGAATGCATTACTCTAAAAGTAGAAGAAAGTACCAGTGAATTTCCAACAGCCCCAGTAAACAAAAATTTAAATCTAACAGATTATTTATTTACTTAAACAATTTTTATGGCCACCCAAATTGTGACTCTGGCTGGGTGACAAAGGATCAAAGCCACAAAACAAAATAATTGATAAACATAAAAACCACAAGAAACAGTGCAGTATGACACAATCAAGGTCGAACCACAATCATGTTAACATCCCCCAAACCATTTTAGAACAAGCTCATTTAACATTCTGGCCCAATGCTCCAGGGAGAAACCAGATTTTCAAAGCCGTACAGAAGGCCAACAAGGCTGGGGACATATGAATCTCAAAAGCACGGGGATATACTGTGCAAAAGGGCAGGCACTGTAACTGAGAAGGCATATTTCTTGGGTCCCACTAGGTGGCATTGTTTCATAGAGGGGACCCAAAGCAAGCCCATCCTGTTGGATTTTGTGGGATGAGCCAAAACAGAGATAAGTAGTCTCACAAATAGGCTGGGCTTCTACCATGAAAGACTCTACAGATGGTGCCTAGCACTTTGAATTGCACCATAAGCCTATAGATCTTAAATGCTTAAGGGGTGTGGAAATATGTATCTAACGTAAAAACAAATAAAAGAGTAGGTAACAAGAAAGCCTCTTGCTGGTATAAAACTCCATAAACATAGTGTTATTACAGAAAAGTAGCTTTCCCACCTCAGCTGAATAAAGTGCCCCTGAAGAAAATCACAATGGATAGGCCTGGTGGATACAAAAACTCTGGTTCCAAGTGTTTGGGGCTTTAAGCCATGAGTGCCATTATTCTGAATTATGCTTGGAAATAGAATGCTAACATGTGCATTATGGAAGAAGCTTGTAGCTTCCACTGCAGATTGTCAGTTATTTCTTTTAATCAAGCTGCTACTTTACAAGGAAATCTGATGCAATAAAGCGAGGCAGATTTCCTCCCCTAACCTGATACAGAATTGAATATATCCTAGACTTTACTCGGTTTAGCCTATATATCAATCATATGACTCCAGTCTTGATAAAAAAGCATCACTGGCCAATCCTAAAGCATAAGCTGGTAACAATTTTATTACATGCTGATGTGCAGAAATTTTGAGAAAGATTTCATCATTCATGGGGGTGGGGGGGGTGGGGAGGGATGGACAAAGCTAAATTGGTTTTCAAGCAATGTGTGAAGGGCACCAAGTGGCAAAAGATCTGAGCTCAGCAACTGCATGTAGAGTTTCTTACAATAAGAGAAGGGTTGCACTCCAGCAAGGTATCTACATACCTTACTATCCAAGAGTATTAGCAGAACCTTTAATTTGAGTTGTCTAATGAAAGTAACTCCAATTATATTATTTGCAATCTTTATCCTCACTGTAGTGACATTATTTCTCTTCTACGTATTTGTATTTTAATCTGTTATTTAAATAAATAAAGCAAGTGCACTTTTAAAACCAGTAAAGCTTTTGGAAGTTCATAGAATAAGCTGAGAGAGGGTGTTGGTAAATTGAAAAAAAACTAACACTACCAAACTTTTAAAAACACAGAAACCTAGGAGTATGAGGCCTGCCACATCACAATCCACTCAACTTGTGAATAATTCCCAGAGTACTATAAACCCAAACCACTTTTGTTTTGTTCTTACCAATTGCACTTCAGAAATTATTTTAGAGCTTGCTACCACCATCTGAATGAGTGCAGAACACAAGTGAGAGGCAGAGGACATGGTGATTAAGTTCTCTAATTATAAAAATAAGAGAAACACATTGGAGAACATTTTCCACCAAAGTAGTGACTTAGAAGTAAAAAAAAAAAAGTTGATGCTCTAAGACTGAGGAGAAGCTGAGTTTTTTAGGCAAGCATCCACACATTCTCATTGGTGTCCAGAGGGGGTAAAGGGAAGCAAACAATGACACAAATGACAGGACTACTTGCTTGTGTCAGATGTCATGCCATAACTCCATAATTGTGCCAGCTGCACAATGTCATCATCATGGCTTGTTACAGATATCGCTTCTGCATTCTGTAGATGAATGCACTGAAGGGAGGTTTGTGTACACAGTTATTAACATGTTGGGTTTCATTTGTTTCTGAACCCTGTGCCAACATAGTTTGGGATTTCAATAGAAACCAACATACATAGAGATAGATGTACATACAAATTGTTCTTCAGTACAAGCATTCCTGTAAATATCATGTGGGCAGGTCTTGTTGCCACCGTTCAGACAGTGAATATAACTGTTCTTGTAATTCCTGGAAATGGCTTCCCTCTTTTCTTTCTTTCAGCTTGAAGAAAGGACAAATCACTCTTGTCAGGAACCGCAATTGGCCAAAGATGGAAAGCTTTCAAAAAGAAATCAAAGGCCAAGTGTGCTGCCTTGTCCACTTCTGCTATGCTCTCAACCAATTAAGAGGATGTTGAGGTAACCATTTCTATGACTGCAGCTACTACCCAAGATATTAATTACTTCTGAGTTTGTAGTTTTCATTCTCCTTCTCCCTTCATAGATTAAACACTGCTGTCATTACAAAGTTACAATAAATTATGAAATATCATTTAAGCAAAGCCTTTTTATGGCTTTTTTGGTCAAACATGTAGTAAAGTTATTTGGACTCACATTAATACAGATGGGGATATGAACCTCTTGAGATCAGCCAGTAAAACAGACCATTTTTAGGGAATAAAATGATTAAGGTTCCCTAATTTAAACACGGGGCCAATTATACTGAATTATGACCTGAACAGATTTTCTCTGTGTACAGCAATGTCCCCGTGGATATCTCCCTAGGTGCACGGCAAGCTCCCTGTCCCATATGACTTTAAGTTTTAAACGTTTTTTTTTATTATTATTTTTAAAAAATAAGGAGGAGAACTGGCATGCTTCAGGAGAAAATGTCAGCCTCTAACATCATCTTTACTTACAAAAATACTTTGGGGCTCCACATAACCCATGTACACATCTTTAAAAAGTGATGCATGACTACAGCCAAATACTTTCTTTGGAATGAAGATAAGCTGATAGAAAACATCTTGAGAACTAAATGGAATGATAGGAAAAGGTGTCACTAATTGTTTTTAGATTGGCCGTACCCAGGATGGCAGCCATTTTGTGAAGGAAGAAGCCACCCACATGGTATCTGTTATATGCTGTCAAGAGAATCTAACTACTCACCACCAGAGTTTATTGAATGCTGCATCTCTGCATGTTAAGTCATAGGCACATATTTGCCTTAGGATCAACTAACTTAATAGTATGATGTATGAAAAGTTTAATACACATCATAGGTGTTCTGCTGTCAAGATGAGATGTAAGACACTTAGTTGTGGCATCTATAGGGTTGCACCACAGAAGAAGTGCATCTAAGAACTTGTTAACAGAGTTGCAAACTGTTTCTGCTTAGTGATACTACTCAAGAGAACTGGATTTTATGGATGCTTCAAATCCACAAGAGAAACCAATTGAGCTCCATGTCAATGTCTGCCAATCTTGATTAGTCCTTTCCATAACACCAAACTCATGTGTTTGCATATCCCATTGATTCAGTGATAAAAATGGCTCTACAGTGTTTGGTTCATGCCCAACGATGTCCTGAAGTTAAAAAGACCAAAGAAAAGGCCTTCATTTGACTAGTTTTTATACGGTGTTTTCAAACTAATGATTTTTAAGGAAGGAAGAATCGAGAAAGATGTTCACTGAGCTTCTGTGAACCCATTTATATAAACTTGCAGCAATACAAAACATCTCCCTTCAGATTAGACAATCCCACACTCACAATGAAGATGAATAATTGAGAACCTCTTGGTGTGCTATGTAGTAAGGACACAGCTTATGGCAGCAGCAACAGTGGTGGGCAAGCTGCCAAGGTAGGAATAGTGTGTATTCATTTTTATACATTGACTGTTGTAAGGCATCATTCAGTTCCAGGAATTGTAGATTGTAAAAATGATATGTGCTTTGTGGTTTGGCACTCAGACAGAGGTTCAACTCAGGCACCACAATGAGCTGCCAACATCTGCAAATTATTACATGTTAAGAGAAAAAAGGGCCTCTGGCTATAATGCTGACGTCATTAGCTGGTTGCACCTATTGCTGAGTAACAGGGTGGAAATTTAGAGCTGGAGTACAGCCAAAATAGGTCACTGGGTTTGCTACCAAAGAAGCTTTTGTTATAATAACTGTGCTATTAAGTGTGCTACAAAACAAGTGGGGAACACACTTTACAGTCTCATGCTGGAATTGAATCCTAACTATCATCCAGGGAATTGAGCGGACTGATGGGAAAGCAGCAAGTTACAATCCTACATACGTTTATTTTAAAAAGTCATCCCCATTGAGCATTGTGAGAACTAGTTCTGAATAAATATATACACAATTGCTCTGGTTGAAACTCTGGCTTAGCTTTTTTTTTTCTTTTTCCCAAGAACAAGAACTAGAATTTTCTTTATGGAAGAGACTTGTGGGAAGTTCTCTTCCTTAGATCTGGCAGTAATATGTAATATGTATTCAGCCAACAAGACACCAGAAAGGTTTATCACAGAGTCTCATGACTGGCAAATCCTTGGCAGATGTTTGCACAAGGAACGTTCCCTTAGCCAACACCTGTCTCATAAGTAAGTTTAAAGACATATGAATAATTAAGTTAGAGCTGTTAGGCAGCCAAGAATATTGGTGGGAACAAATCACTTGACAATAAGTCATAGGAGAAAAGTGGTTTAAATCCACTGGCTGTGGTTTATTTTATTTTGCTTTTTTTGTCACTTGAATACTTGGTGTCTGGCAGATAAAATCATTATCTTGTTGAGTATACAGTTACATTGACACAGGAAGTAAATTTGTATGCCCTTGCAAGTATTTTTGAGAGTGGGAATCTAGCTTGTGCAAAGATGAATGAAGCAGGTTTATAACTTTAACAGAAAGTTTTATCCAAGGATATACATGGAAAGAAGAATAGATGAAGCAATATCCTATCAGGAGGAGAATGAGTGAGCAAAAGGCTGTGTATGTGTATCCCAAGAGCAAAGGCAGAAGGAAGTTCTTGAGATTAAGAGTTTCCTAAACAAAGAGCAGGCAGACTGAAAAACAAACAGGACACAGAGTAAATCTATAAATCTTTATATACATCTCACTACCCCTTGCTGTCAATAGGGGGTGAGATGCCAAACAGTAAGTGCCTCTGAAGTCATGCTTCAACAGAATCATCTATCGAAAGAATCTATACAAGCAATAGATATGAAAACCAAAGTCCACATTTGTCTAACTAGATGCACGTATCAGTTTAACTACATCTTTTGAGTGGCTCAGTTCTCAGTGTTTCTTAACTACATTGGGCTCATAGGCAGACCTGGAATTTTGAAAAGATGTTATGAGCCCAGTTACAAAAGAGTTGCCATTGTGACCATGGCCGACAGGGTGGCATTCCTTCCCACCCTTGATCTGGTCAAAAGGCACATATACCAATACTGGGTTGCAGTCATCCATCATTTTATTTTTTAAACATTGCTTATGGGAGATTTCTTCAGGTCCCAGAGGCAACCTTGGTAATAGATATTTTTTTCAAGAGGATTTGCAGTACTCTTCCTTCCAATTTCTTAATTTTTAATTAAAATACTTGCTTTTTAAAAAAGAGAAGGAGAGCTGCCTGAAGGGGAGATACCAAGGAAAGTATTGTCCTAATTTAATGCAGCTACAGAATACCAACCAAAGTTACTGGTTTCATACAATATACTAAGTTACAACCAAACTAACCTCATACCAAGTTGCTGGAGAAAACATGGCAGTGGTTAGGTCCCCCTTTCTTTATTATCTTTCCCAGGGGAAATAAAACTGTCAGCTCAGTCATAAAACATTTAGACACAAGAAAGTTGATAAAACTATAAAAGGATACAACAACAGCTTTGAGAAGCAAGGATGCTAGGGGATAACATTTAAAATAGCCCATTAAGAATGTAACTAATTCATGGAACAAAGCCTTTGTTTATGGTCTTTGTAGAACCCCCCCCCCCCCATTACCTGTCCATCATTACCTCTCTAAAACATGTTATGTTGCAATATCTAATCAAATAGCTGTTGCTATATCCAATCATATGTACATTATAATTTGTATAACTCTACATAGAGACACTGCACCCCACCTGCTTTTAGGTTTGTTCCTGCTGCCTCCCGTACCATAATGAACAATCTGTCCTTCAACAGAATTATGTGCTGCTCTCTGAATTAAACAACCTCTTGGGAAAATTTGTAAGAGAACAATTATCATGGCTAGCTTCTTCCATAGCTGTATGTACTCCCTAAACCTTTTTTACCTTTTTTCACTTCCTCTCATCTCTATCACTGTGGACCCATTGAAAACCATAGCTACCAGCAATGGAATAGAGGCTTTATTGTCATGGGAGATCTCTAGGACTGGTCCCAACTGTGCATCAAAAGGGACGGTTATCTCCCTGGTACACTGTAGGGATAGGGAGGATTAGTTGAAAGGGTGGACTTGGTTTATGCAAGACTAGGTCTATTTTACCTAACCCCTCAGGATTAATTGAGTAGGTCAACTGACCTCTTTTTGGTGTTTACATGAAACACCACCACCACCCATTGACCCAATTAGGCATGTTGTAGAAATAGAACCTATTAATTAAGTGCATGTTTGACTTCATAAGGCTGGCACCTTGAATATCCAAGAAGACTAAAATGTGTGACAGTATGGTAGCTAGCTAAGCATATATATGTCATACTTTGCCAAAAACACACAAACAATACAGTCTGCCCTTGAATAAATAAGCACCTTCTCTCTATTTGACTCAGTTGTTTCCATTCAATGGCACTTTAAGGCCTAACACATTATTTAGTAACTCTTAGGAATCAAACTCATTAAATTTATACGTAAAGATTTTCTAGAAAAAAGCATTCAATTCTACAGACTCTGATGACAACTGTAATATCACAGCCTTTCAATATATGATTACAATATGCTAGTAGACTGGATGACAAGTAAGCAAGAGCATCTGTTTTCCTCACCCTAAAAGACAGTATGGTTTAAGCCTCAGCAAGCTAGACGTGTTGAACAACTAGTCTTCTAATTCCTCATTTTGGAAAGCCAGAGTTGTTGAGCCAGTGAGCTCACAAGGGGCCAAGTCAGGACAACACCCAGAAAACCTAGTGGCACTAAGTAAATGGCATCTTAGAGTCCTCCCCTTGGATCAGCCTTGTGTCAGAACTTAGTTTTTCAGCTTCAACTGGAGATATCAGTTGATTGAAAATGCCAGAAGGATAATTGCCTTACATGAATAAAATAAACCTCAATTATCTGTTGACTGAGAGAAGGTCTAGGGATAGTTAAGTTATGGAGTGTGTTACTAAGAAATCAAAATAATTATTTTTATGGGAAAGAAACTTACTATACCCCCCCCAAGGCATTTTAAAGCCCAGTTTAAACATGCAAGAAAATAAAATAAGAATAACCATGCTAGGTTCTTCCTCTGTTTCCATTTCCATTAGCTTCCCTGATGTTCAGATTGAAGCCTCAAACATAGAGCCTCTTATAGGGCTGTGGCAGAATAAAGTGTTCCCAAGGTACAGTGGGTCACTCAAGCAACTTACAGGATCCAAGCTTATTCTTCTTCCACAGGCTATATTACACCAGTCCCAGAGCTAGCATAAATAGTATTCTCCTATCAGTTCCAATAGGAGATGCAGCTAAAAAAAGTTAAAACATGTAAAGCTGACCACACCTCTTGCAAGCTGCCAGAGGTTTGGAAATGGCAGATGATCTGTCATAGAATTCCCCTCACCTTATGTTGGGTAAGTAGGATTGTTCTGTAAATAAACTGCATTCTTAGCTGATAGAGGGAAATGTTGGAAATTGAAACATTTTGTGTGTGAGAAAGCATTCCTGAGTGACAAGTAATGAAGCAAGTTTTATAATTATAACCAAAAAAAGATCTATTTACAGGAAATATAGTCTAGGGATAGGCAAAGGCAAAGCCTACCACCTAGTGAACTACAGTACATCCTGTCAGGAGACTCTAAGAGCATGATCTCCATGCATTTGTGTGCCTGGCAGAGGGGAGTGATCTAAGATAAGCTGTCTTTTAGACAAAGAGTAGCAGACAAAGGGAGAACAGAGAGTAAATATGTAATTCTCTATCTATACATTACCGCCCCCTTAAAGTTAGTAGGCCATGAGGTGCTGAAGAGTTAGGATCATTGGATAGGCACTTCCAACAGTAGAGGCTAATTGACTGGGTCAGTTGACCCCTTTTTGGTGTATCCACAACATACCAATCCCCCACTAACCCAGTTAAGCATTGAGGAAACAATGACTATATAGGTATTCAGTGTTATCTTCCTTGTGGCCAATCTTTTGCTCTGCCTACTTTTTCCCCCTGTTCTTCACCTAGCTACTAATAACAGCCTGCTGACCTCTTAGACTTAGAGCCTGGGTGAATATGTATGTGCCCCCAAACCTTCTTTTTATGCTCCCCAGAATTCCATTTGGTCTAACTGCCAAAAATCAGTGGTCTGGTTTCTTGCCAGGATGAGATGGGAAAGAGATGAATATAAGCTTGACACAACTGCCAACCAATCAAAACAAGCAAAATCCACAATCTATCTCCCACACCAGGGAAAAGATAAAGAACTCTGTCCACAACTGTGATGTGGCTCCACTTACTTTGCATCATTGACCTGCCCAGTGTTGTCCTTGCCCCTCCAATATCATTGTGCAGCCCCCAGGCATTGAAAGGTTGCTCACTGTAGATTAGAATATCACCCTAGGCCTTGGTCCCCAGTGTAGCACCCAAGAGTGTTATTATGCTTGCTAACGTATTTCTTGATGCATTTAAAAAAATCTTAGCCATGATCTCTTTCCAGTTATATTTCAGGGGCCCACATAGATTCTAGAGCAGTGTTTTCTCAAAATTGGCAACTGTAAGATGTGTGGACTTCAACTCCCAGAATTCTGGGAGTTGAAGTCCATACATCTTAAAGTTGCCAAGTTTGAAAACATTGCTCTCAAGGCAATCTTAGAAAATAAAATGGTAATGGCTCCAGTTCAGTGCTCTGTTTGGAAGTGCCCACCTGCCCAGACTAGCCAGAGGTAAGCTGAGGTAATGGGGGTATCCTGGGAAAAACTCAGGGAAGTGCCAAGAAACTGCACCAATTTTCCTTCTGGTAAGTGGGCATTTTGTAATTGGCCACTACTGTACAAACAAGCAGCCATTCTGTGACAGTGATAAATACACAAAATTCCAAATACTCTCATTGGCCAAAACAAATTGAGGATCCCTGGACTGGCATCATGATTGAGAATTTGAATACAGGCAATCAACCATACAGTTTACTGGGTGAACCTGGCCCAATCACATGTTAACTTAAACCTTAACCTCTCATTCAAGATTATTACAATGACAAACTGTACACTGACATCAGCTCTTTGAATGAAAAGCAAGATAAAAATGCAGTTATGTAGTTTTTCTGCAACCTAATCTGTCTGCCTTTCATATATTTCCCTCATTGTAGCTGCATGGATTTCAAGCTTTCTGAAACCAGATATTTCCAGTTTTCAGAGGATTATATTATGTTATGGCTCTGCCACATGGTGCATTTAGAAATAGAAGCAAAACCTCTTTGGCTTTTCATAACTAGCTCACTGTGTTTAAATATAGGGAGAATGAAGTGTGGGAGCAATTGTATTCTGGGTGTGGTTCTTCAACTTTCTAGTCAACTTAAACTGACCTTGAAACCACCAGCTCATGATTTTAATAGAACTGGACTGGATAAAGCTCCAGACAGGGTGTTTTGGCCATAAATGGGTTTGGAAGAGGGTGGAGATTTCTGAGGCCTACACTGAATTCAGTAAAAAGTCACGCACAATAATAGTAATGCAATGACTTAGATCTTAGGTTTTAGCTGAGTCATTTCTACTAGTATTTGTTTTCACTCCTAGAAAAGAGGATTGAGAGACAAAGAAAGAGCATAATAAGAAATGAGATTTTAGGCCACTCTCAGATGTGAGTAGTAAATATTCACTTCAAATATTGACCCAGCCTTCCCAAATATTGTGCCATCCAGATATGCAGCAGCAACCTCTCCCCAGATTCCCAGCCAGCTTCAAGTTGGGAAAGGCAGCACTGGACTACCAGTCTAGTTCTGTAAGTACCATGCAATATAAAAACAAGTTTTTCAAAAACTGAAATTCCAGTTATTTATATTTTGAATATAATATTTTGAAAGGGTTGGATGTTAAATACTGTGGGACTGAAGGTGAAAACAGAGTGTTTCCAATTTTACACTCAAAGTTTTCATGCAGTACCACAAAATCTTGTCAGGCAACTATCACAAAACATGTGCTACAATACAGAACAAATCTTTGAACAAGCCCTCAACCAACAAGAGTCGATCTTCCTCTAATCTGAGGATCCTTCACCAGATCCATCACTGTATCGGCAGTCATTGGTACTGCTCAACTAGTGTGGATTTCGTATGCTCAGCTTCAGGGCATAAGGATGCCATATAGGAACACTTAAGCTTCTGCAATCAAAAGCACACAGTTAAGAGGCAAATATGGTTTTTCCTTTTCTCCGATTCTGGATTTGTGGTTGCACTAGAATGTCAGTTCACCATTTTAATTTTCCAAAAGTGTCCAATATAGGCATTGCTTCACAACATAGTAAAGGAATGCAAACTGGGGAAGGCTAGAGCCAGAGGAAGAGGAAGAGAGAGCAAATGATTGGGTGACTTCCCCAGGGATTTTGCAGAAGAGCACCTCTAGCATAGTATTCCTTTTTCCATCCATGTTTATTATTTTTCTTTGTATTTGCCAGTTCAGCAACTTGCAGTGTTTTATAAATACTACTCAGATTTAAAAAAAAAAAAAATTCCAGTATATAACAAAAGTTTACTTCTTTTTTTCCCAAACCATAGTCCTGTGTCTAGTTATGGAAGTGTCATAAAACATTCTTAAACCTTTCCTTTCAGTTTTATTTCTTGAGTCAGTTAATAGCTCTGTTCAGGTGCCTCAGGAATGAGTCAAAGAAAAAGTGTTCATGGTTAAAGCAACAATGGAATCAGAAGAAAAGTTATACTTGTCTGCCTGGCAATTTTAACATCTTTGCTTTGACGTTTAGAATGTTAAGTACACAGTTCAGCCACTTACTGCAGCCAATTGTTTATCTCCTTGATGCAACTAATGATAAACAGACACTCAGCAGATGCTACTGATGAGAGCATGAACCTGCACCCCTTCTATCTGCCTGGTCAGAAACAGAATTATTATATCCAGATCTGACCCTTGGATGGATAACTTACATCGGAAGTATCTCAAAGATACTGGCACAAGTACAGTCCAGTGTAGTCCTACTAAAGTCAGTGGAGTTTAAGATACTTAATTCTGTCTAGATTATGGTACTTTTAACTCAATGAAGTTCAAGAAGATCTACAGTTAAGTAAGGTGATCATTTACACACTGCTCAAAAAGAGGAAATGGAACATCATAAAACATAGATCTGCGTAACATTTGTATGTGTCACTTTATAGATAGAGATGGCAGGGTAGAGAGAATGAATATCATTTAAGTGAAATACTTCTTCAATGCCACCACCATCAGGGTTATGTTGGCAGGAATAGAAGAGAGAACCTTTTCAGTGACAGCTCACAGGCTTTGGGACTCCCTTCCAAAACCACTCCAATTAGCTCCCTTTTCTTGCTGGAAAGCAAAACTAGAGTTCTGGCTGTTGAATTACAGAAGGGTATTTCTAATTGTTTTGTTATCTTTAATTGTATTTTCAATACATTTTCATTATATTATAATTGTGTATTGAATTCCATTGCTGTTTTTTATTTTTGTCAACTGTTTTAGCACCATCTGTTGGCAGAAATGTAGGCAATAAACATATCTAATTTGAATGGAGAAGATTGTAATCCTGCCTGACCTGCTCAGACCGCTGTCCAGATGCTTTTTGATGAACAAATCTAGGGTCCCTGCTCTCCCTTTTAGTTTCTTAAGCTTTTAGTCAGATTTGGATTGGACAGCCCTTCAAATGCTGTAAAGAATACTTTCAGTTAAAGGACTGCTCTCTGACAGTCCTTCAAACAGAAAAATATTAAATATTTTCTGCAAATTAGGAGAGATAACTGCCCAAACTGATTCTCCCACAGTGGTGCTCCCTCAAATGCTTGCCATAGCACCCATATTGTCCTTCATCTGTAGGTTGTGAGCCTTTGGACCAGGTGCATCTTGTTTTGATTTCATTTTGGGGCATTACGAACAGTTTTTGATAACTTTATATGGTGAAGATCATGCAGGCTTATTGTAAGAGCTGATCAGGATTGTTTACAGTTTAAATTAAGCAATGAGTCATAGCATTTCTTATTAAAATGGAATTATATTAAAGTAATAGCCACTGAACCACTGCTGAGTAACTCCTTGTGCCAACTGCTCATGAGTTCCCTCACTCTTTTCACAATCTGATGTTCTTGCTTGATCATTTTTAATGGCGTCTCATTTCTCTTTGTTCATATTCTTGGTTACTTCCTTAGCTGGCTTGGAGCATAACATTCTCCAGATGTTATGGATCTCAACTCCCATCAGTTACAGTCATATAATCAGGAATGGGAGTTTATTGGAGCCTATACTATAAGACATCTGGAGGGCCACACACTACCCATGCCGGGTTCAGGAGAAAGAATGTAGAAAGCATCTAAATGTGTTTTTAATAATACTCTGAAAATAAATTGAGCTATAATTTCTTAGCAAAAATACTCTACACATAAACAGTTCCCTTGGAATTAGCAAAATCAGACTAGGAAATGATGCACATCGTGCTCCACCCCATAGCAGGTTTCTGGCACAAGTGCTCCATTGACTGACATCTTGCACATCCCAACAAACACTGTCAATTATCTTGGCTACATAAGAGAAAAGGTTAGCAGTCAACTTGTTCTTCTAGTTTAAAATTCCAGGTGAATAAACACTTCCATAATGGAGGTACTATTCTTATGACTCAAAAATGTCATTATTGTGTTACAAGCTACACCCATACATTTTAAACTGGACACAGGCATATTATCATCAGCCACAGGCATGTGCCAAGGATGGCAAGATGGATGGGGAACATGCATGGTTGATTATGAGGTAAAAGTTATTAAAACGTCATTCATAATACATTTCTTACATCTTTTTAAAATACCCATTGGCAAAGAATGATTCAAAACTTTTTCAGATTATAAGGGTCATATTTTTCAAAAATAAACAAATGTAAACTATTCCAACAGTCCTTGGAAATACAAATCTGTGCTCAAAAGTTCAAAAATACAAAAGCTCAAAGTGTATTTGCAGATCTTCATCACATCAGAAGGCATCCTCTTCCCCATCATTTGTTTTAATAGTGCTCAGAACTCAGACATCGAGGCCTAAGAAGGATTCAGAGGGTGTTTCCCCACTGCTGAATTACAGGGCTGTCCACCTATCCTTGAATCAGCACAAAACAATTGTGTCTTAACATGGGCTGTACTTTATTTTGCCTATTGCTTCTGCCTGAGTCTGTCTGGAATGAAGCTGTGCTGATCTGTGAGCATGCCAGTCATTATACACCAGGGGGGTTGGCTTTCTCCATCCCCTTCCAGCACATTACCAGCCAAGTGGAACAAACATCCGTCACTCATGGCACTGCGGCAGGAATGGGGAGGGTCTCCGTTCAGCATTTCTAGGCTTCTATGTCTGGCTCCCATATCCCATTTGGGTATTTCCTAAGTTTAAAAAATGTGAAACAAAAAATATATGCGAAAACACCAACACCAAAATAGTCACGGAAAGGAAAGAGGCAGGACTTGCCATGATTGCGTAACTAGCTAGGTCCTGAAAAATGGGACAGCTTTAACTGATAAGGTGCTAGATTGTGACCTCTCATACTTCAGGGAGAGGAAGGAAAATGCCTGAACCTGAAAATCCAGGGAAACTGGCAAACAAACATCCAAAGGCGCTTTGTGATTCCTCATTTTTCTCTGGACACTGCACTGAGGAAAAGCAGGACTGATGCATAACAGGGCAAAAATATACTTCAGAATACTATTAATTAAGAGGACTGACACATGCATGCCCTCTTCTTTCCCAAATAGACTAGTAGAGCTCTCCTCTTTCCCTACCTTTGGGAAGCTTGGAGAGAAGTCGAAGTCAAAATGGGGTTGGGCAGGGGTGATAGGCATGAAAGACACTCAGAAAACAAGGTGCTGTTGGAAAGGTCAGTTGTTGGAGATGGCTGCTAATGACCTGAGGGGAGCCTGAAACACACAAAATGCATCTCTCATCACAACCATAACAGATAGCTGACCTTACCTCCAAGATTATGGGTGACAAAGCAATACTGACTTACATGACCTGAAGGTGTAATAGAAATAGCGAAAGGGGGAAAATACTTCTTGTATGTTGGTGATCCAATAGCAACTAATGGCAACTGAGTCTCACTCACTCATAGGATGTGGAGTGATAAGTCCAAAGTTGTGGGGACAAGGCAGGAAACTGGAGTTGTTGATGCATGACTGTGCCATGCTTAGGTGCAATTGGAGACGGGACATTATCATATTGCGTGCAGATAACTGGTCTTCTCACTTGTACCAGATTACAGATAAGAACTTAACTGTTGATAGAGCCAGTCAGGGATTTACACATTACATACAACCTGGCTGTTTGGATATTATTAAAGCAGGTCTTTTTAATCTGGGGGCTCCCAGAACTACTCCAAAACTTTATTGTTGTACAGTACTCTTATTTTTAATGTGAAAGAAGTGTGGAATTGCTAAATCACGTCAATTGTATTGAAACTAAATTAAAATTTAATTTAATTTAAATTTAAATTTAATTTACTGTTCTATCCCCACCCATATTTTTGGAATATGGCTGATTGCATGCCACTATAACCAAATGCTGTCCTCAAGCTATGTGCTCTTCACTTAAAGGAATAGATGGGAAACAGGACATCTACGTAGATTCTGACCTCGCAGAAAAAATGCAATCCAGAAAATAGGAATAGGATGTCTCTGCTGCCAGAAACCCATTTATTCTGGCACTCAGAAAACTGTTTCCTTGGTGTGGAATGCATTGGGAGTAGTTTCTGTGCTCCATTCTCTCTGCCTTTAAAAGAACAGCCAAGAGACTTCTCTTCTGCCTGTCTTTTAATTGTTAATTACTTTGTGCATTAACCTTCAGTTATATTATTTACAACACGCATATGCAGAGCTACTGCATGGTAGAGCAATATAAGCACCCTAGAAACAACCACCCACATTTCATGCTTTCTGCATTTTGAGGTAATGCTGAGATCTAAAGGCCATGCCCTCAAAAAGCATCCTGGGTTTATAACCCTGTTTTATTCCCAGCAATTTGGAGGGCGGTGATTTGCACTGGAGTTTGTGAAAACTGACAGACCAAAGGGACTCGGAGAAATGAGTGGAATGGCTACTGCCCCGGCCCATTCCCAACATTTCCCTGAAGGTCTAAAACAGTGCTTTTCAAACTTGGCAACTTTAAGATGTGTGGACTTCAACTCCCAGAATTCCCTAGCCAGCATACTAGCTAGGGAATTCTGGGAGTTGAAGTCCACACATCTTAAAGTTGCCAAGTTTGAAAAGCACTAATCTAAAGGCTGGCCAGATCTGATCCAAGGCAGCAAAAGTAATGATGGTGCAATTAATGCTTATGGAAATGGAATAGGAGGAGAAACCATATACACCAGCCATGCTATTTTTGGTGATCAAATAGCCAACTTCCAGAAGTGAAAAAAAAAGTTAAAATGCGTTGTCCCAAAATCAGTGCAATTCTAGGAAGAGAAATAGATGGAAGATCGGAAAATGGGTTTGAGATGAAACACTGACAGACATAGCTGGAACAGCAATCACAGGAAATCTGGAAAGGGACTGTAAATCCACCCTTCACCAATCAGTTTTAAAATCGGGCAAAGCTCATTTCTGTCATTCACACATACATGTCAACAGTTTAGAAGCCCTTTAAGAAGTACATGTGAAATTGGTCAAAGACAGCAGAAAAGAACACATATCAAGCACATACAGGAAAAGCAGATCAGTTTTAAATCACTTCTATTTTCAATGAAAGCATTAGTGAATGTTACAAGATAACTATACTTTATAGTTTTGCTTCATATATGAAGTTAGTTCTTTTCTTCATTGATTTTAAAACAAATTAGGCTATGCCTCCATTACATCATGGCATATCTATAGTCCTGTTTCTGTAACATTTACGTAAATGCAAAAGCATTGAATTAACATTCTTCCACCCACTCTATTATGTTTATTTGGTGGTGGTGTATGTTAATTGCATTCCTTACAATGCAGTATGTAATTCTGATTGATTTCTTTTGCTGGAAGGCTGCAATTATCTTTAGCTTTAGTGCCAAATTTTACCAGCTTGTATCACCTCTGTTGGTAGCTTAATGCCACTTTGGACATATTGTAGAAAGGGAAACAATGGGTCAATGGATACCTTTCTGTTGTTGCATTTCATCATGATGTATGCAAAACAGTTTTGCTGCCTTGAAGGAAAACCATGATTTCTAGAAATAGAAAAGTGCACATGTCCCTCCAGAAAGACATGCGTGGATCCCCTCTTGGCACTTTGCAGGGAAGTGTGAAAATGGAAAAGGTGATAGGTCCCAGTTTGCTGAATGTGCAATGCCATTTCAGTGTAATGCTACAAATACCGTCGATCATTAGGTCTTATGATAGCCATCTAGGAAACCTGTTGAAGGTCAGGTTAGAAATTAGAAAGAATGAAGAAAAAAAGTATCAGTGAGGATGACAAAAAGTGAGAAATTACTATTTACTACAGTCTATATCCCACTTGGTCCAACAAGCAGCATACAGGAGGGGAAAAAAGCAGCATTAAGATGTCTTTATCCCCTTTTCTTTCTTTGCTCAGCAAAATAAATTTGGCTTAGGATGTTCCTCTTATTAGAGTATACCAGTTTTAAAAGATGGTTCAGCTTTTGTGTGTATGCATGTAGAAGTGTTTCTTTAAAGATTTCCTATATAACTTCTTTTCTTCTTCTTCCAAGCTCTTATCTCCTTGTGCAGGTTTGATTTACAAAAACAAGAGAACAAAATCAACAAACTTATTTTTAGCTGACTATGAAAGGGCAATAAGGATCAAAACTCCATTTGACTTTAACACATGCATGGTTCCGACACTGTACTAAAAGCTGCAGCCATTGCAGGAAGCCAGGAGTAGAAAGGAGATAAGGAAATTGTTACGCCTGGACAAATTCCTTACTCTGTGTGTGTGTGTTGCATTTCCTCATAGTTTTAACTTGAAAGTGTTCATCTCAAATTGAATTTTTCATTTCACTCTCTATAAAAAAAGCACTTTTAAAAGGCAAACTAATATTCAAGTTTTCTTCCTTAACAAAGGAACAAAAATACTTCCAGAGAACTAATAGTATTCGTTCATTGTAGCACAATTAACAGAGCTTGTGGAACTTTACAATCTTATAGATTTATGAAGGCAAAAGCTTTGTCTAATCCTTGACATTTTCTATCCCAATAAAGAAAATACTGTCAGCTTGTCCAGGTTTAGAACAAGCCTTGAGACAAGAGATTTGACTTTATTTTTATTTGCTTCAACTTGAACTTTGAATGATGGCCAACATTTATAAGAAACTATGGCTTGAGAGAACATTTCCAAAAGCAATTAATTGAATGAAATTAGCTTTTTAAACTATACTAACTATATTGTATAATTAATATCTTATTTTGTCATGCAGCAAGTAAGCTGACTTTTTTGGTGTTCTTCAAGAATTCAAGAAGAATCAAGAAACATGGATGTCAGTTCATCACACTGCATGTGCAGGATGTGCCACATTGACTGGAATAGGATACCAGCACATATGTCACTATGAACTGGATCACAGGCCTATAGTCCAAACTAGTGGTTCCATGGGTATTTAAAAGAGGCATTAAGCTCTTGCAAGACCCCAGGGTATGAAGGGGTTTCCAGTTTCAGAACAAAGTTCTAGAGTGAGAAGATGTGGTACAAAGCAGAAAAAGTTACATGCATTCAGGTCCCATTGAAATGAACCATTGTGATTTCCAGATCCATAAAACAATTATTTCTGCCCCTAGGGCAAGGATGCCACAAGCTCTTGACCAATCAAATAATGTCTTTGTTTTCTTATTGATTTAGGGGTTTTCCCCCCTCATTTTTCCACTAGGAGCTCAAGGAGGTACATTAACACTGTCTTGTACAGCCTTTTTTCCACAAAAAACCCTGTTACTAGGCTGAGCTGAGAGAGAATGCCTGCCCAAGGTCATCCAGTAAACTTTCATGACTCACAGAGGGCTGAACCTGGGCTTGTCCAGCCATACTCCAACAATTTAATCACTACACTTCCTTGCCTCAAGACCTGTCATGTTGCCAATCCTGTTTTACTTAATGCTTAATATAAATGTTAAGTACCAGCATATTTAAAGCAGCATCTTTGTTATCATCCTTCTCCTCTTCTGGTACCCTATATGATTATATTCTCCTGTCTGGAGACTGGGGAAGACTGATTTAGCTTTTCAGGGTTGTCTGTGGGGTTGGGGGGAGGCGTTAAAAAGGTCATCAACTACACAATTGAAGCCCTGCCCCATTTTTACATGTGTCATGTGCAGGCAACCCAGAAGAGGGGCTTCAATCACATAGTCAAAGCCACCAACTTTTTTGACACCCCTCTCCCCCCCAGCCCAGCCCCATGGATGTCTCTGTCTCTACTTCTGGCATAAACCAGCTTTGTGATAATTTAACAGTCACATTGCACTAAGCTATGGGTGATTTAGCTATGATTCTTTGAATAAACCACACTTTCCTTGAGTTTATACATAAGGTTAAATGTTAAATGGCTGAGTTCACATAACATGAAGCCAAAACCAAACCAAACCCATTATGGCTTAGTGGAATGTGTGAGTCTACGCTCTGTCTTTGCAGTGTTCTCCACAACTTGGCATCACACCAGATGAAATGAAAACACATCACAAGTCTTTTGCAAATGTTGCAAGGACATGGGGCTGTTTTTGGTGGGGTGGGGGTGGGGACTTGCAATTTGCTATAGCCAGGGCAGAAAATTCCAGTTGTTCCATAGTCTGAGTTTTGAAGTAAATAATGTTGTCCTACATTTTCTACCCTCAAAGAACTGGATGCTGTTTTTCTAGGCTATGCAAGATTAGATTATGCCTTAGTACTTCCAGGAGGATATCAAATAGTTCCACCTGTAATTATTTCTATGAGCAATATTGTATAAGCCCAAAAAAGGAGGCACTGTAGAAGGCTGGTTGATCATTTGACCTCAAGTAACTGGGATATACAAAACACCTCCTGATAATTCATGGCTTCAGATACACATACTATATATGCTTAGTTGGTACGTTCCACCCACTTTCATAAGCTGTCTGACTGCCTTCTGGTACAATATGTCAGCCATAGATTTAAATTGCTGCTGCAAATATATTGACATTCATATGACTAAACACATATAGAGTTACTACCCTTATTATCTGTGGCCCATTTACCACAACAGGCAGGCGGACACATTTATATTCTCATGCATGCTTGAAAAAGGAAAACCATAAAGCACATGAATGCAGTCGCACAAATATCCAACTTTCAGTATGCTTTGGCTGAAAAATGGCATGTGGTTAAGATGTTAAAGCTCCCATATCCCCTTGGGAAAAAAATGAAATGTTTTTCATAGATTTTTTTTTTAATGGAATTTCTTTTTAAAATCAAACCTCTAGAGTGGTTTTGATGGGTCTATCCCCAAAGCATTTCTTGCTGAAAAATAACACTTTCCACTTTTTGTACCATTTATTGGAAATTGATCTGTGAGACTGAAATTCTTCTAAGATGAAATTTGGTGAAATTTTCCAAACCATTGGAAACTCTGTGTTAAAAAAGCTCTCTTTTAGTTTATTTTTAATTACTATCTGTAGGTGGACTATAAATGCATAGCTAGAATGCAAGTATCTCTGCCTTCTGCCTTCCATGATTACTGTTTCATGTGGCAGATAAAGTAAGGTATAAGCCAGATTTTAAAGCAACTGCTCATTCTAAGGTTGATCATATACTGCGTGAAACTTGAAAAAGGTGTTTTTAAGTTATGTTTCTACATATAGTAAATGAAGTTCTGGTACGTTCATATTTATTGAAGTTTATGATATGTCTATACATAATCTTCATGAAGGCAGAAAGTGTCTGATGTAACATTGATATGTTTGTTTATCTGGGATGTGCAATGTAATCAGCACATATATTTAGCTGCAATGGGCCATAGCTGCTGAGAGCCTGAAACTAGGGACACTTAAAACAAGAGCCAGATTTACTTTCTCAGTCAAATCACAGTTCCTTTGAAAAGAGAAGGGGGCAATTTAAAAGGGAAGAAATAACCATATCCTCCCTTTGAACCTCCTTGATAATCACCCCAGTATGACAATGAAACTGAAAAAAAAATGCTTCCATTATATCTATATAACAGTTTTTCTGAACTTACTTTTCATGGAAAAGCAGAAAATTTCCATGGTCCTGCAACTGGGAGGGAAGAATTAATGCTCCCTTCCTTACATTCTTTGATACCCCACAACCACTGAGTTCAATGAGCTTAGCAGGAGGAAGCATTGTGCAATTGTGGCTGGCTTTGGAACTTTATGTCTATTTGATGTTTATTATGTCTGTCAGCTGCCCTGAGTAGTGAGTTTGGGAGGTATAGAAACAGGTAAGTAAGTAGGTCAGTCTTTCAAGTAGGAAAAATAAATTTAAATCATCTGACATGCAAGCATTCTGTCACAAGAATGAAAGTACTTATACATCAGACAGAAATGTATCTACGGGTTTCCAAATTTCTAAACCAGTGATAGAGAATTCTAAAACTACAAATGCTGAAAAATGGTCTAGTAGATCTTTGAACTTTATGCAATTTTCAAGATTAGGTTTCATCTCTTTCCCCTTTCAGAATACAGGATTATAGGAAATAAACTAAACTGCTAGCTCAGGATAAATAGATTTCCAAATACCAGCTGCTTAAATGTGAGCTAGTTAATAATTCACAAAATAATGATAACCTTGTTTTATGAAGTCAAACTAAAAGAAAGGTTAGAATTCCATTGAAAGATATAGATTCTCTGGAATAGTCACTAATCTTGTATGTTTAATTTAGTCATACTTTCCTTTATTTCAGATATTCAAGTTGTGAGTTTTATAGCCCATGATACCTTCCATGCACAAACAAGAGGCATCAGCAGATAATGTTTGCAAATACAAACCAAAAATGTTTGGTGTTCCTGGAATGCTGGCTACTTACAGAAAACAGAGGGGGGTTGGGGCTGGAGTAGCGGATGAAATACAAACAGCAGCACTTAACCTTGCAATGTTTTATTCTACACCGTCTTTTGCAGATAGTGTCCTGCCTATTCTGGGGCATTTGAAATAATGTTTGGATAATGAATTTTTACATAATATTCTGTTTGCAATCTCCATGTTAATGATTATCAGTTCTACCAAACTTCATTTATGAATTGTTGGGGCTCTTAAACATATTTTGCGGTCACAATGCATACAGACCCTCAAAAAGAGATGTACAGCTAATGGCAAGTAATCAAATTATTAATGAACATTAATGCAACATTTCTAAAATATAAGTGCTTTTACAATTTTCATTGCATTTACTTTTACATTTAAAATAATCCTGGGAAACAAAGAACTCCCATAGAACTTTCCCATTTTACAGATAGGAAACCAAATATTGTAATATAAATTGTCAAGAGTCACGGTGTTGTTGTATAGAACATAGTGAAGTTCTATATGGAATTTCAGATACATTCCATAATCTATTTTCTAATTTCATGTGTGAACAAGAAGAAAGCTCAAATAGATTGTTCTGTCCTAGATATCACTTCTCACTCCAAAATATCTAGTAAGAGCAAACGGCAAGACATATCTTGGTATGCCTTTTTCTAGTATGTCAGCCTCTTTTCTTGCTTGCTTCTCATCTGTCTAAGAACTCAGTCTGCTACCTGCGTAGATCTGGAAGTACCTTACGTTAGCTTATTTGCAAACATGTCTGCTTCTGGATAAATAGATGGAATTTATAGCCACTGCAACTTAGATCTAGTCTACACACCAAGGACAATGATGTGGTAAAACTGCAATGGAAGGATAGAAAATATATTCTAAAGTAAAAGGGGAATTTTAATTATCTCTGTGGCTTTAAACAATGCATACAACTAAAAAAGCTTTAGTTAATTTTCAAATTCACAGGAATTTCATTACAAAGTATTAATAAATAATCCTTTCCTGCAGCCCACAGTAATAAAGACCATTCAGACTGAGGTTTTCAACTGGTTTTCAACAAAGGTGTTTTCTCCTGGAATTTTGGATGTTTAACTTTGGTTAATCCACTGTATTTAGATGCTTTAGATGTATTGTATTTTGTAGAACTGGAGTTTTTAATGTTTATTTTAATGTATTTGTAACATGGATTTTTAAAAATATTGGATGCAAGTTGCTCTCACAATTTATTTTAAAAGTAGAGTTGTACATAAATACAATGCTACAAACACTTTCTTCCTATAAGAAAATAAATTCAGTCAATGTTAAATGTTCCATCACAATTTCAACACGCACTATGTGATGTATACATTGAGAATGGTGCTTACAAATCAACTCTGAGACGTTAGAAGAGCTTAAAATTGCAGGCATCCTCCTTTTGTCCTTTATGCAGATTTAACATCAGGAATAAATGTTCCACAATTTTCTGATCTTGTCATTTCTTTTGTATATGTTTTGCAGAATCTTGTAAATTTATTTGGCAAACCTACTTGCCAAAGCAGCAAAAATATTGGCTTTACCATCACATTGATCAATCTACTGAATACTGCAAATGGTTATAACAAATTGTGGCTTCCTTTCTTTACTCACTTGATACATATAATAAAAGAACATGATCGCTTCCTTCTGACTTCTGAATGAATTGGACTTTGGTTGCAATCAGACAATTTTAAGGAGTCCTGCACACTGATTAGCATCCTAATTTTCCCTGTTGTTCCCCCTGAAATACTTAATGAAACAAGTGCTTATAATTGCAGTTGCTTAAATTAATCCCTGTCAAATCAATGGAGCTCGACTGACTGCACTTAAGGTGGGCTGAAAGATGCCTATTGTTTAAAAAAGCCCTAACCCAGTAGGCAGCAATGTGGAGTTAGAATTCTCCTTTGATGACAAAGCTACAGCAACAGACTCAATAGCTAGCAGAAGAAGAGAGATGCAACATTTTTTGCTTGGTGCCAGGTTAAACTAGGAACCTTTGCAAAATAGGGTTAAACACCTTTAGTACTACAGTATTCAGTGGGACTGGAATCCTATCTTCCTCCTCTCAGTGATAAACAGAAGTCAGCCATCTGGCTGAATGATTTGGGAATATGTTCCCATTCTTTTGAAACAGAATCTGGTACCTCCTACACAATTATCTATATTTACCACATTATCTTAGTATAACATGTCTTCTCTGAATTTATTAGAAACCTGAGTCTTAGAAGAGGATTTATTTCAAGTCTGGTTTTTTTTTCTTCCTAGCATTTTTCTCATATGTACAGGGCCCACTTTTTTTTTTCCAAGATTTCAAGATTGAATTTCAAGATTGAATGATAATTATTAATCCACTGAATGTATCCTTACAGCTGGATTGGATGTTACACTATATATTGTGGAATAAAGATTCTGTACACAATGAGTAGAAGCAGCCAACAGGTAAACAGCAAATTTATTGGGCAATGATCACTGTTGGATCTGCTCCACAGGAGTAGATATCAACATAAGGATGGTTACAGTACTTATAAACATGCATAGCACAATGTGTCCATTTTGTATTGGTTTAATGTATGGTTTTGCCTTATGAACTTTACATTTTTGCACACACAAGTGCACTTTCTTCCCTTAAAGAGTCTTTTAAAATGCTGACTGGTCACTTCCCCATCCTAGAATGTCCTGACATACATACTGATTTATTACCTTGGTTTCCTTGTATGTGACCCACCTGTTAATAATAATGGAGAAAAGTCCCTACATATAAAAGGAAGATTAAAATGCTTCTACTGTCCCCAACAAAATGTTTTTATCTTCAGCTAAAGGAAAGCAAGGAGGAAAAAAATATTCTTCCTTTGTCTCTCATCATGTGGAAGTAAGAGAAATTAATTTTAACCTCTCGTAGGTCCTTTGCTGGACTTGAACAATAGTCACAGTGCATCTTTAAAAGCAACTACATCCACTAAAATAAACTGTTCAGAACAAAATGAGGCCCATGGTTAGATATTCATAAGATCAAGATACAAGTAAGTTATCACAGAAATCATTTGGACAGAAATCAAAAGGCTTAACTCTAATCCTTTTCAGATGGATCAAGTTCAAGGATATTCAGACACGGGAACTGGATTGGGCCCATTCTTTCTGCTTCTGCCCTCTACATTTAGATTAGCATTGTGTGCACAAAGTCTATGTATACACAGATGGTGCGTATAGGCTCTGTACACCTAATCCACTTCCCTAAGAATGAATGGAGCCTGATTACTTAAAGAAAGCACACAAGCAGAGCATTTTTATGCATCTGCAAGCTCTGTGCACACACAACTGGGGGTGAGGACAGCAGCTGGGATTCCCTCCCCCTCTTCACATGGAGTACAGTATTCCAGTGTGTTAACCATCTGAAGTCACAGGCTTGATGATGGCATAACTTCCTTCTTGCTTTATCACAGGAAGCAGCATGTGTGGCAAAGAAAGAGTGGCTTTGTAATGCGGCATGAATCCCTGTTTTAGCCTTTTCATTTTGAACTATTAAGGTTAGAGAATATTTCAAGAATTTAAGAAATCAGCATTATCAGGAGACACATTAGTTTGTTACGGTAATCATACAGTCATAGTTTTGTAATACCTTACTAATCAATCAATCAATCAATCAGTGAAATACCAGGAAATGTAAGTGGCATTTGATTTGCAAATCAGAAATATATACCACATCAGTAGCCATCCACAACAGATGTAATACATGATAAGGAAATTTTCCTTGTTTTGTTATGCCAATTTCACAGTTTTTGCATTTTCTCTAAATGTGTTTTGTATTTCTCAGATAGAATAATCTTGCTAATAAGTTGTAGTCAGCAATTTCAGACTATCTCTCTTTGAATTTCTGTCGTTGAAGACAGTTCACTTTCAGGTCAGCAAAAAAGCAAAGAACATAGACAAATTCTGTTATTTCAAGTGTGTCCATAGCTCACTTATGGCTCTCAGTGTCACGGGGATCTCGTACTCCACAGCATCCACCCGCGGCGTCCACTGACCCACCCGCAGGCCCCGCTGTGAATTTATGGTGATTTGTACCAATTGTTTGTAATTATTTTCATAATATGACTTTGTCAAAAGAAGATTAGCCTTCATGCACATGGTAAAAAAACCTAAGTAACTCGTGCACAAAAAGTTATGGATCTCCTTACAGAGGTGTCTATTTTTTAAGCAGAAGTAGAGTATCTTTGGTCTGCTGTCCTAGTCTGTGGGAATGACCTTGGGAGTCAGGAGGGAAAACCACAGACTGGACAACCAGCATGTAAAAGGTATCACAGCAGCGGGGGCAGGGGGAATGTGGGAAGCATATCAGAAGGGACCCTCCCTAGTTTTCTGGATAGTAAAAGGAAAGGGAGAGATACTTTCAGTCTTGCAAGATTCTGTTAATGTTACCTTATAATAAAGATAGAGCTAGTACTCCTTGGTATGCTTCTTGTCTGGATTACCTTGAAGGGCTGACATCTGCAGACTGAATCGACCTTACAGGCCTCTTTATTCAGACTGTGGGGCTTTCAAGTTTAGTTTAGATTTTATTTATGGTCAAAGACCAGCCATCACAGAAGTATACATATACCAAAGAAAGAAATGATGCAAAGAGTAATAACAATTAAAAGTTCACAAGGATATAAAAAGACTAATCTTATCCATAAGATGGAAGAGATAATTCCATTTATTTGGAATTTATTTATTTAATAATAATTATTTAATATTTAATAGGCAGTCTAAATCTTTAGTCTCCTAAGAGCAGTGGCAACTGCACAAACCTGGGTATTTTACTAGCTATTTCTGCAGATACATCAACCAAAAGGAGGCAAGTTTCCTAAACTTCAAAACTGTCAGAATAATTTAGTCTGACAGCCAAGCTTTACAAAATGGCAGTGCAATAAACATGGGTAACAGACTCAGCATTTCCCAATGGCAGGAATATAATGAATGTTGCATTGGATGTTGTTATATTTCTCTTCTACCAAGGGAGATGGCAAAGTATTACCAGAGAAAAGGCTAGCTGGTATGGCACATGTAAGACTTTAATTATGTTATTGTCTGGAGTGAATGATCTTATTTATTTATTTATGGATTTAGAGGCCATCCAATTCCATAAGACTCAGGTTGACTTGCAGCATTAAAGAAGTAAACAAAGAATAGTGATACCCCCCCCAAAAAGATACTTGATCAAATAGAGTTCTATGGGGGCTTGGCATCCATCCTAACCCAAGGCCTGGGGAAACAGACAGTTTTTCAAAGGCTTTTCAAAGGCTTCTGCCCAGAGCACCCCCACAGTCGTGTCTGTGTTCCAGTCACTGTGAAGTGTTGAGGACTCATAGTTTCACCTCTGAAATGAAACCAAATATTGGATTGAAAGATTATTAAAAGCTCCAGGCAACAGATGATTGAAAAGTTAATTCCCAGATGTTTAAAAGCCTTGGTTTGTTTTATAGTGATGTTATTTGTTTTTCAACAGTGAATACTATTATGTTTGTTTTACAATAGTTGATGGCAAGTCTTTCCTGTCTACAATACTGTATAATGCAAGGGCATGAAGACTCAAATAAAGTCTCTACTATTCTGTCCAACACTACCACCAAGTTGCTGCTAAAGCTGCAGCTCAGTGAGATGATGATGATGATGATGATGATGATGATGATGATGATGATGATGATTGGAAAAATGAGAGCAAAAGGAACAGGTTTTTTCACTATACTTCTTTAATGTTAATTTATTCTTATTTAAGGAGAGAGAGAGAGAGAGATAGCCTTCAAGTCAGTGTTGACTCCTGGTGACTGCCTGGATTAGTCTCTGCAGTTTTCTTGGCAAAGTTTCAGAGATGGTTTACCACTGCTTCCTTCCTAGGGCTGAGAGAGAGTGACTGGCCCAAGGTCACCCAGCTGTCTTTGTGCCTAAGCAGGACTAGAATCCACAGTCTCCTGGTTTCTAGCTTGATGCCTTAACCACTACACCAAACTTGCTCTCTATTTAGGCGTATGTAAGTATGTATGTGTGTGTGTGTGCGCATAAACACACACACACACACACCATTGATAACAAGTAAAACAGCAAATGAGCCAGTAAAATAAATAAATAGGTGATACCAGTTTAGCTGAGGCTACCTTTCTCTCACACACAAAGGATAAAAGCAGCCATATCTGAATAGAGGAAGACTTCAAAAGAAAACATTTCCCAGATGGCTAAATAAGGATTGGTTTGTATACTATGTAGTTACACAAGGGAGATGAGGGCTGGAATGGGGAAGTTCTTCTCTCCAAGGATCCCTTAATCAAGGTGGCACAAAAACAAATTCCCATTTCCAGTTAACTTTCTCATAACATTCGATTGAGCAATCTTGTCTAACATTCCTCTCTCCCTCCTTCCCTCATTCAGACACACAAACATCCCTAATGCCAATGTAAATAATAGATGGTTGTCTACAGCAGAGCACAGATCTCCACACTGGGGAATATGAGCTGGCTTTACTTTACTAGATCATTGCCTTTTATCTTTATAAGAGTTCTGTTGGCTTATGTAAGGATACTCTTTAATTCCTTTTAAATTCAAACAATTTAGATGTTATTCAGGCTCAAAACCTGTTTAGCTTTCCCTATCTCAAACTAAGCAAACACCTCCTTTTTTTCCTGTTTAACAAACAATAGGCAAGAAAAACTCAACCCTGCCCCAGAGTCAAAAAAACATCCCAAGCAAGTTGTTAGGTATATTTATCATGTAGGAGTGCTTTACATGCTTGCCAGAATTTCCCCAAATTTGCCCAAAAGCAATGCAAAGTTTTTATTTTGGAAAGTAAGTTGATTCAGCAAATTGCTAGTAATGTCACACTGTGGATTCATCCAGTCATTTTATAATATACTTTTTAGTGGATGCAGGTTGAAATGTAACATGTGTAATTGTAAGTACATGGCTTGAATTTACCAGATCAGGACTGGCTCAAGGTATTTTACTGTCTGGAGAATACCCAGTGCTGCCTGTGGCTCCAGCCTTTCTTATATATGGGGAGGGTCTCTAAAAAAGTAGGTGTGAGTCTATTCCATCTCTATTTTTTCCCAATCCCTTTACCTTAATTGCATTCACATGTATAGAAAAATAATTTAGAAAGGGAATGAAATCAGGAACATGATAGGATTGTACTTGCTCTTTCTGTCTGATAGTGTATCTCTAAATCTGGACAGGGGGATTGTGCTCCTTCCAAAAGATACATGTGGAGTTGGACACCCTCAAATTCTACCCACCCACTCCCCAAAAAACTGCCACTGTGGCCAGTTCTGCCTCTGATAGCATAATCCCTTTTTTGCTCCTGGACAGAGATTGATGGCCCCACTACTGAGGCAGAAGCAGATATTTCTGCAGCTCTGCTTCAAGACAGAAACACTTTTGCATCATGGGAGCCTCACTGCATAACAGGCTTTTCCAGGAGGATGAGACCGGCAGGGCCACTCACAGGGCCTCTGTCTCCCTCTGAAGAGATGATAGATCCAAAAGTGGGGGGTAATGTCTTGAGGCCAAACCAGAGCTTTCCTGTAAGCCATGCTTCCAGTCTGTATATTCTCCCATCTGACTTGTGCAGCAGAATCTGGAGCTGGCTAAGAACTGATCTCCAGATCAACCCTGCCTTCATGTGCAGTGCAATTCATTCTCTATTTTGTATAATCTGACTTGGAACTTGCTACAGTACAATTTAATTGTTTCTATTTTCTTCATTAAGCTGACTGATTTGTAATTACTGTAATCAATTTCATTTATTTATTTTTATTTAAAACAGTTATATTTATATGGCCGCCCAACTCAACCAAGGTGACTCTGGTTGCCAAAGGAAAAAAAAATCAACAAAACCTAACAAAGAAAATACAAAACCACAATACATAAATCTACAAACAATAATAAAATAATAACAGGCTTTACCCTTCTAAATAATTTGTTCTTGGCAATAAATATTTTTTCTTTGTTGGTGTTGCTCATTTTCATCTTAACAGCAGGCATTTTAAAGTCTGATTATTCTTCTCTGATACTTCATTCTTTTTCCTCACACCAGATTAAAAATAGCACCTATAATCAAGCTGGAGAAAGGATCTTATAAATCAATCATATTGGTTAATAGCGGCCTTAACGATGAAATTGGAACAGCCTTTTATGCTGATAAGCCTGACTCAATGTCAAGAGGCAGATCTTAGCAGATATGCCAGCCCTTTTTTAAGGGCTTGTCTTTTAAGTTATTTTTTTTTCCAAGAACAAGGAGAGGGGGAGCCATCGTCCAGGCTGACAGAGCACCAAGTGTGCTTCTGTGTGCACTTTCCTTCACAGACACACGGGCAGAAGCTGAACCCATCAGCTCCCAGCTTTCCATCACATAATGGAATGATACAACCCTCAACATACCTCACGCTGTATTCTACACAGGACAAAGAGTAGAAGGCACTTTGACATGGAGAATTTTCCTTACTGCTGATTTAAATTATTTCTGTTTCTGGTCAGACAAACACCTGGACTGGAAAAGTCAGGAAGTTGGGGTGGATAGCTAAAACTTCATTTTTCCTTTCCGTGTCTTGAGTGGCACAGAATCATTTGCTCTACTAGTAGGACTTCCATTAAGATTTTAGTAATTGCTTGAGCGAGCTATTGCCCATAAAGGTGAAGGTCCCATACAGTTGAAAAAGTAGTCCTTGAATCAGTATAATCCTTTTTGGTCAAGGGTCCGGTTGTTTGAGATGGAGAGAATCTGCCTTAAAAGTGAGTGTTCATTGTCTTCTACCCATTTGTTCATCAACACCCATCAAAACATTGGATAGGAAGCGGTCCCCTTGGGTCAGTGGCTGTACAGCCATAGGTTTATATGACAGTAGCCCTGATCACCACAAAGGCAGCTGGAACTGCCAACTACATGTCAGGCAGGAGGAAAGGAGCTATTAATAGAGCATGGAGCCAACATTCAAAGATAATGTATGATTTCATCAGCAATGACTGGTAAACAAATTCAGAGAAACTTTGCATGTCATGTGAAGTTGATTTCACCAAGTGCCTCTTACGTGCAGCTGCAGATTATCTTCAGTGACTCATTTGCTTTTGGAGGAAATTATTTTCTCAAAGACAGCAAGGGCTTTTTTTTTTTTTTTTGCTAATGAGGAATTTCTCTTGGCTCCAGCTTTCCTTTGCCTGTGGTTAAATGAAGTAATATTTAGAACAGTATTACAGACTTGTATATGTCTGTGCATGTGTGTGTATATGCATGTATGTGTGTACAACTTAAGTTCTGCTCAAGAGATCTGCATTACAGATAGTCCTCGCTTAACAACCACAATAGGGACCAGAAAATTGTTTGTTAAGAGTGTGGTCATTAAGTGACTCACCATGTGACTGGACTGATTTTATGACCATTTTATTGATGGTCATTAAGTGAACCACTGTGGTCATTAAGTGAATCATGTGGTCATTAACTGTATCACATGGTTGTTAAGTGAATCCAGCTTCCCCAATGGACGTTTTTTGTTGGAATTTGCTTAACAACCACATGATTTGCTTAACGACTGTTGTAAAAAAAGTTGCAAATTGCAATCACATGACCATGGGAGGTGGTGCGACAGTTTGCAATGGTCATAAGTGCAAGTACAGGTTGTAAAACACTTTTTCCAAGGCCATCATAACTTCAAAACATAATTGAACAGTCATTAAGTGAGGACTACCTGTACAGGCAATCCTTAACTTACAACCATTCGTTTAACAACCAAAGTTACAACAGTGCTGGAAAAAGTGACTTATGACTGATTGTCACACTTATGACTGTCGCAGTGTCCCCACGGTCACATGATCAAAATTCGGGCACTTGCCAACTGGCATGTATTTACATTGGTTGCAGAATCCCAGAGTCATGTGATTGCCATCTGCAACCTTCCCAGGGGGCATCTGACAAATAAAGTCAATGAGGGAAGCTGGATTTACTTAACCACAGTGAGTCACTTAATGATCGCCACAAAAAGGTCATACAATCAGGTGCACCTCACTTAACAACTGCATCACTTAGTGATGGAAGTTCTGGTCCCAATTGTAGTTGTAAGTCAAGGACTACCTGTATATAGCTAGTTTTGTTGAGCCAGCATTATTCACCAGGTTTTTGTTATTGTTGTGTTGTTATTTATGAAAAGAATTACAGACTCTGTTTCATTTATTCTTAAAACAACCACATAAACTGAGTGGGCAGCACAGATTTCTCCTAGGGCTAGAAAAGGCAACCGAATTCCATCACTGTGGCCCCCAGAATCAACTAGAATTGGACCATTAAAATCCAACAGAAGAGTTACGACAATTCTGAGTTTTTAAGGAACAAAATAAGACTTAAAATAACTGTGTTAAACCTCAGGTAGCTTTAAAGCACCTGTTTTAAGTAAACCCTTCATAACCCTCCAGTTATGTTACTGTGTCCCACAGTGTCCCTGCAGCCCTCAGTGGCACAAAACAAGGTCACCTGTCAGCTGCTACAAAGAGTTTCCCTTTGCTGTTCAGATCACTGAATAATATTTGCATCTGATAAGAGAAGTACAGTTCACGTCATCTAGAGAAGCCTGCAGGAGTCTGTTTCATTCTCTATACCAGAGAAGGAGCTCCCACTGACAGTCACTCTGGGACTGCAGAGCTTGGAGATTTGCACCTTCTGGCCTCATCCATTGATCAGAGGATCAAGAACCAACAATTGCTATTCATAGCAAGGACACAACTCGCCTTGCTGAGTGGAAATTATGGGGAGTTGCAGTCCAGGTTGGGAAGTCCTGCTTATACTCCTAGCTTCGTTCTAAGAGCTAAACAGTATGTCATATGCATCACGCAGCTGCCTACTTTTATTTTTTACTGGGGTTCAAACCAGACTGAGTTGGAGAAGAGAAAAACGTTCCTAGTGATCCAAGAGGAGGGGAGCAACGTTTGAATGATGGCACAGGGAGTTAATGGCTAATTCATAAATTGGCTGAATTGTTCCATCTTTTGGGAAGACACTTGTTGCTACAGGCTAGGTTCCTACTCCACATGCTTTCCGAATATGCGATGAACGTGCAAAATTATACTCCTATGACAGTAAAAAGGAGTACCATAGCAGGAGCCTAATCGTGTAGCTGGGCACATTGGCATTTTGAGAGCATGTTGTAGGGCACCCTCACAAAATGCCTTGCTGATTTACAGAACAGCTGCCATAAAGGACATAAACAGTTACAAAGGGCCATTTAATCTACCTGCCACCCACTCCACCCTGCTACACACACACACACACACACACACACACACACACACCAATGCCCCCTACTTATATTTGTTACTTGATGTCAAAAGCGGACACACTTCCAAATAAAGCTCTGGGGTGCAACTGCCCATCATTTTTATTTTCTAAGAAAGTTTATGGGGCCATTTGGGGCCCATAAGTATTCTTGTAATTAAAGCTATTTTGGTGCTCTGATTTGCATCATACTTGCTTTCTTCTTTTTAATTAAAAGATCATTTAACAATTGAGAAGGGGCAGAGAATCTAACAGTCACCAAGGGAGGATCTGTGGGTCTCATTTCAGGGGTCATATGGTTGGTACTAGATATTCAGGGTTTTTAATATAAAAATAATAATTTGAACGAATTCTAGATAGATATTGCTATTTCTGATTTGTATTTATAAATAGAAAAGCAAAAACTAGAGCAAGTAGGTTACTTTGTGCACTTTGGTTGAATGTCTACTAAAGAATGGGAAATGGATGGAGAAATTTGAAGATGTGCAGATCCTGGCAGAAAGTTAAAAAGTAACATGTTGTCTGAATCTTTGTCAAAAGAGTTTTAAAGGCTGTGCATATGAGCCTGCTTCCACCCACTTCATTATATGAAAGAAGGAGTTAATAAATCAGGAGAAACATAGTGAATGGTGTTGGTATGAACTAATTTGAGATGTGTTTCATTTTCTTTCCTAATATCATGCCTTCAATTCCTTTGGCTTACTCTTTCATATTCCTTTTCAGTGTTTCTGCCCAGAATGGAAGAATGTGTTGGGTATGCTTGTATGCATGTCTTGTCTTCTTTAAAAAGTTATTGTTAGGTTCTGTTTAAAAGACTTTTACATATATTACCCTTAAACCCTTGGGGATGAAGCAGCAGCACAGTCATTTGAAGATAAAGAAATATCCTGAACCTTTCAATTTGGTGCCTTCCAAATGTACTGGATTGTGATCTTTACTGCCTCTACCGAGCTGGCTGTGGATGATGGATGATGGAAGCTGTAGTCAAACAACTTCTGGAAACCAGAATGAAGATTGTCCTACATGCTAAAAAAATTCTATGAGATACTTTTAAAGAATACCTATATAATATATGATTTGAACATTACCAGGCTAAGGCAGAGACATTTAAATATTGCTGCAGGGGATCAGGCATTTCTCCAAACTTAGGTAATCACTGACCATTCTGATTGGCCAAAAAGCTTCATATTTCACATGAATGCTAGGGCAGCATTCAAATTTGGGGGGCAGTGATGCATCCCGCTTTCACGTGGGCTGGGCTAGTATAAGATACTAAAATAGAGACGGTGTTCATAAGCCTTCCAGGGTCACACAGGGAAGCTTTTCCTCATCCTAGCATTTTATAAGGTAAAGCTATTAAACAACATACAAACAAGTAATGAGTTCATGACTGACTCATATTTCAGATTGATCATGTCTACATTTTGAAATTTCAAAATGTGCAAATCATATGAGTAGTATAAAAACATGAGTAATCTCCAGATTTTTCTAATATTGTGCTGGATGTTCTTTCTATAATATTTTATTAAGATCTTAAAGATACATATTGAAAAGTTAGAAATGAAAAAGAAAATTTTAAATACAAAATATAAAGAAAAGGAAAAGAAAAAGTGAGGTAAAGTAAAAGAAAAAAAGATATGAAAAATAGATAACTTCCAATCTATCTCTGGGCTTAGAAATAATAAGGCTATCATAAGTGCTAGTTTTTAATACATTAAATAGGAATAATTCTTTGTCTAAACATATCCCATTACATTTATAATCTAATCTTCAGATCCCCATGTAAGCTTCACCCCACCTGCGTTTTGCAAATAGGCCATCAATGGTTTCCATTCTTTAAGGTAGTGGTTGTTTGAGTTTTCTTTTAATAAGCAAGTCTGTTTATTATTTTCTGCCATATCCATCAGTTTAAACAACCATTCTTGTATTGTTGGTAGTGTCTGGGATGCTGGCTATTCTTTCAACCTTTTGATTATGGATCTCTGCCTTTCCAATCCCTCCTCTATTAGCTATCTAATTCTTCTAGTATCCTGAGAGTGTCAGCCTACTGCATGTACTTCCTAGATGGTGGGATGTGGGCAACAGGACTGTAGCTTGCAAAATAGTCTTCAGATTAAGTATCCTAGCTTGTATAGAATAGCATGAGCATATTTGGGGTAAAATTGGGCTTTGGTTATACTTGTAGCAGACAGGCCAAAACGTGCCCCAAATGACAGTACCATGTGCTTTCCACCAGCAGGGAATGCTGCTGATATAAATCTAAAGGTATTATTTGATTGCTTATGATGGAGTGAGACAAGTACTGAAAGAGACTTGAGTGATAAAAGGTTCTAAGTGAGAGATAGCTCATTTTTTGGTTGTGTAAAAGTGAATCTTGGGAACAATCAACATGGAAGAAAAAGTAAGAAGTGAAACAATTAGTATAAAAGTAATCTGATAGCAGTAAGAAATAAAAGTCCTCCATGAAAAAGGGTTAGAAGATAATTCATCTCCCAACACAATGAATAGAAAATAGATGTAAAGAGGGCAGATGTGGAAACTACTTAGAAGTAAGTGAAAGGAATTATGTTACACATGGCCATAGAACTATGTGGATTTAGAGAAAGAATATAATAACATAAATAAGATTGAATAATGGAATAGTCTGTGCAAATATAGAGTTGAAGCTTAGTTGCTGAATACAATAATAGTGGTATATGATGGAAGTAAAGCATGCATAAAAATAAATGGAATACTTAGCTAATGGTTTATCATGGAGCAGAAAATAAGACAAGGTTATGTGATGTCCCCTTGGTTGTTAATTGTAATTGTATTTATGGACAAATGCATAAGGAATGCCTGTGGCGATGTTAGAGATATGCTGGTCAGGGATGGGATGTGTGTACTTTGGTATGTAGCTGGTGCCATGTTGACTTAGAACCTAAATGATTTGCAGCAAATATCAGATAGATTATATGATGCAGTGAGGAACTGTTATCTTAAAATTAATGTACTGAAGACCAAGGTAGTTGTGTTTGACAGGAGAAATTGTGTGAGCAATTGCAAGTTATACATACAGTACATGGCAAAAGACAGAGCAATCAGATGAGTTTGTAGACCATGGTAGAATGTTTACTGAAGATGAGAAACTATGTGCAAAGTAGTGGCAGAAAAGTAGTATTTGGTCTTTTATAAAGTATTTGTATGCTTGTACCTTCAAGTCAGCATTGGCTCCTGGCAATTGCCTGGACAAGTCCCTTCAGTTTTCTTGGCAAGATTTCAGAAGTGATTTGCCTGCTTCCTAGGGCTGAGAGAGAGTGACTCACCCAAAGTCATCCAGCTGCCTTTGTGCTTAAGGCAGGACTAGAACTCACGGTCTCCGGGTTTTTGGCCTGATGCCTTTAACCACTACATCAAACTGCTTATCTGTTGTAAAGTATGGTTATATACATTTCCCCTCAAAAAAAGGGGAAAATGTATATGAGCGTGCTTCTGCCCATTTTCTTATATGGAAATGAAAGTTGGGTATGTGAATTCAGTGAGGCACTTAAGAAATGTCTGTGTTGAAACAAAGATGAGTGGGTCAAGAATGAATGAATGGGTGATGAATGAATACAAAGTGAGTCATCATTATGAAAGAAGTACATTGAGGTGGTTTGGTCACATGAAGAAAATGAATTATGAGTGAACAGCAGAAGAGATACATGAAAAAAAGAATGAATGAATTGAGAAGAAGGGAGAGATCAAGGAAGATGCAGTGGATGGAGCTGAGATCCTTCAAAAAAAGACAGTTGAGAAGTTTAAAGAACAAAAGGCAGTATATGAATTTATGTGTAGGTAGTAGAGGCAAGGATGGTTTGCTAACATAGAAAGGTATGGTGAAATGTAGTGAATATAAACTAGATTTAGGGCAATTCTCAACAGCAGTATCATGTTGATACTGTCTGGAAATGAAGCCAGCTTAAGAAATTGCTGTCTAGATGTCAAGCTTTGGCAATGATGCTGGCCTGATGGTCTATCAGGATGGTGGTTACCATAAGATTCTCCTTCTGTACCCACATACCTCAATGCCAGGAAAGTCAGCTTCAGTTATTTTCCTTTCCATGAATATGTCTTTGAGAACACTTGGTTTCTATTTGTGTGTGCCCTCATGCAAGCATAAAATCATACAGTTAATAGGCATCTCAGAAGTCATCTAATCCAATCCCTGCTCAATACAGGAGTTGCTTGCTTACTATGAGCATTTCTCTAGTACACTGATGGACCAGTGGGGGGAAATCCCACCATTTCCCCATTCATGCTCTCTGCAAGTCACCATTTCTCCAGCACTTCTCTTTGCAAGCCCTGTTAGAAGAACTTCAACTAGCCATAAACATTACTGGATTCTTGTCCAAGAGAACTAGGGAGCTCATCCATGCTAGGAGAGAAAGGAGTGGAATTGGGTTTTCCCTCTCTTCTTTATGTTTTTAAGGAATAGGCTTGGGGTTTCCTTGTTTCCTCACTGTTCTTGCCCGAACTATTGCATCTTCTCATGCACAAACACTGGAACCTTCCCTTCCCTGCTCCTTCCTCTTCTTCCAGCCTTCCTTTCCCTCTCATCCACCACCCCCAGCCTCTTCTCCTTCTGCCATTTGCCTGATTTTATGGCATTTGCCTGGGATAAATTTTAAAAGAAAAGAAAAAAAGGAAAGGTCAGTGTTTCACAAATTCACCAGTGGACTGGTTAAAGAAAAAGAAAAAGGTCCATCATTTTACTGGTTTAACAATGGGCTTTTCTTTTCCTTTTTCTTGGAAAAGCGTCAGAAAAGAAAAACAGACAAAAGCACCTCTTCACTGGTCCGGCATCCCAGGCAAAATGGCCATGAGGGCAGCAACCGGTGACTGGAGGGAGGGGGCATGCCCAGTGCAGAACGGAGCACACGCAGCTTGGCCTACAACAAAATGAAGTGCAGCAGGCAGGCCGCCCAGCACACTTGCGCTGGCAAAGGTAGAAGCAGGGCTTTTGAGCAAAGGAAGAAAGGAAAGGCAGAGATTGCCTTTGTGGCAAGGTGGGCTGAGGATGACATCATGCATTCCTGTCCTCCAGAGTTGGTAAGTGGGCCATTCTCACACTGGACAAGCAGGATATATAGACACACCCTTAGTAAAATTCCTTTTCTCTTATCCCCAGTCTCTAATTCCTTTTGCTTGCTATTTCATACTCTGTTTCTAAACTGTGTGCAACGTATTTATTACCTAACATATCCAACTGAGCTTCAGAGATTCTATAGAAGAACAATAATAAATATATGATCATTCTAATAAATAATCATAAATATAGCAATAATGTATAAAGCAAGAAGTAGCGAACCCATAAATGAGGATGAAAAACAATCCACACTGCAGCTCTCTGTTGAAAATGCTCTCCTAAAGAGCCCTGTCTTACTCTGGGAGAAGAGAGAAGTGGGAGGGACCTATAGATTTCAAGCAGCAATATCTTGCACAGTGATGGGGCAGCTATTAAAAAGGCCTGCTCTGGGTCCACCTCCTCTGACCTTGAATTGTTGTCCAACAGGAATGCAAAGGATCTCCTCATGGGTGGATCAAATGGGATGGGTAGATTTCTGCCATAGAAGGTGGTCCCATATGTACTCTATGTCATGGAGAGCTTTATAGGCAGTGACTAGCATCTTGAATAGCGCCCAGAAGCATACTGGTAACTAATGTAGCTCTTGTACTACTGAGCTTTTGGTGTAGTACTGCCATAGTGAGGCTCACCTGCCGTTATATGGACCTCTGCATTTTGCATTTACTGAAGTTTCCTTAGTTGTCTTCAAGGGCAGTCCAAATAAAATGTGCTGCCGTAATCCAACCTTGGAGTTTGAAAACTGGCTATATCTGCAAATGTGAAGCTGCAACCAGGATATCCTGTTGTGAGCATTACACTTTTAATACAAAATATAAAGAAAAGCATTAGCAGAATAAGCATACAATTTGCAGCTGTGCAAATTGAATAGACAAGTCAGCTTCACAATTTGGCCAGCTAGAGCAGGATTGCATACACAACAGCATTTATTGATAATGATAAGATTATATCACATCTTTTTATGTATTAAAAAGAATGGTTTAATAATTATGAATTATTATTCCAGAGTGCCTTGATTAGCAGAGAAGAGAGATCCCATAAGCTAGAAAGCTTCTAGAATTTCATTATTTTGGCAGCCTAGATCATGCATCTGCAACATCCTTCAATTTATTTATTTTATTTATTTATTGTCCAGATTTCTACCCTGCCACAATCCAGAGACTCTTGGCAACTTACATAAGGTGTAAACATCAACACAGTTATAAAATAATAAAACAACCCTACCCCAACAAAAACTGCAACTGATAAAAATGGAAAATACAGATAGCTTGATAAAAACAGGAGAAGGCTCTCCGGAACAAATCTGTCTTTAAAAGTTTCTGAAATGTTGGCAAGGGGGCTCCTAGCCTGATGTCAGCCTGGAGGCTACTCCATGAAAAAGCAGTACTTCCTCACTTCTGCCGCCCCCACCCTTCTGGTCCTCCCAAAAATATGAGATCAGTAGCAGTTTCTCTCTGATCAAATTGGTTGGGCTAGTCCTGGTATTGCACTTTCATACTATGCCAGTTTGTTGCAAGGAGTAGCTTAAAAGAACAATAAAAATTTGCAAAGTTTGTGGATGCCCAACTTCTGGGGGAAAAAATAGCAATTGTATTTTCAATGGAAAATTTGTCTCTACAAATGTTGTATGTATCTTTCCCCAATTTCATATACTTTTTTTTTTTACAAAGCATTAATCTATTTGAGATTACTAAATCATAAATAGGGAGTGTAATAACCCTGTAGTTCCTTCCTGGCAATTACTAACAATATTGTTAAAACACCCTTATATTAGCAACTGTAATTCTGTTGTGAGCATCTACCAAGCGACTCAACTCATATACAGCCCTGTGCTGGCAGGATATCACAGCATGCTTAGCGTCATCCAAAGGCTAAATGGAAACCAGGCTGGAATGTCTCCAGCACCCACAAGGCCAGCTTTCCAAAGGGTCTGCAATTAATTAAAAATAAAGGTGAGCTTTGAATAACCCTTTTATGGAACAAAATACATAGCTAAAAAAATAATAAAACATCAATGAACAAACACAACACAACTGACTTCATGGCTTGTTTTGAGAAAGCCATTAATGGTTCCAGCCATGAAGAAACGCCTTGTTCGAGTCACTTGCATGAATGCGTTAAGTTCAGATTACAAAGCAGAACTTCCCATTTCTAATATACACAGTACTGCTTTATCTAGGGCCAACCAGCTGTACAAAAGCCAGTAAAAACATTAGGTTTTAAATGTGTATATATCATGTTCAATTGTGTTTTCAAAGAGTGCATTTACAAAAAATAGACATTCGGGTATCATTTAATATTAATAACTGCTCTCCAGAAATAATACTTCTATTATATAACATTCCTTTTCCAATATTCCTTTGGCTTGTGTGATTGAATTATGCAACTGATTTTTTTAATACACAAAGTTTAAATCTCTCTGCTTTAAATCAGAGGCAGAGTCATCCTGAAGTTTTGTTCTAAATGAAATCATATAATGGCTGTATATTAACTGAAAAGTGGCGACTCCACTGTTTGGGGAGTGGGTATTTTCCCTTTCCCAGGAGACTCTTACTGTGTAAAAGTGACTAAACAAGGTTTCTGTTGGAGAATATCTCCAAATCACAGAACAGTGCAAGCGCAAGCCCATCATTAGCCAATCAGATCTCTGAGGTCTACTAGGGGTGAGTAAGGCTTAAACCTCCAGGATGTCATTTCTTCTCTCAAGCTGAAATCCAAGTCTTCCCATTTAAGATTCCATCATATATTCTACAATTCTGACCATGTAGGTTTCAGCTTCTGGGAGAACCTACATGCATAGAAAGCTTTTTGTGTTGATTTTCATCCTGCAATTGTCTATGTCTGGGCATTAGGATGCATCCAGGGGAATCCTTTGGGGTTGGGCTAGAATGGTCAAGGAAATGCTCCCCACAAGTGCTAAGATCACAGTTCTACATTATTTATAGAATATATAAATCAAATCAAATAAATAAATAAATGATAGAGCACGCAAAGTCTAGAGTGTAGCCCCACAAATTGCTCCAAAATTACAACTGAAGTATATTTCTTACTATTACACAAGGCAATAATTATTTTTCCTAAATACATTAGGAGTTATCTTATGTAACCATATTAACTTGATTTCAGTTGAATTGATTGAATTAAATTAACCTTTTAAAAAAATTGTACTGGCCCCTTTCTTTGTCTTGGTCCCACCCATGCTGGAGTACACACAGTGCAAAGGATGAATGCACACCTTGACCTCAAGAAAGTTATACTCTCAGTCATTCTAGGCCAAAGATCTGGCATTAAAGCAAGAAAGAGTTTTCAGGGCTGGGCTGTAATAAATTACTCCACAGAAACACTAGGAAGTATTTGAAAATACCCTCAAGACCAGAGTCCTCTGAAGTAAGAAACCCAAATGGCCTGTCATTGCTGTTTAAAAATAAAAGCTTCCAATTTTACTGCTCCAAATCTGCTGCTTCTCAATTCTTCAATGGACTTGTAAACTTGGTATGTCCCTTAAATATTCTCCTATGTGATTTTGATTGATGATCTGATCAAAAGCTGCTGGAAAAGTGTCCTTGGTTTTCAATTCCTCTCTACAGCAAGCTCTATGGATTGTGAATTATTTCACAAGCGTTCCTTGAGAATAGTCACATGTGCACAATCAGCACCTGAGAACTGCAATTGCAAGTGATTCTTAGTGCAAACTGAAAAACAAACCTGTCTTGAAACAATCCATTGTAAGCAATCACATTGTCAGTACAACTATTCTACTCTACTCTACTCTACTCTACACTACTCTACTCTACTCTACTCTATTCTATTCTAGTGCTGCAATATATAGTTTCTCACTAGGTCCAGATTCTGTCACCATCCCATTTGAATAAATGCAGTATATTTATTTCAATGTCTGGTGAGCAACTCTTTAATTTTGTTCTCTTCACCTTTTGAAGGCAATAGGACAATTTTTTCCAAGTTCAATTTGATCAGTTCGGAAAGCAATACTCATTTGAAAGTATTTAAAAAGAAAAATCTGTCTCTTCAGTTCCCCAAAGCAAGTTGGAAAACATAATGTTTATCATGCTTTTGCTCAATCATTCTGTCAATGGCTCCCATGGAAGATGAAATTTCAGTGTTTGCTGTAAATTCCCCAGATTGAATATACAGAAATACATCATAATTTACTGGCATTTGGTAAACTGCCAGGAGGAGGAGTACATACCAGCGCTGTGTTTTTTTCTGAAAGCATATACCAAATAGTCCTATGTAGAATCTGTCCTGTCATCTTTTAACTTCAGTTTTCTCCTGGCCCCCCAAATTTCAACTCTCCAATCCTTCACAGACTAGGAAAAAGAACAATAGTAGGAACAGTTACCAGATATACAAATTGGTATAAAAAAGGGTATTTAGAAGCATAGCCATAGTTCAGGTGTTTAATTCTTAACTTTTGGGATGTACATGTATTGCTATGATACATTAAACAAAAACATTACAGAGTTTTGCTTTCATTAGGGAGAGATAACATACAGCACTCTTTCACTACACCATTGAGCACAAGTTCAGGAAGAATTTCATATGTGATGCATATGTGAGGCACCTTCATATTCCTGCGCATGCTTGGTTCAGTACATGTAGCATAGCCGTGCCCATTCTGGTGCCCTCTGGATCCGCTGGGATGACAAATTCTCAGAACGTTTAGGTTGCATGGCCTTGGCCACTGGTATTTGGGGAATTACCATTCCAACACAGAAAACCACCAGGTTGAGGAATGCTAGATTAGACCTAGATTGTATCCAGGCTTTTTTCAGTTATAGGCTTTTATACCTGCTATATTCTGCTTTTTAGTTTTACTGTGCTGTTATTGTAATTTTTGAATAATGGCAAGCCACATGGAACACTTTCTTCAATAAAAAGACGAGATACACTTTAAATAAAATAAAGTTGCAGGGAAACGTTATGCAAGGAGACTTACTTCCAAGTCAATTTCTACAAAATTGCAACCTGAATATATCTTTCTTACCAGCTGAATAATCTTCCCTGCTGCGTAAAGCCAACAAGAAAGCATTCCTTCAGCCTTCTTTCAACATTTATGAAGAGTAGCATGACTCACACATGTAAATACATCCTGTCTTCATATGGAGATGAGCTAGGCCACCCTTGTATGGATTACTTCTGGTAAAAGGGCTTTTAGGGTATCCAACAAAATACAAATTATTGTTGTGGCAATTAAAAAAAAAAAAGACAGAATATGCAGAGAACCCCACTTTAACTGTGTTCCGGGTTTATGGCTGTAGATACTACAAAATCATTTTTATTCCAGCTTTCCTCCAAACTTCAGTGGCCTTTGAGTAATGAGCCAAGAAGGGTCTGATTTAAAGCAGTCTTTAAATTGAGCCTTCCCCTAAGGCTACCCATGTGACTCAAAAAAAAAACAACCCCAAAAAATCTGGGGTGATTTTGCTCAGACTTTCAAGAAGTACCATCCAATCTTTGGCCTGAATGGAACGTGGGAAGTTTCAGCCTGGATACTAAAGAATGATACTGACAATATTATGAGAGGTAACTGTAAAGCAGTGGTCTTAATAAGCATTTAAATGTTATCTTGATTTGGCTTGCATTGATCACATGCACTATTATTCAGACTTATGGTTTGTTCCGCCCCCGCCCGCCCCCCCCCCCCCCCCCGATTCTGGAGTAGTTTTCCTCCAGACATCTGTGCTTCTTGAAAACACTTGGTTAAAGCAGTGTTCATGCTACAGATAGAAGACAGACTTTCAAAATTCTCCTCTGCATTTCTGGACCAAACAATTGGTATGTGTTTGATTTCTCCAAAGTTTTTCAAAGAAATTCTCCAGTATGCATCTCAAGAGGAGGTCCCCATCACAGCAATGAGAGCAGCACCACTATTGAAAAATCATAGTGTGTGTGTGTGTGGGCTGTGGGGGTGGGAAGGGGTGCGGTGGGGAGTTCCCTCATGATATCTTCTCTTGGGATTTAATTGAATTGTGGGAAGCCAGGCAGGCTGCAGGCTGGTGGAAAGAGACATTGGTTCAAAGAAAGCCAGACCTTCACACAGCCTCCTCAGCCATTTTGTAATTAAATTGTGCGAGAACCACAGTCCACCCCTGAGAATTCCTCTGAAATTCTCTTTTGCTTTGAAATAATATCTAAAGCAAATACTTTTTACACATCAAACTGAGTAAAAACTTGTAGGAAAAAAAATGAAGGAGAATTTGTCTGCCTGGTAATTATGTATAGTGCTTTACATCAACATTTGCATTGGTTAACAATGCAAATTTTTAAAAAATAAAAAATATGGATTTGCAATTAGAAAACCACAAATAATAATAGGGAAATACCTTTAGTAGGTTGCTGAATGAAAGTCAGAAGCATGCTGTTATGGTTCTTAATGCTCTTCTTCAGACTGGATATTAAGCAAGAGAGAAAGAGAGAGGCATGTAGGAGGAAATAGATGTTTCTGGTCATAGTTAGAGAAATCATGTGCTAATTAACAATCATTAACAGCTGATTATTTAAAATCATGCCTTCATGTTAATGAGCTAAACTCATACTGAAGATAAAAAGCAATTAAAGAAGAATTTGAAGTACTGTAAGTGCTTTGTGGGTTGCACTGCTTCAGCCTAGTTACTAGGGGACTCACAGTCTTTTGAGATTTGTTCAGTTTTCTAAATGTATTTCTCTCATAAATTGCAGTAGCTCAGTAACATGAGTTTTCATGTTTGCATATATGCTGCTCACTTGTATCATTTGTTCATCCCAGTCTTACAAAGGGAAGGAGACAATTTTGTTTGCTCACATTTCTAAATCAGATTTTCCAGATTAACATGCCATAATTATCCTTTGAATTTTGTGATCAGTTTTCATTTCACAATTGTTTAAAAAGAGAAACCGTAAGCCTAACCAACCATAGGTTGCTAATCCTTCACATCTTGTAGCACTGATATATTGACCCAAATGCTCACCAAAACAACAGTATTGTACTGTGATGAGATGAAGGCCCTACAGTCACACAAGCACATATTTTTAAAAGACTTCCATTATAGATAAACAATTTTAATGTTAAAGGCAATTCACTGAACTCAACTGAAATTCAGTGACTTTTTCATAAGAAAACTTTCAACTGAGCTCTATATGCTTTTTAAGATCCAGATAATCCTTTGAAATCATGATGCAGTCACAATTTCCCTTAAAACGGGGGTACCATCCTTCCCCAAGCCCATATGGATTAGGGCAAGGATTCCCAAGGAAGTTTGAACAGTTCTCTTAAATCTGGGAAATCATACTACTAAGGGGGTATTTTTTAATGTTCAGAGGAAGTGTACATCTCAGTATCATAGTTTCAAATTATTTATCTAAAATTTATATCAACAAAAGATGAAGGCATTTTTTTAGGGCAGAAGACCAAGTTTTGGTCATTGGCGACGTTGTCATTTTTGAAAAGGTGAGATGAAGATATTTTAAAAGAGACCTGAAAGAGTATTTTAATCAGTTGATTAAGGTTTTTTTAAAAAAAAAAAAATTACGAAGAAAACCACTGCTTGCAATCATGGAAGACTGTTGTGTCATTTGTTATTTGTGCTATCATAGACCGTGTCTAAAAGGTACTAGTGACCCTCATGCAGTCATAGTGCATGAAGCAAGGGAATGGCTGCTGGAGTGGTGCTGTCACATTTTCTCTAGACAGCTTTTTGTAATTTGCAAGTTGGATGGAGTTCCTTTCCCTGCAATGGAAGGTCTACTTGGGAAGCACTATTAGAAATGGCCCAGGGCTGGGGCCCTCTCAGTAGCCAAAGAAGACTTGGTCACTGCTGTTTTTTAAGAACCCTCTAGCATTATGTTTATTCCAATCAATATAAGTTGGCCTATTGTGCTAGAAGCTTTTTAGCTACTGCTAATTTTAGATTAATGTACACATAATTAGGTCTTATGAGAACAATATGCCCTAAATGGAAATATATTATTCTTTCAAATAAATACATAAATGAATGTTTCCTACAGCAATTTCACATTTGTGTACTAAAGTCAAATATTCCAAAAAAACTTCAGTTAGTTTTTCAAAGGATGTATGGCTTTAGCATGTTGCATCTGTGCTGGATCAAGTGTTTACATGCTCTACAGTATTCTGATTATGCCTTAGCAAAAGAATATTTTCAATGACAAGAAATATATCAGAGGCTGAGCAAAGGGGGTTTCCATTGTTTACAGATTATGGAATTATTCATGCCATTTCTATGTGTGTCACAAGTACTATACAATTTAAATACAGTTCTAAAGATAGGAGCAAATTTCAAAGAAACCACACATTTCAGTGCCATATAAAGGCATTAACAGCATTGAGGAAGAAGCAGCTAGAATTTTATCACTTTCCACTGAAGTGGAAGTGAAAGTGAAACAGATCACTTGCAGTTCACAAGCATCCCTTTGGAAGTAGAATTTTCTTTCACAAATAAATTCTAGAATGTAATCAAATGTATTATTTTAACGTTTTCTGCACTTAATTCAGTATTTTAAACAATTATTTATCTTCTTTATCTAATGCACAGGAGTATTTTACAAGATTGCTAATTTTTACAGCTTTTCATTTTGTAAGCACTGAGCTGAAACTAAGAAATAGTGATACCTACGGAATAACAGAGAATTAGATGCTATTTTTCCCACAGGTGGCCCCCAATGCTCATAGAAGGCATGGCAGTGACTAGAGGGGCACAACCACATTGTCTCCCTTTAAATACACACACACACAGTATTGAATTCAAGATCTTTTCTGTAGTGAAATAGATTTGTTAAGCTTACAGAAGGCACCATAGATTTCCATTGTTTATGGGCAGCTACATGCAAATATCCAGTTACTCTTAGTCAAATTATATGTTGAATCCCTATGTGAACAGAAGTAGACATAACTTTCACATGGCACAAAGTTAAACACACCTTTCCGCAAATTTGAATGTGTACTTGCTATTTATGTGTGGTTGATTCTCCATTCAGAAAATAGTGAATTTGACAGGTGCTAAAGTTTGAGCACTCTTTTAGTCAGTACTTTGCAAAACCTTCTTTGGCAGAAATAACAGTTTCCAAATGTTTCTTGTAGTCAGTCAGGAGTATTTCTCTTCCTGTTTTTGGAACTTTTTCCCCACTCTTCTTTATAAAGCCTTAGCTCAGAAACATTCTTAGGCCTCCTTGCGTGAAACTGCATGTTTCAGATCTTCCCTCAAATTTTTAATAATATTCAGATCTGGGCACTGTGAAGGCCATTTCAAAATCTTTATCTTTGTTTCTATAAATACTTGATGGTTGATTTGGAAGTATGTTTTAGATCATTGTCTTGCTGAAATATACATTCCAATTTCCAGAAAGTTGTATTTAATTCTGTACATTGTAAAAGAGGTGTAAATTCCTCTTCACTTAGGGATTCATTGAAACATACAGTTTAAACAGGATTGAACAGGACTGATAGAAAATGCAATTTTCTATTTTTTTTTTTTAACCATTTTAAATGGTATCAGTTAAAAAAAAAATAGAAAATTGCATTTGTATAATTCGGTGGGTTGCCTCTGAACTTTAGTGGCAGATTTTCAGGAGATCTGGGGGTTACTTAATAAGGGCGAGAGGCCACTAGGGCCATGGACATAGCCATCATCTGCCCATCTATGCAGTAAGTCAAAAAGACATATATGAATTTATATTTGCTATATGCTAATAATTACTATATTATTTATAAAATATATATGGTTTTGAGTGTTTCTGATCATAATATAATCTATTTTTCTGTCTGTCTGTCTATCTATCCATTCTTCCATCTACTTGTAGTGTTGAGCAAAGCTCTTGTTATTTCAGTGTCCCTGATCAATAAGTAGGACTGGCTGATGTGGGTCTTCCAGGCTGTGTGGCTGTGTTCTGGAAGTTTTGGTTCCTAATGTTTCGCCAGCATCTGCGACCGGCATCTTCAGAGGACAGGAGCACAGACAGGAGCGGTTCTCGAGAACTGCTCCTGTCTGTGCTCCTGTCCTCTGAAGATGCCGGTCGCAGATGCTGGCGAAACATTAGGAACCAAAACTTCCAGAACACAGCCACACAGCCTGGAAGACCCACATCAGCCATCGTATTCCGGCCGTGAAAGCCTTCGACAATACAATAAATAGGACTGTTATCTTCACAGTGGGTGTGCTGCCTAGTCAGCACTCCCAGCAGGGATGTTGTTTAGTAAACACTGTATTACAGTGGAAACAATTAGGCATAAGCTCATGACATTACCATGTTTCTTTAATAACATTTTAGAGAAATTTATTTCCTTCATTTGTAGTGCAATACACGAGGCAGCAGAAATAAAATTTGCATTTAAAAAATTACAAGGAGGAAGAGAAAATCAGGGTGCGTTTATGTTGATCCATGAGTGCATGTACTTGTTGCTAGGAAATGTGTCCACTGGGCAGAACATCTAGTACAAGAATTTCTATGAAAATAAAGTGATGCTATATCACATCTCTCATTCTGCATCCATCCTAGACAGTTGTCACAGGAATTGTAGCTTACTGCCATTCCTGAATGCACAGTAAATCTTGCAGTCATATACATCAACACAATAGTTTTAGTACTAGACACTACTTTAATGCCTGTATATTTGTGTTGACATATACACAGTATATCTGTTTATTTGGTGCTGAGATACATAGTATAGAATGAAAAGTTGAAGCAAATTGAGCCAGAATGTAATACATTTAGTAATACAGAGTATAGCCACCATCTAGTGGTACTGCAGAACATCAGTTGCACTGAGCCTAAAGCTGGAGAGCAGCCCAACTAAACTACAGTTATATGATGATGATGACAGTGTCCAGAACATACAGGATGCTACAGTGAATGAAGGATCCTTAAGAATGAAGAATGGAATGCTAGCTACGTGAAGAAAAGTTTTCCAGCACTCCAGAAGCAGTTTGGAATCTGCCTAATTTCAGGACAGGTTTCAGGTGCTAAGTTAGCTTATTTCTGCTTTATTTGAAATTGGAATAAAGTTGATTTTTCCCCTTGTAGTAATGAAACATTTTTGTATTTTTTGTCTCATGCTACCACCTAAACTCAGAGTAACCATTATCTCCTCTACCATCATCACATAGAGCTTCTGTATCCTTTTTCTGGTATCTACCTGTAGTTGTTATTTTGAGGGCTGCTGACCCTTTCTTCCACTCAAACCATTGCAGCGACCTACCTGCAAAACGTTGATATGCTATCATCATGACAGTTGACAAGAAGCTTTTAATGCAGGAAAAATAGCATTTTGCAGCCAGGAAGCCTCTTAAAGTAATTATTCCGTTGTGTATGTGAATGCTAATGACCAGACACATGCTCAAAACATGCACTGAAAATATGGGTGACTGCAGTAGCAGTTTATTTTATGTCTGTTTTAAGTGGATGGGGATTGTTTGTTTGGGTTTTGTTTTTGTTTTTTTGCTCCAGTATCAGCAGTGGCTCAGGGCATGGTATTGACTGAATGATATTCTTTTAGTCCAGGGTTCCTCAACCTTGGCAACTCTAAGATGGGTGGACTTCAACTCCCAGAATTCCCCAGCCAGCAAGGCTGGCTAGGGAATTCTGGGAGTTGAAGTCCACCCGTCTTAAAGTTGCCAAGGTTGAGGAACCCTGTTTTAGTCTGTTGATCAGCTGGATGGATGTTTCTGGGTGTTCTCAATGGTTTGAGACTTGCAGAAATAAAGAAGATTGCAGGCCAGTCAGAAATTGCTTTCTAAAGGATTGGGAAAGGCTGTGGAAGTGCCCTTGGATGACTCATCTATGTTCAGATCTAGAAATCCCAACTAAGTCTTTTGGAACGGTTGCAAGGTTTTTTCCACTTTTGGGGTTTAGTTAAGTCAGCAGCAGAGTGGGGCCGGGCTTACTACAATTTAGTCTAGCTGACTGCTTTAAGGGAATATTCTAATGGAGCTTTTTGTACTCTTCAGGGTCTCTAGTCTTTGGGCTGGGATGAGTTATGCAGTATAACTAAACTAATGGATCAAATGGTATTATAAGATTGGAAATCATGTTGCTTGGTCCTTAAATAGCAAAAATTGCAGAAGATTAGCTCTGACAATCATTCCATACTGACAATTAAGCTAAATGCATGAATATTATTATTTCTATTCACTCTAGGATTTTTTTCTAACCCAATTATAATGGCCAGACAACAAAGTAGGACAGATTAGCTTATGTAAGTAGCTGTTGTAATTACACTGACACAAACCAGGCTTTAGACTTATTTATATAGAACAGTACTTGATCTTATTTAGATGAATCACATGACCAAAAGCTATCATTTATTTCCAGAATAAATAATAAACCTGCTATGGAATTTGAATTATGGTTTGACAGCTGCAGGGAGCAAGGTTGGAGAAGTCTGTCTTAGCCAGAGGTGCCACAATAAATCTATTAGTCGTTAAGAAGCCATCAAAGGACTCTTCATAGCTTTTTTTGCAGGAGGAGAATAAAAGGAACTCAGATAGGTTAATAATGTGGACAGAGAGGGAGCACTCCAAAATAAAAGAAGTAACTCAGAGAAGAACTTCAAATTTCTCATCTTACAAAACCACAGTCCAGTTTCCCAGTCTGCTTCCTGGCAAACCGTATGTGATTTAAGAGATCCACCAAGAAGAATTCCCATGGCAAAGGATTGGTTCATGATACCACTTGGGAAATAGATAGGCACCACTGTATTTCCTTGGTGAAGCAACAAGATTTTCTCCAGGGATAGTTTTCATTAGGCAAAGTCAGAGAAAGAGTCAAGGCAGGGGTGGGCACACTATCCCTGGATGTATTCAAGCAAAGGGTAAACAAGATGTTTCTCTGGGATGATTTTAATTGAATTCCTGCACTGTGCAGGGGGTTGAGCTTCATAATCCAAATGTCTCCTTCCAAATCTATGATTCTACCTTTCCACAGTTCCATGATTTCCTGAAATGTAATGAAACCTTCTTACGAAGTGATTGGAGATTCATTGACACCCTTCTTATTATACTGGATTTCTTATGAGAGGGTGGTAAGTTCAAGCTTCTAAATGCTTTGTATGTTCAGCCACTCATTAAAATATATTAATAATACAAAGGAATACTTTGTGGTGACCCCAACTTTACAGCATGATTCAGCATACAAAGATGATATTATGAGAGATCTTCTGTGTGCCATGCTTCTCCTAGTAAGTTTTATGTTAGGCTAAACCTACCCCAAAGTGTTTTCTCTAGTTACTATGTGCAGGTGTGACTAACATCACATTTTCTAAGGAGAAATTTAGTGTAGGGGAATATTATAGGCTTATTTACTTATTTTAATTATCTTGCTTAATTTCATGCTTCCATCACTTTCTAGAATAAGTAATATATGCCAAACTGTTGAACTATTCAAATAGGTTGGATAAGGAGGAACAAAATGGAGAGGGAAGAGAAAAATATTCATATTAAACCCTTGAAGTCCATGCAGCTCTGTTGTAATTCTGCAGAGTCCATGTGTCATTGTATAACTTGAAGCCTATTTTTGTCAATTTCAGTAATTTTTATTATTACACCCAAAGTTTTCCAAAAATGTGAGAGAGGTTTACCACAATAATTAAGCTGTCTACCATCTGCAAAAGATTTAGCACAGAGGTTTCTTAATTCTTCCCTATCATCCCACCCAAATATATTTTACTGAAGCTCTTCAATAATTTCCCTTGTCACTGAAATTCAAATGAAATCCAGGATTGCAAAATCATTTGGGAAAAACTGTTTTTCCAGGATCTTTTTCTTTGCTGATGTTATTAAATTATGTGATATCATATATGACATTATTTATATCACACCAAATATCTACCATTGCAAAAAAGTACATTTTCATCTGTAAGTTACTGATTTTGTGAAGGCTGATGATATACAGTAGTAATGAGAGTGACATGGATATATCTCTACATTTTTCTGATGTTAACAGCATTTGTCTGGGATATCAACATTCACATCCACATTCCATGCTCATCTTTATTCTTAAATTATTGTTTAAGAATTATTATTTCAATTTATATCCTGCTTTTTACATATAAAGCATTAAAGGTGCATATAACCTTCAGTTGCTTGGAAGACCTTGCCCCTTCTTAAGAACAAAGCATGACTAGGAAATGCATCCTAGGGGAAAAGCTTAACACTCCCTTGCCTCATCCTAAAATATCAGATATTTTCAAAAACATTTGCTCTAGTCTGAATTTAATGGATCTACTCTCCTATGTTCTCCCCAAGATGACATAAGGATAGTCAAACAACAGAAGTAGAGTATATTAAGCATGTCTAGGGAAACATTTTCTAGGCCAAGTTTAGAAGACAATGTAGCTAAGCTAAAACTGTCGTGAACTTAGAGCATTCTTTTCTGCAACTGCCCATGTGGGTTGCAAGCATGCTGATTGTTTCCAATTGCCTATTTCAACTGTTATTTTTCACTCATCTTGATGGAAACTGCTCTAAAGGCACTAGAGGTATAATTTTAACTGTCTTTGGTAAACAGAAATTGTATGTGACAAATAATCAGGTTGCCTAATTTCCATTTCATCATTGAGGACCAAGGTTCTTAAGACAGGAAGGTAATGCCACAATTACAAGCCTTTTGTTGTTGTGATATATGCCATTGTCTCAATATGTCGGATTTCAATACCCATCTTCTTCAGAGGGCTGACCATTGGTATGAAACATGAAATGATACTCATCTATAAGCAATAATTAGCTGACTTTCTCTGTGTGTATGGTGGACAGTAAGAATACTACTTTATCTGCAAAAATGAAGCATGATGCCCTAAATTCCTAAGTTACCAGGCAGTTACCAATCTGTCAATGCTGCTTGGTGTATTGTTGTGTTTCCATTTCTATTGATCTCTGCTGCCAAGGCTAGCAACTAAGAAGCCAGACAAGAGAGAGGAGAAAGGTAAGAGGATACTGCTTGCACAGGATGTCCCATAACTTGGAATACATTGCTATTGTATGCAGAGTTGCAAATCTACTCATGCAAGGCTGAGCTGCAGTAACCCATTTACTATTAGCAATGTACTTTAGAGTATGAAAACTGTTTCTAGCAATAAGATAATACTTGGAAAATTCTTGAGGTATTTATCATCATATGCCTCAAATTCCATCCACCTACCTATCCCAAATTCACTTATTCACTGTTTGGAAAACCCTGGATTTTTACCTTTCTTTAAATATTTAAATATTCAAATGTTAGATTTCTGCTTCAAGATTCAGACAGATTAAGTTACAGAAAGATATTCATACTCAGTGAAGATATTAAAATTCTACTACATGATACCAAATAGATCTGACAATAATATGCCCACTCAGATCCTTAGCTGACAAATGCTGTTCCAGGAGTAGGTGAGCAATAGAGGTGCTTCTTGGCATCTTCCCAGCTTGTATTTTTATGTTTTGACGGTAAAGTCATTCCTGCTATTACTGAGGGCATATTAGCATTCAGTGCACTGCTCAAATTATTTCAACTGTTAATGGTATGCTTGGTAGGTCCCTGGTGATGTTTAAATGAAGGATATGAAGTAACAAATGTCACTACACTTCCAAGGGAGAGAAGGGGAGGGGGGAAGAGCAAAAAAGAGCTGAATTTAGATCTGTTGACTAGTGTTTGAGAGCCTCTTCCAATGTTTGTTTGATAATGAAGATAGTGGTTTGTATATACGAACGTTGTCTGATGTAATATGTTTCCTGCTTTTAGTAAATAAGTACAGTATGTCAGATATTCTAGCCCAAATTTTCCTGACATGTTAACTTTCCACTCAAAAAGAGTTTGCAACATTCAGTAGAGAACATTCAGACAGCCTCAAGGAAACTGGCTGGGAGTTCTGGGAGCTGTAGTCCAACACATCTGGAGAGCATCAGGTTGGAGAGAACTGCTGTATATTTAGGCCACACCAAATAAGACTATGCATCCATAATTGGTCAGATTAGGATGCAGCAATCCAAGCACATGTTTGGAAATCCAGACCTTGTACAGAGACTCTCATGCTGATTAATCTGGGTGTATGAATGGTGTGGTTTATTGGAATAAACTGTATGCTTTATACTTCGTAGACATCACATCAGCATTTTCCTCAGCACACAGCAGAGTGAAGCTCCATTGATCCTTTTCCCTGTCATGCAGAGCAGGATTTGGCTTGAACTGAAGTACACACAGCCAGGACAATTGGCAAAGGCACCCCAACACCTCTTGCCAACTTATTTATTGCCAGTGTTAAGACTGCCAGGCTCCTGTCAACCAATGCTATTTCTTTGGGGTACTCTGCTGGATTTACAGCTACAGACCAAGCCAATGTACCATGATGTAATGTCTCTAGTTTCTAAGATATACAGTACAGTAGCTGATAGTATTAAACCCATATCATAATTTAAAAAGGAATACAGTTATTTCAGATGAGCTTTAATGTTTCTCACCATTTAGCCCAATTATTTATGGTGAACTAACGTATACTGCCATTCTGTTGCCTCACATCTTATTATACTTTTTCCATGTGTATCTTTCACACTGCATTCATTGCTAGACACTAAAAAACATATTTTATTTTGGAAATAAATTGTTAGCTGGAAGACCTGCTGGTGTAACAAGGCACTTCAGCTATGCATACTCATGAAAATAGACAAATAATTTCTCATGACCCCATTTCTATTGGTGGCTGTTTCCTCCAGGGGGTTTCAGTGGCCCCTGGCAAGTACAGCATTGCCCTTTTCCACTTCTGGGCTAGGATAAACCTAAATGTGAGGATGTCCTGTCATTATTAGCATAGATGCTTCTCCCAAAGACATCTACACAGTGTACAAAGTAAGAATATTCAGTAAAAACAATAAAGCAATCAACAATAAGTCACCAGTCCTGAATGATACAATAAAAATGCAAGTATTAAAACAAAGTTCCTTTTTCAAAAGCACTCTAAAAGGCAGTCTGGTTGTGCAATTTGTAGTCGCTACCTGAGAAATGTCTATGCGAACAGGCATGTTTTCTAAAAGGCAGCCCTGGTGGATAGGTCCATGAGTGGGGGGTCAACATTGAGAAGGTCTGATTCTGGCTACCCTTCGATGAACCAAATCCACCAAGGGGACCTTGAACAGCTGATAATTTTTCTTGAGGCAACTTTATTCACCAAGAAACTGAATCTTGGTTTCTTTCCATTTCTGGAGCAGTTACTATTTTGGGGAGGGACATATATCTCCCCCAAGCCCTAGTATTGATATGTTGGCTACTTCTCTGTTTGTTGTTGCCATTGTTTTTTTCAATCCACTTCTAATATACCAGCATATTTTTTCCTTGGCTTCAGCTTTATTCTCTTTTGTAAACTGACTCAACCTATCCAGGATCATGTAATGAATCTCATGGTGTCAGGATATGATATAACCACATCTGGCTTCAGCCTGATGTCTTTGGTGACAAAGAAAAACTGCTACTGAGACAGAATGATGGATCCTAGATTGATCATAGCCAAACAGGAATAGTCAATCAAACCAATTTAAGATCTAAATAGTTAAACTAGCTTCCCTTTGTGATGATCCTCCACCTCAAGAAACTGCCAGAAAGAAAGGAAATTGGTAATACTTGTGGGAAAATCTTCTACAGTAGTAAGATCTGCCATCAGATTTAGGTATTGAACACTTTTTTAATTTGTGAGATCACATATGATTTTAAACAGAGGTGGAAACCTTCGTGTGGCTGATGATTACACTAGACCTTCTGTTGAACAACAACTGAGGTGCTTTATTGAGGTGCTGAGATGGAATAGATTGCTAACATCAATTACTATAATAATAATTCATAATTTACCCAGAGTTCACTTTATTGTATATTGTTTTGCATTCTATTTTACTTTATTTTGTATAGCAATGAAAAGCAAAGTCTTGTTTCATATGCAGTCTATTCTAACAGCTCTCTCTTTTCCACAGTAATTTACTTTCCACACTGCTGCTGTGAGAGTACAGAGAACCACTTAGAAACACTGGGGTAAGTTTCAATGTGCCCAAGCTGTTTTAAGCCAGAGATAAGTTTTCAGAGGGGTGGATGTTTGTTCTGAATGTAAAACTATAGACAGTATCAAGCCACAAACCAACCAACCTGAATCTTTAAGTTCCTAGGCAACCAGGGAACAGAATACAGCAATTTTTGAATGTATGACTCATTTTCTGCTGAAACATAACTACCTTTATAATCATATTATTTTTATTGGCCCTAATATGTTACAAAATATGTTATATGTTACAAAACGTCTTGGATGTAATTAGTGGTGATTTTATGAACTACAGTATGTGAAATATAGTTTAGTAAGTTCACAGACCCATATTGGTTGATGAGTGGGTAAAGCTTTTCTCACTGCTAAGACCATTTTCAGATAATACTTTATTTAACATTTTTAAAGAAATTATTTGAAGTTGAGCACTCTTTTGCCATCTGACCAAAGCAGAGGTATATCCATGTAAGCTTTATTCAGTAAAGACAATGCTGCATTCTTCTTCAGCGTCGACCAATTGCAGGGCCATAAAAATAGTCAGATACATGGACTTTTAAAGGTTTTATGCAGGAAAAACAAAGTTGTTGAAACGAAAGGTATACTCTAAGAACTAAGAGACACAAAAAATCCTGCCGGACCAATATATTTTAAAGTAGACATGGAGCCAGTTAACTCTAGAGCCTTCCAATCTGTTCAGTAATTACCAGCTTACTGCAGCCATTCATACATCTAAGGAAGTCAATTAATATTAAGACTTGGCTCAGTGCCACAGTTGGAGTTTACAGTGAACTGTAACTTAGAACACATGGAATATAATAATTTATTAACGAGTTATCAGTTAGCTCAATCTCCCAATGAAAGCAAGTGAGCCAAACAAATCAGGAAGATGCCAGTTACCTGTTTTGGTTTGGAGGAAGATTTTGATCCTAATAACTTTCAATTTATTGATGTTCATCCCTAGGAATTATCTTCTCTGCCATGCCCAGCAAGCTGCAATTTATATTTGACTCAATTCACTTTAGAGTGTGCCTTACTTCTCATGACATACTTGCAATATTTGGCTCACAACTTTTATGCCACAAAACCCATGACCTGATCAATGGCTTCTGTTCAGATGGAAAACATGCAAAGGGATCTTCAGCACATCACTCTGAATACAGTTTAAGATTAATATTTTTTTCAGCTTCCTCTGCATAATGTAGTCTGGAAATATAACATATGGAGTTAGCACAATGGCTGATTGGATTTTGATTGCTCTGAAACACAGCCAAGTTTAAAGTGGAGAGTGCAGCCTGAAAGGAAATGCAGTAGACACTAGACAATTTATTTGTTTCTGAGAAGGGACCTGGCTGACAGGCTGCTTCGAAGGTGGCTAACAAAACCAGCATGCTTCCATCTGGAAGCCATATGGGGAAGTCAGTCACTATCTTGAAAAATGGTACAGTAGATGCAAGTAACAGATATTGCAGTTTTCTAAAACTGGGGCAGGTCAAGAGCATAATGACTGATCAACAGCCCTGATGAAGAACTGAAATAGTTAACCTGAAGACAGGAACGTAATAAAATAGCAGCAAAGCAATGCACTGAAACTGGCAAAAGCAGGTAACCGTTGAGTATTAGCAAAGATGGTCTTGGGGGTTGGCAAACCACCTGTTCACTTCACACATATTCCAGTTAATACATCTTCCTTTGATTGCCGGGGGGGGGGGGGGCAGGGAGGGAGGGATGAAGGAAGGGAGGAGCTGCCTTACACTGAGACAGAAAATTGATCCATCTCAACCAATGTTGTAATTGAATGCTCTAGGATTGAACCTGGCAATCCATAAAGAGAAGGAAAAATATTATATTTCAATTTAGCTATCATGTCTGAAAGCATCTTTATTCAAAGCTACTGAAAGAGAGCAAACAGCACACTGTTTCCATATGAGGGCCCTGAAAAACATAAAGTGACATGCTCAAAGTTAACTATTTCCCTTGTTTCCCAACCCCTGTTCATGGGCAATTGCATGACCCACACTCACTATTAGCAGCAAATAGTCAGCATGCAATCCAGGTTAGGGAGGATCTCTGGAAAAGGAAGGAAAATATTCCTGATTTCCCTTGTTTTATTCTAAGCATTACACGATGGCCCAGAATGCTGTCCCAAGAAGTGTTCCAAAAATGTTCCAAAAATGTACCTGTGTCTTTTGCCCGTACCTGCCATCACTGTTAAAAAGTTCTCTGGTGACCTTAATTGGAGAAACAATTTTACTCTACTAACATTGACATCAAGAGAAGCCAGTCTGGAAAGATGGTGGGAAATGTGAAGTCTTCATTGTCTGGTGAAGCAATAGTTGTGAAGGGACTGACATAATTCTTTGAGAATATTGTCCCAAAATGTATGTGCCACCCACCCAGGCTCTATAAATTGCACAGGGAGGGACAAAAGCAAGAAGTGCGTGGGAAGTTTTTAGTAAAGTTTGATGCTTTCTAAGTGTGTCCTGGGGAAGTCTAAGAGTTGAAGTCCATGCAGCTGAAGGATTCTCAGATCGGGGAAGACTGATCCAAAGTATACCAGAAAGATCAAGGCACAGAAGACACTGTTTTCTGTTTCAACAGACACAATGAATGATATGATTTTCCAAAAAGTATATGAAAAAGAACACTGTGCAAACTGACAGAAGCACACCTAGCAGTTTGTACTGTTGGCACAATCAAGAGCCAGGCTGATTATTTCTGGTTTTAATTACCTTGTTAGCTAATGCTAGAAAAGTAGGATAAAAATATTAATCAAAATTATATTCTGTATTTTTGTGTTTAAAAACAGTGTGCAAATAAACAAATATCTTAATAAAATTTCAAAACATGTGTGCCTCTTTGACCAAGTTTTATACTTGATGGAGTGACAAAGACCTCACAAGATTAAATAAGTTCAGTGGAACATCTTTATAAATTAGCTCCCAGATACAATTCAAAATGAAACAAAAATGCAGACAAATTTAAAAAATTTTGTCCATATGGTTTACACAATTTATAAATTATTTGCAGGTGCATACTCAAATTTACTATCTGTTGCTGCTGCCTGAAAGAAATTACTAAACAGGAACAAAAATACAAAATGGATTGTTGAGTGGATTTCCTAGCAGTCAGTTGTGAAAAAAAACAAAAAAACAAAAAAAAACACATATCTTAAGCAACATTGCCCTCTTGTGTTTGTTATCCAAAAGTTGTCACAGTCCCTCCCAATATTTGCAGTAGAAAATCTTGTGTACTTTAGCACATCATGCCATTCTTTGCTTTTTGGGTGGAGAAATGTTGTTTGTTTCCAAAAAAAAAAAAGAAAAGTGAAATATAGTAGGGTCTCCTTTAAGATGAGTTTCTGATCATTCTAATTTCCCTTATTTTGGACTTTTCTGCTGTAGCATATCTGTTCTAAAATGGAGAGAGCAGAACTACCCACAGAATTTCAAACACAGCTTCAGCATAGGTTTGTATCAACAAGAATGGACAACCAGGATGAGCAATTTTGAGCAAGTCATCTCTAGGCAGGACAGGGATTTCTTATTTCTTTTCTCGTTCGTGGGGAGGTAGGAGAGATTTTTCTTTTCTTTTCTTTTAATTATTGTAAAGCCTATTTTGCCAAGAATGTATTGAGTAACATTGCAAATAGTTTCCCCTCATTCTTATTGTTGATGGCATTTCTTCAGCGCAGAGACTTCCACTCCAAACAGTGTGAGCTTGTGTATAACATCGCCCTCTTGGTTGGCTAAGGCCTCCTAGAAATCAATGTGTGGCAGGGTCCAGGCAGTGGTGAATTCATCCTGGGGAAGGGGACAGTCCTACCAATGCTTAACGAGGCAGTAGTCTGCCCTCTCCTGAAGAAACCACCAGTGAACCCAACTGTGTTGGACAATTTTTGCCCTGTCTGCAGCTTCAGAGAATCCTGAAGGGAAGAGGTTTCATCTTGGGTATAGGATCAAAATGGCATTGATTACACCTGTGGATGACCTCGGTAGGGTAAGATAGAAATGATGTGTCCATCTTCATTCTCCTTTATCTCTTAGTGGCTTTCAATATCATCAATCATAGTATTCTTCTGAGCCAGCTCAGGAGGTTGGGAGTGGGGGAAATGGTGTTGTGATGGTTCTCCTCCTTTCTCCAGAGCCAGTATCAGTCAGAATTGATAGGACAGCAGAGATCTGAGCCCAGACCCCTTCTTTATGCAGTCCCTCAGGGTTCTGTTTTCTCCCCACTCCTGTTTAACATCTATTAAATCCAGCACAGTGGACATGCTCCAGGTTTCATCTATTAAGTAGTGCTATTCAGTGAGACACAGAAAATGGGATTTCTCTGTTGCAGCACCTGCTGTTTGGAACATCATACCCCCCAAGATCCGTTTGGCTCCAAACTTGTTGGCATTTTGTAAATCCTTGAAGATCTAAATGTTACCTGAGGACATGGGACCTGTAGGCTGGGTGAGCCCATCATTGTATTCTTCTTTGGCATGACTGTGGTTATGTGATTGAGTTGATTGCCCTCAGGTGCCATTGTATTGTTATTTTATCATTGTTGTTTATTGTTATTATTATGTTTTGTTGGGTTTTACTCCTATGTTAGCTGCCCAGAATCATGATTCCAAGATCAGTGGCTATATAAATTGATATAATAAATAAATAAATAAACAATGACTCTCAAGATCATGGTGTATGGTTCTTGATGAAATGCTGATTTCCAAACAAATATACAATTTCTATTCCATGTCAGACATTTTGGATAACTGGTTTTGCAAGTAACTGTGGAAACAACTTAAATAAAGGGTTAACATTTTTTTTTTAATGTTTGAATATCTCATCTGGACCACAGAAGGCAAACTGAGAAAAAAATGTTTTTCTGAGCTACAGGGAGAGTAAATTCAGATATACTGTATCATATGATATCACTTTAGCTAAAAGTGGATGTATGAATATTCATTCCTTATCAATTTATCCTATAATGCTATCCTATAATAAAGAAATCTGAATACAAGCCATTAAAAAGAAAAGCTGAGATATAAGCTAATGAGCAAATGAATAATCTTATATAAATGTAAATGTCTATTTAAAGTGATTCTGTTTTACAGTATTATTACAATATATATAGCCATCCATACATCACACAGATAGAGACACAATTTCATTTCATGTATGCTATAGATGCAGCTTCTCTACTTCCAGTTATTTTAAGGCCATAAAGATATCATAGAGGAGGAAGTATTAGTACAGTGTGTTACAACTTCTTCTTTTTTTTTTTTTTTGTAACACAAATAAGAAATTAAAACCATCATCCTCACACTGCAACTATCTGACGGCCACATGTGATGAAAGAATGAGACTTATTTTTTTTCCTGCGGTTTAAATATGAAAGGTGGTTTTTTAAAATGGGCCTGGAAAATCATTCCATTTCATACCAGTCTTCCAAGAGGAAGTGATTTTGCAAAGCTGCCTCCATTAATGCTTAACTGTATTTAAAACATTCAAGATCAAGGAATACCTTACTATATTCTTAATATTATCTTAGTATCGTCATTCATTTTTACAAGACAATTTGCTTGTTTTTTACTGTTGTGTAGTGTGAGGGAATTGTCCAGACGGTTTTCACACAAATAATGATTTTTATTGTGTCACTTAGGATTAAAAGTTCACTTGTAAGTCAACTTAAATCCCATCAATGGGAAGGGGAAATGGCTGCTTCTAGGAAGACTGGAAGTAAGCACAATCAACACAAACAGTAAATGGCCATCATAAAATCTGGCTGTTTTAGATAGGTAATTATATCTTGTAAACAGGGATTCTAAGCAAGAAAGATGGTTTGGGGTTAAATACACTTAGTATGATCAACCTATAAAATTCTACTCCAAGTTAAGGTATTTTGGGACTCATCCAAGGGCTCCGTTGCATGCACCTGGCCCTAACAGCTCTCTTCGCAAAGTATCGGGGTCCTCCCCTATAGATCAATGGGTAAGATGTTGCCAATCCAGCTTTGCTTCTCGTTGAAGTGTGACTGCAATCTTGGAATCTCTCAAACTGGGTGGGAATCTTTTGCTGCGCTGTGCATTCTAAACACCCTCCTCTTCTTTAAGTGTGCAGGATGAAGCAAGAGATGTTTATGGTACATTTTATACAATTAACTCCTTTCATCCATTGAGTGCTCTGTTGTCTACAGCATTTTCTTTGCCTGACTTAATACAATGTGGCAATTAAACACATTGTGAATCTGAATGTCAACAAAACCCATTGCTATAGGTGTTTTTATATTCTTAAAAAGATATGGAATGGAAGGTAGAACCAGCTCATATAAGTTAAAGAGCCTTTGAATTTCTTGCAACATCAGCACAAAAAAAATCTAAGTCCAACACTTTTTAAATCTTCTTTAAGGTGTCCAATAAATATGAAATAATATTTGCTGAATTCATTTTTTAAATTGTAAGAAATACATTTTGCATTTCTTAACACCTGGACCCATTGTTTCTCCAAAATTGGTTATTCCAGTTTTTCATTCCACAGTTCAGATATATAACTAATATTAATTTTCATTTTGCTTTTCCATCCCTTATAAATTTGGATTTTTGTTAGACAGCTAGACAGCACAGAAGTAGACCCTCTGGAAAGAAGGGGATCTGCAGACTTGCCAGGAACAGTTCTCAGCAGCAATGCAGAGGCACTGAAGAGAGAAGAGATAGTCCAGAGCCTAAATCTAAGAGGACGTAAAGCACTACAACCATCCCTCCTACAAGACCTTCAGGTTTATCACAGGTAAGGACTATTGTGTCAGGAGTATCTCCCACAAGAATACAAGGAGGGGTGCAAAGCTACATACAGTAAGTCCAGCAAGTCTTATAGGTACATCTTACACTTGACACATGACCACTCCAATGGACACAAGAGTGTGGATTCAACCAAAGAAAGGGTAAAGCAAAATTTTTACTGCACTGGGACTGAGTACGCAAAATCCAGTGGTAATTGCCAGACAGTAGGGAACAGCAAGGGCAAAGTGAAGGAACCGTTACAGCCCTTGCTTGTCCTTGAAACACCATTTGAGAGAATATACCTCCTGGGGCCTATCTAACCCAACCCAAGATACTGAGTCAGGTGAGTGGGTGGGTGGGGATATATATTAATATGTATTCATCCTTGTGGACTATGCCATGATGTGACCTGAGGCAGTACCTCTAACCTGAACTGATACTAGGAGTAAGTCAGGCCTTAATTGTTTTGCCAGGATAAAGTGGCTGCTGAAGATCCTGACAAATGCAGTGCCTATTTTCTTGTCAGGGTGATGGAAAAGGGGCTGCTCATGGTATAGAACAAGTCAGATAAGCCCCCTACCACCACCAAACAAATGGCACAGTGAAGAAATTCAGTGGAACATGGGTGCCGTGATTAGAACGCTTTTTAAAGAACATGTCGATAATTAGGACTTGATATTGCTACAGGTCTTATCTGCATACAAGGTTGTGCTACTCCCTCTTATGGGGAAAATTCCTTTTCAAACCTGTACACAGAAGGAATGTCAGAGGGCCACTGAGCTGATTAGTGGGAGGGAGAGGAAAGTCTTTTGGAGCAAGTATCTTGAACTTTGTAAAGCACATACAGAATATCCTGAAACTTGGTCCCTTGCCCTGCAAAATCTGAGACCCAAGCAGAAAAGATACCAAACTTGTATGACTTGCGTGCCAGCGGACACACCTTCAAGCTGAGAAATCAGATCCTCAGATAGGGGAACACCAAGATTTAAGCAGCCCAGAAAGGTTCTTACCACATTAGAAAGATGGTGGACCAGTTGAAGTGACAAAATTTCCAGGAAGCGAGTTCAAACTTATGCCATGTGAACACCCTCAAGCCCTACTGCTTCAGGGAATTAGTGGTGAATCACTGGGGATCTGCTAGAGAGCATGTGAGTTGCTAATATTTATTTGGGAATTTGTTATCACTGCAGAGTAGAAAATGTTCTGTAGGCTCCTACCATGACACTTAGGAGTGTGCTGTGCTGTTATGCCAGATTATGAACAATTCATGGTATAAGCAGGAATTTCTAATCAGGCCACTCATGCTATAGACATAGGTAAGAATAAGTTAGCATATCAAGTGTTATTTGTCAAATCAAAGAAGATACAGATGTTGGGGATAAACCAACCTTCTAAGAGTACTTGGGCCTCTCCACTTGTTCTGGTCCCTAATTCCACCTTTTTAGTGAACAAATATTTGCCTTACATAAAGATGCCCTAATTAAATAGTACAATTAGTCTTAATAAATACCCATTGATAGAGATGACAGCTATAGTAGGTCACAGGGGATTGAAACAAAAGTGGCTTTCAGATAAATAAAAGTAGTAGAGAATTCTACAGGGGTGTGGGGATATGGGAAGATTGAGGCCAGAGTCGGGGAGTGAAAAATACTCTTTCGTCTCCTGAGCCGCCAGGGAGAGATAAGAGGATGAGGCTGGCACCTCCCTGAGGAATGCAAGCGGTATTTACTGATTGACCCTGGGAACTATTTCCAGTCTGGGAAGATTTCTGTATAGAGGTTGCAGCTAATAAACCTTGCTGGATTGAATCTTCATGGTCCCCTGGAGTTCCTTGGGCTAAACCTGACATCAATCTTCCCAGACTCTTACTACCTTCCAGAAGAAGGAGTTACATCATGGCTACAGATCCGCAGGGAGCTAATTTGACACCAGAATTATTGGCAGCCGCTCTGCTACAGCATCAGCAGCAAGTGGATGCACAGATTAATAACCTGCAGGCAGCTATGGGACAGCTAATACAGCAACTCGGACTGGTAGTCCAGCCACCACCTCCCCCACCACCAGTGTTACTACGTTCACCTGGTAGCATGCCTGAGAAGTACGGAGGTGAGGTGGAACAGATGAGAACCTTCCTGGCACAATGTGACTTGTTCATGGACGGTAGACTGGGAGAATTTCCTACAGATCGAACAAGAGTGGCTTTTGTGATGACTCTGCGGCCAAGTGGGCTACCCCCCTCATAGACAGGAGATCCAATGCTCGACAACTACCAGAATTTTGTCACAGCTTTCAGGGGGCACTTTGGAGACCCGGTGAGACAGTTAACTGCCTGTCGGGACATTCGTAAACTCAGACAAGGCAACAGATCGGTAAGATTGTTCATTGCAGATTTCAAGTTACTAGCGGGAGATGTTGAGTGGAATGAAGTGGCTCTTATAGACCAGTTTAGAGAAGGGTTGGACCCTGAAATCTGATCGGAAATGGTAAAACAAGGCATTCCAAATACTCTGGATGACCTATATCAGCTTTGTATAATAGTTGAAGCCAGGATCATGGAGTTGAAACAGTATGATCCGTTAACTCCCTTCATTGCACCTCAGCCTCCCGGGGCCACAATTCCTTCCCCCCATACATTAACACCAGAATTTGCAGCCGGGGAGCTGATGCAGTTGGGAGCTGCTCGGAGAACCGTATCAGGAGAGGAAAGGCAGAGGAGAAGGGATCTTAACTTGTGTTTCTATTGTGCAGCCCCAGGGCATATGGTGAGAGTTTGCCCGGCGAGAGGTATACTAGCGGAAGCCAAGCGCACACAGCAGGCATCTCTCAAGAAAGCAATTTCCGTCCCAGCACAGCAGCAGGGAAACTGGCAAAGCCCCCCTCCTCAGAGCTCACCGGGGGGGGGGGGGCTATCAAACAATTAAGGAGAGCTCACAATGGAGACGGCAATCAGGCCTTCATGGTAGTGCCTCTCACAGTGACATTGCCTTCTGACTCCAAAATTAAGTTGGAGGCTCTCATAGATTCAGGCACTACCACGGGTTTCACAGATGTTCAGACTGTACAGAAATGGCAGTTACCTACAGTGGATTTGAACAAACCCATGAAAGTAGAGACTATAGATTCTCAACCATTGAGGGCAGGTCCGGTGCGGCAATCCACAGTCCCTCTACAGCTGACCATTAACGATCACATGGAGTTGTTACCCCTGTATGTGTTACAAACGCTGCTCCCAGGTTCGGCTTATGGTCACTCACTCACACACTCACAGCCTGTTGAGGCACGCGGATCTTGTCAGCCCCCCTTGCTTTCTACCTGGGTTTTCCAGATAGGTGCGGCTGGAGCAGACAAAACACACAGCCCTGGTCAACAGCCGGGAAATAATTGGGGATACACACAAATCACACACTCACAGCCTGTTGAGGCACGCGGATCTTGTCAGCCCCCCTTGCTTTCTACCTGGGTTTTCCAGATAGGTGCGGCTGGAGCAGACAGACACACAGCCCTGGTCAACAGCTGGGAAAGAATTAGGGATACACACAAATCACTTCCAACTGAACACTGAGGCACAAGACGTTCTTTGTAATACACGGAGACCCAGTGAATTTAAAGTAACAGCAAAACTTTACTGGTTGCAAGGTACATTTGCTCTTTCTCATACACACACGCACGCGCTCATCCACACTTACCCATCCTTCCCAACTAGGCTGCCAGGCACTAGCTAGAGGGACGGAAGCCGCCAAGTCTTGATCCAAAGGTGACTCAGGTGACTCAGCTCAGATGACTCAGACGACTCAGAGTGGGCGGGCTTTGGGACCCCTTTTATCCCCAAAAGTCCTTGCTGGGTTGATTTACAAGTTGATGGGATTGGGGTGAGGGCTTCCATGTGCTCAGGCCCAACTTCCTCTTTCTGGTTCAGGTCCTTTGTTTTTCCCTTAACGACTTGCTTCCTTCTTATCTACCTCCCTGAAGGGATCCCATAGATAAGTTTCCTGGCTTTTGTCCTCTCTGCTTACGTGCCTGCTTCATCTTTAGGTTATGGCAGCTTCAGCCTAGTCTCACATATGTGACAGCATCTTTACATGTGCCAGTGGTTTTGGGGACTTCGTGGCTTAGGTTGCACAACCCTGACATTGACTGGTCAGCGGGGACCCTCTCATTTTCAGCTCCAGATTGTCAACACCACAAAGTACAGGGAGCTATCCTCACCAATCCTCTAGCAGGCAGCCAGGATGTGGGAAGGGGTTTGCCTGCCAAGTATGCAGACTTTGCAGATATTTTTGGGGAGGAGGCGGCTACGGCCTTACCCCCCCATAGAGACTGTGATTGCACGATTGATTTGAAGCCAGGTGCTAAAATCCCAGCCCGACGGCAATATCCCATGTCTGCAAAAGAGTTAGCTATTCTCAAGGATTACATAGAAGTAAATTTGAAGAAAGGATTCATCAGGCCATCAAAATCTCCAGCATCAGCTCCTACATTTTTTGTACCGAAAAAGCCAGACCCGCAGACGTTCGGAACCGCCACCAGCGGGACCATTCCAATGCACACGGTGCATGATTACAAGGAGTTGAACAAAGTAACCATTAGAGATCATTATCCACTCCCATTCATTTCAGATCTTTTAGACCAGCTACAAAAAGCTCGCGTTTTCACAAAGCTAGACCTGAGAAATGCCTACAACCTTATTCGTGTGAAAGAAGGGCACAAATTTCTTATGGCCTTTGATACGAGATGTGGCAAATATGAGTACACTGTGATGCTGTTCGGGCTTTCCAATTGTGGAGCGGTATTTTCTAGATTTATGAATCAAATTTTCTCTGACATAATTGATTCCTATGTGGTGATTTATTTGGATGACATCCTAATATACTCTGACGATGTCCAATCACATACAATGCATGTCAGGAATGTGTTACAGAGACTGAGAGAAAATAAGCTCTTTGCCAAGCCTGAGAAGTGTGCGTTTGATTTGCCACAATTGGACTATTTGGGCTTTAGAATCTCAACAGAGGGACTACAGATGGATCCTGCTAAGGTGCAAGCAGTGTTATCTTGGCACCCACCCCGTAATGTAAAGGATGTACAACATTTTCTGGGATTTGCTAATTTTTACAGAAAGTTTATTCCCAATTTTGCGGAGCGTGTGAAACCCCTCACGCAACTATTGAAGAAAGGAAAAAAGTTTACTTGGGCAGAGGGAGAGCAGGCAGCCTTCCAACAATTAAAACAGTTTTTCACCTCCCAACCCCTCCTTCTGCATCCCAACCCTTGTCGCCAGTTTGTGCTACTTACAGATGCCTCTGATGTGGCAATAGGAGCAGTTTTGTTGCAAGCAGATGAGGCAGGCAAGTGGGGGTGGCTGCCGTGTGCCTTTTTCTCTCGCACACTCTCTCCAGCAGAGAGAAATTACGACATTTTTAACAAGGAGTTACTTGCAGTTAAGGCAGCTTTCAAGGAATGGAGGCAATGGCTAGAGGGGGTGAAGTTTCCTGTGCAAGTGTGCACAGACCATAAAAACTTGGAAACAATGCAGAGTTCATGCTCACTCACTCCGCAGCAAGTGCGATGGAGTCAGTTCTTTTCACGTTTTGATTTTTACATCACGTACGTTCCGGGGGCACATAATTTGATGCCTGATGCACTTTCTCGGAAACCAGAGTATGTTGCTGAGCAAGCACAGCCACAGCGCGCTACGATCCTGCAGCCTTGCAACTTTAAAAAATTGAACAGCGCGAGAGAGAAGTTGGGAGCCAGTCGACAGGCAGAAGATTTACTGGTGAGAATTAGGGAGCAGCAGGCACAGGATGCTTTTGCGAGGACTCGGATGGATGACATCCAGGGCACCCAGCAGAGTGAGGATTCCCCTTTTTCAATGGAAGGAGGATACCTCTATCACAAGGGGAAGTTATATGTTCCTCTGTCCTTGCGAGAAGAGGTTTTACAACTTTGCCATGATAATGTAACAGCAGGACATGGAGGGGTGTTTAAGACCTTGCACAGGACTTTAAAAGACTATTGGTGGCCTAAGGTGGCGGCAAACATTAGAGATTATGTGGCATCTTGTCACGTGTGCAAATGAGCTAGGACTTTTCATGGAAAACCCGCTGGTCTGTTACAGCCTTTAGACACTCCCCCCAAGCCTTGGCATACAGTTTCGATGGACTTTATTACTGATTTGCCTGCAGTGAAGGGCTATTCTTCAGTGCTGGTGGTTGTGGACTTATTTACTAAGATGGCTCATTTCATACCATGCAAGGGTCTACCTTCTGCTCAAGCCACAGGACAACTATTTTTGGATCATGTCTTCCGACTTAGAGGAATGGTTAATACATTAATAACAGACAGAGGTAGTCAATTCTCTTCTAAGTTCTGGAAAGCTCTTTTTGGACTGTTGAAGGTACATAGCTACATGTCTTCAGCGCACCATCTGGCTACCAATGGGGAGGCAGAGAGGACCCATCAGATGTTGCAACAGTACAGTGGAACCTCAAGTTACGAATTTAATCCGTTCCGTGACTCTGATCTCAACTTGAATTGGTCGCAACGTGAAGCACGTTTTCCCATAGGGTTCAATGTAAATACGGTTAATCCGTTCCGCCCTCCGAATTTGGTTGCGCCGCGAGGCAAATTTCCCCATAAGGTTCAATGTAAATATGGCTAATCTGTCCTCCGAATTTGGTCGCTCCACGAGGCACATTTCCCCATAAGGTTCAATGTGTCACCCGGCTTGCACGGCTAGGAAATTCTCCAGGCGTGCTTTAGTCAGTTTCACCGCTCGAGCCCTAGTGCAGAAAGAGGAAGTGCTAATGAAATCTGAGCGCGCGGGGGGGGGGGAGAGGCTTTTGTCGCGCGCGCACACAGCTGGGAGCGGGAGCTTCCCCCCCCTTCCTCAAATCTTTCCTTTGTCCATAGCCCTTGGCGTGGTGCACGCAGCAAAAGCCCAGTGAAATCAATCAGCGTGCGGGCCCCCCCCCCACTGATTACTCTTAATTCTGCTCTTTCCTTTGACAAAAGCACAGTGAAAGCAATCAAATCAGCACGGGGGTGGGGGAAAGGCCTTTGTCGCACGCGCACAGCCGGGAGTGGGAGCTTCCCCCCCCACTGATTCCTCTTAATTCCACTCTTTCCTTTGTCCATAGCCCTTGGCGTAGTCATTGCTTTCCTTGGGCTTTCGTCCTCGCGCTCAGATTTCATTAGCACTTCCTCTTTCTGTGCTAGGGCTGATTTGATTGCTTTCACTGCGCTTTTGTCAAAGGAAAGAGCGGAATTAAGAGGAATCAGTGGGGGGGGGGAAGCTCCCACTCCCGGCTGTGCGCGCTACAAAAGCCTTTCCCCCCCGCGCGCTGATTGATTTCACTGCGCTTTTGCCGCGTGCACCACGCCAAGGGCTATGGACAAAGGAAAGATTTGAGGAAGGGGGGGGAAGCTCCCACTCCCAGCTGTGCGCGCGCGACAAAAGCCTTCCCCCCCCCCCCCGCGCGCTCAGATTGCATTAGCACTTCCTCTTTCTGCACTAGGGCTCGAGTGGTGAAATTGACTAAAGCACGCCTGGGGAATTTCCTAGCCGTGCAAGCCGGCTGACACATTGAACCTTATGGGGAAATTTGCCTTGTGGAGCAAGCTTCCTTGCTACCGCAATCTCGCCCACAGGAAGCCGCGACCACGTGGCAGCAGGGCAAATGGCCGCGGATCCGGTTCGTATTGCGAGGCGGAGGTCGCACGGTGAGGCAATTTTTTGCGGCCGGAGCTGGTCGTATCGCGAAATTTTCGTAAGGAGGGGCGTTCGTAACTCGAGGTTCCACTGTATTTAAGGTGCTATACTACCTACAGCCAGGATAATTGGGTTGAGTTAATTCCCTTAGCGGAATTCTCCTACAACAATTCAGTGCACTCTTCAATTGGAATGTCCCCATTTCAAGCACTCTATGGATGGGCCCCCCAGGTTTTGCCACAGACTGTCTCACAGGGAGGGGTTCCAGGGACAGCGCATTTTCTGAAAGAACAGCAAGCAGCTCAGCAACTGTTGCGGGAGCACTTAGCAAAGGCAAAAGAGGCATACAAGAGGAATGCCGATACCCGCAGACAGGCAGGTCCGCTGATTTCGGTGGGGGACAAAGTGTGGTTGTCTACTAAGTTTCTAGCTTCCAACAGGCCATCCAGAAAATTGAATGACCGGTTCATCGGACCATACGAAGTATTGCAGAAGGTGAATAACTTAGCCTTTCGATTGCAACTGCCTTCATCTATGAAGGTTCATCCGGTTTTTCACCGCTCCTTATTAGTGAAGGCGGCCCCACCAAGTCCCCTGAGAACGCACTCATCCCCACCCCCTCCAGTTGTGGTCGAAGGAGAAGAGGAATACAAGGTGGAGGCAATTTTGGACTCTCATAGGAGAGGAAAAGGAATTCAATATTTGATTCACTGGAAGGGTTACCCTGAAGCAGACCGTTCTTGGGAGAATGCAAAGAACGTTCATGCCCCAGAGCTGGTCGTTGCCTTCCATAGGCATTTCCCTAGCAAGCCAAAGCCTCGAGCGCTGTCCGGAACACCAGCAGTTAATCAGCAAGAAGAAGGAGGGGGCAACGCGCTGGAGCAAGGTTTGGTGGGGAATGTAAGGGGGGAGCAGACTCGAGCTGGCAGCCCACAGCCTTCTACTTCAGGGTTACAGATGGTAGGACGGAGGAGGGCTGATTCTATTAATGTTGTAGCTGTTTTTCAGGAACCAGCGGAAGACGGTATGGAGGAGGCAGGAAGTGCTGAGAGACCTTCATCACCTGACATGTCGTCCCTCCCGCCTTTGCCAAGTTCTGCTGAGAACTCCGAGGGGGAGGATGAAGATGGAGGGAAGGGTGATGTGGGGATATGGGAAGATAGAGGTCAGAGTCGGGGAGTGAAAAATACTCTTTCATCTCCTGAGCCGCGAGGGAGAGATAAGAGGATGAGGCTGGCACCTCCCTGAGGAATGCAAGCGGTATTTACTGATTGACCCTGGGAACTATTTCCAGTCTGGGAAGATTTCTGTATAGAGGTTGCAGCTAATAAACCTTGTTGGATTGAATCTGCATGGTCTCCTGGAGTTCCCTGGGCTAAACCTGACAAGGAGTGATATTTTTTGGCTAGATGTTAGAATGTGGTGCCCTGATCAGAAATTGGGAATTCTGGCCTGAAGTCACCTTGTTCTACCACTGTAATTTTCTCTTGATTCTTCCAATCCATTAGCTTTACACAGAGATGCCTGGCATATAACTTACTATTATATTTAATAAATTGATTGGGTGATAAATTTTTAAAAATAGGATAGTTATGGCTTCCACTCATTGGGCATCTACATAGAATGGATTTTATGTGTAAAAAGGGATGCCAATAGAGGGTGAAATCCATTTGTGTGGACCAGAGAGGACTAAGTAAGAAAACAATTCCCCACATCTCGCATGCTGGAGCAGCTGAAGGGAATCAAGAGCATTTCCACACTGGAAGTAACTAAAGGCTAATTGCATGTGTGCATGGTAGAACAAGATAAAGAGAAGTCAGTGTTAATCATGCACAATGGGTTGCTTGAATTTAATGTGTTCCCATTTGTCTTCAGAGTGCTTCTGGAATCTTTCAAAGCTTGGTAAATGGGCTACTCAGTTTACAGGGACATGGATCCATTATTAAGTTGAGAAATGCAAAATCGGTCTATCAGGTATTCTACGTGAGACATTGCCTGGGCCATGGGATCATTCCACTTTGGAAGCCTACAAAGAAAAGATGCAATTGTTCTTGGAGTTAGCCAGCTACTACAAGATGCTTGTGCCCAAATGCAGTACCCCTCAGATCAAACCTGGAAGAACAAGACCAATATAATTTATGCATTTTGTTTGCATGTTCTGTATATTAATATGTAATATTATCTTAATACGACTATATACCTTACAGGTACTCCCAGAAGACAGGGCAGTCTGAATTTGTGTGCTTTTTCAATGTAGTTTGCTTGCTAGCGCTTCTTGGACTGCAGTCCAGTCACAATACATATATCAGCCATATATCTATCCTGGCTCTGCTAGAAAAGAGTTAGCCCTTTGAAATACAAGAGGAGAACTTGGACAAACTCAGTTGAAGTAATGGATCTTCACCCGGTCTTTGGCTGGGGTGACTGAAGCCCCTTCTGAGTCATCTTTTGACTGTCTCTTGTTGCCCAGTTTTGCCATCTTTTGTTCCTTTTCTCTTTATTAATTTTCTTTTTTTTTAGTTTGTGAACCACCCAGAGTTGCTGGGAGTCAAGCAGTGTACAAACTAAGTAGGTAGGTAAATAAATGTGTGTTCTGAGGTTGGGAAAAGCACAAAACTACCATCATACCCCCCACCCTTTAATTTTGAAATGTTCAGGAAACTGTAGTAAATGTAGTAGAGAAACTTTTGCTTTGGAAATTCTATTACTGTAGAAATTGGTAAATAATTTAGCCAATAATTTGTGTTAGGATTTTGATTTTTGTTGTGCTACACATCTCCTTTCTTTTTCTGTGTAACTTATGAACTAGGGTGTCCAACTCCACAACCATTATTTTTATTTCAGGTTGAGTTCAAATGCACTTTTATTCCTTAGAATCCACTTATGATTTCTAATATTCTGAACTCATTTTCTCCAGTATGTATCTGGAGATTCTCAGAGAATTTTTTTTTACTTATAGCAGACCCACACCATCTTGTGGTCAGACCAGAGCAATGGATTTTCTTTTGGACTTTTAACTAAATGGTCACGATTTGGGCAACTCTGTAGTTTATATTCTCCCATAATTAAAGTTTGCACTTTTAATATCCAACATTAAAAGGGACTTTTACATTTTATCTTTCCTTTTTAAAAAAAAATAAAGTTTGATTTTTCTTAATCTCAACTGGCCTGTTTCCCAGGTAGGAAACGAAAGGCTAAATCCTCTGCACCCCATGCCTTTATGCTATATAGCAGAGGACTGCATTATATACATTATAATTGGGGGGGGGGGGTTGCTTTTTGACATTCTAATCAGCAGGGGTGTAGCACAGGTTGCGTGGATCCTCCCCCTCATACCAACTGGATTTATGGTGGATACCAGATGATTTCTCCCTCCTCCGCAAAGATAGATGGTTGCAGCACCAAGCTTCTACCCCAACATACTTGCACTTGTAACCATCTGCTATTTTTTTTCCTTCTCTTTCCCCAATTTTTTTCTTTCTCTAAATTACACTAAATCAAGAAGAGGGAGAAAACAGTGGTGGTGCAACTAAGAATAACTATTACAAGTGTTATTTGCTGCAAAATAGCTATCTGCAATCTTATGCCTTCCAGGTATACTAAGCTGCAACTCAAGAATTCCCAACCAAAGGTCACCTTTTAATCTAAGGCTTAAATAATTGCCTTCTTCCAACCATAAGTGTTTTGAGCATTATCTAGATAAACTATGGATAGTATTTAAAAAAAAAAAAACCTTTAAAAATCTGAACATGAAAAGCAAATATCATTTGCCTCCTTTAACTGCTAGATGGCAGTAATGTATCAGCTGCTGTGAAAAAGAAAGTAAAATATTCAACCAACACCTAGTATTCAACTAAAGTTATTGCACCATGGACTAGTCTTCTAATGTTCACAAAGAGACAACAGAAGAACTCCTGCTCCTCTGATTTTTCAAGGTAATTTGCAGCCATTACTACAATAATGATGTCATTTGAGAACATTCCATTTATTGTATGTCATTGGGCAAATTCAGTATCCATTCTAATACCTTAAATATTTTTGTGTGAAACTATTTAACGCTGTATTAGTTTGTTATAATATATATAGAACACAAGCAATTAAAATTCATGATTATTCCAAAATTGCAAATAAAAGTGCATTTTATGAGCAGTGCACTTCAGATCAATTATTGGACTTTGGGATTTCCCTTTATCATTTCATTATTTTTTACTTCAGAAACAAAATTACACTTTCAAAAGTTCCTAAATAAACAAATCTACTACATTCATCTTCACTTTAAATTCAGAAATGTGCAATTTTTCTCTAAAGCACATTTTAAACTTAACATACAAAAATAAAGAACTCTGATTACTAGAATTTGTTTTAATAGACAAACATATTATCAGGATAATTTTATTTTGAGAAATCAAAAAAGTGGAAGACAAAACCAACATTCAGGGTTTTGTTTCATAAAAAATATTACATACATAACCCTGAATAAATAGTTCTCAAAATAAAATTTCAAGAGGCCTGAAGAGAAAAATAAAACTAGTGTTCTATGAATGAACATGTCTAACAACAGAACATCCCCAGAAAGAGGTGGCTTAAAGACTGTACTCTTCTATAGAAAGCCAAGATGTAATGGTACTTTTGTAAAGGAAGTCACTTACATCTCATTATGTATACAGTTACATAGCATCATGTACTTCCCATTTTTTATATGCTACAACAAAATGAAATTATTTTATTTCAACAGTGTCAACTTAAACACCACCAACATGAAGGTGCTTTATTTTGTTAAATCAAGAGGTGGAGTGGTTTAAGTGCACCAACAGTCTGAATTATAAATAATTAAATTTGAAGAACTCTAGCAGGCATTGATCTTTACCAATAACACCTTAAATATTAGTACTCTAAAGCACAGAAGCTTTAATCATTTTAAAGAAAAAGCACAAAGCACAATTTTTTACAAAAAGAAAGTGATCACCTGTATCCTAATGGTCTCAAATTTACAGCATGGGTGCCATATATTAAAAGTTATATATGACAGCAAATTTTAATCCATATATTTATAAAATCAATAAGCATTTTCTTTATCACCAATCAGTTCAAGCTGTTTCTCCTCCAAAATCAATAGCACTGCTCATTTTTACAAGTTGCTATGTTTGGTAGCCATTTATCACATTTTTGTTCTTTAAAATTAGTAACTACTTAAGAGTTGTTTACAATATATACTAGTTAATTCTATTTATTACTGATCAATGAAATATTAAACACTGCAATAGATTCATCTGGTTCTGAACACACTAATATAGTATGACATAGGTAGTCTCAGCCTGCAGCACCATGCTATTTAAACAAACAGCATTAAAGCTGTTATCTAATGTTTATCCCCTCCCATCACTTACTACATTAACAAACAAAATATCATTAAAGACAAAAGTTCTGCCTTCATAATGAGGCACATTTTGGCATATGTGCACAGACAGGCAAGTGCAAGTCATATTATCAAAAGAAAGCCTCCACATTTAACTTTTTCATAGAAAAATATAAATATATTCCCTGAATTAGAGGAAGAGAAGTTCCAACATATGTCTATAACTCTAGTATCACTAATAAAAGGAAAGTGGGCTAGATCTTCATGTTTCACAATCATCTTCATCATCTGCATACCTTACAGTTCGCCTGCCCCTATTTCTAGTTCTGATTTTGGAACGTCGATTTACTCGTTTGTATTTTGTGTAATGTAATTCATCAGAATCATTCTCTTCATTCAGTTTTGGCCGTTTCCTTCTCTGAGGTATTCTGGAAGATTCAGAAAAGCCATTGTTTAACTTTTTATTTGTTGGAGTGGCTTTCCTCTTCCTTTTATCTGTTTTTATGCTTCCATTATTAATGGTTTTGGACTCTTGAGTTTGACTTTCTGAATCAGAAGAAAAATGGGAACTTCCATCAGGTTCAGATTTTGAGCTCTCTGGAATGCCTAGTTGTCTACTCTTTGACAGAGCATTCTTCTTTCTTTCTATATTGTGTCTGGTGTTCCTCCTACTTCTAAAATTATATTCCTTTTCTAGTTCAGAATCTGCAGCAGAGTTGCTTGTTACATTATCCTGACTTGAACTTTTTTGCTCCTCAGATGTAACACTGCTGGAGGATTCTTCATCAGAACGCTTTACTGCAATTTGTTTTCTTTTAGGATATACTTTACACAGAGTTTTGATAGAACTTTGTCTTGAGCCACTGCTGTGACTGCTCTTTTGTTTTAATACACTTTCTTTTTCAGCACCTAAATATTTTGCTTTTAGTTCTTTACTAGATTGCCTAGTTGAATAAGAACAGGTCTGATTGTTTTTCCCCTTTATGTTACATTCCTTCAGTTCTGTTCCACTATCTGAGAGTGACAGTGAATCATCCAGTACTTTTCTAGCTGCAACAGAGGCACTGCGGAGTGGAAGTATTCTGTTCTTTCTTCTACAGTATCCAACTTCTGAGCTTGAGAGTTCTTCCCTTGCATCACTAATAAGTTTTATTTTGCTTGCAGCCACAGCAGCACTTCGACGTGGAATTTTCTTTCCATTAAGAGTTTTAATATTCACTGCCACACTATTCAACTCTGCACAACTTTTGTAAGTTTTTCTGTTCCTGAGTACTATTGGACTTTGGTTCATCTCTTGAGAAACTGATTCTGTAGAAGAAAGAATTCATAGATTAAATATTGCATTTCCAAAAGAAATTAAGACATATGATAAAACAGTTTAATCATAATTGGTCCAAAATTGCTATAAATGTTGATTTACTGTTCACAAACACTGTGCTCTGTATACTCTGCCTAATAGCTTGGCTTGACTCCTCCCATCACTGTGCAGACACGCTACATTATACTAAAAACTACAGTGAAGTTACAAAATTCAACTATTATTAAGATATTTTTGATGCTAATCTTCTGAGTGACTTTTGGGATTGCAAGTATTCATCAATAATCCTAATACAACAGACACTTTCTTTAAATTTTCTTCAGCTTCCTTTGCAGTTTTTTGCTCTCCCTAATTCATAACTTTGTATGTGAAAATCTTATGTGCATTTTGCATTGTACAAAGCTTCTTAATTGCTATCTTTTTTGGTTAACACTATTATTTGTTGCAATTATTTATTTTAAATAAATAAGTCCACTGGAGTTTAGCAGCCAATAAATTTAAATAATATTAATTTTAACAACAACAAAAAAAAATTAAAAGAAGCACAAACCCCAACATAAAAAAACAACAATGAACTGAAGAGAAGGTAAGAAATTATAAAATGTTAACTAAACCTATAGCATACGAGTTAAATATTAAACAATATTTAAAAATGTCTAGGTTAAAGAGAGGAGGATGTTCTATTATTGTAAAGTATCATGAAATCTGTGCCAAAGGAAACACACTGCATTATTTTTTAATTTGCAGATAAAATTGCCTTTTCAAAAATAGATAAATTGTACATCTCTTGAATTCAATCCTTAGTATCAGGAATGAGAGAGAGAGAGAGAGAGAGAGAGAATGAATGAGAATGAGAATTCCTTTGGACACTATCAGAGAAAAGTACACCAGTATTAGAAAAATTACCTTTCCTAGTGTCATCTGTTTTTTCTTTCTTTTTCTTGTGTTGTGGTGTGACATCACTGTAGTTGCTTGCATTGGAATAAGATTCAATTTCCAAATCAGAAGGGCAACTGGAGTCTACTGTGGCTTTAGATGTTACGTTTTTTGAAGATTCCTTGCTATTTGGCAGAGAATCTGTTCCATTTCCTTTATGCTGTATCTCAGATTCATTTTTTGTTTTTCTGGAAGAGTCTACAGTCTTCTGAAAGATGTTCTGTTTTTTAATATTGCCACTGTACTGATCTAATTCAGAATCTGCTTCAGATTCAGAACTGGATATAGTATTATGTGCAAATACAGGATGTTTATCAAGATTTCTATCCTTTGACAGTTGGCTTTTCAGACTTTTCTCCAGAATGGGATTTATACTATTTTCATATGCAGTTCTAGGTTTGTGCCTACTGGCTTTTTTAATATGCCATTTTTTTCTTTCAGCACTTTCAGAATCTGAACTGATTTCAGAGTCACTACCATATATCCTGGCAGCTGAGGAAGACTGAGTACACTTTCTCCTACTGTATTGTTTCCTTTTTTCTTCACCAGACTGTTGGCTTCCATCTGCTGAATTATCTAATTGCTTTCTAGTTGCAGAAACAACACTGTGACAGTTCAGTTTTCTATTTTTGTTACTATAGGCTCTAGTAGTTTCTGCATTGGCAAAATCTTCCTCATCGCTCATAAGATTTAATTTATTAACAGTCACAGTAGCACTTCTGTGGGGCAATTTTCGATAGATGTATTGTGTCTTACAAACTCCTATCTGACAATCACTTTCATGTGGTCTTTTTCTGGTAGATTTGCTAAGCCCATTTTCTTCAACAACAGAGTCTATAAAGACATACAGAATGATTATGTTAAAAAAAATGCAAAATATAAAAGCATTAAAATTGACAAAAGCTAATTCTCTTAAAATAAACATATTTATAGATCTAATAACAACTGTAAATAATTCAAGTTGAACATAATTAAGGTAAATAGACATCCTTGTAGCTAAGGCAGGATTTATTCATCATTATTATCCACCCCAGAAAGTTTCATGACCTGACTGCAAGAGCTAACAAGATGTATGATGACATTTCAATAGCTCAAAGCACTGAGTACTAGATATTTATCCTTGATTGAGGATAATCAATCAAGGTTGGGGTTTTGAGCACTGCAATTTGAAGAAAGGCTCACTGACAGCATCACAAAATGGCTGTCAATGAGATTCATAGGAAGAAAAACTGTTGAAGCTTAAAAAAAAGTAATGGATATAAGGATGGGAGAGTTTGAGCCTACTCCTGGCACTTCTAAGACACTGTATATTCCCTCTCAGTTAAGATTCTTCCTCTAAATTTCTTTTAAGCAAGTTCTACTCACACCAATTACTGGTTTTTCTTTCTTTCAGAATCATTTTTCCAAGCTGATTCAACAATGTTCTTTCTCAGATACATACAATCCTTTGTAACATATACACAACATGTATCTTATATATGTTACAGATACATCTTCTAACCTGTCAATTTCCACCTTAGCCCAATTTCTTGGCTTTCCTACTATAGTTCAGTAATTGCTTCCAGCCCAATCCCCTCAGTTACTTCTTGCACTACACTGAGTTACACCGACTTTCCCACAAATGATGCTCAGCACACATTTGACCTTTCTGCTGTTATCCTCAAGCCTCCCTTCAAATTCGGTAGTGGCAACTGGATCAATCTCTTCCTTCCTTTTATGGGGTGAAGAACTAAGGAATAAAGTCAGAATTAGACTAACCCTAACCCTGTACCAGTAACTGTCTACTGCTTAAAATTATTTTTAAAAAATATGCACATCTAGATCAATATATTGCATATACTTGTTTGGTGCAACTAACTAAGGTTGTATTCCTGAGATGAATTAAAGTGTATAAATTGCACATAAATCACTGGATCTTGAATAGTTTGTTGTGCTAAATGACACCAGAAGAAAACTATGGAGCATGCATAAAATTACAACTTTTTGTCCTAATACTTCATATATTTTAAAATACATCACCTTTCCTGATGCCTTTTCTTTTCCATCTTTTTGTTGAGGGACTGCTATCGGTTCCAGATTCTAAATTAGATGAGCTATTTTGGGCAAGTTTTGAAGCCTCAGAAAAGACACTGATCTTTGAAAAAGAAGGAGTCCCATCATCCCTCCCTGACTCCACTCCTTCTTCTGAGTCACTTAATATTTTAGCTTTCCTGAAGCGAACTGATGCCTTTGTAAAAGTCTGTTTTGGTAAAACATGGCATTCTTCTTGCTCAGAATCTGTCTCAGAATTGCTCCTGGCATTATTTTTGTATGAAGACAACCGATGAACAGCTTTCTGAATGCCCTCATCATCTGACATACAGCTTTTGGAGTCATCTTCTGAACACTCTGGGCTGGGATTCATTTTGGGAGATCTCAACAGCTTTTTACAATCTTTAGCAGGGTACCTCTTTGGTGTATTTTGCATCTCAGAATTTGAATTTCCACTTTCAGATTCACTAATATGCCTTTTTCTAGCAGCAACAGATTCAGTTTCAGAAGCTTTTCTTCTGTCAGATTGTTCTTCCAATTCTTTGTCACTTTCAGAATGCATGGAACTTTCTTCCTCAGAATCATTTAATAACAACTTTCTGGCTGCAGCAGAAGCATTGCGATGAGGTAGCTTTCTATTTTTGCTTCTGGTGCCACCACTTTCTGAGCTGAAGAGCTCTTCTTCTACATCACTCATCATTCTTAATTTATTAGCTGCCACAGTAGCACTTCTACGTGGTATTTTTCTGTGCCTACATCTATTTCTCAAAGTTTCATAAAGCTCATTTGAAATATCAGTTTTTCTCTCCCATATCCTTTTCCTAGTAGTCCTTTGGCTATCTGCATCCTCTTGCGAAGCTGGACGTGTAAATAAATAAACAAACAAACACACACACACACACTTATAAGAAATATTTTAAAACATAATTTTGCCTATTCCTAAACTCTAAGCCATGCAAAGCTTTGGGGTTCTGACCTTCTTTTAGTAAATGTAGATGTTGATTCTGTAATCTTTTATAATACATTTGGAGGAATATTTTGCCACAGTTACATTTTATTGACCAAATACATGCAGATAAAGATTTCAAATTTGCATTTAATTACTTTGCAAAATAAATAAATGAAAGGTGAATGGGCTGAGAGAAAAAGGAAGAGTGAGAAAGTTGTTGTTAGAGGCAGTTGATGAAATTTACAAAAAGAGATGAATTTATTAAAGAATAAAGAGTAAAAATGAATGTGATGCATTGATATGGTAAAAATAAGCATGGTTGGAAAGCTAGAAAGATATGGAGAGATACAGTGAATGCTACTAAAGTACGCTAGACCAGCAGTTGGACTTACTATGAAGTACCTTTCTGGTTACCAGCAAGAAGGCTTAATTTCACTTCTAGCTAAAATGCAGGGCTTAAGACTTCTACCTGTCTCATAGAAATAAATCCCTCCCTTCAGTCTTAAGTTCTGCCTTACAGGAAGAAGTAGTGGCTTTCCCATTGGCAACAGTTTGAGGGATGGGGATGAGGGTGAAGGAGAGAGAAGAAAAGTAGCATATGAAAGCAATTTTTGGCAATGACATACCAGCTGATTGATACCTTAAAAAGGGGCACTGGTGGGCTAAAGAACAACAGACTGGAGGAAGGAGCTATACGGAACCATCCTAAAGACCCAGTCCAAAGAGGGAAGGAACAGCCTCCAGAGCTTGTCTTTTCACTAATTTCCTGCCTTTAATTTCTTTTGCTTACTACTACATACTCTTCTCATGTACTTTGTATAACATCCCTTACTCTAAAAGGGAGTAGTGTGATGGGTATCTATGTATGCACTAACATGTTTTATTAATAGACCTCTATTTAGTTTTCAGGTGCCAGTTGAAAGTATTGGCTTTATTAGCTCTAAATCTAACTATTTGAAGTCCAACTTATCACCAGGAACTCTCCTTTAATAAGATCTATCTCATATTATATGGCATCCAATAAAACATTCAAAATGACTTCATGCCCACAAGTACAAGGTTGCATTAATTAAGATGTACTTTCCTATAATTGCCACAGTCCACCTGAGATTGGGGCAATTTTAAATATATATATATATATATATATATATACAGTACTGTGCAAAGGTTTTAAGCAATTTAGAGTTTTAGTAGTATATAGATAGATATTTACCAATTTGTTTTTGCTGATACACTCTACTTCTAGTAATCCTGAAGTTACTTCGTTTTTCCCCAGATGTTCCATTGTGTAATATTGGAGATGACAGAGCTGTAGAACTCTCTTTGCTCTCCTCTGAACTACTTGAAGATGAACCAGTTGTTGAATTTTCTAGCTCACTTTCTGGAAGAATTAAATGATATAAGACTTTTAAGTACTCCTCCCCTTTACTTTTACACAGTAAGAAGTGGCAGTCAGTGTTTAAATAGTTTTTCATTTTAAAGTATGCTGGATTGTACTGAATGTATCCTGACAACAGAACAGCCCTCAGTACTCCACTCTCTGCATGTAAAGATTTGGGGACCTCTTCAGAAAAGATTTAGAACAATATAGAATAATAAGAAAAAAAATGACATCAAATCCTGCACACACAAAAAAATCCAACTGTTTAAGAACAAGGATTGCTGCATAAGTGAGCTGTATAAAATCTAACGTTAATATCTGTCAAACGTAAATTATTAATGTTAACTTTAGATTTAAAAGACTCTAAATTAACTACATCCCCACTTCCCCAAAAACCATTTTAGAAATACTTGGAACTTATTTGCTTTTTGGTTACTTATATATGAAACACAGGATAATTTTCCTGATAAATTAGGACTCAGTACAGAAATATTTCAATTAAATACATAGGACGTGTATCTAACAACTTTAGCAGAAGAGCATGTTGATAAAGTTGTAACATTTAAAAAATAAAATTATCAGTCTTAAACACACCAAACATTCAAGCCAATAGAGGTGGTTGTTCTTCCTACATTTTATTAAAAATTGGTAGATTAGAAACAATTTGACCATTTGGTATTGTGATTTATTTTCCCATAATTTAAAGACAGTAGGGTACTAAATAAATGCAAAATATTAAATTTTATGGAAGTATAATGGTCACATTAGAAAATGGCAATACTTCCACGATTATGTGATATGTGTTTACTTTGCAAATAGAATAACACTGCTATAGTTCCAGTCCTGGGAGTATATTGACGCTTTAGTTTTCAGATTCACCTCTCCAAAGTCAGTGCTAAACAATTATCCACACACAGGCACCTCAAGAAGGGAAGGTTATGGCTTCCAGGTGAGGACCTATGGTTGGTTAGACATCCCTGCAAGTGTCTCTATGAGCAGGGACAGCACTTCAGTGAAGATTGGCAGCCAGGCAGCAAGTTCTGGCCGACGAAATTCTCTCTGGAGAAGGAGAGATCGAGAGATCGCCCACTTGTGCTCTGGATAGCTGCTCTTTGCAAGGAGACTGCAGAACTGAGTTTCTTGCAGTCAATTGTGGGTTAAGCGGCTTGGGAGCTGAGGGATTACCATCACACTCAAAACCACCGTGCGGCCCGTTTGGACACTTGACCCACAAAAGCCTCACTTTCTTAAACACTTTCAGATATAATTAATTTACAACTTAAGAGAGATCTTCGTACCAGTACGGAAGAATAAAGATACTTGGTGAGTGACCTTTTTTTTGGAATTAAGAATGGGGGGGGGGGGGAACCCACTATCTTGAAGTATTTTGACTTAAAAGCAAAAAATTTAACAAGATTGTGATTTAAGAAAGTTTTAAATGGATAAAGGGGACAGTTGTTTTAGAAAACAGAATAATAATAATAATAATAATAATAATAATAGTAATTTTGAAAGTGCCTTTCAAAATAGAAAAATTAACCAAACAGACCAGACTTTTGTGGGAATGTTGACTACTTATTATTAAGGAAAGTAGGTAATTGGTGGATTTTACAAAATAAGAAAATGAGGGTAATATGAAATAAAGATGAATTATGCAAAACAAAGAAATTTTGAATTTGCAAATAAACCAGGAAAACGGTTGGCATATAAGTTGTGAAAAAAAAGAAAAGAAAAGAAAGTGATGCTAAAGTCACAAGAAGGAAATAATGTATTGAAAAGTGTTTCACCAGTATTCAACTTTATATAAAGGTCAAGAAATTTCCATGGAAAAAGTGGATGAAAGTTTACATAAACAGAAGTTACCGAAGATTACAGAGAATCAGAAACAAATTATGAATGGACCTACAGTATAACAATAAGGGAAGTTTGTGATGCTATTAAAAGCAAGAACGGCACCTGATTCAGTTGGTCTGCTGGCCTCTTATTATAAATGTTTTGAGGATAAACCTTTACAACCTTCACAACGAATTATGATTATTATTTTATAGAACGGAAAGATTTGGGACAGCTGGAAAGAGGCCAATATAGCATTAATACCTAAAGAGGCCCAGGACCTGACTTTAACAACAAGAAATTATCGATCGATATCTTTATTAAATAATAAGTTGTTTACAATGATTTTGGCTGAAAGATTGAAAATAATTTTACAGGATTTTATTCATGAAGATCATTGTGGGTTTTTACCTAAAAGACAATTACGAGATAATATTAGAAATGTGCTGAATATTTTGGAGTATTCGGAGCAGCATAATGAAAAGCAAGCTGCATTGATCTTCTTAGATTCAGAGAAGGTCTTTAATAATTTGAACTGGATTTTCTTGTTAAGAGTTCTGGAAGATATGAACTTTGGAAATAATTTTATTAAATGGGTAAGATAGATTTATACCCCACAGAAAGTACAAATAATTGCTAATGGAGTATTAATAAAACATTGTGAAATTCAAAAAGGAGCAAGACAACGATGCTGCTGTTTCCACTCTTGTTCGTTTTAGTTCTTAAGGTACTGAATAGAGACATAAGACAAGATAAGAAAATTGTGGGAGTAAAGTTTAAAAAAGAAACTTGTAAGTTAAGGGTATTTGCTGATGACCTGGTGGTAGTTTTGGAGGATCCATTAGAGTAAAAACATTAAGGGGAAAATTAAAGGACTTTGGTATGCTAGCAGGTTTTAAGATTAATAATCAGAAGATGAAGATGTTAACAAAAAATATGAAAACAGAAGATCACATAGAACTGATGGAGAAAACTGGTTTTAAGATTGAGAAAGAAGTATAATACTTGGGTATTACTATGACAAATATGAGTAATGTTATTTCACAAATAATTCACAGGTATGTTATTTCAAAATAATTATGTTAAGATATGAAACAAAATTAAGGAGGACATGTTAAGATGGAAGAAATTAAAACTGTCACTGTTGGGGAGAATTTCTGTGATAAAAATTAATGTTCTTCCTAGAATAATGTTTGTTTCAGACAATACCTTTTATGACAATGGATGTACTATTCAATCAATGACAAAAAGATGTATCTAAATTTGTTCGGCAAGGGAAAAAATCGCGAGTTAAATACAAAGTTTTACAAGATACAAAGGAAAGAGGAGGATTGGGTTTACTGGATTTGAAATTGTTTTTTTGCAGCTTGTTGTTTTGTTTGAATGAAAGACTGAGTGTTGCTGAGAAACAAAAACTTTTAAGAGTTAGAAGGCATGACCTGAGGTTTGGATGGCATGGATACTTATGGTATGATATAGTTAAAAGTTATGAGGTTTTTAAAATCCATTTATTAGATGTACCATATTGAGAATATGGAAAACTATAAATGTAAACCCAGGCTGTGCCCAAAAACATCTTTATGGTCTTAGCACAAGAAGCATTTTACAGAAGAGAAACAACAAGCAAAGACAAATGGTTAATGTATTGGAGAATCATCAAAGGCAATATAAAATTAAATGAAGAGAGCAACTAATGGCAGAAGGATATAGTTGTCAATGGTTTTCCCATTTATAGCTATCAGAAAGATTTAAAATGGATAAAAAGACTTATGGTTTGGATCAATGAAAGACAGAATTTGAAATGCAACTGTGTATAGATGATGAACATGTAATTGCTAAAATGTATAAACTTTTGTTGAAATTTGAAATGGAAGAACAGGTTAAAGAATGTATGATAAAGTGGGTTAAGAACTTTGGTTATAATATACAGATAAAGCAAAGGGAAATATGTGGCTGAAAAAAAGAGTCACTTAAGGGCATAAGATTTTCCTGTGAATGGCTTTTGCAGTGCCTCTATTGCATCTACAATCTTCTACAGGAATGCCAGCAAGAACATTACTCTGGATTCTGGATACAGGGTCCCTATGCACAAATGGCATACTTTTTGTTGTCCTATATGAATTCTGCCCTCTCTGGAAGGAAAAGAAAATCCCATCAATATAGTTAAATTTGCATTCTGCCAGAGATCTTGGCCACCATCGTGTAACTAGGATGCATGGCTGAGAACATTAATGATCAGTGGTACTGGAGGGCAAGTACAACCAAGAAAATCAATACACAAAGGGGTGAAGTCATCCCTTAGTAAACCTCTGAGGGCACCTGCCCTTATATAAAACTCCAGGCACTTATTTGCCACACAGATAAAACCAAATAAAAACATATAGTATAGATCAATCCCAGAGATGAAGGACTATGTGTGACCATGCAATAGAGTATCTACAAGGGGAAGAAGTTATGGATTCACTTTTATTTGAACCAGGAAGTAAAGTGCCATGAGAGAAATGTTCTGAAGGATAGATATTCCCAAAGACTGACGGTCAATGAAAACTGAATCTGAGACTGAGTTCCATTTGTTTAAAAACAGAACCCTGTTGCTATATGCTTTATGACCAGTGTGATTTCAAAGGGATAATTTGAAAGCACAAAGAACTCTGAAAATAAGAGATACTTTAAAGAATTTATAAACTGAATTACCACATTTAGAAACCATGGATAACATGTCCATGGATAACAATGAGTTCACCCAGCAACCCCAATTTGGCTTGAAATACATCCATTGTCTCAGCAGGGGAAGGAAGAGACAGGAAGAACAGACAATTGCTGCTCCAGACTTACTTTTCCCTGAAAACATGTCTACTGGAGAAGATCCATGGAAAAAATCCATACTAATCCTTTAAGAAGAGAGCTAGTTTGGTGTTGTGGTTAAGGCACCAGGCTAGAAAGCAGGAGACCATGAGTTCTTGTCCTGCCTTAGGCACAAAGCCAGCTGGGTGACCTTGGGCTGGTCATTCTCTTGTAGCCCTAGGAAGCAGGCAATGGCAAACCACTTCTGAAAAACCATGCCAAGAAAACCGCAGAAAATGGTCCAAGCAGTCACCAGGAGTCAACAATGACTTGAAAGCCCCCCCCAAAAAAAACCTTTAAAAAGTGTAGGCGCATAAAAGATTTTTTCTCAGTGTTCAATGGTTTTTTTAAAAAACTCTGTGAAGAGCCCCCCAATTCCTTACTCTCATCATAAAGCCAAGCAGAGCAGAAGCAAATTTAAGAACAAAAGTTAGTTTTTTCTTAAAGCAAGTTTAATTCAGATCACTTACCTGATGACAATGTGCAACTGCGCACTACTGCTGTGTTTCTGGTCCGTGTATTTGATCCAAAATATGATGCAGAGGTGGAATCAGAAGATATTCCAGCAATGCTACGAGTACAACTAGTAGTATTCCCTTTATAGCTTGTAGCACAGGATTTTCTGCCTGAGATATTTTGATTAGAAGAGTCTTCTGTCTCAGACTGAGATTTACACTGCTTCTGTTTTGCACTTCTTAACATACAAAATGAAAACAATATGCATTTGATTAATGCAAATTATTTTCTAAATGCCTTTGTAATTAATTATATTGTAGTGGTTAAGCTGTTGGGCTAAGAATAGGGATACCTAAGTATACATCCTCACTCACCCATGCAATTTACTAGGTGATTTTGAGCCACTCATGATCTCTCAGCCCAATCAACATCAAAGGATTGTTGCTGGGGTGGAAATTTAGAGGGGAAGTATTATGTATGTTGCCTTAAGCTCCTACACAAAAGTTAGGATGTACATGTAATGAATAAAAATAAAATGCCTCAATGAAAGTTAAAATATTTTTAAGATGCAACATAATACAAAATACTCTTAAAAGAAGTTTCACTATTTGTACTATGAATATTAAGGTTGAAAGACTAAGGAAAATTAGTTATTAGTTAAGGAACTTGTTTGGAGGTCAATTACGGTTTAATAAGATTTCTGTGGGAAAAATGGTAAAGAAGAACATAGTTTAATTAATTTTAGCAAATTTTGAAACGGGTAGGGGGTTGGACTCAATTACTTCAGAGGTCCCTTCTAACACTATGATTCTAACTATTGGATGCTTATATTCACTACAGAAAACAAAGAAGCAGAAACAATTAAAAACATGGAAGAAGTAAACAACCATTGTGAGCAGGTATCTGTTTTAATTGTATGTTTTTGTTACGACTGGACACAACTGGTTTTCCTTTATGCCATTCCAGCATCCACAGGCGTGTTATTAATGCATCCATGGATATCATTTTCTCATAATGTTTACGCAGCAGAAAACAGTATATGATGAAGTACAATCAATATGAAAAGCAGAAGAAAACTAACTGAACATGAGAATTTACCCCAGCCGGCTATTGCAGTTAATAAATACTACTTAAATAAGGACCAAATCATCTAATGCCAAGATGTTCCTACAGTAATATGGAGCTCAAATAGCGCTAAAGCTAAACAAGAGAAGGAAACGCTGCTGCTTCAATCAACCAACAACTCTTTACATGAAATCCGCTCATGCTGTATAGCCGTCATAAGTTCAGCTGGACTCACTCCCAGCTGAGTATGCTTAGGATTGCACCTTTAGCTAATATAAATATTTTTATACTATTTTATTATTCACCCCGTTAATTTACCTCAGTGTTTTGGCAGAGTGCTGTACATATTTATTCTGACTTTGCAGCTTCCTCCTGTATCTTTCACTTCTCCATATTCTTTCATTGTGCTTTTGCTCAGTTCTAAAGTCAGAGAGAACTCTTCTAATTTTTTCCTCAAATAGCGCAGATAATCTCAGTGTCATACTATATATCTAGATTAGGAAATGCAGACTGAATTAATATACTATAAAGTTAACATAACTAACAAATTAATAATTTTCTTTTAAAAAGTATGAACTAACAAGTACACAACTCTATCACACTATTCCCTTTCAGCTAAGCAACAACAGACCAAAGAAAAGGAATAAGAAATAGTAAACCAAAAAAATTAAAGGTATGAAATAAGAAAAGGAATAAGAAAAATAACTAAATTGATTCTTTTCACTTTTATTTATAATTCTATTCATTCTGGTAGAGGGTTTTTTTTTAGTACTTTTCACCCAATTTGAAAACAATTTATTTCCATCAAAATTGCTCAGTTTTTCTCTATCTTGTTACCTTAACCAATCCCTGTTCTCTTTGACTACATTCATACTAAAATACAATGTATTTTCTCTTCCTCATTTTTTTGCAGCAATAATTCTCTTCTAAACTTTTCCTCATCCATAGCCTCTTTCACTTCTACTTTCCACCAAGCATCTTTTTTATATCCTACATTAGCATAACTTCATGGACTTCTGTAGAATGTAATAGAATTCTTTTCACTCTGTTACAGTTTCACATCCGCTTCCCTCATGCCCACTTGCTATTCATCCTCTTGGAATAGTAATCTATTTTCTAATAGTTTTTATATAGGATATGCACTTTCTCTTCCTGCAGTCATTTAATTTTCACTCTAGTTTGTTTCACTTCTTTCCTTTTCCTCCATGTCCTTTTTTCCCCCAACATCCTCTACACTCAGAACCTCTTGTCACCGTTCTGAGTCTTCAAATGACCCTGTCACGTTTTCCTGTACTCTCTCATCCCATTCCTGACCATCCATTCATGTCACTTAGTATTTTCCTCTAAATCACACCCAGAACATTCCAAGATTTTTCCCCAAACTCACCTCTGATTTTTTTTTTAATTCCATTTTCTGGAATCATCATCAACCTACGGATTCATATTTTCATATGCACCCACTATAATTCCCCCAAATCAGTCCACTTTCATTCAGATCTATTATATTATTTTTCTTAGTTTCACTTTTTAAAAAAAAATTCATTTAAGTAATGCTCTTTACCATATACTCCTCTTCCATATGCTACTGTTATCGCTAGATGGACCCATGGATATTGCCCTCTGTTACCTACCCATCATGGCTTTAGTCAATTGAGGATTTTATCATGCAATAAAATATGTATCAGTTCTTAAAATCCAGACACATATTTCTCACCCTCCCCACTCCCCCACCCATGATTGAAACTATGATCCTATACAAACTTACCTAAAACTATGACCATTCAATTGTAGAATATACTTTAGAGAAAATATGCATATGGTTGCACTGATTATCATGTTGAACACATACTATATATACTCACTATATATACTCACATATAATCCCATCCACAGATAATAATCATAATTTAAAGCCAACCCTCAAATTTTTAACCAAATTACCGTGACAAATGTTCCGCCCGCAATGGCATGGGACCAGGTTATCTAAGGGACCGCCTCTCCCTTATGACTTCAACCCGTCCCAGCTGATCACATAGAGAGGGCATGCTTCAGACCCCCTCAGTGAAAGAACTTTGACTGGCGGGGCCCAGAAGGCGGGCCTTCTCTGCAGTAGCCCCTGCTCTTTGGAACATTCTGCCCCCAGAGGTGCGATTAGATCCCACACTCCTGGCCTTCCGTAAGGCTTTGAAGACCTGGTTCTGCCACCTGGCCTGGGGTGGGGTGGGAATACCTCAAGCATGGGGATAGCTAGCCCCATAAAGGCCTTCTGCCTTCAGCCTCAGATTTTTCATCCTCTTGGTCTCTCCTTCTTCTTTTTAGTAATGTTTTTAATTAAGGTTTTATGTACAGTGGTACCTCAAGATATGAATTTAATCCGTTCCATGACTCTGATCGCAACTCAAATTGGTCGCATCCTGAAGCAAATTTTCCCATAGGGTTCAATGTAAATACGGTTAATCCGTTCCACCCTCCGAATTTGGTCACACCACGAGGCAAATTTCCCCATAAGGTTCAATGTAAATACGGCTAATCCGCCCTCCGAATTTGGTCGCACCACGAGGCAAATTTCCCCATAAGGTTCAATGTGTCAGCCAGCGTTGCAGGGCTAGGAAATTCCCCAGGCGCGTTTTAGTCAGTTTCACCTAGCGCAGAAAGAGGAAGTGCTAATGAAAGGGCCACCTGGCGCCTCTTCACTAATCTGTTAATGCCAGAGGGCTATGGACAAAGGAAAGAGCCGCGGAATTGAGGAAGAGCAATCAGCGCGCGAGGAAAAGCTCCCGCTCCGGCTGTGTGCACAACAAAAGCCCAAGGAAAGCAATGACCACGCCAAGGGCTAACAACAATTAAAGAACAATGGGACTCAGGCTGAACCTGCCATCTGGACAATTAAGGGGGATCATTGGGGCGCTGATAATCCGCAGCCTGTAAGGAGGGGAGGTATAAAGGAACCAATGTATTGTACCAAGCCAGTCCTGGCTTTGCTTGTAACTGTTGCGTTACGCTTGAGTAAACCTCTTTTGTGAACTACACGTGTCACGGGAGTTTCTCTTGACGAACGGGGCAAGATCTTACACAATGTAAATACATACGGCTCTGCATTTTCTTTGGAGCCATGCTGACAAGCACACCAAAAACCTTCCAAACGCCACAAAACACACAAGCCTCACCGAACGTCTCCTTGCTACCGCGATCTCACCCACAGGAAGCCGTGACCACGTGGCAGCAGGGCAAATGGCCGCGGATCCGGTTCGTAGCTTGAGGCGGAGTTCGCATGTCGAGGTAAATTTTTGCAGCCGGAGGTGGTCGTATCTCAAAATTTTCATAAGGTGGGGCATTCGTATCTTGAGGTACCACTGTATTTATATATTTTATGTTTTTAATGTTTGTTGTGAATCACCCAGAGTTCCCCCATTGGGGGGAGGTGGGCAGTTGAAAAAATTTAATAAATAAATAAATAAATAAAATAAGCCGACCCTCAAAAATTGTCGTATGTTTTAATTTTCACAAGTGGCTATCCGCTGATAGCACATTTTTCATCGTATTTTGGTTAAAAATTCAAGGGTCGGCTTATCTGCGGATGGGCTTATCCACAAGTATATATGAGATATATGGGTATTTTAAAAAAGTATTACCATATATACTCACAGATAAGCCAAACCCAATTTTGGGGGTGTATTTTGGCATATAAAGTTCTTGGTTTATCCGCAAGTATATATAGTGCTTCTCTGGTAAGCTATTCATGTATTTTTGGCACTCTATTTCTCAGTATGGTTATAATTAATACGTGCACCAATTTAAACATAAAAAATTAATGTTGCCTAATAAATTGCAGAAAAGTGAACATAATGGGATGGAGCAGTATTTGAAAATCTTATCCAGGACATTTTAATTAAAACAGATTTAGCTACATAGTTGAAAGAAGCTGCTTATGCATTCAAAGCATGTATTAAGGACTGTCTAATGTCTTTGTACTTATTCTCCTTTAAACCAAATATGTTTCTAAAGTAAAACTCTAAAGTCTATTTACCAACTGCTCTTTAAGTTCTCATAACAGGGTTTTCAATGACTTCATGCTTTCAATTATCTTCCAACATGATTTTCATTTCCTGTCCTTCCAACCTTTGCCCAGCTGATAACGATACTGATTCAGTTAGTGTGGTAAACAGTATAGAAATGTTACCTTGGACCTTTTGTTTGGAGTATATGCTTTAGCATTGCTAAATATTAGTCTGACATCTTTGCACAGTTCCATTGGAGTATCATAGTTTCCAGCTTCTAGTGTTTCCTTTATTGTGCCTAAGTCCATTGGTGTGTCTATAATTTCTCTGTAGTCCTAAATAAAGATAACCAAATGGCTCCATTATTAAAAGGCTGGGGTGGAGTTTCTCATATACAGATGTGAAAGCCTGTAGACAGATAGACAAGACAGACACAGAGAGGAAGTATGCAGACTAAGTAACTCTAATATGCATTTTTCTAAGCACTAAAAAGAAGCACAACTGATACAGCCATATGAATATGCAGCTTGGAATGAATTCTGAGACTGAAATTAATATGTCTATTATCTCAAATAGCATTTGAAGAAGTGGCATCCTAAGATACAGAGAATATATTACCAATTCTTGTTTTTTAAACTCTAAAACCCTAGTGGGTGTTGCTACTCTAGTATAATGTTTTTTCCTATTTACATTTTTATTATCATTCCTTTGCAAGGCTATTGCATAAGTGCCAAGCTAAAGAATTACTTCTTTAGCCTATAAATATCCAGTTTTCAAAAAGTGTAGTTCTTCTCTTGGCTGTGATGATAAAAAGAGGACAAAAACTACAGCAGTTATATTTCTTTCTGAAGACTCAAAGGCCAGAACAGAGACAAAGAAAGAAACAGACGGAGAGAGGGGGAAGCATCTTGCATATATTTACAAAGATTTCCAAGCATTTTAATTTCAGATGGATCAGAATGTTCATTAATATAAATTCATATAGCTTTTACATATACCAATCTGCTTGCCTAATGAGATCCTCATTAGAGGACCTGTTTTATGTCCAATAGCCCCATAAGTGCATTTAACTTATAAAGGGGCAGCAGACAGCTGCACTCAGATTCTTCAGCTCCCTTTCAACCAAGGCTTCTCTTGTCTTATCTACAATGGCCTTCCATCCAAGTGTTAAAGTTTCTCCAGAACAGTTTTGGGGAATTCATGCTTCAGACATTAGATTATTTTTAACTTGCTGGAAACTGTCAATTAAATTATTTTCAGCAGGTTTTATTCTGATGCTTATAGTATTTGTTTTTATTAGGGCTGTACTCTGTGATTCAGTACAAATTTTGAACCAAACATGGAATGCAGATATTCAGAGTGCCCATCTCCATTTCCAAAACATAGCTTTGAAGTTCACAGCACAGAAAGGATAGTGTTGCTGCAGGGCAAAAGGATGTCCTTTTTTTTTTTTTTAAGTACCCTTTCTGTACTTATTTCATGGCTCAGTGGGGAAGACAGGAAATACTAAATTCAAGGTTCAGCAGCCCTATTTAAATCAGGGAGTCATTTGTCATCACAATAACTGTAACTTCAGTTGCTTTTTGGGCAGTGGCAAGATCGTGATAGGTTGCAGGAGAGATAGATGTGTATGTATTATGGCTGTGCAATGAACCATATTCAAAAAGGAAAAGGAGACTTGGAATGTGCATCACCATGGAATGGTAGGCATTCTGTTTACTTTTCCAATTAGCAAACAAAATACTTCCTTTTAGCTGCACTACAATTGAACAATGGTGCCCACAGGTTGATCCACCATAAATAGCTATCTCAAGTGAACACCTTTCTTGTTCTGAATAAGAAGGTACAATGGATAAGAGAATGCTTTAAAATGTGGCATGACTGATGTTACTGTAACAGATTGAAGAATAATTACTTACAGGGTACTGCTCCAAATCAACAGGCTGTCTAAATGGTTCAGAATCCTCACACTGGAAAATTAAATTAACAAGTTCCATACATTGCTTCTTCCATCCATTTCCATCATAGCTTGGTTTTGCAACATTTTTTCCCTTCAAGGATTGTCTCTTAAAAAAAAAGTATAATATCCATAAATATTTGATGATATTTAAAAATGCAGTTATAACAAATGAAGTACATTCAATATCCATCTACTTAAAAATAATAAAAATAATACAAAATTACTACTCATTCATAAAGAAGAAAGTTATGGATAGAGAAAACTGACTTACTTTCCTAGAAGATGTCCTTGGCTCATAATCATCATCCTAGGAAGCCAACCAGACATATTCAACATAAATTTATTTTGTATTAAGGTACTGAACACCATTTTGCTCAATAAATTTACTATACTGAATCCATATTAGTATTACAAATGGGAAAGATTAAGGCTTAATAAAATAGCAATGAAACAGAAATATTAATAGTTAACTGCATAATATACAAATAATATACAAATCTAGCTTTATTACCAACTCAGTAGCAGCAATGCTGTCTTCATTTGTTGCAGTACACAACTCAAAAATGTTGGTACAATTTGGATTCCTGAAAAATATAAGTGCTATTTTAGACACAAAAGTATGACTGCTGACTCTATCTAATGTAAGTTTGAAATCTATTTTTCTGAACATTAACATTTCAGGTGGCTTTTAGAAATAAATCAGAAATTCATAGAATTATGTTTCAAAGTGCAACAGAAATGCATGGAATATAGAGTTATGTTAATGAGGAATATGAATACTTGGTGGAATAATGAAATGATTCCTGCAGACGAAAAAGGAATATAAAGAATGTTATATAAAATGGTGACAAAGAGAAAAAGGTAGGTGTAAAGAAAGGTAGAGAGCGCAAGGAATGGATAAGATTAAATGAGGAAGAGAAAATGCTGGGTGATTTTGATGGAAATAAAATATTGTTCTGAAAGTAGTTGAAGAGGGATAAACAAGAATCCTATAGTGAATCAAATTAAAAACTGATGAAATAATCTGGGATGAACTGAAGTAAGGAAATACTAAGAGATTTGTATGGGAATGACAGAGACATGCCAAAAAGTGGAACACAAATGAATGCCATAAATGTTATTATCCAAGGAAAAAGACTGATGAAAAAGAAGTAATAAATGTTGTGAGAATGTTGAAAAATGGTAAAGGTGTCAGGTAGAAATAGTGTTACTAGAGAAGCAAGTAACTTGCTTCATGCATATGAAAATAATGTTTATTGTACATTTATTGATTTAGAAAAAGGATATTATACAGTAAATACACTTAAATTATGAAATGTTTTGCATAAGTATGGAGTTGAAGATTGGTTGCTGAATCTGGTAAGATGCAATTATCTGATAAAGTAAAGTATGTATGATAAATGTATAAGGACTGTTTGTAGTGATGTTAGAAGTGTATTTGTTGAGGATGTGAATGTCTGTGTCTTTTTCTATATAGATGAAGCCATGTTGTTGGCTGAGAACCTGAATCATTTGTAGAAAATGTTAGATATGCTGAGCCATGCAAAGTGTACAAGTTCTGGCAATCTGACCGAAATTCAATATAAAACAGTATTCCAAATTTTTGAGTTTATTCACACAACTGATAAAGGAAATTCAAGAGAACAGCAAAACGCTTTTGGTTTCTAAGCCTCAAGCATAGGTAACTGCACTGCACAGCACTGTGAATTATTTCTCCCTCCTTTTAGCTTTAGTTGGTAAGATAGAAAAACTATTTGCCTTTAAAATATACAGTAGGTTTTTTCCCTCAACTCAAACTTCAAAATAAAATAAATCTAAGTCTATATAGATGTGCAGGTTATGATACAAGTTTAATGTATGCGTGCACTATTCTATTTTTTAACCCTACCTGTGTTCAAATAGTAGAGTTAAGGAAGGGATTACAGAGATTGATGGTAGAGATTTTTATTTTCATTGTTATGGTATATGTGATTGTCAATTTCTTTATTTTTATTCTCTGTGTTGTTTGTGTTTTAATCTTAGTGTAGATGTTTTAATTTTTTTCCTTTCATATGTTGTACACTGCTGTGAGATTGCAGCAGAACGTAAACTTAATCAATCAATCAATCAATCCATGAAGGAAGAGCGAATGTGTTGAGAGGAAGGGGAAGAAAAAGGAAGTCGCACTTAGACGGAGATGGTAAGACCCTCAAAAAGAGAGGGACCAAAAGGCAATGTATGAATTAGTATATGGACATGGTGGAAGCAAATTTAATAAACCCAGAAATATATGGAGAGCTACAGTAAATGGTATTACTGTAAACTAGGTTTAATTGGATTTCATACATACAAGGACACAGAAAGCAAATAAATCTGATATCATTATAAACAACAAGCCCACATTTTACTGTTCTATTGATATAACACTTACCTAATAAATTCTAAGAGCTGATCTGTGATTTTCCGAGCAGACCTAGCAATAGTGCTATTGGGTTCATTGAAGGTCTGAGCATTGCTTTCAATACATCTTACTTCCCAGATCAATGCAGAAAGTCTCCTACGTTTTAGCAAATAAACAGTTAAACTTGCAGTCTCTAAAACTGGAAATCTTTAAGCAAAAAAGTATCAGTATTTTATTCTTACTTATACTGTACACCACTAAGATCCTAACAAAACTGGACAATATATAAATACTGTTAAATAAATAAATAGAAAAAACAAACAAAAAATCCTTTTAAGACGATATTTTAGCAAAATAATGTACTCTCTTACCTAATGCAAAAAATACTTCATTGACAGTGCTGTACTTCCTAAAGGTTTAACTTTTTGTTTCATGCAAAAATGTATCAGTATCGTTTCTTAAGCAATTACAGATATTATTTCTCATTTCATTTCTTATCTCTTCCAAACTTACTTTTACAATGCAGAATTAGTAAGAGCAGCATAGATGTAATTGTATATACCAATCTTCCCCAACTTGGTGCTCTCCAAATATGTAGTAACTACAACTCTCAGAATTCCCAGTGGACAAGAAATCCCTCATGTATAGCTTATAACAGAGAACAGTACATTAGACTAACTACTAAAGTCCTTTTTGAAAAAAAGAAATAGCTGAGCCAAGAAATTATAGAGTGGGTACTGCCTTCCAGTCATTCCGTAGGCTAGAAAAAAAACCTGATACTGCTTCTTGTAGAAGGACAGAACTCCTTTCCCAGTTTTGGAAAGACAAGCCAGAAAGAGATCTCAAATAAATAAAACTTGAGAAAGGCAGGAATAAATGAGAGTTTTGTATCACTACCTGCATCTTGTTGCATGAATTGGTGAGGGCTCCAATATATATTTTTCCCTTTTTTCTGTCAAAGCCTGGATGCCCTGTCTCTGTTGTAGAAAAAGGTCCTCCACTAAGTCCAATGTACCAGTCTCCTACAGTGGAGTCTGAACTGCCTCTAAGGGTGGGAACTTACAATGGGGTAGGTGGGTGGGGGAGGGTCTCTGGTAATAGTATTTGCTAGGAACTATTTTCCACAGCACCCTCCTGCCAAAGGATGTTTTAACCGAGACATAAGACTTGAGTATACAGTGTTTTATAAATGCAGTGAGTATAGAGAATCATCTTGAAGGACAGAGAGAAGATCTTTCACCAAGGCAATGATCACATGAACGAGGCTTGAGCCCAGGCCCAAAACAATGGTTTATGAAAAGGTCTCAGACAGGCCCTCCCTCACTTAATTCACGAGAAGATAAAAGAGGAAGGAAGGGAAGCACATTCAGACTTGCAAGATCCTGTTACTATAGTAGTTCTAATAAAAGTAGCATTAAGTCTGCACGGTTACTGTTTCTTAATCTGGGCTACCTCACAGAGCTGACAATAAAGGAGAATGCAGGCCATGAGGCAACCCTACAGATATCTCTAAGGGGGGCATTAGTAATGAAGGCAGATGAAGTAGCTGCCTTTCTAGCTATCCTTGCTTTTTTATGTTTTATTGATTCTATTGTAGTTTCTTTGAGTGTTGTGAGCCACCCAGAGTTGTTGAGAGTTAGGCTGCATATAAATTTAATAAATTATTATTATTCTTCACTGTGAGGCAGATTTCCTCCAAGTCTCACAAGCTAGTTTGATATAAGCCTTAAAATATAAAGAGATCACAATCAGTGAGGATTTATGGCTCAGGTAGAGCTGTCAAAAGGAAACTAGGAGGCTGAGAGTGAATTCCTCTATTCTATAGAGATAGATCTTTATAGCTTATCTGAAGTCTGATTGTGCTAGTCCTCTGCCAACTGGTACTTATAAATGAGGTAGAAGGATTGTAACAGGCTTCTATTAATCTGGACATCGCCACAGCATCCTCTTGGCCAAATCAGGGTTTAACACTGCACTTAGAGGCGATATGTCTGGTTGAAATTTTAGCCAGAATGTCCTAAATGCAGGAACACATTGATAACCTACTTATATTCAAGGATAGGTTACTACAAATGAAATATCTGAATCTAGTGGTCCTATCCAAGTCAATAAAGTACAGGTTACAACGGCAATTGGGACCAGAATTTCCATCACTAAGTGATGCGGTATAAAGCACAACATCACATGACTGCAACATTTAGCGATAGCAATCCCTGCAGTCCCAGTTGCCATCATTAAGTGAGAATAGCAGGTTGATAAGCGAGGACCTCCTTGCAACTTCCTGCCGGCTTTCAACAAGCAAAGTCGATGGGGAAGCTGGCAGGAAGTTGCGAAAAGACCGCGGGCTGGAGTAGCTGCTGCTGGGGATGGGAGGCTGTGCAAACAGCTGCTGCGGCCTGGCGCAAAGCTGTAGCCACCCCACCATAGCAATGTGGCGCAAAGCCGCAGAAAACCAGCCCAGCAGCACAAACCCACAGCCGTCCCAGTAGCACAGCGCAGCATGAAGGACCAGCTGCCCCAGCACCACAGCATGGCGCAGCATGAACTTGCAGCCAGCCCAGCCCAGCCCAGCCATGCAAAGCCCAAGCCACCCCAGCAGTGTGAAGTCACAGTCACCCCAGCCTAGCAGCAAGGTGCAAAGCCTCACCCAAGCGGCACAAAGCCAAAGTTGTTCCATGGCACAGCTCCAAAGGACCAGCCGTCCCAGCACTGCAGCGCAAAGCCACAGTTGCTCCAGTCTGGCAGCACAGCATAAAGACCCAGCCCAGCAGCATAGTGCAAAGCTGCAGCCACCCCAGTATCAGCCGCCCTCACCACCCCGCACTCCATAGCTCCTGCCACCCTGCACTCCAATGCCCCAGATGACCTCCGCTGTCTTCTTGCCCCCACTGCTGATGAGGCATGCCCAGCCTGGCCCTTTGTGAGGCAGCTGCTGGCCATGCAAAGCCTTCTTTGTGAGGTCTTGTGAGGAAACTGCCACACGCAACTTCAGGAAGAAAGCCTTGCAAAGGACCAGGACAGATCTGCTTTATCAGCTGTGAGAATAAGAAGATGGCAAAGGTCAGCTGGGGGTGGCAAAGCACAGGGCAGCAGGGGTCGTGGAGTACAGGGGGCCAAAAGGGCAGAGATGGGGGGAGATAGGCAGTGTGGGTTGCTGAAGTGCACCCTGCAGTCATAAATGTGGGTGGGCTGCCAAGCTCCCAAATTTTGGTGATGTGACCACAGGGGCGCTCCAGTGGCCATAACTTTGAGGACCAGGCATAATTACCATTCATTCAGCGCTGTCATAACTTTGAATGGTTGAACAAATGGTCATTAAGTGAGGACTACCTGTATGCCAAATCATCTGCTATCCTGCCTGACCATCTGCACCTTCTATTCAGGTATCTGAATCTTCTCCTTTTATGTAGGGGATTCTTAGTAATTTTGTAATTAGTAAGAAATGATTGCTACCTGGGTAGCTTAATACTTCTGAGAGCAAACAAAAATCAATTCTATTGGATTCCTGTCTACCCCAATAAGTGATTTCCCCATTACAGCCCTCCACAGTTCTTCCATTCAGAATAAGATTCATTGTCATTTGAAAGTCTCCAGCTCCCTTAATTTATCTCTGAATCTTTAGGATGATAGGAAAGGCAATACTATTACATCATGTAAGCAAATCTCTCCAAGACATGGTTGGCCCTGAGTCTGCCTGCCTTTCGGATGACTCTTAAGAATCTAGCTCTTCCCCTAGGCACTTCCTAAGGTTAGGAAGTGTTGTGCCCATCTTGATTATATTGGTTATTTTGGGTTGTATGAAATTGCCTCATGTGCAGTATGTCTTTTTTGTTTCTTAGTGGTTTCTATTTTTGATGTTATTGTTATGATTTGTTTTTATCCTGTAGGCCTGATTTACATGCAATTGGGCAGTTATATAAATAACTGTTTATACACATACACACACACTTTCACCCCTGTATTGGTAATGAGGCTGGTGTGACTTGTTTTCGGGTCTCTAGCCCCATCCCCACAAACAATAATCTGTATCCATCAATGCATCCAGATTCAGCGAACCCCTGCCTGTGGAATTGCCGGCCCTAGTCCTGGCCTGTCAGAAGACAAAGTAAATAAATAAATTTGGTAAAGAATAAAAGAATAGGAAAAAAAAAAAGGGTAAATGTGGAGATCTGCCTAAACTGAGGAAGTCCTTAATGGAGCTAATGGGCTTGGGTAAGACAGGACTGAAACTGAGAAAGGAACTATCCCCGTCATAACTTTCTCTAATCCTGCTCTTGCAGTGAGGGGGAGAAAGATACCTCTATCTCGCTCTACTATATGGTAACAATAATTTTGCTATGCAGCCAATCAGCAAAACTGTGTGTTATGTTTAATGCAGCTGTCATAAGTAAATATTAAAAAAGGAGATGTTCTGTTTGCAAAATCTCATGGAGGGCATTTTTCAATTTATAATTTTTCCTCCAAGAGTTTGTGGGCAGGGTATTTGTTGCTTCTCAGCAGAAATAGGTGCCAGCATCTCTCAAACTAGTCAGACTTGCTGCACAATGCCTTTAATTTTTTTCCCTAGATTCATTTGATTTAAAAATAAAGAGGAAACTAGAATGATGTAATACTAATCTAGTGTCTAGAAAAGAGACAAATATAATAGAATGCAGCCTGAGGAGATAGAGGGAACAACTTCACCAGTTTGCCTTCTGGTATTATGATAATGGCCATATTCACCATTTTAGGAATACGCAAGTTTCTCTTTCATAGCAACCACTTTTTAAGTACCTAAACTCTGAAAATCCCATATATGCTCATCTCCCTGCAAAGAATACCAATCATCTGTGGTTTAACTTCAGAGCAATTTTATAAGCTAGTTCTATTAACTGGTTTCTAGTACCAAATCAGACTAACCTGTGGAAATGATTTTCCAGTCTCTGCCTGATAGTCCAAAGATCTGTTGGATAAGCTACTACTGTACAGTACTTTGGATATGTATTCAGATCAACTGGCCCAGCAAAGGCTGCTGAAATATCTGTCAAAATAATAGTTTTAATTGGTTGAAACAACTAAATGCATTGTCAGCAAATAATACAACATATAGTAAATAGTAAATTAACAGTTTATTTTACAAAATCTGGACAGAGCACTGCTTACAACATCCAAGCAACTGAACTCTTAATGTTAAAACACTATATACACCTTTACATTTATAAAAACACAGCTATCAAATGTTTAAAACCTTACCAAGACTCAAAAGCTGATCAATTCCACAAATAATTCGTTCACACTCTTCACTCTGCAATTTCCCCTGCCATTCTCCTTTTTGAGGTTTATACAGTAGTTTTGCCATCTCTTCAGCAGTAACAGAAACACTCGCTCCCAGTTCTTTAGGCTGATCAACTAATTAAAAAAAAATACAGGTGGAAAGGAGAATAAAAACACAATATAGCAAGGTTAGTAACATTCATTTTTATGCCAAGCTTTTATATCAGAAGTTAAGCGGTGTTTTAGCAACAAAATCATTTCCATTTTTTCTTTTCTAAATATTTCTGTTCAGAATTTTCCACATTAGTTTCTTCAGGATTAGGAATGGAAGTATTTACAGAATTACGTATGTTCTTTGTTAAATATACAACAGCTCCAACAGCTGCAAAGAAATTCTTTTTCATTTCAAATTTTTTGCACTAGCTGCTTTTGACCTCCTAGACAAAACAAGCTTTAAGTGCCTATTAACTTTCCCTATCCAAAGAAAAGCAGGCGAAAGGAATGATTTTGAGTATACATGCTGACATATCTTAATTATGCCAGAACAGCTTTTTGAAGCAAAAACCAAGGAAGCCACGTTCGACATATTGTTTAAATTCAGTCATCATGGACTTATTTTGTTTACCCCAATATACATGGTCTGTAACTTAGTATGTTTTATGAATTCAGTTATTTATAATGCATTCAGCAACCTATGTGTGAGGTTATTTTTTTTCAATGTGCAAATTATGCTTCAAATTTTTCAGTACATCACTTAAGATCAAGAGAGTTGTATGTATCGTAGCAAGACATTATTCAGGAACATCAAAAGGCATACAGGCATTGTGCCGTTGCTACTGCCAAGTACATAATGGGAAAAGCCATTAATATGCCTCATTTGCCTTGTTTACATTTCTAAGAACAAGTAGTGAAGACTTAATCAATGGTGAAGACTTTATCAATCAATGTCATGAAATTAGTTATTCCTATAAGGCAGCTAATAATGTGAAAAATATTACTAATATGCTAATTTATTCTTTAAGAAAATAGATGGCAAGCATCAAGTTTAGAGATGCACACTGATGTTTGTTTATTATTACAATTTATATGCTAATCCACTGCCAGAAATTCTGAGCAGCTTATATTATTAAGGGGTGGAGTTGTGTATGTGTGTGTGTGTAATCACTAAGAAGGTTAAAACCCAGGGTCTTTGAAGATGGCATTCCCTCAGTGGTGGAAGCCTCTACAAGCCCTCTTGCCCACATCTTACTGGACAGGCAGATTCACCTTTGAGAAGGATGACACAGAGATATCAGGACCTGTACCATGTAGGGTTTTAAAGGTAACAATCAGCACTCTGAACTGCACCTGAAAGCTAACCGGTGCCAATGCAGCTCCTTAGTACTAACTACTGATTAAGTATTACTAGCAATTCTTAACTGCTAGTATTAACTAAATAAAGTGACAACTAAGAAAAAATGTGAACAAATTAGATTAACCTACCATTCTCTGGAATTGGTTCCATGTCCCATGGGCTAAGTCGTTCAGTTTCACCATTGTCCCATCTAATTAACAAACCAGAAGAAAGAATGAAGATACTTCTGTGTAGAAAATATCACAATACATTCTAGATGTGAAATTATATTTTTGTTCCGTATCTTGTATGTACTCAGTAGGATATTTTCTTGTGGGAGCAGAATTCTTGAAAGGAGTTATAGGTATTTACATTAATATAAGCATAAATTCTACCCCTCTCCCACAGAACCCATATTCCTCAGTGCTCCCCAACCTCAATGTACATGACTTTGGTTTGGGTCTAACAAAGGTTGTATTTTTCCATTAACTTCTATTATGTATTTAACCTTTTTCAGCATCACATTTTGGAGACCTAAGCCAAGGAGTTTCTTTAGAGACACAATGGCCATTTAGGACCTCAGTCTATACATGTGTAGTCAGAAATAAACCCTACTATATTAGAAGAAACTATGAAGCTCACTTTCCAGTAAGCATTTAAGATTAAAGTCAAGGTTACAAATGTCTGTATAATCCATCCACAGAAACCAGAATTCCTATGTGTATCTTATCTGGCCATCTTTTTTTCTTTTTTTTTAAATATATTCAAAACCTTCTATAATTCGTTATGCTTTATGAGTGAATATTTATGCTATATGCAAAAGGTAAAAGGCTCCAAGAGAGCCAGTTTGGTGTAGTGGTTAAGGCACGAGGCTAGAAACCGGGACACCGTGAGTTCCAGCCCCGTCTTAGGCACAAAGCCAGATGTGTGATCTTGGGCCAGTTACTCTCTCTCAGCCCTAGGAAGGAGGCAATGGCAAACCACTTTAAAAAAAAAAAAATCTTGCCAAGAAAACTGCAAGGACTTGTCCAGGCAGTCGCCAGGAGTCAAGGCGTCACTGACTTGAAGGCACCCCCAAGTTCTTCATTATAAAAACTGATATGCCTTCATGAGGTTACAATCTGCAGTTAAAGTGACACAAATGCTGCTTTGTTTTTAAAGCTGTCATTAATCTGACCATCATTAAGCAAATATGCACATACTTAACGCTGTAACACTGAAAAGGGCTATCTGGATATTGTGGCTGATATGGCTCTTGGCTCAAAACAGTTCCAAACCACCAAGCGTCATCAATAATTGAACGAAATCGATCACCTGTAAGGAAAAAAAAAGCCCCACAAACATATTGTATTAAATGTTATCCAACCCATTCTCTAACAATCTAGGTTTCTATAGCCATTCTAGAACATCTGAAAACACCATGCTAAGGAAGACCCAATATTAGGTCCTCAGATGTTTTTGGACACAATTTCCATCATCCCTAATCAAGATAGCCAATGATCGTTCTAGTTACAGTCCTATACTCCAGGCTGATTTTTTAAATACAATCATAGCAAGATAATTTCCTTATTAAACATAAGAAAACTGGATAGGTTTAATACTGCAAATTATGGATGCCATAACTATACATGTAAGAAAGTGAAACCTGAGAAACATTATTACTTTCTATTTAGAGAAAATAATTCTGTTAGGTTCAGGTATTTAGGTTTCCTACATTTTATGAAGTGAGAGCATCCTCAAACAGAAGCTCCAGTTGTTTGATTCCGTTAATAATCCACTCTTAATGCTCCCACTACTTCTCTATCTGGTTAGTGGCAATGTTTAAAGGCAGAAAAGACCAAAGATTTCAGTTTAATACTTAAAATGAATATACAATAAACATACAATAAAGTTATTTGCAATTGTACATAACTAAATAGGATTTTCAAAATGATTAATTCCATAGACGACCAAAAATAACCTACAAGGTTGCCAGTTCCTTTGTCGTGCTTCATCGTAGAACTGACGTAACACCAGGAAGTCAATAACATCTGGCATATCATGGTATCTAGAATGATTAAACTTTAGTCAGATGTGCAATGGCCAAAACTCTGGATACAACTTTAAAAATAATGTAAAGAAAATGATACATACTTGAGAGAAAATGATTTGTCTTGAAGCTGTCCTGTAACATGATCCATGAGAGTAAGTTTAAGACAGCATAGTGTAGGAGGTCCAACTTCATAACGTATCCCAACAATTTTTACCAATTCTTGTTCCTAACAAATGCACATATAAAGAGTTTTGCTAGTATTAGCACAACAATTAGCTAAATTACTTACAGTTCTTTATCTGGTAGGCAGCCTATGGCATTCCAATTCATACTGAACTACACTCTCAGCGTGCCTGGAGAAGAAACTCTGAAGGATGCTAGTTGTAGTTCAGCAACATTTGAGTGCTATGTTTCACTATGTGAAAGCATGTAAATGATAGGTTAGTCAGGCAAAAATGAGCAACAACAAAATATTGCACTACATTAGGATACTGTGCAAAAAATGAACTGTGTGCCGATATCTGGCATCCAGCCACTTGGCAAGTGACTGGGCATGTGCATGTCACTGGAACAGGTTCTCTTTAAGTCTTGAATGGCTCTGGAGTCTTACATATATAGTACATATTAGAATTGGGCAAGAACTACATGTATCGCTCCAGATAGATTCCCAGCTTGGAAAGCAGCCCAAACTGCTTTGTTTTACCCTAATTTGTTTTCATTTCTGGAGCCTTATTCAGGAAAGCCAGAACTTCTGGCAGGGGAAATATATAAATGTCTAACAAGGCCTACCACATTTTTATTTTTTAAAGAAATGGAATGCAGTGCAACTTGCAGAGAAGTTAGACAACTACCAAGGGGGTGAAATCTGCCAAAGTTCATAGCAATAAGTTTACACTGAAGTTATACTGATTTTTGACTGAAGCATCAATTTGCTAAAATCACTGCTGTATGATCCTAGCTATCCTTTGCCAGGATAATTTGACTGAGATGTGTACAACCTTACTCTACCAAGCTCTTCTAACATATTTTAGTCTATATGAATTTGCTTTGTTATATTCCCCTCAGAGTCTTCAAATGGGGGTAGGTTATCAAAATTTCAAATGTACAATTAATTCTTCCAAGCACAGTCTAATGGTGACATTGCCTTACATACTAATATATGCATGCTCACTGCTATCAGTATGACAAATGTGGGGCTGAGAGAGTGAAGTGAATCCTGGGTTCTAGGACAAAAGAAAAACACACACATGTATCATTCTATTATTTAAAATTATTTACAGTTTAAGAAATAAATACCAATACACAATGGTTTGTGAGAGGGATAACTGAAAAAAAATATTAAAAGTAGACCAAAATATTGTTTTTTAAACAAAATAAAAAGACTGAAATACAATGTGAAAAATAGAATGGAAAGAATTCAAAAATTATAAATACACCCTCAAGTTGCAGTCAACTCCTGGTGATCACATCATCTCCTTGTATCAAACCCAAAATCTAGGGTGTAGCCTATGAAGCCTTTATCCTTCTCTTGACCTATGTTTTTACTGTCAAGCTCACTTCTTTCTTGTCATAGCCAACCATTTAAAGAAAATATCTTGATGATAAAAGGGGAAATCTTAAGTCATACTTGACAGGTCTGCAAACTTAAAAGAACACTATGGAATGGAGAGTAAAACTTTGGTCTGGATCAACTTTTGGTGACTGCATGGATAAATGGAAACCATCCTAACTTGCCATTAATAATAACTAATAAAATAAATAATAACTTGTAACTCTTCCAAAAACATTTCAGTAATCACTTTGATCTAATCCATCCATCTTATTTGTTGTCTTCTGCTACTTTTTTCCCCTCAGTCTTGCCAAGCATAGTTTTTTCCCCCCTCCTAATCCATCATCTGCTTTTATCACATGTGCAAAGCACACCTCCTTGGTCATTATAACCTCAATGGAACAGTCAGCCTTTATTTGGTCCAGGACTGATTGGTTCTTTTTCAGCTTATGGTACTCTTCATAACTCTTTTCAATTCTGTGATTCAAAAGCTTTTATCTTTTTTTCTCTTTCTCAATGTCCAGCTTTCATAGCAATATATTACCACTGGAAAGACAACTATTTTCACTATTCTGATCTTAGTTTTTACAGAATTGTCCTTATGCATCCTGATCTATGTCAGGCTTCTGATACTTGAACAAAAAGCCTTGCAGGCAGTGATTTAAGGTCAAGTTCTATGATAAGATATATTTATTGCAAGAACTAGAAAAGCTGCTGAAGAAGTCTGACAATTACCAAAGTGATATACAAACCATATTTATTGTAGAAGCAAGTTTCAATACTCTTCCTAGTATCTGTGCCACAAAATAAGCTGAGAGCCTTCTGTTTTTTGGCAAGAGGAGTGGCTAACACCTGTTCCTGTTATGGTGACTGATGAGTCTGGTCTCAGATTTAGCACTTACATATTCTATGTTTATCATTATAATCACATCTTTATTCTCCAACACACCCCCCATCTTTATCTATTTTTGATCAAAGCTAAATACCTCCTTAATTTATTCACCGTCATCCATAAGCTCACTAAACATGCAGGTTAACATTACCTTTATGTTCTTAAGATTTAACATAAACACACATTTTTCACTTTCCATTTTTGAAGCTATTAGATTGGGAATCTTAAATATAGAATCTTAATCATCTTTGAAATCAACAGCTCCTCATTTACGCTCTCATCCTTCAACATCTAGGTACTGATGTACTGTACAATCAATTCACAACTTTGGAGTATGCACTGCTGACATTTTAGCCACAATATTTTTCTTATACCAGACCATTCCACAAATCTATTTTCACAATGTAATTGGAGTTCTAAAAATGTATTCCTTCAAGGATGACCACAGCATTTCCAAAATCTATCAAGAGAATTTCCAAAGTTAAACATGAAATAAGCTTAGTCTGTTCCATGAGAAAACGATATTTTGGAATAATCTTTATTTAAACATCACAAGCAATTTATTTTCTGGAAAGTATGGGCTGAAATGGAATTGTTACTTTTGATCAGCTCACTGTTAATGCTACTTTAAAATCTTCTGAAAGCTTACAAAAATTATAATTTGTCAAAAACAGCAGAACGACTGCATTCAGACAAGATTTGTTCTCTGCTCGGAAAAGATGCATTGATTGCCTTGAAAAACTGCAATTTTAAACATGTTAGACTATGTCTTCTGAGAGGCTAAATCAACAATTCAGTTCTAATGAAAAATCTAACACATCACTAATATAAATATGAATAATTTTTATGAAAATTGGAATAAAGAACTGGTCTTTCCTATTTTTAAAAAAATGGTCTGAGATTTTTAAAAATGTTAAGTTTCTTATGATTGTAAAATTAACAAAAAATTCAGGTTAATTGGATCCTTCAATGGATGTTCAAAAAAGGGTAGCTGCATACCTTATGTTGGGGATACAATAAATTTGAAGATATATTAGTCCATATACACCAGCCTGCCCTTTCGTTGCCTTGTTTTGGTTGAATAATCTTATTATTGTGAATCAGGTTTTTGAAAATAAGTTAATATATAAAGATGTTAGTGTATTCCTGAACTATATTCCAAAAATTTGGAATAATCTGTGTAAAACTTTAGATCTACTGTGCTTGGACTGTTGAACAAATTGTCATGAATTTCTGGAAAGACACTTGTGTACCAGGACTAAAGGTTGATTTGAGTTAATGTGTCAACTTTTAGCCTTTAAAATAGCTCTTTATTGGCAATATAATTCTTTTTGATCAAAGCTTAATTTGCTGTTTAAAAACTGACAGTAGTAATTTTCACATAGCCATAATTATTGGATTTTACTTTTCTTTTTTAGTCTGTCTGGTTTATTCTGTTTATTTAACTTGTATTCCAATGCTTTGTTCGTCGTCTATGCTTCAATTAAAGAAACACAGTACTGTGCAAGTTTTAGGCAGGTGTGAAAAAATGCTGTAAAGTAAGAATGCTTTCAAAAATAAATATTGTAATCGTTTATCTATTTACAAAATGCAAAGTGAGCGAACAGAAGAAAAATCCAAATCAAATCAGTATTTGGTGTGACCACCCTTTGCCTTCAAAACAGCATCAATTCTTCTAGGTACACTTGCACACAGTTTTTGAAGGAACTCAGCAGGTAGGTTGTTCCAAACATCTTGGAGAACTAACCACAGTTCTCCTGTGGATGTAGGCTGCCTCAAATCCTTCTGTCTCTTCACGTAATCCCAGACAGACTCAATGATGCTGAGATCAGGGCTCTGTGGGGGCCAAACCATCACTTCCAGGACTCCTTGTTCTTCTTTATGCTGAAGATAGTTCTTAATGACATTAGCTATATGTTTGAGGTCATTGTCTTGCTGCAAAATAAATTTGGGGCCAATCACACGCCTCCATGATGGTATGGCATGATGGATAAGTATCTGCCTGTATTTCTCAGCAATGAGGACACCATTGATCCTGACCAAATCTCCAACTCTATTTGCAGAAATGCAGCCCCTAACCTGCAAGGAACCTCCACCATGCTTCACTGTTGCTTGCAGACACTCATCACTGTACCACTCTCCAGCCCTTCGGCAAACAAACTGCCTCCTGCTACAGCCAAATATTTCAAATTTGGAATCATCAGTCCAGAGCACCTGCTGCCATTTTTCTGCACCCCAGTTCCTATCTTTTTGTGCATAGTTGAGTTGCTTAGCCTTGTTTTCACATTGGAGGTATGGCTTTTTGGCCACAATTCTTCCATGAAAACTTCTCCAGACAGTAGATGGGTATACCTGGGTCCCACTGGTTTCCACCAGTTCTGTGCTGATGGCACAGCTGGACATCTTCCGATGTCGAAGGGAAGTAAGTATGATGTGTCTTTCATCTGTTGCATTAAGTTTCCTTGGCCGACCACTGCGTCTACGGTCCTCAACGTTGCCCGTTTCTTTGTGCTTCTTCAAAAGAGCTTGAACAGCACAACTTCAAACCCCAGTCTGCTTTGAAACTTTTGCCTAGGAGAGACATTGCTGATGCAGTATAACTACCTTGTGTCTTGTTGCTGTGCTCAGTCTTGCCACGGTGTGTGACCCGTGACATGAAACTGTCTTCCACAACCTCACCTTAGTAGCAGAGTTTGGCTGTTCCTCACCCAGTTTTAAGCCTCCTACACAGCTTTTGTTTCAGTTAATGACTGTGTTTCAACCTACATATGAAATTGATGATCATTAGCACCTGCTTGGTATAATTGGTTAATCATACACCTGACTCTAATCCTACAAGATCCCTGACTTTGTGCAAGTGTAAGAACTGATGCTGGTTTGAAGCCAAAGGATAGTCACACCAAATATTGATTTGATTTAGATTTCTCTTCTGTTCGCTCACTTTGCATTTTGTAAATTGATAAACATAAACCGTTACAATACGGGTGAAACTCGAAAAATTAGAATATCGTGCAAATGTTCATTTATGTCAGTATGGCAACTCAAAAGGTGAAACCAATATATGAGATAGACGCATTACATGCAAAGCGAGATATGTCAAGCCTTACTTTGGTATAATTGTGATGATTATGGCGTACAGCTTATGAAAAACCCAAATTCACAATCTCAGAAAATTAGAATAGTGTGAAAAGGGTCAATATTCTAGGCTCAAAGTGTCCCACTCTAATCAGCTAATGAATCCATAACACCTGCAAAGGGTTCCTGAGCCTTTCAATGGTCTCTCAGGCTGGTTCAGTAGGAATCACAAGCATGGGAAAGACTGCTGACCTGACAGTTGTGCAGAAAACCATCATTGACACCCTCCATAAGGAGGGAAAGCCCCAAAAGGGAATTGCAAAAGAAGTTGGATGTTCCCAAAGTGCTGTATCAAAGCACATCAATAGAAGGTTATGTGGAAGGGAAAAGTGTGGGAGAAAAAGGTGCACAAGCAGCAGGGATGACCGCAGCCTGGAGAGGATTGTCAGGAAAAGGCCATTCAAAAGTGTTGGGGACTTTCACAAGGAGTGGACTGAGGCTGGAGTTAGTGCATCAAGAGCCACCACACACAGACGGATCCTGGACATGGGCTTCAAATGTCGTATTCCTCTTGTCAAGCCGCTCCTGAACAACAAACAACGTCAGAAGCGTCTTACCTGGGCTGCAGAAAAAAAGAACTGGTCTGTTGCCCAGTGGTCCAAAGTCCTCTTTTCTGATGAGAGCAACTTTTGCATCTCATTTGGGAACCAAGGACCCAGAGTCTGGAGGAAGAATGGAGAGGCACACAATGCACGATGCTTGAAGTCCAGTGTGAAGTTTCCACAGTCTGTGTTGATTTGGGGAGCCATGACATCTGCTGGTGTTGGTCCACTGTGCTTCATTAAGTCCAGGGTCAACACAGCCATCTACCAGAAGATTTTGGAGCACTTCATGCTTCCTTCTGCAGACGAGCTTTACGGGGATGCTGACTTCATTTTCCAGCAGGACTTGGCACCTGCCCACACTGCCAAAAGTACCAAAACCTGGTTCAATGACCATGGGATTACTGTGCTTGATTGGCCAGCAAACTCGCCTGACCTGAACCCCATAGAAAATCTATAGGGCATTGCCAAGAGAAAGATGAGGGACATGAGACCGAACAATGCAGCGGAGCTGAAGGCCGCTATTGAAGCATCCTGGTCTTCCATAACACCTCAGCAGTGCCACAGGCTGATAGCATCCATGCCACGCCGCATTTCGGCAGTCATTGCTGCAAAAGGGGCCCAAACCAAGTACTGAGTACATATGCATGCTTATACTTTGCAGAGGTCCGATATTGTTCTATTTCCAATCCTTGTGTTATTGATGTCATGTAATATTCTAATTTTCTGAGATTGTGAATTTGGGGTTTTCATAAGCTGTACGCCATAATCATCACAATTATACCAAAGTAAGGCTTGACATATCTCGCTTTGCATGTAATGCGTCTATCTCATATATTGGTTTCACCTTTTGAGTTGCCATACTGACATAAATGAACATTTGCACGATATTCTAATTTTTCGAGTTTCACCTGTATATATTTTTGAAAGCATTCTTACTTTACAGCATTTTTTCACACCTGCCTAAAACTTTTGCACAGTACTATATATTAAAAAATAAAGAACTCTTTGATAGAAACACTGAACAACCAGTGGTAAACTGGTCTTACCCGAAGGACCATTTTTCTCCAAGGTTCTTTGTGAGGATTCAATTCATAAATATTGTTCTTTCTTACTGCTTCAATATAAGCTTCATGGCCTTGTCGAAAATATATCACCTAATGTAAAGAAGAATTTAAGTCAAAGAATGAAAGACAATTCTATACTTAATTTAACTGAAACATTAGGATGAACTCTGAACCCTTTAAGAAGGTCCCTTTTCAGCTGATGTGAGATTGGCATCCTGAAAATAAGTAATTTTCCCTTATTGTCCAGGAAGAGGGATTATATGGCCTCTTTCTCTGCAGAGTTTGAGCTACTGGACTTAAACTGGAGAAATCCATTACAACAAAGAAAAATAAACAGAGGAATCTCTTCCGTAATGGGGCCTACCACAAACATAAGCAAAAGTGTATTTAAGTTTCTTGACAATGCCAAGATGAGTATGCCACTCACTGATTAGCAGTGGGGTTGGGAACACTGTGTCACACCAAAGGAGAATGAATTTTCATAATAAATTATAATGTTTAATTCTTAGTTTGATGTGAGATGGAAAGTACACAAACCCATTCTATAGGGGAAAGCGGCTGATGCTATTGAGAAAGATCATGCTACAGCTTTCTTCTCCAAAATCATACTTTTGCAATGGAAATTATATCCAATTTGTGGCATTTAGTTAAAGTATTTAGGGTAATCCATGTAGCACCTTACACCTTACAGAAAGCAGGGGATGTGCATGCCACCGCTGTAGAATGAGTTGTGACAGGAACTCTGGATAACATGATAATTACTTCTCATTTGTTGTGAAGGCAGCCACACAATAAGATAAACTCCCCCTATGGCCCAGAAAGGCAGTGACTCAAATCTTTATCCAATCTAAGTCTTTGGTTTCTCATTCCTTCCAGTTCCTTCCATGGCAAAACTTTAACCAATTCAACTATGAAGTAGCCCATAAATCAAGATGAGAAAAGCAGGAAGACAAATGAATTGAGAAAAAAAATCTGTGCAAGTACAACACAAGTGTTGTAATAAGATACTTTCCCTTCCCAAACTTTTCCAGGGTGGGAGTGGGTGTCTCTTTCATATCAAACAGGAAGTAATCTTCATGGCCAATTTTCAATGTTCCTTTCTCAGTTTAATGTTAACAAAGCAGGCACTCAATAGATTACATTAATTATAGGTTGCCTCAGAGACTTGAGTAATTCATTCCACTTGAGAACTAAAACCCTTTTCCCCACCCCCATTTCTGAGCCAAATCTAATGAAAAGCTACATGCTGTAGACCTCATCTGCCAAAGGCAGCCTTGTTAGAGGCACATACATCCAACTTACAATGCTTGATAAAATGAAAGATGACTAAATGGCTGACCTATAAATTTTTGAAAATAGTAAAAAAGGTGCTGAAACTGAGGTTGCCCTCACTGAATGAGACACAAGACCCACTGGTTTAGACAGCTTCTAATGCTCATAAACCCAAAATATGCAGGCTATATATAAATATGCTTGACATTTTAGGCTCCACAGAGGCTGGATGAAAGGAGCCAAAAAGTTACTCTTTTTGTAAATGGTCTGATAATGTCGAATGTAAATGTTAGTGACATACATCCAATCTGCGCCATGTTCTTTCTGGGAAATGAGAAAATGTTGGACAGAAGTAGAAAAAGATGACTTTCCATTCCCTATGTAATGGTGAATTTACTTTGAAAATGAAAGAGGGATACAGTTGATTACTGTCTCATTGCTAAATACAGAAAATCTTAAGAGATCTGGCTAACGTATCATTTATAAATTCAGATGATAGTATTTGTAGGGAAATTGAAATCAGAAATTCTACAACTGAGAGCTCATGTTCTGGCTCCAAATAGAAAAATGGTAGATGAGAGGAGGCTTCAACAGGGAGTGAGAGTCTGGGAGGGAGTCTGGGAGTGCATGAGGATACTAGGATCCACCTCCTGGGTGGGAGACAGGAGGTGTGAGGGAGTGAGTGGGATGCCCCCCCTGCCGACTAGTGAGAGAGGTCGTGCAGGGAGGCAGAGGGTGTGAGGGAGTTTAAGATTTGGTGGGGGGTGGGCCCTGGTGGCACCAAGAGCATGAGCTAGTGTGCCGGGGTGACCCTCCCTCACCTGTGAGCGTCTGGGTACGAATGAGGATGATTGGTTGGAAGGAGGGACCCTTGCTCTGGATTAGGGACCCCAGAGGTCCAGGATTGGAGGCATTTGGGCCCGGATCCCCCAGGGGCTATGCAGTGGGCTACACTATTAAGGTGGTGACGGGTAGGGGATGATATGGCAGGAGCTGGAGGGCAGGCCATCTTCAGGGAAGACACCCCCCGTGTGTGTTACCGGTGGCATGTTATGGCCCTCCTGGCTCATTCCCAGGCCCTGGTCTTTGGCTGCTGCTGCTGAATGCCAGGTCGGTTAACAACAAGGCCCCCTTCATATGTGACTTGAACACCGAGGAGCGGGCAGACCTGGCATGTATTACTGAGACCTGGCTGGGGCCTGAGCGGGGGTACCCCTCTCAGAAATGCGCCCAGCTGGGTCCACCATGTGGTACCAGCCGAGATGCCAGGGCAGGGGAGGAGGGGTAGCTGTTGTCATCTGGGAATCTCTGGTGGCCTTCAAGGGCATTGCTCCACAAGTTTCTGGCTATGAGACACTGTTCTTTAGGCTGGGTTCCAGTGAACAGTTGGGAGTGTTACTATTGTACCAGCCACCCTGCCTGAGCTTCTGGAGGCCATCTCGGGGCTGGTGGTGGAGTTCCCCAGGCTTATGGTTCTGGGGGGCTTCAACCTGCCATCCTTGGGACGGTCCTTGGAGGCGGCTCAGGAGTTCATGGCTACCATGGCAGCCATGGGCCTGTTTCAAATTGTGTGGGACGCAACTGGGACAGTGGCCATATGCCAGATTTGGTCTTCTTGTCGAAGCAATGGCAAAGTGATCTGAGGGGAGATTTACAGCTTTCACCGTTGTCATGGTCAGATCACATCCTGGTGACCCTGAGTTTCTCCTATGCCACCCCCCTCCGCAGGGAGGCAGAACCCATGCGATTGGTCCACCCCCTGCACCTGATGGACCCGTCAGGGTTTCAGAGGGAGCTGGGGAGTATTCCCGTGGATCTGCTGCATGGTCCAGCGCAGGCCTTGGCTGCTGCCTGGAACAGGGAGGCAGCCAGGGCCTTGGACAGGATCGCACCTATGCGACCTCTCTTGCCACATCGGCCCCAACAATCCCCGTGGTTTACGGAGGAGTTGAGGGTGCTGAAGAGGGTCAAGAAATGTCTAGAGCGCCGCTGGAGGAAGACAAAGACCGAATCCAACCAAACACAGGTTAGAGCTGCTATCAAGGCCTACATTGTGGCGATAAGAGCAGCGAAGCACCAATACTTCTCCGCTCTTATCGCGTCTGCAGAATGCTGCCCGGTGGCCCTGTTCAGAATCACTAGGTCCCTCCTTGGTAAGGGGGATGTGGGGGTTCATTTGCAGGGCCCCGTGGAGGAATTTTTGAAGCATCTGCAGGACAAAAGTCGCTCAGATTCGTTCCAAGTTAGACTCTGAGTGTGGGGCAGGGTCTGGGGAGATACCGGGGGATTGTTCTTACCCAGTTATCGGGGAAGAGTTTGATCCTGTTGTTCCTGAGGAAGTGGACAGGATCCTGAGGACTGTGAAGGTCACCACTTGCCATCTTGACCCATGCCCCTCCTGGCTGATGAAAGCAGCTCGGGAGGTGACATGTGGTTGGATCCAGGCGATGGTTAATACATCCTTGCAGGAGGGAGTGTTTCCAGCTGCCTTTAAAGAGGCGTTGGTGCACCCCCTCCTCAAGAAACCTTCCCTGGATCCTTCCATGCTGGACAATTTCTGTCCAGTCTCCCACCTCTCCTTTTTGGGGAAGGTGGTTGAGAAAGTGGTGTCATCACAGCTGCAGAGGGTTCTGGAGGAAACGGATTATCTGGACCCCTTCCAGTCAGGTTTCAGGCCCCATTATGGAACAGAAACGACATTGGTCACACTTATGGATGATCTCTGGCGGGAGCGGGATGGTGGAAGTGCGACCATCCTTGCTCTCGATCTCTCAGCAGCTTTCGATACCGTCGACCATGGTATCCTGTTGGGATGACTCAGAGAATTGGGGGTGGGTGGCATGGTCTTGTGCTGGTTCACCTTCTTTCTTCAGGACCGATTCCAATCGGTGGTGATAGGGAGCGAGAGGTCCCATCCTCGGCCCCTCCTCTGTGGGGTGCCACAGGGTTCGGTTCTCTCTCCACTCCTTTTCAACATCTACATGAAACCGCTGGGTGAGATCATCCACCGTCATGGGATGAGGTATCATCAGTATGCTGATGATACGCAATTATACATCTCCATCCCAGGTGAGGTAAGTGATGCTGTGACCGCCCTTTCACGGTGCCTGGAGGCTGTAAGGGTCTGGATGGGGAACAACAGGCTTTAGCTGAACCCTGGTAAGATGGAATGGTTGTGGGTTAATGGCTCCTCTGTATCTGGGACTTTGTCATCTTTGGTGCTGGATGGGGTAGCACTGCCCCAGACAGACCCAGTGCGTAATCTGGGGGTCCTCCTAGACTCAAGGCTCCTGCTTGAAGAGCAGGTGGCAGCCGTGGCAAGGAGGGCCTTTGCACAACTTCGGGTTGTGCATCAGTTACACGTTTTCCTAGATCGGAATGCCCTTCGAACAGTCACTCATGCCCTTATCTCCCAGATAGACTACTGCAATGCACTCTACATGGGGCTACCCTTGAAGAGTATCTGGAAGCTACAGCTGGTCCAGAATGAAGCCGTGAGGGCTATTTTTGGAGCCCCAAGAAGGGCCTATGTAACACGAGCTGCACTGGGTACCAGTTTGCTTCCAGGTCCAATTCAAGGTGTTGGTTATCACCTTTAAAGCCTTTCATGGCATGGGACAAGGTTACCTGAGGGACTGCCTCTTCCCCATGATTTCAACTTGTCCCACCCAATCACACAGAGACAGCATGCTTCGGACCCCCTCAGTAAAGGAACTCAGATTAGCAGGGTCCAGATGGCGGGCCTTCTCCGCGGTAGCCCCTGCTCTTTGGAACATTCTGCCCCCAGAGGTGAGATTGGCCCCTTCACTCTTGGCCTTCTGGAGGGCTTTGAAGACCTGGTTCTGCCACTTGGCCTGGGGTGGGGAGAGAATACTTCAAGCATGGGGATGGCTAGGCCTGCTATCTTCAGCCCCAGATCCTTCATCTTCTTGGACTCTCTTCTTTTTTAGTAATGTTTTTAAATTTTATGTTTTATGTATTTATATGTATTTATGGTTTTAATGTTTTGTGTGAGCTGCTCAGAGTCCCCCATTGGGGGGAGATGGGCGGGGAAGAAACTAACTAACTAACTAAAATAAATAAATAAATTCCAGAATGACTGGTAGGAAAACTGAAAAACTTGTATAACTGTATAATTTCTGATATCAATGTCCACTAATAAATAAATAGATATTAACAGTACAGTTATTTACACTGACTTTTTCAGTACTTATAAGTAGAACTGCAGGCAAGGCATAAATCCTATTCCTTGGACAAGGAATATTCAGAGCACCCATAACCTTGGTCCCTGTACTCTAAAACTTGTGAAGTACTCTGGGAATTTGGTGCTATACTTTTAGATAGATAGATAGGGAGGGAGGGAGGGAGGGAGGGAGGGAGGGAGATTCTGAATCATACTTTCTCTAATCCATGATGACATAATTTATGAAATCAGCCTTCAAAATAGATACTCCTCCAAATGTACTCCAAATGAAGAGAATACCATTATATTCTCTTTATCCAAGCCCCCCTCCCAAACTTTACTCATTCCACCTTCACTCAACATGTAAGATTTTGCTAGCAACATTATTGGTGCTAGCAACAGAAGAGAAGCCTCTGAGCCCCCAAACTAGTGCTCAGATCTAGAAAACTGATGCTATAATTGCTTTACAATGGGAACTTCTAACACTATAAAATAATTTTTGCCACGCTATATTCAGTTTGTTCAAAGCCTTCTGGGGTGCTTCCTTCTAGCATTTAACTTTCTGCATAAGAGCATTCACAATGTTATATAGAGACACTCTGCTTTTATGTGTTCTGGGTAAACTAAATTTATACATAGGTATATACGTGTGAGAAAGGAAATGCTTAAATATATCTATGTATAAATTTCCACTTGGAAATCAAAATCATCATAATATATGTTCTGCAGTCACTGCACTGGTTACCAACAGGTTTCCAGCTACAATTCAAAGCACCATTTTGATCTATAAAACCCCATATTGCTTGACACTGAGCTACTTGCAGGCCTTTCCTACACAGTAGGGACCCACCTGCTTCACCCAATGTGCAGATGTCACCAACATCTCCTAATGCCCCCAGATACATATAGTGAACAGGACAGGGCCTCTCAGGAAAAGTTTTATAGCTGCAGTCCCAATTTTTTTTATATAAATTTATAAATAAATTTATAAGGGAGGGCAGAATATACAGGAGTCTCCTCTGCCAGTGGGGAATTAAGGGTATCAATGCTTTCTCAGAGGCAGGAGCAGTAAAGGTATACTGTGGATTACTAAAATCTTTTTTTTTTTTAAGTCCAAAACCTGATAACTTAAGATCCCTAATCAGTAATACAGTTGTCCCCATTTACAATGGACTTACTAGCTGAACAGAATTGTGTCTGTAACTACTATGAGGAAACAAGTGGTAATAAGAACATGTTTTCATGTTGGTTATCAAGAAACTCATACTGGATAGCCAGAAGAAGGATCTAAAAAGAAGGGAAGGATTTAGGTATACCCATCAGCATATCTCAAAAATGAAACTGATTTTCTGATGTCTTGCTGCAATTTCTATGGATGTAGACAAACCTAACTGTTGGATCTAGAATGGTTTTCAGATGAACTATTACTGAAGCCCACAACTGAGAAGATCTAGAAGTAGATCTAGAAGTTTTAAGTGCAAGATTAAGGACTTTAGAAAAAAATTTGGGGGAGGTGGAAGGGCAAAAGGGTGATGAGAATCTTGATTTTAGAAAATTATAAACAGATTAAGGGTCCAGAGGGATTTGAAATAATTTTGAAATTAATTATAAAATATCTTCCTGTGGGAAAATGTTGTTTAGGAAAAAAAACATGGTAAGATGGTATTTTGAAGACTGGACACTAGAGGGAGCCAGAAAGAACTAAAGAGTATAATTAAAGGAGAACCCTTAAATTTGACTTACTAATATAGAATGGAGCAAAATACTTTAACTTTGGATAAATTCAAGAATATTTGGGAACAGTGGACTCAGAAGTTAATCTTAAAACTGTCTGCTACCATAGGTAAACTGGATCTAAAAGAGGTTATAGAAGAGGAACAAGTTTTACTGGACAGGACTGAGACTGAGGCTGACTCAAATGTGGATTAAAAAATGACAAGTCATAAGAACGATGTAGAAAAAGATGTTATACTGGATATACAAATGAAACCGGCTGATGTCTTAATGATTAAGAGGGATACACAAAGAGCAAATCAGAACAGCAACTTGTATCATTTTCTTATTTTGGAGTTACAAAAGAGACCTGTTAAAGTTTTGAAGGATTTTCTGAGAAGAGGCAAAGAAAATGAAAAGAAAGTTCTGGGACATTATTTAAAGGGATTAAAGATCAAGATTGTTAAAAGCAAACGGAAGGAATATAAAGTTGGTTTATTTGATCAAGTTTAAAATATATATGTTGCTGTTTCTGGTAACCCTTAATGGATTTTTGTTGACTAGGACCAAATGACGAGGCTTTAAAGATTTGGAAAAAGAGATTTTTTTTTATTGTACTTTTAAAGAAAGTGATAAGTTACTGTGTTAAAGGGAAGGAATATAAACTTGATTTATTTGATTAATCTGAAAATATATATGTTGTTTTATGGTAATTCTTAACGGACTTTTGCTGACTAGGAGTGAACAAGGCTTTAAGAATTTGTTTATAGGTAAGAGATAAGGGGAGAAGAGATCTTTTGTTATATTCTTAGAGAAGGTGATGAGTTATTGAAACTGCTTGTACATGTGATGAAGGGGGAAGTAATTTCTTTGTATATTTTTAATTGTATTATTTTTTCTTTCTTTTCTATTTTTCTTTATATTTTCTGCACTTTCTATCTCCTTTTTTCATTCTTTTATATATTTTTAGTTTGTATTATCTTATCTTTGTAACTGCAAACTCTAATAAAATTGTAATATTAGAAAAAAAAAGAAAACAGGATGTGTGAAACTTTCCAATCGAGCATTTTGAACGGAGCTGGTTTGTTCTGACCTGAAAACAAAGCATTTTTTTCTTGTTTTATGCACACACTTCATAGTGGAGCTTTTAGTAGCCTAGATGAGTTAGTGAATTACTATAAGAATTTTAAAATTATTTCAGATTCAGATTTTCTTTTTTCCCCCAAGATTGTCAGTATGTACTGATTTTTATTGCATAATGTTTTTGCTCTTGACATGGTATGACTTTTATTTCCAAATCAGTGAACTTACAGTGTTTTGTTATTTTTCAGACTTCTAGTACTTCAATGTCTATTTCAACTATTCATTTTTATTTAATTTTTGGGTGATGCCACTGTTGAATTTTGTTTCATTTTATTTGACAGTTATGGCTTCTTCTCCCATATGTATACGTACAAATGGTTATTAGGCTACTGAAGACCACCAACTGATAGTTAAAATACATTTACTATCTGTAGTATACATCAGCATTTTCACGGTTTTAGTTCATAAATGAAGTGCCAACTTTTGATCAGCATATAAAAGGAATTTCCATGAGTTAGAATTGATCCATTTGACATTTACATTCCAACTTGAGAGTTTTTTTATTTCCAGTAGCTCATTACCATATAAAAAAAGTGACTGCATTCAGATTTGAATCACTAATTAACCAATCTGAGTTTTATATTTTTAAAAATGGTTGTAAATTCAGTTTGCAGTCCCTTTTGTGGCTTTAAAGCACAAGAAATTCTATAAGGTAACAAGAGTACACTACTACACTATAGCTTATCACTTATGGACAAACTCAAGTTACAGAGCCAAGTTCAACTATCCTACGTTAAAAGAAACATATCAGGTAATACAATTTCTCACCTCATCACCCATTTGTGGGACAAAAGGAGATCTTCGGAGTCTGATGTTCGTTATCCAGTCAGGAGGATGAAAATCAGACAACAATGCTTGGTCGGCTGACTGTTGGGAAGCATTTATTTATGAATTGTAATAAAAATTACTCAAAATAGCATCATGACTGCATATACGCCATTGATTTACAGCATATTTATAGCAGAAGACAGCTAATTTTCCCAAGGTTACAATGATCAATTGAGTAAAATAATGTTTAATCTAAACTATCTTGACACAATTAGACACTTAACACAATTAGTACTCCTATCAATTGGAGCTACAAATTTTATTTTAATAATGTGTGCAAATTTAGCAATAATATTTATAACAGGAGATAAGTTTTTACACATTGTGTTCTTCCTTAAAACAACATACACTCTGTAAACAATTTATGCAAAATAAGCACATATTGGCCTGTGATAAGAATGTTTTAGTTAATATGGATAAAGAAATATAAAGGAATTCAAGCTGAAACATTAACTATCAAATGCAATCTCTAGTATATGTATAGCAATACCAGTATGTATCGTGTGTGTGTGTGTGTGTGTGTTTCAAATACAAAATTCACAGCACTAGTATAACAGAATAGTTTGAATCAGTAAGTTCCTGGCATTTCAGGCATTACTTCTGTCATGAACTGTAATAAGGTCTACACAGGTTTAGGGAAGCCCCTTCTTATCTTCAACCTCCCCATCTATAATATTGAAACTATTAGTGATTAATCTTATGTACACTAGTCCTCACTTACTGACCACCCATTCAGCAATCAAGGTTACGAGACTTACGACTGGTCCTCAAACTTGCAGTGATCACAGCATGCCTGCGGCCATGTGACTGCGATTCAGGCAGTTGGCAACACATGCATTTACAATGGTTGCAGCTTCCAGCAGTCATGTGATAGCCATTTGCGACCTTCACAGCCAGCTTCTGATAAGCAAAGTCAATGGGGAAGCTAGCAGAAAGTCGCAAGTTGCGGCCATGTGACATCATGCTTAATGACCCGCAGTGATTCGCTTAACCACCACAGCCAGAACTGAGGCCATAAGTCGGGCACAGTCATGTGATGTTTCACTTTATGATCGCAAGACTTAGCAACAGAGTTGCCCAATTGCAGTCAGTAAGTGAGGACTAGTTGTAGCTGCTATAAAAATTAAACCTAGATAACATGACTGGAATATTTTGAACGCATGAAGATATACAATTATTAGCTATTTAAATTCCCTAAGTTAATTGTTTAAAGGCATTTCATTTGCAGATGTATACTGTTTGTCTGTATGGATTAATACCCTCATATTAGTTGCAATAAATACTTTCTGCATAGTTATTTATTCACTAGTTAAGCTGAGAACAATTTAAGATATTAAGAGTTAACTAAATACTGAAAAAAGTCAAATCCCAATTAACTGTATCCCTAAAAGTAGGCCAAAATAAAATAAAATAAAATAAAATTCAATACCTCATGTTTTTTCGGTTTATATTTTTTCCGTCTTTTCCTCCTTCTTTTGGGTGGAGAAATTTTTTCTACTGATATTTCATCTTCAGAAGAACTACAATATCTAATAGTCTTACGTCGAGACATTCTTATGGGAGGTTGTAAATTAATTCCAGCATCAGCAATCCAGTCAGAATACTGGCTTGAGGAATCACTGCTAGAGAACAACATTATACAGTGCAAATTGAAAACCAAAATATTTCTACTGTAGTTCAAAATGATCTGTAATTGGACTAATATTTTAAATTCTGTTGTCTGCCATTCAAAGATTAGTTGTTTGAAGCTAAACCTAAATTCTGGGACTTTTTAAACAAAAAGATGTTATAATATCTATCTATAATATCTACTGGTACTCTGTATAGTTAAATATATGGAATTAGTAGTGAGCAAGCCACAATGTTGAACTTTCTAAAGGTGATATTAATAAACACAGCTTTGCAGTGCATTTTAGGTATACTCTGCATACTAAAGGCTAAGAAGGACACCTTGTATTTTCCATTATGACACTACAGAAACAAATCAGCTTGGAGCTATCAAGCTGATTTCATTAATTTTGTTGCAAGTTAATAATTATATATATTTTATATATATACACACACACAAACACACAATTGAAAAGGATAGATGAACTCGTACCCTTCAAATATTTTAGACTACCATTCCAAAGAGCTGGATAGGATTATTGAGCTGTAGACAAAACATTTGGAGGACACTAGACTGCTTGCCCTAATCTAACATTCCAGATATCAGCAGCAAGCCATGCGAACAGCAGCATCTTTTGTAGTGACAGAGCTGATACATCATCTATCTAAATTCAAAATTATTCTTTTTCAAAAGGTCACTACAGAAATTAAAATGCAACATTGCCAAGGTTCAAACATATGACATATATATGCTTGACAGTGATTTTACCTGGAACTATTACTGTTGGTTTTCTTGTCACTCTTCCATTCTTCTTCATGGGTAGACAAACTCAATCCATCACTTTCTTCTGCTTTCTAGATTAACAAATAGTTTATGAATCCTAAACTATATTCCAATTTAAAGATGACATTCTTCATTACATCGCTCCTATTTATCACCACTATTTATCATTTACTAATTAAAGTAGAATATGACTTATCAATCCTTTTGCTAGCATCTCTTGCCATGCTGAACACCTTACATATTAGGCTTACTGAAAAACACAAAATGTATACAAGTCATAACATAAAAATCTTTCTATTCTATACATGGTTCAAATAGAATATGCACAGAATGTTCGTTTTTAAATAATTCAGAATTACTGAAAAAAATTGGGAATGACCTTTTAGGCCCTCAAATTAAACCCTGTTCAATGCAGGAATTCAAATTAAAGCTTCTGTTGAATATACTTAATGAAAGGGAGACTATCATCTCCTTAAGTAATTTATTTCAGTGTCAAACTGCTCTTAGGATTAGGAATTGTTTCCTAATTTAATCAGAATTTGTCTTAAGATCAGAAACAAAAGTACAGGTAACATAAAACTATATTTTTGGTCACTGAGGATAGAGCTAACAGAAAAGGGTTAACTCTACCTTTTCAAATTAGAAGACAGGATTAAGACTTCTTACCCCATGGAGGCAGTTCAAATAATACAGATTATTGCTTCTCTTACCCCTTTCGCTGCATCTGAGCTGACAAGCAATAATCTGCATCTATTTTAGCAAAAAACTGTGAATAGGAAAGAGGAGATAACAAATCTAACATCTAAAAGGGGGAAGCAGGAACAGCTTCAGGAGGCTTATTAGGAGCTGGTGATCTTTCTTCCTTGCTTCTCCCAATTCCACCAGGCTAAATCTGTTTCTCTCACCACTGCTCACCAGAGATCCTACTCAGGATTGTGGTAGTTAACTGGGTGCTAGAATAGCCATGAGAACAGCTTTGTTTTTATAGACATGGACAACAGGATCATCGTGTGGACACACTGTTAAGTGTCCCTTGGGAGTCATCTGCTGCTCAGCTAAGATGTAGACCACAGACATGGGGGGTAGATCAAGACTCAACTAAGACCAATTATGGTAGCCTTTCTGGTTAACTCCCTAGTCCTCTGTAATGGATAAAACATGGCATTTGTTTGGACTGTTCTTTTCTCGCATTTAAAAAAAAAAAAAAGACTGACAGGCATTCTACACTAGCCACTGCAGGCATACATTAAAGTGGTGGGATCCCTCAGAGATGTCACTGATATCCTGTCACCCATGCCTAAGACAGAGACGCAAGGCTAATGAGACAAAGACTTCTGAACATCAGGGTCTGGCTTCTCTGGGAAGCACAAAGCTTGGTACTGATGAATAGGGTGGAGCTATATTTAGAGGAGAGTTTTCTGCTGCTGTAGGAATTCAAGGTACAAACAGCTTTTACTTTCTCTTGATTCCACTTATTTGGATTATTTGAGATTGCATTCTTAATGGAGGAAATGTAAGAGGAAAGGCACCATGATAAGAAAGCACAGTTCCTCCAAGGTTGAACAGTTATTCATGAACAAGTGGCCTAAGAAATTGAAATTACAAACAAACAAATGGGCTTGATGATAGTTAAGATAGTGGTACAGTTGAGAAAACTTTTCTGCTCCCCTTTCAATTTAATCAAAGAGGATATACACTGAAGTTCAGGTGTATTCTTACGGACAGGTTTCTTCCATTGCTGACATGGAGGAAATCAGAAGTACATTATAGGATATGGGAGACTATCTGTCATCTACTCAGCATTTCAGCAACCTTAACAAGAAACATTTACTGGTTTGTTCTTGATGTTATTCATGGTCCCAAAGAAAAACAGGATGTGAAAGGCTGTTTAGAATTTCAAAGCCGGAACACATTCATCAGACATTGGACTTAAAAATGGAGATACTGACATCTATAGCAGAGACTGTTCTTTCCAACAATTTCCTGGCATCAATACTTCTGTCTAATGATACAAATCTTCACATTTCCATCAGATCACAGCACCACAACTTTCTCAAGTTTACTTATGGTAATAAACTATTTCAATTCAAGGTTCTCCCTTATAGCCTTGCCTCAGCCCCAACAGTTTCCCCAGATACTAGTTGCACTCATCGGATACATACACTTACTTTTCTGTAGAGAGCAAACAGGAACACAGAACAGCCTTGTATTTACAGACATGAACAACAGGATCATCCCCTCCAGTACTTACACAAACATGGTTTCATTATAAACCAGGTTGATGTTGCATTTTGGGGGAATAACAGACACACAAAAATAAGATATTTCTGTCTCAAGAACTCAGTATAAAGATACAGACTGCAATTCAGAAAATCCTGGCATCAAGGAAGTGGTTTCTCACAGTCTTGGCAAAATTACAACGCATGATCATTGCAGCTTGAAACTCCATGCCAGTGGTTTCTGCTGTATTTTCAGGAGCAGCTTGCCTTAAAGGTGGGCTTGGTACTAACTGACCTGAAAATGATGGTCAGCTACCTATGATGGTGGTTGGTGTCAACCAATCTGTCTCAACGAAATGCTTCTAAGAAAAGTCTGCAAGGACCAAATCACCACAGATATCAGCCTTATGGAATGGGGAACTCAGTTCCTTGGACACTCATCTTGGGTTAGAGGACATGGTCCAGACAGGAATCAAGGCTTCCCATCAATCAGCTGAAGATGAGGGAAGTGTGACTGCCAGTCTTTGTGTCCCTAATACAACCACCACATTGCATACAGACAATGTTTCCTAGACAGTCAAGAGGAGAGGGAGAGGGAGAGGGAGAAGGGAGTCAGAGGCTCCAATTAGAGGGGCCTTGCCTTATTGGTGCAATATATAAAGTGGACCCAAATTCTGTCTGCAGACTGGTTAAACAGATAATTTCTCAAGCAGAATGAATGCTGACTCTAGGGATGTTTCAGAAAATTATGGATAGCTGGGAAGACCCACATTTTGCAGTGAGGGAGATCAGGAAAGTGATTAAGTTCTTCTCTCAGTTTCACCAGTGCTCTGAAAGTGCCTTGACCACAGGGTCTGCTGTATGTGTTCCCATTTGTCTCAATTTTAGCAAGGATGATGTGCAAAATGAGAATGCTAGCCACAAAGTGATCTTGATCATTCCTCTTTTTCAGCCCAGAAATCTCTTTAATTAATATTAGTATAAATGTAGAGAGTAATTAAGATGACCTTGTCAGAGATATGCAGGCTCCGTTACCTAGACTAAAGAGGTTAAAGCATTTTTTAAGTCCAGAACATTCAGATAATATTTAGAAATGGCTCAGACAGACATCTCCCTAATCCACTGGACTATAAGTGATACAGCACAATCAGACTTGCAAGATTTTGTTATTACAGGTAGTCCTTGACTTACAACCATTTGCTCACTGATCATTCAAAGTTATGATGGTGCTGAAAAAAACTGGACTTATGACTGGTCCCCGAAGTTACAGCCGTTGTGGTGCCCCTGTGGTCACATGATCAAAATTTGGGTGCTCGGCAGCCTGCCCACACTTATGACCGCAGGGGCATTTCAACTCCCCCTACCCACCTATCTCGCTCCCTCCCAGACAGTTGTGCTGTGTCCCAAAAACAGCCCAGCTTTCTGAAGGCAGCGAGGTGCTTCTGCTTCAGCCTGGCAGTTGGGCATAAAAGGTGAAAAGTAGGTGCGGGGAACTGGGAGAGAAGGCAGCTAGAGGAACAAATGCCTGCTGGAGCTTCCCATGCGCTACAACTTGCTGGGACTTGCTGGGCGGCTGAAGCTTCCAGGGGCGGTTGAGGCTTTGCACTGTGCTGTGGCTCAGAGGCTTCTTGCAATGCCAGAGCTGCAGTGCACCAAGAAGCCTGAGCTGCAGTGTGACAACCCATGTGGTTCGGGGCTGCTTGCCAACCCGCAAGGTAGGATGCAGGGCTGCCAAAAGGGCAGAGATAGAAGGGGAGATAGGTGGGTGGAAGGGAGTGGGGACAGCCCCTTACCTTACTGAGGCTCGGTGCTGGGAGGAATGGCACCACAGGTTGAAATGGCTTGGATTGGGGTGGGTTCTCAGCTAACGACCAGTGAAGTTTGCTTCAAAGGGGATTCCCGGGATTGCGGTCGTTAAGTGATGTGGTCATATGACATCTTGCTTTATGACCACATCGCTTAGTGATGGAAATTCTGGTCCCAGTTGTGGTCATAAGTCGAGGACTAACCAACCTTATACTGAGGTTGATTTCTTGGTGTGGTCTACCTGGTGGGGCTGACAAGAACCATAGCATCTTCCAGTATGACCAAATCTTGAGCCAGAGACCCATCCCGCATCCAAACCAAATGGCTTCATCTCTGTGCCTGGAATGGGAAGCAGCTACAGTGCTGCAGTAGAGGCCATCTTAGGCCTCCAAAAATGATTTGCACATATCAGTTGATGTGCACTGCTTCTCTTCACTGGTGCAGGAGAAATTATATTAAAGGGAGGTAAGTGTTCCTCAGCTCCTAGCCTTTCTTCACATATGTCTGTAAAGTGGTCTGAAGGTCAACATGCTGCAAAGACAGAGAGCTGCTTTTGGATACATACTTGAGGATTAGAAGGAACATCCAGTCTCAGCAAACCCTTATGTCAAACATTGTCTTAGAGGGGCTAGAATAATTTCCCCTCCTGTTATTCATTGCTTTTGTTGGGATTTGTCTTTAGTGTTAAGACTGCCTTTTTAGTGACAGTTACATCAGCCAGAAGAGTAGGGGAACTAGGAACTTGTATGAATTAGAAAGCATCAGTGTATTTTTCATTCAGATAGGGTGGTTGGAGACCTGACCTTTGTTTTCCGCCAAAAGCTAATTCTAGGTATCACAGGAGTCAGGATATAGTTTTACCTAATTTCTGCTCAAATTCCAATCAACCTAGAGTAAGGATTTAGAGTAAGCTATATATTTTGCAGATGTTTACAAGTATCTTCAGGTATCACAGCTCCTCAGCAGCAAGAGATGCTCTAAAAGAGCAAACAAAACTTGTTCTGAAGCATATGCCTTAATCAAGCATTACAAAACTGATACATTCATTTCTGCAAAGCCTGCTTCTGAACATCCGACGTTGCAGAGGATGTTATAAAAAGCTGGCCCACCAGGACATTATAACAAATATATCCGTTCCCTATTGGCTTCATTTTGGGGGATCAAGAACAAACACTTGCACTTATCACAACTTGCCATTTGCATCACTGGAAGATAGACCTGATAGTCCCATCCAGAGGATTTCTAGAGGGTGCAGAATTATATTATTATATATGGGATACAAATGTATGGCATCAGTTAATTCATCTTCTATATCATGCTTAAATGTTAGTGGTGGATAGATGATAAAATTTTTAAAAATGGCTATTCTAGCTGAAGTCATGGGCAGCTGAGTTGGGAGTGGTTACCTCTACAGGATGCAGAAGTCTTAGCTCTGCCTTCTGACTGAAAGAAGGGGACTTAACCTTTTCCTGCTGGGTCCATTGCCTGGTGACCAGAATGACACTTTAAGTTAAGTCCAACTGCTGCTGAGATACACCAAGAAGACAGTATTATGAAATAGCATCACAATCAAGTATGCCTCTACTAGTCTACAACTTTTGACATATTTGAATTTAGCACATCTAAAATTAGTTTTCAATTGGAATACATCTCCCACAAATTTATCAGCTTATATAAAGGGATATATAACTATGATGTACTATTATGAAGTGGTTATATAGTCCAATACAGCAAAATGCATGGTTGAACAGTCTATCCTATCTTTAAATGTAATAGCCTGGACTTTTAGAAATTGAAGTCAAAATTTTTGGTAATATGAATTATTAAGGTAAACTAAAAATGCTTACCTGTTTAACAAATCCAAAACAATCACCCACATCTTCACTGGAAGAATCAGATTGTTCAATGTTGTTCCGTGATCGATATGATGCATATTTACGTCTATAAAGCCTTCTCTTAGACTGCATCAATGAATCTTCAGAGTCACTCTGAATTAATGACATTTTGAAAAACAAAATCAGGGACTGAAATAAGCATCATTGAAATAATAGATTCAATTTAGTCAGAAAGGAGACATCCTTTGGACACTTGTCTTCAAAAAGGTTTTAACTACTAGAAAAGCCGATATCCATGCTATTTGCCATCTTTATGGTTTAAGCTGGTTCAGTAAAGTATTGCCTGGGGCATGTGTTCTTACATTCATAATAATTTTATTTAAACCTATTTATTCTTAGCTGCAATTCTACATCATTTAACATTACTTAAAGAAGCCAAGCAGATAATATACAAGTAGATGAATTTCTCTGGATTTTTGAGAAATGATTATGATTTCTCTGTCATACTTTCCACGTGCAACGTTAGGCTTTTAAAATTATATCTGTAATTATGCATTTAAAAAGTCAGGCATTTCTTACCTTTTCTGAGGACTGAAACAACTTCCTTTTCTGCTCTATTGTATACAGCCACTTTTCTTCTTCTCCTTTTGCAATCCTATATTCTTCCTGATTTCTAACACATTATTTTGAAAATTTGTCAGAAAAAAATTCAAATATGAAAGAAAGTAGTTAATACTACTCATTTATTTATTTATCACTAACATGTAACTGTTGGAGGACTAACAACTACGAATTAGTTTCATCTTTTACCAAAATAATGGCTCTTCATTTAATGCTTATCTTAGCCACATTCATAGTTTATCTGATTAAAAAAAGAAGATAAAAGAAAATCCAAGTCCAGAACTTTTCAATCTAGAGCACCATAAAAACTGCTTTTTTCTTTTATTGAAAAAGAACCAACAGATAGCAAAGACCAGAAAGTATGTCCTTATAATAACACAAAAATGTCTTTAGGAAATGATATCTAAATCAACCTGAGAGATGTATAAAGCCTAAGAAGTTAAACAGTATTGTTGTACCTGCCTGTGGTTACAATCTAAAATGAAGTAAATGAGCAAATACTCAAAATTAGTTTCAACAGGTTTTTAGGTTAATAGGTCTGCTCACCTAAATATACTGGATGTTATTTCTGGAACAACTACTCTCCGTCTCCAAGCTTGAAGATCTCTCTCTGTAGCAATTTGACTTCTTGGAGCATTCTGGTGCATCTGACGAACACCCTCAACTTGACCGCTACGTCTCAGACCAATATTAGGAGGTGACTGAATATCTGAGCTTAGCCTACGGAAATCTTAAAAAAGATTCACGAAGTATAAGTGAATATACATTCTTGGAACAAAAATTTTAGTATCTCCTGCTGAATAATATACCTATCACTATACATCAACAATTGTTCTGGGTAACTTAACCCTCAGGACTATGCAGGCAATCTAATCTAAGCACGGCAATATGGATTACATTTTATATGTATTAGTTACGATTGCCACACCGCTAATCTTTTTCCAACTGAGCAAGTAATAGTACCTGAACATTTGGAGATAATTAAGAACTGTGAACTCAAGTCCAAAAGACACTTTTTTCATATGGACGGCTTTTTAACTTGCACTATGTCTTTCCCCCATATTATAATTATCTTAGCATTGGGCTGAGTCTTTGGAAAATAGCCAGAGCTTAAACAATTCAAGGAAAAGGATTTAAGAAAAAAAAAATTTTTAATTCCAAGAAGTGTAAAGCAGTGTTTGAAATGTACTTTTTAGTTGTGGAAAGATCAGTAGATATACCAAGAACACAGTCGGAAATAAAATACATTTAAATAATGAATTTAGCGTGTAAATAACAAATACATCAAAAAATAAATACAGACCATGTAAATAAAACATCTAAAGAACAGTACAAAAGCAAAATATAAAATACAAGCAGTGAGTAAAAGAACACCACAAAATACCATATAAAAATGACTGACTAATGCAATAGTTACAAACATAAAAGTTATAAATGATATGACAAAATATAGCATGAATTAATATGTAACCCAATTATTTGGATTAGGAAATAATAAGGTCTCAAGAGAATAGTTTGTAAAATCAGTCCACTGAAGAAAATTTAAAAGAAAATTAATCTTAACATTTTAGGATAAAAATTATTAGAAAGTGTTTAAAATAAAAAATAAACCCAAATATCAGAAGGCAAAGAGAAATACATTGTATAGTAAATCCAACCAACCTGTTCCCAGAGAAGCCAAGAGAAACTGTTTAAGAAAGTTGTGGACTGTCTCCAGTCAAATGTAATATACCTCCCCTAAATATATCAACTACCAGGAATATCTCAAGATTATTGCAGCATACAAAAGATTGGTGGTTAACAGAAATAAATATTCAAGATACTAGTAAATGGCAGAAGTTAACAGTTTAAACTTCAATGAAGTACCGACCTCTTCTAGGTGTTCCTTGTCCATACTGTGGACTAGCTGAAACAATATCCTGGTCTATGCCAGTTCTTCGATCTTGCAATTGCTGTAACTGTCTAATCATGCCATCAAGTATGCTGGGCTCCAGACTCTGTTCATCCTGTTCAGCAGTCTGTTGTCCTATTACTTGCTCTACAACCTCTCCATCACCTTGCAAAATTTAAAAGCAAATGTTTATTTCAGCATGAAGAACAATTATTTAAATGTCAGTCCCATTCTCAATAAAACCTGCCAACAGTATCACAGACCCTTGTAGTTGAAAGGGGTCATTTATACTTCTAGGGAAAGTATTCATCCCTTTTGGATTTTCTGAACAAGCACCAAATTTTGATACTATTTGTTCACTCTCACTCCGCTTCCTTTATATATTAGAATCACACAAAATTCTAATAATATTCAGATGCAAAGGTACCCAAAAATTCAAAAAATCTGAAAGGAGGTGAATTCTTTTTCACAGAACTGTGAAGCTCAATCACCTACTCAATATCGAAATTCAAATTAAAACATCCCGAACAATTGGCTGTCCAGCTGCTCCTTAAACACATCATATATTTCATCCACAGCATTCTCATAATCTATTAAGGAAACTGCCCAATCAAACTGAAGTAACATTAGCACGAGAAGACCTGTTCTTGTTAACACTAACACTTAATAATCACATTATTTCAGAAGTTTATTATGAACTGCTTTAAAAACTTCCCAGATATTGATATCAGACTAACTAGTTTCTAATTTCCTGGATCCTCCTTTTTCTACTTTGTAAAGACAGAAAGCATCTACTATCTTCCAGTCATCTGGTATTTCGCCCATTCTCCCAAATTTCTCAAAAGAAACGGTCAGCAATTCTGCCAGACCTGAAGGTATTCCTTGACAATGCAAAACTGTGCTAATTAAGCTAATAGATAAATATAATACTACTTATCTTCTGCATAACTATATTTACCCAATCCAAAATCTTCCATGATTCTAGATGCCTCCATTTTTTAGTAATATTACCTGTTAGTAGTATTACATTTTGTTCTTGTTCCATTTAACACTTCTTGCAATTTGCTATGTAATTCCTCAGGGTCTTCCCCCATTGAATCAATAGTAGGCACATATATAACAAATGCTGATAATTACTGCATAGTTACTAATTCTGAAAGATACTATCCTATCATTGGGTTCTAGCTGAGTACATGCTTAGTAATGTTCTTGCCCTGAATAATATTAGTATCCATTCCTGTCCAACTACGTTCATTTTCTTCTAAATCCCTACTTAACATGCTTCATTTCCATAATGACAATCTAGTTTTCCTTGGTTCACACTTTTCATTTTCTCTGTTGCAACTGTATGTGCAAAACCTGAGTTCTGGCCATGTCACCAATCCAGGGCTAACAGTAAAAGTTCAGTGTTTTTCCTCAATAACTAAACTACTGCCTTCTAACCTGGGTATCTCATCAATTGACATCCAAACTTGTCTAACGAAATATTCCAGTTACACAAGTTTTTTTTTCTTTTTGGCACAATAAAAAGCAGTTTGCTTTCTTCTATATTTACTTAATTAAATATAGAAAAAATATTCTTCTGTTATTAATAAATATTAATTTATTTAAATATTAATACTATTAATTTAATTAAATTTTGGGGTTACTTCCCCTAGGTGGTTTGGCTTTCCTTGTGCCCACCCTTACCCTCTTAGCTTTACTCCTCTCTTTCTGACTTTACTAGCATGGAGACCCTGCCAAGAACTACACTCTTGCCAGCATGCAAACCAAACAGAGATGAACAAAGGAAAGAGGTTAGCAGCTATGGCCAGGACCCAAAATTCTTGTAAGATGCACCTCATAATTTTTCTCAGTGTCTTGCAAAAAGGCATCTTTACAAAACCCTTCCTTTTTAAAATCTAACTTCAAAAAAGCAGTTTAAATACCGTATTTATCGGTGTATAACACACATTTTCCTTAAAATTTGGGGCTGAAATCCTAGCTGCGTGTTATATGCCGGTATGTGTTGTTATGCGCCTATGTATAAGCCCTGCAGCTTCTCACCTCAAGCGGCAGGGCTGAGTGTGTGGAGTCTTCATTTGAGCCAGGGCTGTAACTGGGGCTGCAACCACGCGCTTCCCAACTCCCCCTCCAACTGATAGCACTTAAACCATGCCTCCTCTGCTTGCAGTCTTTAGTAACATCACCCACGTGGTCCGGCACTCAGTGTGTCAGAGCAAAGCACCGGCGCTTTGCTCTGACTCATTACTACAAACTGGTGATGTCACTAAAGTACCACGAGCTTCCCTCCTCTCTTTGCAGCGTTCTGGTGTGTAGTAATGAACCAGAGCAAAGCGCCAGTGCTTTGCTCTGACACACTGAATGCTGACCACGCGGGTGTCAGGATTAGCCCAGGAAACTCCAGGAGACAGTACAGATTCAATTCAGCAGGGTTTATTGCCTTCAGTCCCGTTACAGAAATCTTCTCAGAGTGAGAGCAAATTCCAGGGTCACCCTCCCAACCTCCCTCGCATTCTTTAGGGAGGGTTCAGTCTCATCCTCTTATCAGTACCGCGTTGCTCGGGCGACGAGAGTAAATTCTTGACTCCCCTGTTCCTGACTCTCACAGCGGGTGATGTTACTAAAGACTGCAAACAGAGGCGGCATACGAACTGATTTATGAAGACAGTAGCAGTGAAAGCAGCAGGGTTCAGTTTGATTTTGAAGATAGCAGTGAAGACGAAGAGTTTCATAGTTTCTAAGATAGCAGTGATTCTGATTAAAATTTTTGTAAAAATGTATAATATCTAAGTTTTTTCATTCAAAGAGGTGCTTTTACTTTCATATTACGTATTTACCTTATAAGTGGTATAAATATTAATAAACAAAAAGTTCAGAGCCCCCTTTATTTTGCTTCCAAGTCATTTATTTTAAATTTAAGTTTTTTTACTCAAACTTTCTTCTTAAAATTAAGGTGCGTGCTATACGCCTGTGCGTGTTATATGCTGATAAATACAATATGTATACGAATTTAAGAAAAGAAGATGGGATATGTATGCATATGCATGTGCACATGCCAGTAAAGCCTTGCAAAACCACCAGAAATTAAATTATTAGATGAGGATGATAATATAATAATATGTAAAGATATACAATTCCCTGTAGCTTCAACCTGTATAGCTAATTATAATGGATCTTAACAGCTGTACTGTCAGGATTAGCCCAGGAAACTCCAGGAGACAGTACAGATTTAATCCAGCAAGGTTTAATGGCCTTTCTCCCGTTACAGAAATCTTCTCAGAGTGAGAGCAAATTCCAGGGTCACCCTCCCAACCTCCCTTGCATTCTTTAGGGAGGGTTCAGTCTCATCCTCTTATCAGTTCCTCGTTGCTCTGGCAACGAGAGTAAATTCTTAACTCCTCCGGTCCTGACTCTCACGTGTACTTTAGAAGTATCTTTGGGCCGCAATTCTCCTATCACTTCATTTAGATATTTATTCTGAAAGTTCTTCTGGTTTACTATTGGAGGTAATCACTCAATGTTACTTTCCCCTACCCCTAAGAAAATCAGAAATCACTTGACCCCTTTTCAATGTATAAAGCTTTTGAGGCTTCTTCATTCTTCTTTCCATAAGAAAGCTACAGGTGAAACTCGAAAAATTAGAATATCGTGCAAATGTTTATTTATGTCAGTATGGCAACTCAAAAGGTGAAACCAATATATGAGATAGACGCATTACATGCAAAGCGAGATATGTCAAGCCTTACTTTGGTATAATTGGATGATTATGGCGTACAGCTTATGAAAACCCCAAATTCACAATCTCAGAAAATTAGAATAGTGTGAAAAGGGTCAATATTCTAGGTTCAAAGTGTCCCACTCTAATCAGCTAATGAATCCATAACACCTGCAAAGGGTTCCTGAGCCTTTCAATGGTCTCTCAGGCTGGTTCAGTAGGAATCACAAGCATGGGAAAGACTGCTGACCTGACAGTTGTGCAGAAAACCATCACTGACACCCTCCATAAGGAGGGAAAGCCCCAAAAGGGAATTGCAAAAGAAGTTGGATGTTCCCAAAGTGCTGCATCAAAGCACATCAATAGAAGGTTATGTGGAAGGGAAAAGTGTGGTAGAAAAAGGTGCACAAGCAGCAGGGATGACCGCAGCCTGGAGAGGATTGTCAGGAAAAGGCCATTCAAAAGTGTTGGGGACTTTCACAAGGAGTGGACTGAGGCTGGAGTTAGTGCATCAAGAGCCACCACACACAGACGGATCCTGGACATGGGCTTCAAATGTCGTATTCCTCTTGTCAAGCCGCTCCTGAACAACAAACAACGTCAGAAGCGTCTTACCTGGGCTGCAGAAAAAAAGAACTGATCTGTTGCCCAGTGGTCCAAAGTCCTCTTTTCTGATGAGAGCAACTTTTGCATCTCATTTGGGAACCAAGGACCCAGAGTCTGGAGGAAGAATGGAGAGGCACACAATGCACGATGCTTGAAGTCCAGTGTGAAGTTTCCACAGTCTGTGTTGATTTGGGGAGCCATGTCATCTGCTGGTGTTGGTCCACTGTGCTTCATTAAGTCCAGGGTCAATGCAGCTGTCTACCAGGAGATTTTGGAGCACTTCATGCTTCCTTCCGCAGACGAGCTTTATGGGGATGCTGACTTCATTTTCCAGCAGGACTTGGCACCTGCCCACACTGCCAAAAGTACCAAAACCTGGTTCAATGACCATGGGATTACTGTGCTTGATTGGCCAGCAAACTCGCCTGACCTGAACCCCATAGAGAATCTATGGGGCATTGCCAAGAGAAAGATGAGGGACATGAGACCGAACAATGCAGCGGAGCTGAAGGCCTCTATTGAAGCATCCTGGTCTTCCATAACACCTCAGCAGTGCCACAGGCTGATAGCATCCATGCCACGCCGCATTGCGGCAGTCATTGCTGCAAAAGGGGCCCAAACCAAGTACTGAGTACATATACATGCTTCTACTTTGCAGAGGTCCGATATTGTTCTATTTCCAATCCTTGTGTTATTGATGTCATGGAATATTCTAATTTTCTGAGATTGTGAATTTGGGGTTTTCATAAGCTGTACACCATAATCATCACAATTATACCAAAGTAAGGCTTGACATATCTCGCTTTGCATGTAATGCGTCTATCTCATATATTGGTTTCACCTTTTGAGTTGCCATACTGACATAAATGAACATTTGCACGATATTCTAATTTTTCAAGTTTCACCTGTATATATTGAGCAAAGTTAGAAAAGTGTCCACTTCAAGAATTAGGCAAAGTATCCACAGAAAAAGTGCACCAGAAGGTAGGCCAGTAATCAAAAACTTTCTGTTGCCTATGGATATACCTAGAATCTTGACTCTTTGCAATTAGCGTTCTTACAAAGTGGCTACTATGGAGAATATGGTGAATCATACAACAGCCATTTTGCTACAAAGCAAAATGAATAAAGTTGCCCCCTTGTTTAAATGAAAATCCTTTAAGAAGAGTATTTTTGTCAAGACGTAACCAAGTAAATCTTACTACAAAGGCAGACGGTGATACTCAAAAAGGTAAAAACACTGTTTTAAGACCCTTCTTCCAAAGACACAGCTATGGGAGAAATGTCAGTTTTTAATGTGAAAGTCAGATCAAATTGCCACTCAACAAATTTGAATGAAATGTGATGGAACAACAGAAAGTGAGAACTGACTGTTATTTTGGGATGTATTTTCTTATGCAAAAATTTAAAGCCTCAGCTACACCTCCAGCAAATGAGACAGACTGATGGATGTAGGTTGTGCAAAATGTTTCAACTTGAAATTTTGTGAAATGTCCCATCTCACAGCTTCAATGGCTGTTTTGCAAACTCAGTTTCAACCCTGGATCACCACTGGAATCTTCAAATAACAGTCTGTCCATTTAAAATGGCACATTTCAGTTTCACACTTGAAACTTTAAAATAAAAGATTTTGCACACCCCTGGATGTATGAAGGAGCTCTGAATTCTGGGGAAAACTAATTTCATTTTGAGGATATAAAATAAACATCAGGATGTGGAATAATAGCTTCTTTGTTGAAAATTCCAAGACCGTCTCACTAAAAGAATGCTGGTATCATCCGTGCTGACGTAAGCATCACAGGAAAAACAACATTCTATGTAAATGGAATGATACTATCCACAGAAATTTGAAGATATCTTTGTAAAAACTTTAGAAATAAAGTATAGATTCCAACTTAGAAAGAAATGAGGGATTCAAAAAGAGAGCTTTCCCTACCAAAACCTGTAATGGTGATGGGGAGAACTAAAGCAGATTTGCAGAGCTGGATAAGGCAAAAGAGAAGGTAGAGATCTTCCTACCTGAAGTATCCAAACACAAGTGCAAAATCGTGAGTGCTTTGTTAAACCCTGTGCATTTGAAGACCATGACTTACACCAACTAATAAAGTCTCTTATTTTATGCTCTCACAGCATGAGTAAAGATTAACCCTGGACCCAAACCAATGATTACATTAACTGGCCCTAATCCAGTGAAAGCATTAATATACTATAGTTTGAATATACTAGTACAACTATAATCTGAATCTAATACAAGTACAATTTCAAAACTATGCATTTACATGATGTTTTTATCAGGTTTTATCAATCCCAAAAATAAGATTTTTGCCATAGATTTAAAAATTTCCTTTCATACTTGTTGCTATATATCCCAGCTGAGGAATCAGATGCTCATCTGCACAATTCTCTCTTCCTGGTACCAATCGCTGATATTTTGTTGGGTGGGGATTTCCATCTACATCTACCAAGAATGGAGGAGGCATGAGGTGGGGTGCCTGTTGTGTCTGCTCGTCTAGGACATAATTGTTAGAATCTCGAATCAATGGTCGATAGTCAGTGTGGAAGAACATCTGATCAGGAATCTAGAAAACAATGAAGCTTATATATAATTAACTTCGAAGAAATAAGCTAGGTACAAATGTTACAGTGATAAAAGGTAAACTTCAGGAAAGCTACAATTTATCTTATGAGGAACATGAATTTCAGCCATTGGTTGCCTAAGGGGCAAATTGTTGTCATATGTCTTATTTTGATCTAGCATAATCCCTCATTCAACAATATTTTTAAAAATTACTCCTTTTGCAGAGGATGCTTCTCTATTTTCTCTTAAACTGGTCTCCAAGAAGGGCAATATTTTACTACTAGCAAAATTCCGATTTAATTTTTTCTTCACTTTTCAGGAAAATAGTTGAGACTTTCAGGATAATCATTTTGTTTTGCAACACAAGACTGGGCATGAAGGATTTAGAAATGTTTAATCAGCATTTACCCAAATATAACTAAATTGTTGTCTATGTTTTACTCAAGGGAAACTGGTGAAGTTGCTACTTTTTATAAATTAAATTTTAAAATTTAAATAGTAACACAATGGATTAGTAGTTTAGCAACTATCACATACAATTTCTATAATTTGGTAACAAAAGAAAGCCCATCTTTTGGGACTGGAGAAGGCAACTACTTACAGCGATGTAGCCACATTTTTTTTTTTTAAAAGAAAGACAATATGACCTTCAGTTCTCAATCTCTCTACGGACTGAGCTCTATCTTCATCAAATTACCAATTTACCAAATTACCAAAGCTTTTGATGACTGAGACCTGGTTCAGAGTTATAGTTCCATTCCAACTACATTAAGCACATGAAATAAATGAATACATGACAAGATTGGTGAGATTTGTACATCATACATTTTTTAACAGCTAAAAACAACTAAAGCTGAAAGAATACCTTTTCATATGGTTTGTTACAACCAAACCCAAATATCAAGAGGTGTCCATGAGAATCTGTACAGGTAAAATGCTGTCCATCTGATGAAAACTTGCAGTCAAACACAGCACCATGTCCTTGTCCTTCAATCTAAATCAAAATAAAAATAAAAACTTTCTAGAACTGCTTATAGCTTTTCAGATGAGGTCTTTCCCCTCTGTAACGGATGACCTCTGCCCCATTAGTGCAAAATGTACACCTCAGCAAGCAGCTACGATTAGTAAAAAAAGGAATCAGTCAAGTCACTTTATTTAGCAATAGTGGATGGCAAGTCGGATGATACCTTATTGGCTAACTGTAATTGTTTACTCAATTAGGCTATTTCAGCTTTTTAATTGTGCCACACTCCACTATAGCCAGATAACATAATTGCATGTTATACATGGTTCAGTTATGAGTGCCAAGAAGCTAGGAGGTCTCTGAACCACTACTTTAAGCTGTATGAAGAGAACCCTGCTTCCTGCTTCACCCTTGGGCTATTAAATTGAAAAACAACCAATATAAACAGATGCATCTAAACAAACCGTTCTTTTACATGCAAACTGTATGTTTCACAACAGAGCCACTATCCTTCTTCAAACATGGTGTTCCATTAAAGCAGAGCCAGGACACCTGTTGCCTTAGGCTTAAATTTCATCTCAGCCTAATTTCAAAACCTTTTAAATATGATCATACCACTAGCAAGAACAGTAATTTCTCTCTTACAGCAACCCTCTGATAAAGAAGAAAAGGAAGAGGAAATTTGAATTCTAACCTCAACCTGTACTGGCATATACCCTTTGCAAATTATCTCCAAGAAAAATGGCTTTTGGCTCCTCAGTCTAGAACGACAAAATTTAACTTTCTTAGTAATTCTTCATTGCAAATCTACAAAATTGTGATTTTATGGACATCTTAATACTTTAAATTTGATATGCACTTAGAAATATTACTGGAAAATTGGACGGCCAAAGTGAATTGTAAGATTTAACTTTTTTTAATAGAATTTTTTTTCCCTATTTTTCTAATCTCCTTCCTAGATTACATTAGCTGTCTGGTGGTTCTAATACATATTTATTTAAGCAGGAATAAAGCTGAAGGTAAAAGTAAAAAATGCATGCATTACTAAAACAATATTTTTAGAAATAATATTTACCATATTAAAATAATGTTTCATTTGAATGCCTTTTTCTATATCCCAGATAAATATACTGCCGTCATGGCCTGCAGACAACATAATCCTGGAATCAAATGGATGGGGCTCCAAAACAAACACTTCATCTGCATGCCCCTTTTTGAATAAAAATTAATGTATTAGTCATGGAGAAAACTGGACTTTTATTATTAGTGGTTAAATTGCTAATAGATATCTAATGTATTAATATTTTCTAATTTTTCACTAAACCACTGGATTTTTAATTTTACAAAGTACAAAATGAACACAGGCATGAAATCCTAACATTTGACATTATAATAACAAATTGTTATTGAAGACATTAAATGTTTATATACCTGTCTTCTCTTAATAACCAACTCATAGTGAATTAAAAAATATGTTACATTTGTCTTTATTATTTATCCATTTATCCAAATTCAATATTCAAAAAGATCCTGAAAACCCTATCTTTCTGCAACATATTGATTACTGAGATCTTGCTCCATTATATATTATAGCGTAATATAATTAATAAAAGGCTCCAAGTTGTCCAAATATTGGCTTTGTCTACCTTCAAGTAAGTATTGTGTTACTTTGCTCATTAGAGCTATATCTTTTTTTTTTCCCTGACTTCTTTAAAGAAAGGGTAGTGCCTAACTTCCATTTGGTACTATCATCTCTAGTGCCATTAACTGGTTACTAACCACTTAATTACATTCATGTTTCTTTCACCTTGTAGAAAAAATGCTTAAATATTGAAAATATAAAAGATCCTTTATTATAAACATATTTTGTTCAACAACCCATTAGCACTCAGTGTCTTATGAATATATCACATTTTAAGAAAACATTTCTAGTAATATTTATTCTGAAGAAATATTATAGAAAACAGCTTTTTTTACTTACTGTGAGATCATGTAGAAGCTCCCCAGAATAAGAATTCCACACTTTGAGCAGATGATTGTTCACAGCAGTAACCACTACATTATCATTTCGACTCCAAGCTATCATGGTCACTTTGGGTTTCATAAATTTATCCTCCTCGGAACACAAATCACTGCATTGAATGAATTAATACTATGAAACAGAACAAAACAATCTAATCCATTTATCTAATAAAGGTTAAACCTAGAACAATTAATATGAAAACAAAAACCAATCCAAATTTTAAATGCAGTATTCTGCATTTACTTCAATTATGCCTTTTCATTCATGCTGGGAAAAGCAGCTGATTGTCTCCCATTCTCAGGTCAGGGGGACCAAGACCCAAAGCACTGTTTTTCTGTTGTTGGCCCAGCCCTCCAGAATGGTCTCCCACCAGAACTGTACTTGGTCCCAACTATGGTCACCTCCTGGAAGTTTCTTAAATTGGAGCTTTTCTGGAGGGCATTTGGGAGCTGACCAAACAAGTCTGTCTATGTTGATTGTTTTATTTTATAAAAAATGTTTTATTTTTCTTTTAAGTTATGAGCTACTAAGAGTCAGTGTACAATTGGGATGGCTATAAATGTGATAAATAAATGTTAAAATGTTAATATAGAAGTCAGTCTATACTGGGAATATCTTTACAGAAAAGGGGAAACCAAACTTTTTTACAAATACCTAACTATATAAACCCAGGATTATTTTAAAGTAAAATGGCCTTAACCCTTCTACCAAACTATACACAAGTCTTTTTTAATTAATTTCTCCTTAACTATTTTCTTAATTAATTAAATAATTGTTAATTAATTTTCTCTTTAATTAAGAAATTATTTTTTTCTTAATTTCTCCTAAGCATTTAGAAGGTTCCTCCAAATAACAAGAATACATCCATTTTCAAAGTCATTTAATGCTAATACCATTCACAAATAAGGTATACCTACCTTGGTAATTTGTCAGCCATATCCAACAAAATGCTCTTCCACTCTGCTTGCTGAAATTGCCAGATTCGGGCTGTTCCATCTCTGCTGCCACTTATGAACCTTGACATAAGTTTAAAAGATACTATGTGACATACAAAATAGAAATCAATGGTTCAAATTTTAAATAGCATCTTTCAGAAATGCTGAATCATGCATATTGCATATATAAAATATAACCAGAGCAATATATCCCACAAAAGTTGGCCTCCAATGATATTTAAATGTTTCCTATGAGCATAAAAATAATCTTTTGTGATATAGACACTTACTGCCCACCAAACCCTACAGTACAGGCCTGCCAACAATATTTATTATAACAAATGCTCTCAACCCACATCTACATATTCCTGCATCAGAAGAGAGTAGATATTTAGGAAATGGAAGAAAGCTCCAAAGAAGTCTGTTGCTCGAATACCTAAAGGGCAAAAAAATATCCAAGATGAAACCTTTTGTAGACTGGGTTCACTTATTACACTTAAGTCATCACTGGGCTTAGCATAATGGAGAATTCAGCAATGACATGTCAGTCCAGGAGGTGAGCAAAAGTGAGGGGCAGGACCACTGCAGGATAAGTACTGAAAGCCTGTAGCTAAACTTTAGGTGTTCTCATTCACTGTAATGGTACTGATTGTTGTATGCTGCCCAAAATTGTTTCTTGTGAGATGGGCAGCCATATAAATATGATTAAATAAATAAATATTCTCTTGAGCCATTGTTTCTCTCTCAACATCTTTATCTCCATCTTGTTCCCAAGTTGGCAGCTGCAACTCTGAGGTACAGGTAGTCCTCAACTTACAACCACAATTGAGACCAGAACCTCCATCGCTAAGCGATGAGGTTAAGAGAGTCACACCAAATTTTGACCTTTTTGCCATGGTCATTAAGCAAATCCACCTTTCCCCACTGAAGTTGCTTGTCAAGAGCCCCCTGGGAAGATCACAAATGGTGATCACACGACCTTGGGACACTGCAACTGTGGTAAATACATGCTGCTTGCCAAGCACCCAAATTTTGATCACATGAATGCTGCAACTGTCGTAAGTGCAAGGACCAGTCGTTACTTTTTCAGCACCGTCGTAACTTCGAACAGTCACTAAATGAATGATTGTAAGTTGAGAACAACCTGTAACACAGGGACAAAAAAAATACTTCTCTCCCCCCCCCCCAAACGTTAAAGTACAATAAGCTTGCTATGTAAGCCTCAAGCACACAGGCATCTCACTCTTGTACTTTCTTCTATATTAAACAAAGTATCTTCTAAGCTAGGCTATGCTATGACTGCCATTGTGAAGGAGCACACACACACACACACAGGCCACACATTTCTGCAACTCATGAGTACAAATTGTAGCGTATGTACTATGGCTTATTCTCCCCATTGTTTCATCTATTTTCCTCCCTAACCATACACATTCACTTGTATGGCTTTGTTACTATTAAAATATATACTACTGCACCAACAGTCTACTTTAAGTAATAACAGTTGATAGGTTTCTTTGATATGAGATCTTACTACCACAAATGAATAACCTTCTGATTTCCATGAAGGTGGCTCCTCCCAAACCAAAAATTATTCCATTGTGTTATTCAATAAATACTGATAATTCAATTGTGAGACATTTATATATGCACATCTAGCATTTTTCTGGCCTAATACCTTTACAAATCATGGAAGTTCATCTATATGCTATTTTTTGTTCTAAAAGAAATCCATAGAGAACATTTACCTTCTGTGAACGTTAAAACAACGCTAGTTTACTTTGACATAGTTTAACAAAACAACATTAAATTAAGCATTTTCTTTATAAACATACCTATCATCTCTATTTGAAAACTGAATACTGTCAACTTTGTCCTGAAACAGGAAACACATGTTAAAATAACATGCAAGTGGCATGTGTTAAAAATTGTAAATAGTCTTATTTTTATTTAATGAAAACAAAGAAAAGACATTCTAAAGATTACGGTGATGACAAGTGAAGATTGTCCATATATAGGAAAAAACTGAATTAGTGTCCATATATAACCAGGTGTTATGAATCTAAGAGCAGTCTTTTGATACAATTCAGCATCCTGTGAGCATGAACATTATGGTCATAACTGCATGATTACAAACTTCTTTACAAGGAATAAAGAAATCCTACTTGTTCTACATCTAATTATACCAACTACTTCAACCAAGATTGTGAAATAAAATGTTTTCCTCAATAAGACTTTAAGCAGTAGTAAATTTTTCCTTTATATTAAAATTTGAATTTATGGCAGAATTTAATATTATATTACTTACAGCATGGCTCTCCAGTTCTGCAATTTTTTCAGGGGTTTCAGAACCAAAATAATATATTCTGATAACATGGTCAGTACTCCCAGTTGCTAAAAACATTCCACCTAAAGAAATAAGTAATTGCTTAAAACAATGAAAGGAAACAAATGCAAATTATGGACTGGAACCAAAGTAAGTTGGCTACATTTATTTCTCATAGAAATTGGTGGGTTCATTAACCTATCTGTCCTACTGATTCTAATAGATCCTCTTATGCTGTCTTGAACTATTATCTAATCCATTTGTACATATCTGGAAATGTTTTTTAAATTATTTAGTGAAAAACTGTCAATCAGTCTAAGACGATCTGGACTATTTGCAGTCCAATTTTGCATATACCTACACAGAAGGTCTACTGAGTTCAAAGGATTTAATTACAACACTAGGAAAAGTAGCACCTAAACTGAACACAGAAAACAATACATTCTTTGAACAGAATTCTTTGAGGCTGGATAAGTATAAAAATGACTAGCACAAACACATTCTGCTTCAGTGGGTCATGTACTTACCAACACTAAAAGAAGAACAAAGCATTTGAACCCCAGGTCTTGGTTTTTCTATGAATTTCAATGGCCTGTTACTTCAAAGACAACAAGGGTTACTTATATATATGTAGCACCATGAATTCTATGCAGATCTTAAATTTAAACAGCTCATAAAAGTAAATGCCTATTTCCAATGTATTCAGACATCTACATACTACAAAGAAATTAGCTTTTCTTTAATTACTTTTGCAACAGTAAGGTTCTCTACCTGCTTTTCATAAACTAATGAAAATTGTACAGTATTCATTTTCTTATTCAAACGTAAAAGTAAATCTGACAAACCGAAAATGCTGTATATCACAGAAATTAATTAGTAATACCGTAGAGATAGATACATACTTGAATTTCATGGATGTGGTATCCCACTGCCAAAAGCACACTGTTCCATCTACACCTGTGGATGCCATATATCGCATTGAACCCTTCACTAATGGGCTGAACTGTAAATTAAAAAACCACAATCATAATGTGTGTTTTAAATAAATAGGACAGCAAATTTCAGCATTTTTGTCAGTGTACAAGTTTCCATTTTTAATTCTTTAATTAAATTTAGTCTGCATACTCCATCATTAAAAACATTCGAAGACAAAAATAAAAAAATAGCACCAAGTGATCATTTAATAACACACTATAGCAAACATGATGTACAAAAAATCATATCTACATACATGCAGTATGAATATATACAATTGTCTAGGCTCACACACTGTGCAACTGTCATAATATGGCTAATTTTGGTTTAGTATTATATATTAATCCAGCCATTATGGTTCACAAATCGTAAGTTATTGTTTAGCATTTTGATATGCAGACTCTCTTATTCAACAAATCACAGCTTAATATATTGTATGAATCCAATCACTGAACTTATATACTACGAAATATCATTCTATAGTGTGATTAAATGAAACTGACTACACTATTATAAAACAACTACTTTTTTTCCTTAAAAACCAGGATGTTCAGAGAATACCAAATTCTAGTAGATCAATATAAGCTTCACAATGGACAGCACTGTATGAAGCACACTGCAGAGAGCTCCTTTATACAACTGGCAGTATGCTATTTCTACTGCAAACATACAAAGCTGCAACTGTGACCACACCAGTTATATAAACTAGATAGCAAAAACATAACAATACCACTGAGCCCACAAATTTAGAGTTCTAACTTAATGAGAGCCTATACATAGCTGTTCCATTTTTCCAGTAACTATGCAGCATGTTCCTGTCCAAGGGTGAAATCAATGCTTACTTTCTAAGCATACAATGGTTTCTATCAACTTAGCTTGGTGAGCAGGCAATGGTTTCCCTCTCATCCTACGAAGACTCTCAAAATCTATTCAAGAGAATTGAATATTCTGGAGCAGATCTGAGAGATCACAAGGTATAGTAGGGATGCAGGAGGAGGGTAGAAAGCCTGTTTACCCAATGAAGAATTTCATCATTTGTATTTTCAATAAGCAGATTAATCTTTATTTTGAGTAGGTTATGCAAAAAAGTAATGTTCAGTACAAATGTCAGCCAATAGTTCTATTCTGATGTTCCAAACTGACATTTGTTTTAATGTATTTGGTGGTCTATAAGCATAATAAATATTTTTACAAATTTGGAAATATAATGATTTCAATGAAATTAAACAAGCAACAACAAAGAAAATTCACATCATCTTCACAGTCACCATTAATTACACAACTGGAACTTTTGGTAATTTCAGATTCAGAAACACACAAAGATCCCAAAATGTACTTTAAAATGCAGTTTTAAAAATAGCTTTTCAACATGCATTAACAATCATATTTAACAAAATTAGGAATTTACTTGCAAAGACGTAATTGATCCTGTGTGTCCTTGCAGAACAGCAATTGGGGCACATGTTCTGAGACACCAAACTCTGATAATTTTATCGCAACTACCAGCAGCAATCATTGTGTTCTCAAAGTTCACAGCCATATCAGAGATCTCTGCTGAATGGCCTCTTAGGGTAGCTAACAGCCGACCATTGTGCGTGGACCAAATTTTTACCAAGCAGTCATCGGATCCCTGAATAAAAAGAAAACAGTTACTTAACATCTAATCATCCTTTCAATTTAAATGTGTCACTGTGGTTTAAAAATAATTAAAAATTAAACATAAAGGACAATATATAGATTTATTCTCAAATGCAGTTTAATATAATATATATACAGTGGTACCTCGGTTCACGAACTTAATTCGTTCCACGACTCTGGTCGCGACCCGAAATGGTCGTGAACTGAATCAAATTTTCCCATAAGGTTCAATGTAAATACGGTTAATCCGTTCTGACCCCAAATTTGGTCGCCAACCGATTTCTGGTCACGACCCGAGTCAAATTTCCCCATAAGGTTCAATGTAAATACGGTTAATCCGTTCTGAACCATGTTTTTTTTTTAAAAAACCGCAAAAATATGACACAAAGTACAGTACGAAGAGAGAGAAAGCTAACCTTGCTCGACGCGACTCCCGGCGTGGAGGACAGGAAGGCGGGTGGGGAGGCGGTTACTGCTTGGAGGGAGAGTCCCCCTCCCTACAGGAAGCCGCGACCACGTGTTACGGGAGGGAAAATGGCCGCAGTTACTGCTTGGAGGGAGAGTCCCCCTCCCTACAGGAAGCCGCGACCACGTGTCACGGGAGGGAAAATGGCCGCGGATCCTGTTCATCACCCAATCCGGCATTCGCAAACGGAGGCAAATTTTTGCGGCCAGAGCTGTTCGTGAACCGAATTGTTCGTGAACAGATGCGTTCGTGAACCGAGGTACCACTGTAATATATTCTCCATGACTGTCTTGAAATAAGAAAATGCACTTGCGTAACAGATACAAAGGAACACCTACTGATTTGGCACACACATTGTGCTAAGCTGTAATGTGGTCTCTTCAATTTCAGTTCAGTTCAATTCTGTGAATACTCCACTGTGGTTTGTACATCACAGTTTATGGTTTAGCTTTATGTAAATGAGGCAATAAATTTTTCATGGCATAGCTCAAAATGTAAACTTAACTGACAATCACTATATATTAGTTTCTACCCTGATTACAATTTGTTTACTATGCTGATATACCAAATAAATAGACAAAAGGGGTAACTAATGGATCAATATATTGTCATTAATTGGTATTTAATTTGGTACATATATCCGGATAGTATATTTTTCATTTTTTACAATTATTCTTAGTGCTATTCTTTCCTTAGCCCTGCTTTATCTTAATTTCTTAGAGAACTTTAATGTAAAACAAAAGCACTTTCTAAAAGAAGCTTGCTTCTGCCACAATATGTCTCTTCACATACACATCTACTTCTGTTTTACAGCCATAAAACCTAAAAACTAATTATCAATTCCATAATGGGTTATAAAATGAATACAGCAAATTGTATTTTAAAGAGGACTTGGTGAAGTTAAACAATTATGTTTTGGGTTTTACGCCTGTCAGATAGCTTAGGTTCTGAGAATGTACATAAAGAACTGTCATGCAATGTTATTTACTTCTCATTTTAGGTACAATGTATGTACCAATGTATTATTCCAGTAGTAATGTATGGCTGTGAGAGCTGGACCATAAAGAAGGCTGAGCACCGAAGAATTGATGCCTTTGAACTGTGGTGCTGGAGAAGACTCTTAAAAGAGTCCCCTGGACTGCTAGGAGATCAAACCAGTCAATCTTAAAGGAAATCAACCCTGACTGCTCATTGGAAGGACTGATAATGAAGCTCAGGCTCAGATACTTTGGTCACCTAATGCAAAGAGAGGACTCTTTGGAAAAGACCCTGATGCTGGGAAAGATTGAAGGCAAAAGGAGAGGAGGACAGCAGAGGATGAGATGGTTATATAGCATCCCTGAAGCAATGAGCATGAAACTGAGCAAACTCAGGGAGGCAGTGGAGGACAGGAAGGCCTGGCACGATATGGTTCATGGGGTCACAAAGAGTTGGACACGACTTAACGACTGAACAACAACAACAACAACATACAGTAAAACCTCAGTTTAATGGATCATTTCAGGAAAAGATGTCTGTTAAGGCTGAATGTCTGTTAAATCTGAAATTGCATAATTGTAGCAATTAACAAAATTACAAAACTGATGTTTTTGTAATTTGTATTAACAAAATTACAGAAATCATGCATGTTGACATAAATGCATCCATTACATAATTAAATTATATTCATTAATGGAAATTGCATAAATTGTCTGGACAGACTTCAAAAACAATGGAGTCATCCACTATTTCAGAGATGAAGCCTAAATTCAAATTTGGTCCACTATACCAAAGTCCATTAAATGGAAGCACATTTAAATCAAGATTTCACTGTATTAATGAAAATGAGTGGCTCTGCTCTAAAAGGATTTGGCAGATCTGGATTTCAATCAAGATTCTTCCTATCCCAGTATCCAGTACCTTGGAACTCCATCAATACAAACTCTGATGATACCTGGCATACTTCCTGTTTCACTGAAGCCTTCTAGACTTTTACACCATATTTTATTAAGTCACTTTACCAGGAAAGTTAAGTTTCACCAGAGTCTGTACTAAATTGAATACTAAATCCAATTTAGAGCAGAATTTGAATAATAACAATTACTAAGTGTTAAGGTTAATATGTGTCAGGCCTAGCCCGAGGAACTCCAGGAGACCATGCAAGTTCTGTTCAGCAACGTTTATTAGCTACAACCTCTATCAAGAGTCTTCCCAGACTGAAAACTCTGTTCCCACAGTAGCTATGAAAACAGAGTCAATTCCTCAGGGAGGTGCCAGCCTCATCCTCTTATCTCTTCCTCGCCCTTCTGGAGACGAAAGAGGATGCTTGCCTCCCTGAGTGTGGCCTTCATAATTCCATTCCATCACAATATGAGTGATTACAGTCCATTTTTCCCTATATTCTATAAAATTCCAGAACATACAACTTTAACAACAAACTTATCTCCACCTGTTTCCAATTATCTCTGCTTGTCCCGTGAGGTCTGATAGGGTGGGCATGCTCTAGGTCCCCTCTATTAAACAATGCCATCTAATAGGATCAAGGAAGTATGCTTTCTCTATAGAAAACCATACTCACCCCTCCACCCCCAAGATTTGGATGGTACTGACTTTGATGGCCTTTCATAAAGCATTAAAGACCCAGCTTTTCCACCAAGTGGCAATTGTTGAATTTTGCGATGTGCACATATGTATGTTTTTGATTGGTTTTAATAATTATTTTATTGTATTTATTTTTAGTCATCCAGAATTGCATGTCAATCAGGCAATCATATAAATCTATCAAATAAATAAACTCACAGTGAATATCCTATGTCCAGTCCTATCAAATGCCACACAATAAACTGCAGAAAGATGACCAAGAATCCGTCTATGCATCTTTATATGCTGGTACATATTTCCTGGGAATGAACAACTGTATCGGGTACATCCGGTCAACTGTTTTGCATAATTTAATTCCACTAAAATAGGGAAAAAAATTAAGGGTATGTAACTTTTTTAAAAAAGAAAAAGGTAATCACACTAATTGTAATGTTATACTTAGGATTAATAATCAGTAGTTAATTATACTGCAAGAACTAATACAGAAAAAAGTTGCCTTTTAACAAGTTGCATCTTCATCTAACTAGCTTGAAGCTGTTTATTCTGAGTGGCGTTGTGTCTCATTTTAATTTGAATTCCATGAACAAATCTCCTGCATATAAGCATACACACAGCAACTGAGCAGCGGCCTTTCTCTCAAAAAGCTGCTTAGGCAGAAATCCAGTCAAAGCAATTATTAATTAGTTATTTAATTGGGCAAAGGCTATTCTTGAAAGTTTGGCAGCTACTTTCTCTCCTTCCTAATGGCTATACTACTCTAAGGTTGAAGTGTGTTTGTTTTAAAGGTGGGGGGGGTTAATTGTGTGAGCAAAGTGAAGTACACAATTTTGCTAGTGTTGGGTTCAGGTTTCAGAGCAAGAAGTAACTGGGAAGCTAACAGAAAATGTGAAAGTACACAACATGCAGCTTTCTGTAAGTTTCCAGTAATTTTTAACTTAAAATTCTTCATATCAAGTATATGTGTTTAATATTTTTTTACTTTTTTTTATCCCGCCTTTATTATTTTATAAATAACTCAAGGTGGTAAACATACCTAATGCTCCTTCCTCCTCCTATTTTCCCCACAACAACGACCCTGTGAAGTGAGTTGGGCTGAGAGAGAGTGACTGGCCCAAAGTCACCCAGCCAGCTTTCATGCCTAAGGCAGGACTAGAACTTAAAGTCTCCTGCTTTCTAGCCTGGTGCCTTAATCACTAGACCAAACTGGCTCTTTGATATCTTGATATTTTGGTATCTAGTCATTATAATTGCATAATTTAGTAACACATTTGAATGAAATAAACAGCATGCTTTTTTTTTTTTTTTTTAGCAGGAGAAAAACAGTGTGAGTATAGTATGATATTAACCAAAAAATCCACTTACCTAGACTTGGCTGTCTGCCACAGTTAATAGGTATTTCAGGTGGTCTTCCTCTGTGAAGGGCAGCAATACCTGAGCCTTTCCAATTTGCATGTTTGCAATCTGCAAAAGTGTATTTTAGTTATACACAAAGTAACACTAGGAAACAGCAGGACTCTATGCTGAACCAGGATATAAAAAAATATACTGAAAGAAGGTAATGTCAAACATTTACATTATCCTGCTAAGAAAATTGCTAAGTGCAGTCACCAAAGAGATAAACTCAGCTCAAGAATGTCTTCAGTGCTTTGCAGTAATACACCTTTTTATGTGTAAAACATTCTATATGCTGTATCAGGATTTTGTGAATTTAAAAATGTGTGTAACACACAAACTAAATTTAAAAAGTATTTCTAACTCAGTGTTCCTTTAACAATAGCCTACTTAACACAGTATTTTCACATTTGAATTAACAGCCTCTGTCAGAACCACAATGACTAAAAGATTGCTAGGCTCATGGGAAAAATATTTTTACGGTAACCATTATAATTATGCCTCATACTTTTGTAAAGAGCTTATACTGAGACTGCAGATCTTTACAAGATTTAACTCAATTTCAGGATATGCTATCCTGTGTACTACTAAGATCCACTCTAGTAATCTCATCTTGTCTTTTAATGCTGTGTCTCCTAAATTTTTAAATTATATTTACTCTGCTAAACATAAGCATTTTCCATTGTATGAAAACAACTCTGTCAGCCCTAAACTGCATTTAAGGAGACAAACATGCATGTGGGGATGAGATGAAAGGGAACTTTGGGACTGACAGTTACGTTGCCTTTCTGGGTAAAAGAGGCTGCGGAAAGACAGGATTTTTACAATAGGTACAGCAACAACAATGGAAAGAAGCATTATCTTATAAAATACCACCAAGGTTTTGTTTAGCTATACATTAACTTGATTTAACAACTATATTAATCCATTAGGAGCATAAAAATACATCCTCATGTACAATTTGATTTAAAACTGATTTTTCTCTGAGAAGTTTTAAATGATTGATTTAAATACATTGATTCAAATGTAATCTGATACAAATCAGGAAACAGGACAACTTTTAGATAAGAGATTCAAGAGAGGCAGAAGAATATTACATGGAAACAGCCACTATACTAATATGTTCAATTTTCTTTTAAATTTGATGCATACATAATACTACTTTTGTATATTCTTTCTGCTGGTTCTTCTCATGAATAGCTTTTAATTCTGCATAAAGAGATATTCAAGTGATTAAGTTAATGTTGGTTAAGATCTAACCAAGCCAGGCAACAAGAGTTCCTTATAGAAAATGTTTGCACATGAATGTGGTATTTGTTTTCAATCTAACCATGGTTAAAAGTCACACTTTACTGGGCCTTAGAAGGCATTCAACTACTACTACTGATTTATTTCATGGTACATAAATCAAGAGGAATGTGTAATTAGGAATGTAAGGTTTTATGAAGAAGTCCTAGTATGGCAGAATGAGATGTTGCAAAATGGTCTCAAGGTTAAAGGTTGTTGTTTTTTCCTTCTTGTCAGCACCGGGATACTGTCACATAGACACCTACAGGCTTCGTCCCTAATTAAGACATCTGAGAGCAGATGCATCTGCCTTTTGATGAAAATACATAAAAGGGCAAACATGTTAGCCAATGGAGGAGGTTATTGGTGCACATTGGACATTTCTGCTGTTGTCCCTGGGCTGCGTAGACTGAACATACTATAGCTGAGGACCAAGAAGAAGCAAAGAGGATCTAAAAGGCAAATGATGCATGGAGAGGCTGGTAGAAAATACCACAGCATTTGGAAAGGCAGTCCAGATGTCAGCAAGAACAGCTTGATAAAGGTGCTAAAATTTCAAGAAGCTCTGAAAAAAAGTTATTTTACCCTCTTTCCATTCTTCTCTCTAGGCTAAAAGCAAGCCCAAGAAGACAAAGTACCAAAGCTGTCTAAAGGAGTGAAGCTGTCAAAGTTGGGATAAGGAACACCTGCATGAATTAGTAAGGGAGGGAGAGAAGCAGTTAAGAAACTGTGAAAAAGTCTATATGGAATGTCTTCACAGTTTGGTAAGCTAAGGCTACTGTATATATTAAAAATAACCACAAATTATTTAGCAAAAAGCACTATAACAAATAACCATCACAACAATTTAGAGAACTCTGTATGAATACATGTATGTATAAAGTTTCTGTCACTTTTTCTATGCTTCAATACCAGAAAATGTCACAAAGCAATATAATGAAATGTACTGAAGGACAGGAAGGCCTGGTGCAGTGTGGTTCATGGGGTCGCGAAGAGTCGGACACGACTTAACAATTGAACAACAACTGTGCCTACAGAAGAACAGAGCATATTCAAGCTTAGTGCTGACAGTTTTCATTAAATGGGTAAGGACATTCATCCTAATTTGGAAAATTGAGATGTGTACTTTTGCATATACTAAATTCAGACATATCTGACTAGAATTTAATGAAGCGTGCAATATAAAAAAAATATGATTATACCTTTTGCTGTACGCAGCAGGGACTGCCTCCCAGCACCCAACAACGAATTCACTCTTGGAATGCTGGGTGGAATTTCTTTATCCAGTATAGGGCCAATTCGCTTGCAAATTTGCAACAAATGATCTGGAGCCACATGTTTGTTACATAATACCTAACATGCAAATAAGATTAAAACCTAAAGTTAATATAACTTAATTAATAAGATATTGTTTACATAATCTAAATATTTTAGAAACAATAATATTTATCCCTTCCTTATGGGAAACACTTGATACTAAATATTTTCACCTGTTAAAAGAGCACTGCCATTTCACTGCTATTTACATTATTTCACAACCCCCCCCAAAAGGTATTTTAAATTAGTTTGGCTATAATTAAATAGAATAATAACTTCAAATTAATTGCATGGTTAGTTGCCTTCTATCAGAAATACTCAGATTACACAATGGTAATGTAATACCAGAAACCAATAGTCACTGCTTTTCACTACCATACTTACATAAAATCAAGACCAATTATACCCCTGATAATCATACACAGAACACTTGCCCTAACTCTGAACTCTGAAGACATCCCAGAGGATACTTCTTCAAGGGCACTTACCAGCAGGTCAGAAGACTTTCTTTGCTGTGGCACCCTATCTATTAAACCTCTGCCATAGCTTACTTCAATACCTTTCTGACCAAAACTATTTTATTTTCTAAAACCTTTCAATTTAGTAATTTTTACTTCATATGAACATGTTTTCCTATCTGGCCTTACTATTTAAATATCAGTGGCACAACATAACATCTTAAAGGTGTGCACTTTATTTTGCTTTTCATATCAAAATGAAGAGTTAAGTAAATTGATCTGGTTTTGAAGCAATTTTAAGTGGGAAATACCTAGTCTTCTGAGAATCTTTTGATAAAACAAACTGACTACTGCATTTATTATTCCTGAAACCTTAATATACTATAATATTGCCAGAGGGAGATATAACAAGAAAGTTCAGGATTAAGAATCTACTACATTACTTTAATTTAGCACAATTATTTATTTCTGAGGTTAAATGCATGGAACCAAATGGTAAATCTCACTAATGTCAGATATATATATTTCTAATCATAAATTACTATAGTTTGGCAGTTCAATTTTATGTACTGTATTTTATACCGGAAATCCTATAAAGATGAAGCATCTTTAAATTCTAATATTTTAAATTAAGGTCTCATTATTTCAAAAGTCTCATAACTACAAAAAATAAATGAAACCAGTGCTAAACCCCAGGACACAATAGCTAAACAAGCCTCAATATAATAAAGGAATGCTCAATACAATCAGTGGCATTTGCTTTTAAAATATGCATTTCATAAGAGAACATACAACTCTGTGTAGAAGCATTTAATATTTAAATTGTGTATCAACTGGAGGAGAAAAATGGAGAGATAGAGAACGATAAGGGCCTTAGCCTCCAATCAACTCACTAAGCATCCCTTTCTCCCTCAAAGTCTTAAAATCCATGCAGATATTTTATTTATTTATTTTTATTTATTTATATGCCACATTTATATAGCCACTCTCTCACAAAGAGACTCTGGGCAGCGTACAACAATGACATTCAGCAAGACTGCTAAACAGCACTTCTTTAAAACAAAGGATCTCTGAAGTCATCCTGAATCCTCAACTTCTTCAATACCAACAAAATACTGAATGATCCAGGCTTCGGGTGAAAATAAAACCCTTATCTTCAAAAGCTAAGAAATCTAAGGTAACTAGTAACATTAAAAACCCTTGTTAAACTAAAATTATTTAAGAAATTTCTGAACAAATCAGAAAGAAAAGCCTCTTTTCCAGTTGTTCTCATTCTGAAAGACAGGGAAGCAAAAGCATCACTGCTGATGCATTTTCACAACTCATCCTCTGTGTGACACACTCCCACAAACCCCACCTCCTTTGTGATGACAACATCATCTGTTTGCAGTCCCATTTATGGCTTTTGTTGTCTAGCAAAATAATTAACACTTCATAGTAAGTAGGATGATTAATAGAGTAAATATGATTATCTTAATAAATGGACTTTCATAGTTTTCTTAACTAACTATATCTCACCAGGTCTTCATAACTTCTGCAATGCTCCTTTCCTTCCCAATCCAACCGTTTAGGAAGCAACTAAAGTTGAAGGGGAAAAAAGGGGGACAAGGAAAAGACGTAAGTTAAAGCTATTATGGATGCTTGCACTGATGACCTACCACTTCACTCTTGAAAAATACATGTCTCTAAATAAAATCAAGAACTATGAGTAAAACTGAGTGTCACAAAAGAAAAGTAAAATTTTAAAACAAGTCAAGCAGACCTGGTACTGTTCCAGTTCTCGCACCAGCACCTGTAGGGAAAGGAAGAACCACATATTTTAAAATCAAAAGGCGCAGCTGCTGGCCAAAGCGAGAGGGGCACTCTGAAGACTTATTGCGGGGAGCGGAGAAGTAGGGCACTAATTCAGAACTCACCTCTGCTGCTTTTCTACAAGGCCCAGCGCTCAAGAAGCGAGCTATGAGAAAATACAGTTCTGCGAGAGAGAGAGAGAGAGAGAGAGAGGAGAGAGATGAATCCAGAGCTGAGCTCAGTTGGGGGAGGGTGAGAGAGGGGAGGGGGTGGGAGATCCCCTTAGGTGACTGTAATTCATAATCAGGATCACGAATAAGATGGCGGCGTCGGAGGCGCAGGGAGCTGAGAGGTTGGTCTCGTCCACCTCGCAGATTCCCCGTTCCCTTTAGCGGCGGCGCTCACTTTTTGTTTTACCTGATTCAATCAGCGACAGAGAGAGACCGCCAGCGGCCAAGGCAGAATTGGAGGCCTTCGAGAACTCGGCCATTTCCGTAGCGGCCGCTGTTGCCAGAACGAGATTAGGATTCAGGGTTCTGGCTGGCGCGGCGGCCCAGGCCTGGCTCGACATAATCCTGCCAGCGTTCCCCTCCCCCTCCGCTCTTATGTGTATGTATATCTGAGGAGGGACAGCGATCCGGCGGGCACGCGCGCGCTTTCCTGTGCGCGTCACCCTAGCCGCTGCGTTTCAGATTCATCTCTTCCAGCCCCGCTGCTGCCATTACTGCCGAGAAATCTCACACGACTCTGACGTCAGCGGGCCAAGGAGAGGCGGAGAAGGCTGACGGGAATAGCAGGGGGGAGCAGAGAAAAGTAGTCCATCTATTCTGCGGCAAATGAAAACGTTGCCTTAGACAGACACAATCCTACCCATGGTTGATTGGCTTTTCTTCACTTACACCGTGTAGCGGGATGATCCACCTTTCACAAGGGGCAAACTGAGAATAAAAACGTGTGTGGGCTAAACGCGGAAGGAGATGCAATTAGTTCTACTGTAAACCACTTCAGAGAGGAAGGGAGGAGAGACCGTGGTGAATTGTAAAATGCACTGAAGATGAAGCTTTTATTGTGGCTCAGGGGAGTGGTTTTAAAACGCATTTAAACTTTTTAAAATACGTATTTAAAACGTATTTATTTGGAAGCAAGTTTTGCTACTCGGGGATTTATTTCCAGCGATGTGGGAACTGCTTTGATGAAATATTAACGTTCAACTAAGTATCACCGTCAAAAGTACAACGCTTATTCAAGTTCTCTCTCATTTCTAATAAACTGGTTTATGACAAAATGAGCTGCACTGAACATTAACAGTATAATCCCAAGAAAACCTGCCATAGATTACAGCCTCGTTATGCGAGATTGAGAGTCTGTACAGAGATTTTTTTTTTTCAAAATAGGGATCAATATAAGTGCAACTTGTTACCATTAATTAATCCTTTTACGATTATAAGGAAAGGCCATTTATGATCACTTTAAACTGTTTCAGATAAAGAACAATTTCGACTTTAAAATGGTGTTTGAGAATTATTTGAAGCCAAATCATTCTGGGTTTATTCAAATTCAGGGGCATACTCTCAAACAGAATTGTGTTACTACACCTTTATATATTCTATTTTTTCAAGATTACAAACACTTCAAATTCAAAATTCTGTACAGCAGATTTGAGACCCACCTATTTGGAAGAGCAAAGGGGTGAAGAGCAGTAAGTGAATGACGATTTTGCTACTAGTAAACATAGTATAATGTTTATTTATTTGGAGCTAGATAATAAGCAAAATCTGCCCACATCAGATCAAGAGTTTTAAACCACTTTTTTTTCAGAGCCCATAACTCCCTAAACTTGACTCCCACAATACTTTTACTGTTCTGGATTATAAAACTTGATAAAGAAAAGAATTGTAAAATACACTTTTAAGTCTTGACAGGTGCAAAAATAATTTCATTCAGGGATCCTTTTATCTTAAATGGACTGGATTCTTCTGAGCTGGTGAAATCTGCACTTTTACAGAGTTACCATTGAGTAATGTTATCTATATTTCATTAGTCTGTTTCCTTGCTCTACCTTCTGCCATAAAATATTAAACTGGATAAGAGTGGCATGCTCTGTGATTGTACAATAGGACAAGCTTCATGTGGCAATAACTGTAATGTCCAACTGTAAAACATGCAACAGCCTTAAAATATTCACATGCTCTCTTTTAGTAAGATGCATAAAGCAGCATGGAGTGGATATTTACAGATGGGACTACCTGTACTGCAGCATTACTAACAAGATGAGTGACTGACATTGGAGTCTTCAGGTTCCAGAAGTCATACATAATAAAGTTTGATTCATTACAAATCGTGTCTCAGTCAATGCTGGACAATTCCACAGGGTGAAAATGGAGATTTATCCAATAGGACAAAAATGCTTTCTCCAGACAGAAGTGGAAGAATGCAAATAAGGACATGTAAAAGCTATTTTCCTTAAGAATATCTAGTTTCACATTCTATGACTTAGCCACATATTACAAATTTAAATCAAGTAAAATTAAATTCACATTTAATTTTGTTTTTAGCTATGAATATTTATCCTAAACAAAGCACATCTTGCATTCCTCCACCTTTCTATAACACTATATTGATCTGGAAGGAGATTTCATATTTTAAACTTGTACAGATTTGTTTTTATGCCCTCTGCTTTCCAGTAAAATTGACAAGAGCTATGAAAAGCTATTTTACCAAAGTGCATTTAGGCATCAGGATTAAAATTCTACATTTTCTTACTATCACTGATGCTATTCCAAAATAGTCTTGCAATGACTGGCATTAGATCATCACTCAAAGCCAGTTTGGTCTAGTGGTTAAGGCACCAGGCTAGAAACAGGAGACTGTGAGTTCTAGTCCCACCTTAGGCATGAAAGATGGCTGGGTGACTTTGGGCCAGTCACTGTCTCTCAGCCCAATTCAACTCACAAGGTTGTTGTGGGGAAAATAGGAGAAGGAAGGAGAATTAGGTATGTTCACTGCCTTGAGTTATTTATAAAAATAATAAAGGCGAGATAAAAAATCTAAAAAAAATGCAGGGCACCTCCTCCTATTTTATATTCTGGATGAAAGGATGAAAGGGGGACCTAAGGAGAGAGGGATTTGGGAAGTATGGATAGAATGACAGGTCTGAGGAAAACTCCAAATGCAAACATAAGAACATCTCCATCTATCAGAGTGACAAGGTTATATTTAATTCCAGCAAAAGCAAAGATAGACAGCCTAATGAAAAATCTAAGGTACTCGGAGTCTTTTTGTAGTATAAGCAAAGAGCATACTTTAACAAAGTAAACCTGAACTGTAATATTAAGAAAACCACTTAACAGCCCATTATGTTCTTTAAAAGCTAATTTGATTCCTTTTTAAACAGTTAAATAAGGAATTAACTTCTAAATAACATATGTAAAGTGGTCTACAGTGCTGTTTAGCACACTGCTATCTTCCACATGTTTCACCAAGTCCACCAAGTTAAATATACTTATTTTGAAGAAATGAGAAAGGAGGAGAAATGAGAAAGGAGGAGGAGAAAGAAAAGCAAAGATAGCAAAAACTTTTTTTTAAAGAAGAAAAGAAAGCAGAGATAGTACCAAAAAAAGAAAGATAGCAGCAATAGTAATAGGTGCCTTGGGAGCAATCCCAAAACATCTGAAGCACCACTTGAAGAACATCGGCATTGACAAACTCACCATCAGTCAATTGCAAAAGGCAGCTTTACTTGGAACAATTTACATCCTGCGACGATACCTTAATACCATCAAACAACAAAATCTGCCTATCCCAGGTCCTTGGGAAAGACTCAAAAGGTGGATAAAAATGCCAAAACCAGTCTAAACATCTTGCTGACTGTGCAATCAACAATAATTTATTAAATGTATTTGCAGCCTGACTCCCAGTAACTGGGCAGTTTACAGTTGTTAAAACATTTAAAAAACAAAGAACACAGAAAACATAAAAACAGCACAAGACAAAGGGACAATGATGGCACAAGGAAACAGAAAAAAAGGGGCATCAATCTCCAAAGGCCTGGACGAAGAGCCAGATCTTTAAGTCTTTTCAAAATCCCAGTAGGGTGGGAGCTGTTTGAATTTGGGGGGGAACCTCATTCCAAAGGGTTACAGAGCTGCTACAGAGAAGGTGCGCTTCTGGGGTCCCAATAAGTGGCATTGTTTAATTGATGGAGCTTGGAGCACGCCAATCCTGCCAGTTCGAACTGGTCAGGTAGATGCTATGGGAGACAGGTGATCCCTCAAGTAACCAGGCCCTATGCCATGTAGAACTTTATAGGTAGTGACCAGCGGCTTGAATCACACCTGGAAGCAAACTGGCAACCAGTGCAGCTTGCAAAGCAGGGTTACATGGACATATCGAGGCATGCCATCACTGCTCACGCTGCTGCATTCTGGACCAGCTGAAGCTTCCGGGTGGTCTTCAAGGGCAGTCCCATGTAGAGTGTATTGCAGTAGTCAAGCTGTGAGGTGATCAGGGCATGACTGACTGCCTGAAGGGCCCCCCAATCTAAGAAAGGGTACAACTGGTACATCAGATGAAGCTGGGCAAAAGCCTTCCTGGCCACAGCTGCCACCTGCTCATTGAGCAGGAGCTGTCAGTCCAGGAAGACCCGCAAATTGCACACCATCCTTGAATGAGGAAGTACAACCCAATCCAAGGTTAAAGTTGGAATATCCCCAAATCTAGGCGGTCCAAACACCCACAGCCACTTAGTCTTGGTAGGATTGAGTTGGAGAAGTCTTTTGAAACACCAGTAGGGTGGGGATCATTTAAATGTTAGTGGGAACCTCATACCAGAGGGCAGGTGCTGCTACAGAGAAGGTGCACTTCCAGAGTTCTGATAGATGACATTCTTTAATCAAAGGAAGCTGGAGCATGCCAACCCCTTGACCTTGGATAGAAATGCCACTCCATCCAAGGTCAAAGATAGAATATCCCCAGATCTGGGCAGACTAGACACCCACAGCCACTCGGTCTTCATAGGATTGAATCAGAGATAGTTCCTCCCCATTCAAACCCACACAACCTCTAGACACTGGGACAGAACCTTGACAGCCTCACTTGACCGGCCCAGAGTTGAAAGATATAATTGGGTATCATCAACGTATTGATGATCCCAAACCCCAAACCAGAGGATGACCTCACCCAGTGGTTTCATGTAGATGTTGAAAAGAAGAGGAGAGAGAATAGAACCCTGCAGCACCTCACAAAGGAGGGGCGTGGGGAATGATCCCTCCCCAACTACCAACACGTAGCTTTCATCCCTTTTGTGTTTTCATTGTTCTACCAACATAAACCAATAGATTAAATTAAAACTAATGTATTTTATAAGATACTGATTCAATAATCAGTATCTTACCGAAAGATGAGTGTGTTGATCCTCTGACACCCCACTTATTTTGTATCCAGGGAGATTTTTCATCACCTACAGATTTATGCTTTAGAGAAATATATACCAATTCCTCATGAATAGCCAATGAGACTGATTTAAAAAAACAACATATTTCAAGTGGATTATTTTGGTAAGCTAATAATAATCAAACAGAACACGTCTACAACTATCTAAAGGTAATGACTGTGGAGAGAAGTAAAGAAAAATGGAATACCAATACCACTTCTTTTGTTTTTGTTTTTTAATTGTCAAAGCAGAACCAGGACTGATGACTTCTCCCAGGGCAGAGGATGAGCTCTTTGCCCTGGTCTTCTCATGGGAGTTAAAGCTTTTTTGGAGACTCTATTCCTCTAACTGAGAATAGATCTTTCACCACCACTCCTCTTGCTAGATTGCAAAAGTCAAAATCATCAGTATGATGATTCACTACAAACACTAAAAAAAGTAGTAGCAGCAAGCATTTATGATCTCACATTAACAGAAGCAAACTTTAATGGTAGCAATTAACTGACTTCTAGAAAAAATAACTTATCACTTAACTTTCCAATTATTGTATTAAAACAAGACATAACAATGTTGGAAACTGTTACATAAAAGCTGATTTAGAGTCAAGTTAAAACTGTAAAAATATTAATACCAATATTTTATTAGATCATAGGATGAACCACAGACATTAACTATGCATACAGATTTTTCTTCCAATAATTGAATGTAAACCACAAGTTATCGTAATTTCTTTGATTAACCATTCAATTAGAAAAGTACCAGTGTCTCAAATACTGCCATGTGAAGTCATATCTGGTTAATCAGAAAATTTATACATCATACACTACCCTCCCAGATCTCCAATCTTTCACAATGTATTACAAAACTGTTGAAAAAATAAACTACAACTGTACTATGAAAAATAACTCTGTAATAGATAAACTTGAAAGCGAGATCAAGCATCAAGGCATCAATCTATGGCTAACAAATTGGGGATTGTGATTTTTTTTTCCCTACTTGTCATAATGTCAACATTTTACTTGTGCCAATGCTTCTCTTAATAGTTTATCAAACTATCCCTCAGTCTACAGAAGGAATAAGCAACTTATTTTCTACTGGTATATACTTAAGCATTGTTTTCAACTAAGAGATAGAAATTTAAAGAAGCAATCCTGTATTCATTAAAACTGAAGTCCTACATAGAAGATAAATTGTAAGTTGCCCACCCTGAGCTTGTGGAATGTTAAACCTACAATCCTATGTATGCTTATTGAGTTAAATGGGACATGCCTCTAAACAGAAATCCACAAGACTGCACTGTAAAGTAATAAAGATTTGAAAATACTCCTTCATCCAACATTCCATAAAATTACCGGCTGTATAGAGAACAGATAACCATTGCATGATTTTTTATTTCATTAAAACAAGGCATTTACACTCAGTTATGTTAAAAGAGATAAGGGGGAAGATATTCTATTGTAAAAAATGTTTGCTAAAACTACTAAAAAACTTGCATTTAAAAATAGTTGATAAAAATATTCCTCTGGATTGTACAAGGCAGTGGTAAGAGAACCACTGATTAAAGACTTTGTATAAAGATGTTACTCAGATTTTTCTTCTTTTTCCCCTGCTGTATCTGATACTGGGTCCTGAAAAAAGAGAAAACTTAATAATAGTAATACTTATTTTATTTCCAAGTTAAAACTTAAAAGCAGTTAAAATATGTGTCAAATTTGATATACAGGTCCAACAGAAATTTTATACCTTGAGCCAAGATGTATGAAATCATTTTAATCACTCAGTTTAAAATTTTTGTTTTGGTGCAGCCATTATAGATTAACATGTTCAATCCTCATGAGAAAAATATGTGGTATAAATTATGAAACACAAACAGTGAACATGCACAATGAGCATACATCCTTGAATTTTGAAAATTTATACATTATCTTGTTCCTTAACTTGGAACTACAGTCTGAGTTATATCACATTTCCCATTTTCTGCAACCCTATTCTATTATTAAGAAAACCTATCAATTAGTGAAGAATTAAACTAGAGAATTAACATTATTTCATTATATTCAAATAAAATGTAGTATAAAAACGATACGTGGTTGAAATCTGATGATTTGATCTATATGGCCTGAATATCCAGGCTGAAACTGTCTAGTTCCCTATGCTCTTAACTAGGAATATTAATAATAAGCCAAGTCTAGTTGTTTTTTTTCCATCAAAGATATATGATGGAAAGGAGACAACAAAAAGAAGGCAAATATACCAAACCCTGGAAAAAGCCCCCATTTTTTGAATCCAGAATAGAAGTTTGAACTCCAGTGCCATCTCCAACTTTTGAACCCTCTTCTTCCTCTTTCCTGCTGCTCCTTTACCCAGTAAACAAGTATTATGACACTTTAAATTTTTGAACTGTCCTCACATAAATCCATAGAGCAGACTGCAAAGGTGTGGTAGGATGCATATATATATCGTTCTTTTCTTAGGTGAAATGAGCATATCATTTTTAAAAATCAGATTACAAAAGAACTAAAAGAAATGCCAGAGAATATTTATTAATGCTTGCCAGAATTACCTCCTCACTTTTTGCTTCTCCATTTTCTGCAGGCAAGTTATCCTTTATTTCTTCTTTATTAATATCTTCAGTTTGTTTCTCTTTCAGTCCCTTTTTCCCTTTTGTTGAAGTTCTCTTTTCCTCAGATTTATCCTTTAGTAATTCAGAGTAGATAATCAGCAAACAGGCTTTAAATAATTGATTTCTCAGAATAGATATTATTTCCACTATATTAAACATTTGAAAAAAAATTACAAGTAACTTAAAAAATCCCTGCACAGGTTTGTATACGTCTAATCCCTGAACATGCATTACAACATACATAATCAGCACAGCCATGCACTTGCATGCCGGTCCCAAGCCTGGATAAATGGGGATGGTTGAGGTAAGACCTGGCAACCTACCTTGTAAAAACCTCGCCAAGTAAATTTTATGGAAAGGCTCTCAAATGAATCAGATATACTGCCCAATGGTAGGAGACCCAGGTCAGAAGCTACCCAACAAGCTACTGGGGAAGAGCAAGGACCTGCAGTGAGTAGTCAAGGCATTAATGACGTGCCTGGGGCAAATCCAGCAGGAATCCCAGCTGCTGATGCAGCCATTGGTGAAAGCAAGGGTCTGTGCTGCAGAAAGACACATTGAATAGCAACATGGAATGTCCAAGGAATGAGCCGGGTGAATTGGATATCATCAAACGGGAGATGAGCAGGTTGAAAATCAACCTCCTTGGCATCAGTGAGCTACGCTGGACAGACAACAGCTATTTCCAGTCTGAAAAAAAGACTATCTATTACTCAGTACATGACACCAGGAAAACGAATAGAGTGGCATTTATCACAAGCAAGAAGCAATGGAAAGCTTCTCCCCATCGCCCAAGCAATGGAAAGCTTCTCAACAGTTAATGATCGCATTATGACCATCCAAATCTGTGCCAAGCCCCTCAAAATCACAGTTGTCCAAGTGTACACCCAATGACTGATGCAACAGAGCTTGAAATAAAGAGTGTCTACACCAGCATAAAAAAACCTCTAAAGCAAGTCACATCATTTACATACTGGGTGATTTCAATGCAAAAGCTGGCAACCAACCAGAAACAGACATCACTGGCAGCTTTGGACTTGGGAAGAGGAATGATGAAGGCAATCATTTGGTTCAATTTTGCCATGAAAATCATTTTCGATTCATGAATACCTGGTTCAAACAGCACAAGTGTCGCTTACACACTTGAACCTCACCAAATAAACTGCACCGAAACCAGATCAACTATATCCTATGCAACCATCAACGGTCCGATTTAGTCCTTGCTGTCAAGATATATCTGGGTGCCAACTGCAATTCAGATTGTGAATTGTTGGTGGCTAAGATCAGAGCCAAATTATGCAACATCAAAAAGACAATATCACCAAAGAAGTTTGACATTACTACAATCCCTTCCACGTATCTGAGGTGAAAAATAGGTTTCAACTGCTGGACACTGCTGAGAAGATGCCTGGCAAACTGTGGCAAGAAATTCAGTCAACCATCACTGAAACAGCAGTTGAACTCATACCGTACAAGAAACCAGAGAAAAAGCAGAAGTGGTTCTCAGATGAAACCATCAGAATTGCCAAGCGAAAAAAAGCAGCCAAAGCGGCAGGCAAACGGGAGGAAGCAAGTAGATTGAATGTAGATTTCCAAAGAGCAGCAAGGAACAACAACCAAGTTTACTGGGACCAGCGTTGCAAGCAGCTAGAAGAGGACTGCATGAAGGGCCACACCGGGAATGCATTTGTGCAAGTCAAAAGGAGTCAAACACCATTAACTGCTCATAAAAGCATCATCAAAAACAAGCAAGGGAAAGAACTGTCTGACCAACAAGGTGTTAAGAACAGATGGCAAGAACATAAAGAAAAACTATATGTCAGCAACAAAGAGGCCCACCCTTCTCAGGATGATGAGGAAAGGGTAGCAGAAATAGAACCAGCCATCCTTCAGGAAGAAGTCGTGTAGGCAATGAGCCAACTGCCAAACAACAAGGCCCTAGGTGTTGATACCATCTCTGCAGAATTGCTGAGACCTATACCACCCACAACCATCACAGCCTCGTGCCAGAAAATTTGGGAAACAAACACATGGTCACAGGATTGGAAACAATCAGTGTTCATTCCATTGCCAAAAAAGGACAACTCCAAGGATTGATCCAATTACCGCATAATTGCCCTCAGCCCTCACACTAGCAAGATTCTCCTTAAGATCATACAACATCTGGTGCCATCAAAAGGGAATTACCAGATGTTCAAGCTGGCTTCAGAAGGGGTTGTGGCACTCATGACCACATTGCAAATCTATGCTGGATCATGAAAAATCTCAAGAATATAAAAAGAACATCTACATCTGCTTTATTGACTACAAGAAAGCCTTCAACTGTGTCGATCATGACAAGAAGTGGAGAGCCCTAGAAAACCTAGGGGCGCCAACACCAGGTCAAGTTGGTGCAGTCACTTCTCAAACATTTGACCCTAGACCTGTAGCTTATCATTAAGCAAGATCGTAATGTCTAAAAAAAGCCTTATATTAAGCCGTATGATCAATGCATTTTTATAGATGGGAACTGATTCAATATTAAAAAGTTAGAAGTGGAGAGTCTGAATTTTAGGATTCAAATTTTAATTAAGGGCTCTTGTTCCTTTTTTGCCTATCACTAGTGTTAAAATTTCATGCCTGAAAAGTTTTTCCTTGCAGTGGATGTAATCAATTGGTGTAATATCCTTGCTGTGATGACAAAGGTAAACCACTGATTGATAACCCTAATTCTAAACCATTTGGTGGTTAAAAAAAAAAAAAGCATAAGATATTTACCCAAATAAAGTTATCCTGTATAAGTTACTTACCTATACTATAGCACTACCTATACTATAGCACTACTAAGATAGTTTCTGTTGAACATAGTTTTACAATTTGAAAAGTTCTACAAAGCCGAATCACCCTCAGATGGTAACTTTCTGGTAAAGACATGGTGATAGGTAAAGTGTGTATTTTTAAATCATCAGCCAGCTTCCAAAGCAGATCTCAGGTAAATGAATAAGCTTCCTTCCCACCACCACAAAAAATAAATCCTTACCTTTGAAGTGGGCTTTTTTGGCTTTGTCTCGACTTTGGCAATAGCAGGTTTCTGAAAGAAAAAAACTATGTGTTTATTACACCTCCCTCTTTCTACAAATTACAGTAGTAAGTCAACTGAAATTTCTACTCACAGCCGATAGTCGTGCTGATCGCCTCTTTGGCTGGTGCAAAACAGAACCACAGAAACCTGAAGTTAATAGCCTGATCAGTACCGCCTACATAACCTCCTTCCCTCCTGTTCTATTACTACCCCAGCCGAGCAACACACACGTACCTCTTCTTCAGTAGGGTTCACCTGCAATGAAACAGTTAATCGTATTAAAAAACGCGGCGGGTGACATCGCATGCGCGTAAGAACAAACTGAACCCACTCCAGGAGGAGCTGTGATGTCACGGCGTGCACGCCCCCTTTCCCACCGCCGGTGTCGGGATCTCTAAGCGGAGGCCGACTTGTACCAACGGCCACGTAAAATTCAGAGACGGGACCGTGCGCGAGGCTCTCGGAACGGTATCAGGGCTTCCGAACTACTTCGAAGGGAGGCGAACTCGCGGCCAGTAATAATCGCCACGTCCCCCACCCCCCTCTTGGCTCTTTCCATGAGCACAGAAATACTGGGCCTCACGCCGAAGTCGCCACAGAAAACAACCCAAAGTTAAAAAGAACCCGCTGGTCTTATTTTTTTTAAATAAGATATATCGATCATAAAGAAACGGCAGGATGAGGTAACGGGATGAAAAAGAGAAGAGACTGTGCGTCTTTGACGCACATTAATGTGTGCGCGCGCCCGTCGCCAACCTTTCTCTTCGGCATGGCTGAATAAGCTGCCCTCGGCTTTCCTTGTGCTTTACGTTTTGCCCTTAGCGTCAGGCAGCGCGGGCGCTTGTTCTTACAGCCCGAGCGGTGACGACTGTCAGTTCTTACTCCAGCCTACGGGAACCGGACTCTCACTGCTGCGCGCGGACTGTCTGTTGCCTGCCTGACACCCCCACCCCATCCCAGCAGCGCCAGCGGCACTGCAACAGGATCCAGCCGGATTGAAGGGAAGGGTGGGTGTGCGCGCGCTCTCCTCAGCGCCGCCCTCCCTCGACTGGGCGCGCTCATTCCTATTGGCCGCCTGACTCGTAGGACAGCTTTTTAAACCTCATCAGTCAGCCCCGTATGTGAGGTCAGATTTGTCCCTTTGAATTCGGTCTCCCTCGGAGACACGGATCCCCTTGTGGGCGGATCTAGCCGGGGCTCCGCCCACTTGTAAACGTCACAATAGAAGTGTGATAGATGGCTCCGGCGTCTGCGCAGTGTCCCTGGACGGTTCCCGTGCGTAAGACGTTAGTAGGTTTACAATAATAGGAGTGAGGCGTCGCTGCGCCGCGAAGATGTGCGCTTGCGCATTTTTGACAAGTGGGCGCCGTCAATTGTTCGCTCGCTCGCGTAATTAGCCTGAGAACGGCGTTTCTCTTTCTCCTTCGTACACCTCTGACCCGAGACATGACTGAACTACGTGTAGAGCCGAAACATATGACGACGGATGGAGGCGCATGGCTCCTCGTACTGAGCTCCGTGTTCCTATGCAACCTCCTCAAAATCCTCTTGCCCTCCTGCTCTTCCATTGTAAGTGACATCGCTCCCCTGGGTTTCCATAGCGACCGCATCCGATGCACCCGGATCTAGCCTCCTTTTATTTCTCGGTAGAAGGGAAACTATTGAGTTGCCTCCTGCAGGGAGGATGCACGAGACGGAACATATTCTAAGGTTCCTTCCCCCTCCCCCAGGTTTATTAATCCTTACATTTAGTGTGGTAGCACTTCCCAGCCTAGTGTCCTGCTGCAAGTCCAAGAATTGCCAGTTTGTAAGGCCACACGGAGCTGTAGCCCCTGCACATATGTAGTTGGGACTGATGTAGAGAACATTAGAAGAAGATGCTGATTTTGTGTACAATTCACAAGGAAATATCCATTGGATCCTAGTGTTAACACAGAGTAATTATTTCAAGTACTTTAAAATGTTCATATAGTAGTTTGAAGAAACTGGTTATGCTGTAGCATCCTCCTGTAAGAATCGAATTAAGGCATTCCCCAAAGCTAGCTTGTCTAGCCTCTGTTTTTGACAAAAACAAAATGGCAAAAGGGAGTCCATGAACTCTAGATAACTAGCTCCGCAGGTTCTCCACATTTCTGTAAGTATTAGGAAGTTGTTTTCCTAACATTTACTTTGAATCTGCCTTCCTTTAACTTTTATTTATTGCTATTTCAGTTTATATGCAACTTCATTACCAATGGCTCCAGATGGCTTATAGGATATTTTACACAATATGATTAAAACTGAAAGAAAAGCAATAACAAGCTACCTGATGTACCAGCATTTGGGGATAGCATATTTTCTGTTCTTCTTGAGCGCTTTCCTGAAGAACCATGTAAATAGCTCTTTGAAAATGTAATAAGTGGTCCCTCAGCAAACCTTCTCTCCCAGATTTGATCAGATGGGCTGATTCAACTTGGAGGAGGTGGTCTTACAGATAGTTGAGTGTGATGAAATTCTAACTTTGGAAATAAAAACAAATGTTTCCAAATATCACAGACCAAGAAGAATATTCTTGTGATATTAAATTAATTAGCATCTTACCCATTAAGACTCCATAAGAAAAAAGATTAGAAGCAAATGGGAAGCCCTGTGTTAATATTGTCATATGATAAATGAGGGTCAAGGGACACATAGCCAATTTTCAAGATTTTGTACCTAACTGCATGCTCATAGCAATAGACCTGTTTCCTCAGAATCTTTGAAAATCTTACTTTCTAAATTATAAGCTGTTAAAGAGGTTTGACAGTAATGCATGTTAGCTTTAAGGTGGTAATCATAACGTTGAATTACGCCAAGATGCCATCTGACAGCCAGTACAGCTCCTGTAGTATAGGTGTTACATAGGTGAACCTTGATATGCCCATAAGTACCCAGGCCGATGTAATGGTATGTGCGAATGACCATAGGAGAAAGAGCTGCAGCCTAGACAGAGGTCTGATAAAATTTGAAACTAGAGGAGAGTTGGCAAAAGCATCTCAGAAGGGACCCTCCCTAGTTTTTGGGAGAGTAAAAGTAAAGGAAGGGACTTTCAGACTTGCAAGATTCTGTTAATGTAGCCTTACAATAAAAATAGAACTAGTACTCCTAGTTGTGCTTCTTGTCTGGACTACTTCACAGGGCTAACAGCCTCTGCATGCTGAACCAGATGAAGTTTCCAAATAGTCCTCATTCTACAATCTCTGTTCCCCCTAAGATGTGCATGTGTACATGTGCACACAGTAAAAAGCTGAATGCACCCAAAATTAAATTACCTCAGAATAATAAATTTAGACATCATAAAACTCCAGGTTTATGAGTTGTGATTCCTGAGTAATCGTGCACAAGCTCACCACCTTGGCTTAACTGCAGCAGTGATTGATGCTACTGAAGACCCTTTGATAAGTCAGCAGGACTAGAAGAATCATATTCTCCCTATCTTGGCCCCACCAAAGGTAACTGACAAGAGCAACCAGTGGGATTTTAGCCCCATATCCAGGCCTAAAGCCTGACTAAAAAGGGTCTAGATCAGGGTTTCCTGAACTGTGAGATATATCTCCCTTGGGGAAGTGCAGACAGGGTCCACGGAAGGTGTGAAGAACCTTTTAGTAACATTGCTACAATAAATTCACCTTTCCCAAAGTTTCATCGTATTGTTTTCATTGTTAATTTGTATTCATTATGTGTTTGGATTTTTAGGGGAGGTGTGTACATTAAGATTACACTAAATGGAGGTGTGATGGCAAACAGTTTAGGAACCCCTGGACTAGATAATCTGTTGTTCTATGCCCTGTCCTTTGGAATGATAACAAATGGATCTTAACTTTTTATTTTTACTGTTTAGGGCATTTAAAGAATTGAAAGTGTACACATGAGATTTCAGACTTGGAATGAAAATAATTAAGCTTTTTCAGTGATTGCTTGGAAGGTTTGTGCAAAGGTTTAAAAGGAGATGAATATGTGCCAGAGATGAATACATTTGTACTGATACCACAGCAGAGAGTAAGGAGTGTACCAAAGAGAGCTGGGGATTATAATTTACAGTAATGAAGGTACTCTATAATAAGGTTGCCAGTCACAAGTGTGGCTTTTCACATTATGAAAAGATATATATCTGGAAAGATAATGTATGAATACATGTTTGCAAAGAATTTCATGAAGATGCAGTTGTCAAATAAGAGTGGTGTCAAATGCATCTGGAGTTGTACCCATGTGACTTAGACTGGCCTGGGATTTAATAATTTATTTCCTTTATTTTATTGGAAGGCAGATGGATTGATTACCAGGGAAGACATAATCTACTTTATATTTTATACAGTGAAAGTCTGGCTGTATTCCTCTAGTGCTTTATGTTGTTTGTTGAGGCAAAGACTTATCAGTCTAACAATTAGGTAGTAAGACTTGGCAACAGGTTAGTCACTGTGGTAAAGATCTTTCTAGGAAAAATTGCTTTGAACATTAAAAGGGCTTCAGTGCCCATACCCATATAGTTTAGAATATTTAGGAAAATAACTAAAAGGTTTGTTTATGAATGTTGTGGTTATTTTATGTATTAACTGTACTTTAGACATTCATTTAAAATAGTGAAATGAGACTAAATAGCCTTTTAGACTTCCTCTTCTCTTTATCAGATATCTAGGTTGCTACAAAAGGATGCTGAGCAGGAATCAGAAATGCGATCTGAAATCCAGAACATGAAGCAAGAACTTTCTACCATTAGTATGATGGATGAATTTGCCAGATATGCTAGACTTGAAAGGAAAATTAATAAAATGACTGATAAGCTTAAGACTCATGGTACAGTTTTGTTAATTATATTTGCATATTATCAGTCCATTTTTTTGCCAGCTTTTTCCAAAGATGTTGCTACTCTTATAACTTCTTAACTAAAAAACAAAATGTGGCTATATCAAAATGCATTTTGCCTGTGGATTAAGCTGTATGCTGGCTCATATCACGTGAACGCTTCAGCTTTTTAAAGGAAATAAAATTTATATGTGCACTTTCAATTTATTCAAATTAATGGTAGACTTTATTTTTAAAAAGCCAGCAGCAATGTTCCATTCAATTAATTGGAATTGCTTAGAGGATTTTCTCACAAGTATTGTCTGTGTATGTGTCTTTGTGTGTGTGTGTATACACATATACCACACACATACACATGCATGCATGCATGCACACATACACACACAAAGATCCAATTTATTTCAAGTCATGTTCTTCAGTACAGCTTATCAAGATTCAACATATTTTTTTGAAAGAATCTGATTTTGGTGTGATGTTGCTATAATTGTTGAATTTGTAGAAATGTTTTAATAACAATATTCAAGTTTGGCTTTCTTATATATATAGTATTCTGTGTTCTTTTTGGGATTTGTGGTTTCATTTTATTTGTTTGAAAAAAGTAAAGAAAAATAGAAAAAATCAATGCTAAAGATATTTCTATTGAACAAAATCCTTTGAGTGATTTGGAATGAGTAATAAGATTGGTCATGAAAGTATCCCTTCGGTTTATATAAATCATACAGATTATTATTGTTTTCTATTAACAGTGAAAACACGAACTGCTCAACTAGCCAAAATAAAGTGGGTAATAAATATTGTGTTCTACATTTTACAAGTAAGTAAACTTGAATCATATAAAGATAACATCTTGTAAAAATAAATACCTTATGCAGTAGCTTAAAACTATAAATTAGTAATAAAAATAACTGTACATAGAAAATAAGATTAGAACTTTCCCCCAGATGTCTGTCTCCTTGTTAGTGTTAGTTTTCTATATGAACGGTACTGTTTCATACAATCATTTGTTTAAAATAATTGCAATTTACAGTCTGAAGACAGATTTGTGAATTAAGCTATAGGATTTTTCCTTTCTCCTGCCTCTTTTTTGAGAAACTAATCAAAATGTTGGGTTCAGTGCTGTGTATCTTGATGAGGCTGGGAAAGAATGCCTCAGTCCCTTTTCTTGAAATGCAGAGAAGATCTAGAATGAGCCAGGGAATAATAGTGTTTCTGATGTTTCTTGAAGGAAACATTATCTCATATGAAGCAAGGGGACCTGGATTCATGCAAATGTCATTTTCACAAAGTGACATCAATAAATTATATCGTTAATATTATGTAGAACGCAATAAGCTTCAGAAATATTTATACAGTTACTGTAATAAAACTACAGTGGTCCTTGTTTGGACTTTTCATGCATATCTGAATAATAAAATTTATTTCAGGCTGCCCTAATGATCTCGCTGATTTGGAAATATTACTCTGAACCAGTTACTGTGCTCCCAAGCAAATGGCTAGCCCCTTTAGAACGTTTAGTAGCTTTTCCGACAGGAGTGGCAGGTAAGGCTATTGCATATAAAATACTTCCTGGTCTTCTGTATGAATCTAATAATTTCTTTCTTGATTTTAGATACATTAAGTGCATTCTCTTCAGAAACTTTGGCCTATACTCTGTGTCCCTGTATCAATATCCTATAAATATATACTTAGCAGACAGAAACATACAGGTTTTTCAGGATTAATTCGTTTTTCATAGAGCTGGAAATGTTCCAAATCCTAATGATCTTCTGTCATTATAAACAGGATGGGGCTAAATAAATCAATGTTCTGATTCTAGGACAGTTTTCTATGTCCGAGAGCATGTCCACTACTTAGAGCTATCATAGTTCAAGTATTTAAGGGGAAACTACATATTAAGGAGTTATGATTGTGGCTAAATATTTAGTATTAGGAATGTATTTCACCTATTAATCATAATATATTTGGTTTGTTCCTTAAAGCACCTTGAATACTTCTCACTGGGGACAAGTTATATATCCCTTTAAAATGAAAAGTTGATATGCTAAAAGCAGTTTGTTGAACAATTCCCATTCACTTTAATGAAAATTACAGTAAAGCAGATAATTCTGGGTTATGTCCCGTGTGCATAAAATCTCTAGATTTTACATTTTACTTGTTCTATATGATCATCTGAGTCAATAATTACTTTTTCTTAAACTCTCAAGGGCAGATTTTTTTAATTTTGAGCTACTTTATTCAGTTTTGCTATGGAAACACATTTCTTATACATATTAAATACATATGATTGAGCTACTGATACTAATGATTTACAGCATACCTCTTTATCTTTTTAGGTGGTGTTGGAATTACATGTTGGTTGGTGGTTTGCAACAAAGTTGTTGCCATTATGCTTCACCCATTCAGCTGAGAAAGAAACAAGACTCACTTTCAGCAATTTTGAACTCTCTGTCGGGGTTTTTTTTTTCCCCAGTATGCTGCTATGACAGGAGATAAATATCATCAAGAATGTGAAAGACTAGAAGGATGCAGCTTTTAAGATAAAATAATAAAACAATTATTTAAAAAATTCTCTTCACTTTTATGGAATTAACAGTATTTGTGAATGTGCAACTCCTTAATTCTTGTTCACTTCATAGATTGAATATTAGATTATTTAAATACAACTTCTGTTACAACCAATGAGTTGTGCTTGTTATAATGCAATAATTTCATTATAGCATTATGCTATAATGCTTCCATTCTTAGATGATGTGTAGGATATATATTGAATATGAAATGTTACTGTGTTTGACTTTATATTTTTTATTTCTATTATTCTCATCTGTTCTATCTCTCAGAGGAACACAGTTTGCAAAAGAAAAAGAAAAATAGTCAAAATCATTTCAGGAAAGCAAGAGTACTTAAAATAATAAATACAAAAATGAAAACAAACATATTTAAGAATTTTTTTTCCACTTAAGGGTATAAAAGGCTTATTTCAAAAATTTTAAGTTTATAATGCATATTCTTGGGTGTGTTATCTTATCCACACTTTTCTTCATTTTGGATTTTGAGTATCACTAAACATGTAGCAGCCCCCAGCTGACTGGCTGATCTCAAGCTGAGCAGGGTCAGTCATAGATAGTTCTTGAATGAGAACATCAACAAATCCCAAGATTTTAGACAAGCCTGGGATGTCCAAAAAAAAATCCTGGAAGAAGGCAATGACAAACCACTTCCATATTGTTGCTAAGAAAAATACAGGTGTCCATGTAGTCAATAGATATTGCACTCAGTCTGAGGGAGGTTTAAATGTGTGAATACTGGCTATTCTCTGTTAACATATATAATGATAAATAACAATTTGTACATAATTCTTCTATTTTATTCAGTTGTAACTAAACTCTGAATAACATCAGGCCGTATAAGTTCCCTTTGCTAGCTTTTATTCTTCCACTCTGATCTGTTTGGCTACATTTCCCTATTAAATTAGACCAACATCTGAAACAAGGATCAAACAATGGTTTCATACGCTGATTAGCAAATAATGACACAGTCACAATTCCCACCTCTGTCATTTATTTATTACTGTCATTTATAGCCTGCTTACGTCCAAGATGGTTTAAGGTAACATCAACATGTGTAAAAACCAACAGAACTGATAGGAAGATGATGGCATGTTGCCTAAGGAGTGAGTATGGACAGTAGTGATCAAGGAGATCATGATCTTTTTCACCTGCTTCCTTTTGCTCTCAGTATTCTTTCAGGAGGACAGTTGATGCATAGTGGAAAAACAACCCTTTGTCTCAATGGACAACTTTCATATTTAAGACAGAATATCCATTCACAAAATGAATGCCACAGTGATTGTGATCCACTGTGTAAATCAGGTTAATCTTTGCTGCCAATTAGGATGCGCTCTACCACCCAGTTTTTTTGCCTTTTTTTTTTCCCCCTGGATAGGTGAACGCATAAAGCTCTGGGCTGTAGATGCTTCGAATTTTTATTTTCTAAACTTTCACCTGTTCGTTGGGGAGGAAGAGCAATAGAAAAATACTATAATTCTTTTAAAAAGTAACTAAAGGGACTTCAGTTGAAGTACAAAAATAGCGCATAAGGAATAAAGAAGGGTGAGAGGCAGAAGCTCTGTCTTTGGATATGGCTTAAAATTATATGTTAAATTAGAATGTTCTGCCTAATCTTTTATGAATCATAGTTTGGGCACTTCACATTTAGATGGGAAAGAAAGGCTTCAGGGAAATGTCATTTAGAGGTAGAAATTGGTGAGCGTAAGTAATGATTTTTTTCAAAATTTATGTATATATAGAATGTATAAAAAGTTCATGAAATGGAGTTCTGAACACCATATCAAACACTTTACAAGTTTTGAGCATGGACTCTTACATTTGAAAGAGGAACTCACTTGCTCTGTTTTCTCCTACCAACCTACACTTCTCTGCACCTTGCAAGCAACTGTAAGGAATGCTTGTGCTGTTTTCCTTACTGTTAATGGTTTGAGCAAACCAGAAAGTCTGTTCACCATGCAGCTAGAACAGCAGTCTACAGCATAGTATCCTCCAGATTCATCTGATTCTATCATTCTCATACTGGCTGGGAATGAGGAAGGGCCCTGGCTGAGGAATGCTGAGCTATAGTAAGTTAGACCCATAGCCAAGCTACAGAATAATTAACGCTGCCTTTCTATCCTGTGCCTTAGAGAAAGATTGAAAACAAAAATGTCCTAGTTCTAAAAGACTGATTCAAGGAAACAAGATAGTGCTATGTATAGTAAGTCTTCCCAGAGGAAAAAAGCATTAGAGCAGAGCGAGTAAGTGGCAGACCTAGTTTGCCAACAATCTGCTCAGCTACTCCCGCTGCAGGCAAATTATAGTTCTGCTACTTTAGTTGCTTCTATTCAAGCAGAAAATTTACAATTTCTTATTGCTGTCTGCAAGCTTTAGATGTGTTTGCTTACGAATATTAACATGTTGCAGTTTTTAAAAATCTTGCTTGACTTTTTTCTTGTCTTGATTCCTTTTTGTACTAGATGCTGCATTTTGCACTGCTCTATGATGGGAAATAATGAGAACAACATTGTTGGTAGTTGATCATTTAGTGTTTGAGTTGCCTTTAGGAGAAGAGTGCTAAAGTACTATTTTGAGTGTTCCCTATAGAATTTGGGAGGCAATTACATTAGGAAAAATATGCAAATTACAATAGCTATAGAAATTACCATGCATGTAGGATAGATGAAGTTGCCAGTGCAGTTTACTAACTCGGGGGGTAAATGGGAGGTTTAATATCTACACCCATGTTTTCAACTATAAGCTGTGGCTATTTTAAAATACGGCTTCAAAAATCATTTTGGTGGCCTTTAAATAAATCCATATTAGATTACCAAAAAACAACACACACAAACCGACCCACTCCATGTATCAGCAATATCATCCAAACATCATAAATAATTTACCTGACTTTAACTAGACACATGTTAATTATTTTAAAAGACTTTCTGAAATAGAGTGAGGAAGAGGAACTACATCAAGTCTTACTTTACATTTGCAAATAATTTTTTCTTGAATCCCTATTAAGCATGTTTCATTACTAGATATAATGTGATGCCACACATTTTATGTAGAGGAATATTAAAATATATATTGCGTTATAGCTAGACAGAAATATGTGACATTTATACTTTGTTAGAATCAATAAATGAATATACTTAATGAAGAATGTAGCTTCTATAATACATTTTTTCAATAGTTAAAAATACTGTGTATGGGATGAAAAAAAATGAAACAATCAATTAAGATTGTCCAAGAAGACAATTTTCTGAAAAACATTTATATGGGCTTGATTGGAATCACCACACTGCAAGCCATCGTTTGTGCATGAAATCTCATCATAGGGTTTTTTACTCTGCAAAGTTTTTTTTTCCTTACCCTCCATGTTTAAATTAGAGTTTGGATGACTGTTATTTAAGATGCAGCTTGGACCAAAGAGTTCTTCCATCAGAGTGTTTTTCTTTTCCATAGGTATGTTAGGAATGTAGTCTTCACCATGAGTTGAAGGGGTGTCCTTTTGTCTTGCCTTGGGAACTTTGCCAAATGATGGCTCATAAGTACTGATTGAATCTTCTGTCTTAAACTCAGCTATTTCACCCTGGTGCTGGTTCCTCTGTCTGCTACTGCATGTTACGTTTGTGTTGGATAAGGGGCCTGTTGAGGGGTATCCCTGATGCAGATTTTCAATGGCCTCTGTAAATACATACTGTTTTTTAAATTTAGATGGTGTTTTATATCTTTGATTGACTGTTGTTAATTTGTCACAAACAGCTTCTTTTGACTCTTTATTTTCTTCATTTTCTTGTTTTTCAGCTGCAGCTTCTTCCAAATTGTTTTCTTTTGGCTGAACATGATGGGCAGAAAGAAATGATGGTTCTGTCCTTAATTTCTCAAACTCTTCTTTCAATAAGTCTAGCCCTTGGCCTTTCCTCCTGTTCTTCTGTCTTTCTACATTTTCGTATTTGATACTTTTTTCTACCCTTGGGCAGATCTCTTCCTTTTGTAATTCTGCAAAAAAAAAAATTGTTATTTCAATAGTAACTATTTTAGGAATATGTACATATTTGTTAGACAAAACAATAGTAACAAAAGCACATTATTCTATCTAGTGTTACAAATTATTTAAACTGGCACCCTCGATTTAAATAATCTGTCCAGGAAATATGCCAATTTCTCTATTCAGAAGAACAGATTATATACAGTAACATAGAGCAGATGGAATAAAGCATCATATAACATGCCACTACATGTGAATGCTTAAGCAAAAAGTATGTCCTGTGATTTTATTGGTTCAATATTTATAGTCATTTATGGTTTTACCTGTGCATGTCCTATTTGAAATTTCTTGCACTGGTAATTTTTCAATCAGATGAACTTCTGTTTCTTGTTCAATCTTTTTATGCACTTCACATAAATCTGCACCTATATTGCTTCTCAATTCCTAAAAAGTCACAGAAAAAAACAAACCTATAAGTGCATTTTACCTTTTACATGTCTAAGTGGCAAAGACTCGTTACATTTTCCATTAATAGCCTCACTCCCATATCGATTGCAGACTTATTTGTAGTTGTCATCCTTTATTCAGTTTTACTCAATCTAATAAAGTATCTATCTAAACTTTCCCAATGTTGTATTAACATAGATTTGAATTATAATCAAAGTTAGGAAAACATTTTTAAATAAATAAGGCCTTTATTTTATTTATTTGTTAGCTTTATATCTCACTTTTCCTCCAAGACTTCCACACTCCCTCCAATTTTTCTTTACAATAGAAACCCCATGTTATTGATCGATAGTTACTAATGCAAAGTTGCCCAAGGTACTGTGAGTGAAGGGGGATTTGAACCTAGAATTCCCTTGTCACATTCAGCATTTTAACTAATATATCACTCTGGCTGCCTTCATAAACAAAGTCCTAAAGACCTTGTTCAAAAGAAACACAAAACTGTAAAGAGAGAAAAAAGCAACCATGAAGAAGACAACCATTCCCAACACAACAAGCCCCATATGGACCTAAGACAAGCCAGGAGGGGAGAGAAAGAGTACTGCAGGAATGTTTTATTCATTTATTTAACACGTGTATATAGCTGCCCATCTCATGTATGTGGCTCTGGGCAGTGCACAAAATTCAAACGAAACCATTAAAAGAAAACCACTAAAAACCATTAAAACAATTAAAAATGATAAATATAATCAAAATTATGGGAAATTTCAACATACAGTATAACCATTTCCCCAGCTCCCTATTTCTATAGGATCCCCAAGCCTATTGACAAAACCAAGCTTTAAGGGCTTTCCAGAAGTTAAAAGAGTCGGGGCCAATCTCACCTCAGGGAGAATGATGTTCCATAGGGCATTCCAGGACTGCCAGCCCCCACTCCCGCCCCCTCAGAAAAAGCAGCTGCACCAGAACCATTTCTGATCTTCTACTATGGGCATGCAAGCAGATCGGAAATAGCATTGCTTGGAGAATTGTGTAGACTTGGGAGTATGTGCACTCCAACTTTTTTTATGGTTGGCTTTATCTAAGCATGTTGGGGTGAACCAGCCATTATTTCTTCAATAAACCATAGTTAAAATAAACCATGGATCAGTATAAAATATTATCACAACCAATATATTGCCCCATGTCTTAACCAGTTCTTCTTAGAGCATTTTCTTAACTATCCCCAGGTTTTCTTCCTAATGCAGTAAGTGAATTTCAAATTTCCTCCTTAGCCTCCAGGTTTATGAAACAAAACCTTTTCAGTAACAATGTTATGTTTACAACATAGTTCTAAACTGACTGGAAAAAACCCAAAAAATTATTACTATAAGGTGCATGTTAAAAGAAGAAAGCAGTATCAGCAGAAACAACTTACAAATGAGCAGAAGTTAAGAACTATAAAGGTATTATTCAGCTGTCCCATACCTCTTTGAAGGTTACTGCCCTTCTTTCAGGCTCAGGCTTCCGAAGAGTCGTGGCTTCTAGACTAATATTTACTTGTATTGATTTGCTGACATTAACATCTATGAAGACAGAAAAATGAACATGGCACATTCATGACTGAGATTAGTGATAGGCAAGTGATATTTTACTTACCTGTCTTAAGTGATTTAATTCTTATTCTATCATATAGCTTTTATTGCATTTTATTCATTATTAATGCAAATGGAGAGCCAGTTTGGGCTGGTGTCTAAGGCATCAGACTAGGAATTTTAGCCCTGCCTTTGGCACAGAAGCAAACTGGGTGACTTTGGGCTAGCCAGTATCTACCCTAGAAAGAAGGCATGTGGTAGTGGAAGGGCTGTTCCTGGGAGGGATGAGTGAAAAGCACCCAGAGTATATACTTCCAGCAAGGTCACCTAAGGCATGAAGATCATCCCGGCTGCCCAGCTAAAGCAAGTAGGCACCTATATCAGGCAGCAGCAGCATTGTAGGAAGATATTGGAGATGGACAATCACTTCAATGGCAATGGAGAAGGCATCCTTTCATACTGCATGGGACAAGGCAGTGGTAAACCACTCCTGTATTTCACCAAAAAATACAGAAGTCAGCAAAGGAGTGAGACAAGGCTGTATACGCTCTCTTTATTCATTCAATCTGTATGCTGAATGAATATGAGGGAGGCTGGATTGGGGAAAAAATGAGTGCTGTTTTAAATTTAGAGGAAGAAACAGCAATAATCTGCACTATGTTGATGACAATTCTCTAATAGCTGAAAATGTAGCAAAGCATGAGTGAACCATCTTTTTCTATCTGTGGGCTACCCCTTGCCCTACTGAGGGTAGCATGCTGGAAAATAGGCAGAGTCAAGACTACACATCTGAATATACTTAAGCTTCATGTTTATACTGAAGTTCATCCTGTAAGACAGAGGTAGGAAACTTTTTGATGGCTACAAGCTGTACATAATCCTTTGTGAATGGACAGAGGCCACAATGCAGGCAAAGTGGTCAAGGCTATGTTAAAATATGCACAGTCTTGGCAGAAGGAAGGGGGAACTAGTGTCATTATGTAGAACATGACATCATAATGGAAAAGAACCAATTATATAATTTGCCTCATATTGCTCTGCTTCAAAGTACATAATTTAACTCATTTGTACAATGGCACCATGGCATGGGGGAATGAAGCAGTTTCAGTTCCACAGCCCGGCTTGTATCCAAAATTAAAAGGATCTAGAAGTCATCAAAATATAAGTCAGATTATACCTAGATATGATTGCACGATGATCTATATACCAGACACACACACACACAAACACACACAAATCCTGTATCAAAGGATTTTTTAATTTAGTGGGACTTCTCAGTAAATATGCATAAAATTAACTTCTTTTCCCCTTCATCTCTCACTTCCAAAGAGAATCAAAGTGAGGATGAGCCTGTTCAATCAGCACTGACTATTATTAAATAACGAGCTCACAAAAGACAGTACTGCCATTTTAAAAAAGGAAATAAAGCAAGGATTTGTAATACTTTCTTGACAAGTTAAAGAATTATCACATTTCTTATTTCACATTAAAGTATCAGACAAATTCTGTGCTACCTTTTGGGGAAGAATGTGAATCACCTTTCTCTGGCTGACCTTTAAGCATCCGGTATGCATAAATATTTCTTATGCCCAGTTCTCGTTCTTTTTCCTAAAAAAATGCATTATTAAATTTCTGTTGATACTCAATTTATTGTATTAACCCCAGTTCTGCAGAGATCATACATAACTTAATTTACTAGGTGACTTCCCCAGTATCTCATTTTATTTATCTGTACTTTGAATATTTGCTTACACATAATTTGGCCAAATACTTCCTTTTCTAAAGATTCTGAAGGATAAATGGCCTTTCTTTGCTGGAGCTGTGAAGTTTTTGGGATTTTTTTCAGCTGACAAATGATTTTCAGCAAGCTCTTAAGCAATCTTTCCACAGCTTACCTAAAATTCTGTGGCTTCAAAGGAGCTCCCAACAAAACAGCTTTGACAAGACTGATGATTTGCACAGATTTTGGAAGAAATGTTCAATATTATCAGAAATTTAACATCCAAAGCAAAAGTTGATTTAGCTCAGCCATAGTACTTGAAGTACAGTGCTATACATGTATTTAATGTTTCATTCATTAGGTAATTTAATAACCTAGATTTATTAGGTTACTAGGTCTATTTAATAACCTGGGTTTGTTACTATTTACTAGGCTTTAATCATCTAGGTTCATCAGGTTATTTACTAGGTTTTTCATTTTGATTATGATCGTTGCAATTATTTGTGGACATATCCATCTTGTGAAATCTCTTTCACGGGAGAGGACTTAAATCAGGGCTTTCCATGCAAGGGTTACCCATTCAATCTGGCATGGAAAAGGTATTTCCCCACACCCTGGAGAGCCTCTGCCAGTCAGTGCCAATAAAATTATTCTAAATGAATCCATGTCAACAGCTTCCTAAGTTCCCATAGACTAGCCCAATTCCATTCAACATTTCAAGCAGATGAGTAAAAAATGCAGTTTTTTACAAACTTCTTGAATTCTAAAAGTGTGTTGATTTTCTTTGTAACTGTATTATGTTTTATGATAGCAGTGTGCTTCAAATTATCTATATTATGAAGGCCAACAGTTGAAACAGCCAATATAATTGATATTTATAAACTATTTATAAATAAATACCTAACTTGGTACCTTATTGTATGCAATACTTGTCAGCTTAAAAAAAAAAACTCAAAATGCCAATAATCTTCCCTAAACAATCAGAAGCTTTCAGATTTTGAACACGAAGGCTAAATTTCATATTTAAAATCCAAATTTTGAATTTCAGTTTGTATGAGTTTCATTCTACGCCACAAGTCTAACAGCAACTGTTTTACGGTATACGATTGCAGGTGAATGAATAATGTTCTGTAGGAGAAAAGTTTTGGACTGAGGAGGTTTTTGTTTATTTTTACAAACCATAAACCAAATTTGACCATGAAGGTCCTTCCAAATATTTTGATATAAAATAGTTATGAAATTAACAAAGTACATTAAATATATACTATAATTACAATATTAATATAAACTGCTTTTCAATTTGCTATTAGTTTCAGACCTTAATTAACATAATTAAAAAGCATATTATTTTCATGCTGGAGCACTCTTTTCAAGTAACATCTTTTCCTACAAATTGTAATGTGCAAAAGATCTACATAAATTAATATATTTCTGCAATCTTATATATATATTGTTACCTGGCTGGAAGTAAGTCCCACAGAACAAAATGGGCTTACTTCAAATAAGCATGTATTGAAGAGCACACTGGATGCCTTCTGTAGTAAGAGAAATTTAATTTAAGCTTAAATACCTTAATTTTTTGGTTCAGCAACTTGATTTCCATTTGCAAATTTGTGGTGATTGACCGAGCTTCAATTGTCTTTTTCTTCTCAACTGCTAACTGATGACTAAAGGAAGTATTGTTCAACAACAGCTGCTTTTCTAGACCCTAAACATATTAGAAATAAACCATCCAGTTTATTGAACATTTATAACCATACAATATTAAATTAGAAATCAAAGGTGCTGTAGTAGGCAACTGAAATTTTATAAATGTTTCTGAAAAGATGAAAATCCTCAATCTCAGTTACAACACAGATAATTTTTGAAATGGGAGTCAACAATCTTGTGGAAGAAAAATGTAGCAAATAATCTGTGTAATCAGAAATAATGTCATAGGATACTCACAATCTGTTATGCAGATTAAAGAGAAAAGAAATAGGTATGTGTGTGTGTATTGTGTGTGTGTGTATATATTCATGTTTGTGTGTGTGTGTATATATATACAGATAGGCCTCACTTAACAACTGCCTGTTAATGACTTTTCAAAGTTACAATGTTACTGAAAGGTTACTAATTCTGGAAGCACTTCTGTCGGAAGAACACCTCAGTGCGTGTGTGAATGTGCATATTCTCTCTCTCTCTCTAAGAGTGTGTGTGTGTGTGTGTGTGTGTGTACATACATTCATGTGTTTGTGTGTGTGTATATGTGTGTGTGTGTGTGTGTATGTGTGTGTGTGTGTGTGTATATATATATATATATATATATGCACACATACATACACACACACACACAGAGGCAAATCTCACTTAACAACCGCCCTGTTTAGCAAATGTTCGAAATTACAACAGCACAGAAAAAGTAACTTTACGACCAGTCCTCACATTTATGACCACTGCAGCATCCCCATGGTCACATGATCGCCATTTGTGCACTTTACAACCCGTTTCCAAAAAGCAGAGTCAACGGAGAAGGCAGCAGTAAAATCACAAGTCATAGTCACATTATGCCTCACTTAATGACCCACAGTGATTCGCTTAATGATCCAATGAAAGTGATGTCCTAAGTCCGTCATGATCGTGTGATGTTTTCCTTAGCAGCCAAGTCACTTAGTGAGAGAGTTGCTGGTCCCAATTGTGGTCACTAAGCAAGGACTACCTGTATATAAATATTCATCACATTCAGCATGATGCCATGGAGAACTTGTTCAAAGTGAAATGTGTCCAACTTATCTCTCCATTTCATGTAAGAAACGGTTTGGTTTCTTCGTTGGTTTTCACTAAGTGACAAAGTCCTAGGTTTTAGGATGGAACAAGTCCCCTAACATAAGTGATAAGTTGACCACATGCTGAGAGACCACAATAAATGGAATTTATCTTTTTATTTCTGTGAAAAATCTGTGTCTCTTAACATGTTTAATTCAATGGCATGCCTGGCAAAAACTAGTCACATGCTTTTATCATTCAAACAAAGGTTGTTAGGAAGGTAGGTTCAGCCATTAAAAGTTTTCAATTTGCTGGTTAGACCCATGACATCAGAGACGGAGCATTTCATCTGACTAGCTAAAGCAAGAGTCATTCTTACCAAAAGCCTCAATTTTTTATACAACTGAGCTTAATGTGAAAAAATGAAAGGAAGTAGGAGGAGCAAGAAGGCCTGTACAATATCCAATCAAAAGACCGAAGTGATCTTTTTCCACAATGAACTCTGATAATATGCTGAAAATAAGATTCATAAGTAATTAACTTAGCTCAGCTGCACATACTGATTTTAATCTAGAATTCCACATGTGTAATTATAATATTCTCTTGGTTTTCCCACATTCCTTTTTACCAATAGTGTCTTTTTTATATCTAGAGATTTGGTTTTATTGATTAAGGAAATTTATCACTAAACCTTCCTCATTGCACAGTTGTGCAGCTTCCTTTTGTGTTTCAGGACTGACACAAGGTTTATAAAGAGTTGTATAGCTGGTTTTACACAGAAAGATCATTTCAATTTTCCTAGAGCTGGGTTGAAGGAAGAAGTCCTTGGGAAAAGATCAAATAATTCCCCAGCTCGACAAGCTAGTGTGTGTTAGAAAATTAAACCCAGACTGATCACTGCCTATCATAATTATGTCTTATTGGTAAACCTTGGAAAGCAGTATTCTACCAGTGACATTTCAAATTATCATCCCTCCCAGCAACTAACAAACTCCCAAAGATGTAAAATCCAACAAAGCAGGGTTCTTCAACCTCAGCAGCACATCTTCAAGTCGCCAAGGTTGAGGAACCCTGTTCTAAGCAATGTACACTGCACATTACCTGGATTCTCTTATCACCAGCTTCCATTCTTTGGGCAAGTGTTGTTAATCTACGCTTAAGTTCTCCTCTCTCTGCAAGATTCTTGTCTTCAGAAAGTTTTTGCAATGCCTGCAAGGTGTCCTTTGTTTTTAACAGTTGTGTCTCAACTTCCCTCAGCTTCCTGGATGCATTACGCTCTTGTTCTTGAGATTTCCTGAGAAGTGCTCTCAGAGTCTGCACTTCACCACACTGCTTGGCCAAAAGATCAGGGAGGTTAGTCTCTGCATTTTCATATTTACTGATTGCTTTCAAATGTCGATACTGAAGGCGCTTCAAGATTTGATTTTCCATATTAGATGCTTCCAATTTATTCTGCAGAACGGCCACTTCATTTTTCAGCTCTTTAATTTTATGGGCTCTTGCTGACAATAAACGGCGAGCTATGTTATTGTTCTTCTGAGAATTGATAATATGGTCAGTAGCAAACGTGGTCTTCTGCTGCTGTTTCTTTTTAGGCAATGTTTTACCTCCTACATTAAAAAAAATCAATCAAGATGGCATATAAGACTAGACAAAGAATCACATAATTTTACATAAACCTCAGAGCCAGATGCTCAAATGTGTATTCACCATACAGGTACACTTCCTTTAATATATTTTCTTGACTCAATCTCTGATGCAGCTATTAGTTGATCCACCTATTGTGAAAATCATACCTGAGCTTTCAAGATACTAACTGGAAACCCAACTTAGTAAAACATTAATTGCTATATTCACATAACATGCTAAGACAATGGCTAGGTTTCCAGAACATACCACACTACAAACTAACTCCACTTTAACCTAGTGTGATATGATAACCAGCCTTGGGATGTGTGTTTGAGGTAGAGTATTAAAATGTTTATATACTTGTGTGTAGTATTACATTTTTTTTCAACAGAAGTGGAGATTATCAGAAAGTTTCTTAATTCATAGGCATTGTATTCAGTCAATACAAAATTATGTAAGATATAAATAATTCATGAGGTACAGAATCTTTAGAATAAGATACACATTTAATAAGACAATATTTCCTCTTCATTAAAGATATATGTATTATTCTCATCCATTCATACATACAAGTTATCTAAATGTATATTTGTGTATTTTCTTATCTATAAGAGTGGAAAGCCACAGCCACTGACTGGCTTGAGGAAGCTTACAGCAGCGTAAGTGATGATAGATCCCCTTATCAATAGCCTTCTCTTGCCAGCTTATATGGTTGTATTGTCATAATCTCCACTTTGATTCTGGGTGCTGGCATCTAATTTCTTACAGCTCCCTATATAGCAATGAGAACACTGGGAGAAATTAAACTGGGAGCCACCAGAATACAATGAAGGGAGCAAGGACCAACATGTTAATTTCCCACTATATCCCAGAATTACGTTAAAGTGAACTCTCAGATGTGCACTGAAGACTGTTCAGTATTCATAAAGAGGCCAAAGCTGCCTGAGAATATGGTACATGCCAAGTCTATCAAGAATTCCAGATGTGTTAACAAACTTTTATATGTATCATGATTTTACAAGTGTGGTGGGGGAATAGGAGGCAAAAGTGGTGATATCATACTATCAAAATAATAAAAGTAATGAATAGAAAAAGTTCCTGGATAAAGATAGAAATATAGAAGCATGATTATTATTTTATTGTGGGATGAACAACAGGAAGAAAAAGAGAAAGAAACCAAGAAATGGCCTTCACAAAAGATAATAGATTGTCAGGCCTAGCCCAAGGAACTCCAAGAGACCATGTAAATTCAGTCCAGCTATGTTTATTAGCTATAACCTCTAGCAAGAATCTTCCCAGACTGAAACCCCAGGTCTCAAGTAACGCCAGTCACAACATTGTGAATTCCTCAGGGAGATGCCAGTTTCCTCCTCTTGTATCTACCACGTTCTTCAGGAGATGAAAGCAAATGTTTTTTGCTCTGAGTCTGGCTTTCATAATTCCATTCCATCACATCGATAAAGCATACTACCTATCCTTTTTCCTTAATTCCAAAATCAAAATACAATATGTTGTATTCCTTATTACTTTCTTATATAACAGAACTTTTTTTGCGAAGGAAAGAAACCAAAATTCCCACTTATTTAGATTTCAACCATAGCTAATTACGTTAATCTACTGTGTTCCATTTGATATTTAGTATTTCTTAAGCAGATCTTTTGAGGGTTGATGCAAAATATAGTTTGGCGTATCTGCACTGATTTTAGTTCAGAAGCCACTGAAACTTTTCTTTCTGTTTTGTATATACCAGAGTTATCAAGCTTATAAATTAGAAATGAAAATTTTATACAAGCAGAATATATACCATATCCAAATACTGATAAGATAGGTTTATCAGCAAGTAATGGGCTCAAAAGGAATGGAAGAGTAAGTGACCGCTCAAATTTGCCATGTCTTTCTTTACTTTGGAGCCTACGCCTTTCCCTCTGTCCCTTAGTTTATTTATTAATATCATGTGACACTGACATCTGTATGGCCATGATAACTGATGAACTACACCATTTTTCCCAAGCTACTCCCTCTAGATCAGCTGCACTATGACCCGCATTATCTAAAGGGAGGAGCTGTTGACTGAGGGTGGTGAAAGTAGTACATTAATATATCTGGAGGTCAACAAACTACATACAGTTTAAATATTTTTAACAACATTCATGTGGCTTCCAAAAAATACATTATTCTTTCTATAGTATAGAAGCATTAGGGTACTTCAGCAAAAATGTAGTAATAGCACAACCGCTTGGTTTTCAGCAAAGGCTTAGCTGTCATTATTTCAGTCGTAATATGCCAACCACAACTAATGTAGTACTGATCTGCATGACCAATTGTCTTCTTACCTTTTGCTTGGAGATTATTTTCATTTTTTTCCTCTGGTAAGTTCTGCCCTTTACTTTCTGATTGCTGTTGCAATGGGACGATGCAGCTGCTACCACTGTTGCTTGTGGAGGTTTCGGAGGAATCGGTGTGAAAATCTTCGTAATAATAGTTCTGAGAACTTCCACAGTTGTTCTGTTCTGAAGAAATGCTGTTGCTGCTCTCACTGATAGCCCTTCTTGAAGCATTATCATGAAAGTCATTGGAATAGTTAGGTTGAACACTTCCACACTGGCTGGAACATTTGCTACAGTTATTAATTTTACTGGTTTTGGTGCTCTTACTAAACCTACCAGGAGAATCACTTGGGCTTCTACTTTTTCTATACTGTCCACATGTATTATCCTCTTGGACTGTATAATGAAGGAATATGTCATCAGAAGCCATCACTCCCACCAATGGCAGGAAGACTGTCAATTATATTTTAAATTACCCAAAGAAAATGGCACTGTAGTCAGATATAAAAACAATGTATTATGTCACCACTTACTTAAGGCTTCCTCCTATAGCTTTAAAAGTTGTTTGTTCTGATTCTCCACCAAAAAAGATCACAACATCTGCCCCTTGCATTATATTATTCATTTCTGAAGAGCTGATAATGTCTATTAATATATTATTTTCTTAGCATTCTCATTCACAGATTGCAGTGCCTCCAGAGCTCTGAGTTCGTTCAAGGATCTAAAAAGACTAAAATAATAGTATTACATTTTATAGAATGCTTGAACTGACATGGAACATTATTTCTCACACGCAGCTATTTATGGAAAAAATTATAGAGAGAAAATATTTTCCTGGGTAAATGAAGGTCAAAAAGTAGTGCTATTCCTTGCTAGTTCAGAAGTCCTCCAAAATTCAGAATTGCCCTTATTTCTACACATTTTAAAAATAAACTGAACTCAGTGGTACCATTTATAATTTGCATGTAAACAATACCCCATACTGAATTTACATCACTTCTAAGAAAGGCTGAAACCTTGGAAAGCCTGCTAATTAGGCTTTTCTGTTTGTTAATTAGGGACAAACATTGCACAATACAGCATAATGTGGTTTGCTGGGTTGTGAATTAGCATAACATGTGAATCTAGCCACTGCAATCTGAATTTATGGCTTAGCATATTGTGTTAACTCCAACTGTGCTTGGTGAACAAACCTATGGTTAATAATTAGTGCAATGTATGAACCAATCACAGTTGAAAATACTGGGATGAGTGGAGCAATGGTTTGCCTTAGTATAAAGTGTTCCTAAAACATGCTTATCTTTAACTACAGTTAATTTGGAGTATGAGTTTCTACACCGTTTTTCAGTTTTATTGTACCATTTTATTGTACAATTATCCTGCCTCATCAGTGAACTACAGTAGATGGGGTTATCTTCCACTTGTAACCTATCCTGTTTCTCTTTTCTTTTCTTTTCTTTTCTTTTCTGTTTGTTTTTGTTTTTACCACAGAAAATGTGTTAAGGAAGAAAGTTAAAATAGGTGCACAATGCCTTTCGGTTAGCCCTACCTACTTGGAACCTCTTATTTCAGGTGTGTTTGACTTCTTTCGATTTGAGAGCTGAACTATGTTTTGCGTATGGCTATACTGAACAAACAAACAAGAGTAGCACTCCAAAAATGGGTAGGGCCTATTTTTCAGAGGAATTTCAGTTTTAAGGATAGTTCCTTAAGCACCTACAAGGCTTATAAGCACCTATTTTGTCCCCTAACCCCCACTCCAAAAATGAAAAATAAAGACCCTATTTTTCTTTCTTCATCCACTGGGGAAGGGGTGGTGTTGCAGAAGTGCAAAAAAGATTCTGGGAGGCTATATACAGCTCAAAATCACATTTATTGCATCCTGCTCTGTCTGGAAGCAATGAAAGTGAGAGCATGAGTATCTGCGGAGTATGTGGCAGGAGGGCAAATGATTAAACATGTGTTGCAATGTAAATTTTGCTCCTTTTATATCTGCATCATCACATTGCACAGAGGCACATATAAAAGGTGGAGCTTGCATTGTGATGTCACAATGTATGTTTCATGGTTTTGAAAAACTTCCAGATGCAGTGGGCACCTTGGTTTAGCAGTCTTAACTGTCAGAATTTGAGTGGAACACTTATAGTCCTATTCATCTTTTCAAAATAAGCACCATTGAGTTCAAAGAGATTGGTTTCCCCATCCTGTTATTCTTGGAATAATCCCATCAAACTCAATTCTCAGTAGAATTTAAGGGAGAAAAGTTTTATGATACAAAGGTATCGTAAATATATATACAGCTGGCTTTAAGGGACAGATAGTGGCAGGAGAGAGAAAAAGTATTGTAAAGTGATACTGGATAACAAAAGCAGGAACAAAAGGCAGGTACAAATACAGCAGCAGGGAAAAATTTAAAAATGAAAAAGGATAGTGTGTGTGTGAAAATGAAACAGAAGGATAGATCAATCCCTATTACTGAAATAAACTCACTTGCAAATAAAAAATATGATCAAGGAAATTATGAGAAAGATAAATGATTAAAGTAGTTGGAAGGAAGCTCTTGAGCCCAACATCCTTTTTTAAATATATACAGTTTTAACATGTATATAATTTTTAGAAGAAGTAAAAAAAAATGAACAAACAAGTGAAAGGAGAAAAGAAAAAAGAAAAAAAATATGCAGAGATTGTGCAGTTAGTGCTCAGTATATCATTGATGAGAGATTAACCATAAAAATCAAAGTACATTAAATTATTTTAGCAATATAGGAAAAGATCTGAGTGTTTGAGCTAAGTGGCAAAGTCTCCACTGTTATTTAAAAATACAGACATACACGCACACACACACACACATATATATATAAGAAAAGCATTATAAATATTAGTTTCTAATTTTCCCTTTCTTGTACCCCAGCCAATGTACAATATTTATAAACCTTAACATTTTGGGGTATTTCTGATTTCACTTCTTTAGTCATTTAATTAAATATATGTGACATAGGAAAATGTATTATTACAATCCCACGGTTTCAGCGAGCCATGCAATTATGTCCATATGTAATGCTACAATGGTATGAATGCCTACTTTTCTGACTGGCAGCGGGATATAACAGAAGTTGACAAAATAATTCAACTTAGAAAGGAAAGGCAGACTGCTCCATTTTCCCTGTCCCTAGGAGGAGCTCTTCGACCATGCCTTTATCTTCCACGTGTTTTCGCTTCCCTTTAACTTTTGTTATCTTTGCTTACCCATAACCAGAGCCAAGGACTCCTCGATTGCCTGAAGCACAGAAATCGAAACGCCCGCTAAGAGCCCAGGGTTTAAACTTCCCTTCCCCCAATGCCCAGGCAGAGGTTTCTACCGGTGGTCCGTCTATTCATGTTACCTGGTTCCTTGGGCTGCACTGGCGGAAGAAGTTGTTTTCAGATCTTTGCTACTATGGCAACTGGAGAGCTTCTTCTCTGAGCATCATGGGACTTGTAGGACAATACTGAATAGAATGAAAAGGTAAGGTAGTAGAAGTTAAGGAGCCGTTTTCAGATTCCATCATCCCCAGTTTCCTTCAGACTCCTCGCAGCAGTCATTCAGTAAACTATGGTTTTCTGCCGAGATAATGCTCCTTACTCCGGAGCTATGCAAAGAGGACAAGCTCTTTTTCCTGATTTAATCAAAAAGCAAACAGAATTAAACCCACCGTTTTTAGAGTACTTAAAAAAATATTACATTTCACACAGGGTAAATGCCTATCCTGTCAGGCAGGCCAAAGGAGTATGTAATATTTGCATGCCTACTCTGGTGTAAGTTCCACTGAGTAGAATGAAATTTGCTCTGGGGTAAATTTGTGGAGGATTGGAGTCCTAAAGCTGTGGGCTAGAAAGAATTTTAAAATGTATGTTAAGGCAACAGCTTTAATTGGCCAGTCCGGGACCACAAAATAGAGTGCCAGCCTTCACATTTTTCATAACTGTTCATCTGGCAAGGTGGTAAACTAGCAGAAGAAAGGATTTTTGACTGATTACATGCCATCAAATCATTATTGATCCTTAGCGACCACATAGGTAGATTTTCTCCATGACGATCTGTTCCTAACCTGGACCTTCACATCTTCCAACGGTGCACCCATCGGCACTGTAACTGAGTCCATCCACCTTGCTGCTGGTGGTTCTCCTCTTCTCTTTCCTTCCACCTTTCCCAACACTAGAGCCTTCTCCAGAGAGCTGGGTCTTCGCATAATGTGTACGCAAAGTAGCATAATTTGAGTCTGGTTACTGGTGCCTCGAGCGAGAATTCTGGGCTGATTTGTTTGACTGGTTTGTTTTCTTGGCTGACCATGGTATTCTCAGGAGTCTTCTCCAGCACCAAAAGTGTCAATATTCTTAGGAAGGCATTGGCTAATGCTTAAGCTTTAAACCTGCACTTAGTTACAAACTTCAAATGGAAAGTTGGAGGAGGCTGATATAGTTTTAAATTGCACTAAGTTTTTCCCAAACAGGGTATAGTAAGCAAGCAATAGGAAAATCTCCCATTTCCATCCTGTCTTTAAGAAAAACACAACCTTAGTGAACAGAAAACGGAGAAACGAAAGGGTTTTTATGTGAATGATGTTGGATGAACATTACTGTACTTTAAAATCTGGTAATATGCTACTAGCAAAAAGTGAAGCCAAATTTGCTGCTTTACCTAGTTGTAGCTGGAGGAATGTGACATTTCATCATAATTAAAACACAATGAATATTTAGTAGAAAGCAATTTTATTTGGCTGCTGAACTCCAGGAAAGCAAGACGACTCCTTTTCTCTTTGCTGCATTCCTTCCTTTTCCTGCCTTTTACATCTAGGATTCCAAATCACCCAGATTTCATCTCAGTTTGATATACACAGCAGCCTGACCTTTATGTCTACTTATGGTTGCCAAGGAGGGATGTTACTGGTTAGTCTTTGCATTTTTTCCCTACTGACATCTCTACAGAAAACATACCTTCAACTGAGAGCTGCTACTCACATTTTGTTTTTAGAAAAAGGGAAAGTAATGTGTGGCCATTCAGAAGATGCAGAATCCATTTCAACTCTCAGATGAACTCTCAAACTCTCATTTCAAATGGCCCTTCTGAAAAAGGTTCGTTAACATGCTTTTTATTCAGAATGTAGTCGAGCAGAGTGCAGAATGAATCCCAACTCCTTGTATTCCAATGGCTATTGAAAGGCAATTCTTTTGGTTGGCCACTTGTGGGCAGTCCATAAAAGGCAGAGTGTGTGTAGTTCATAATGAGTTTTCATGATCATTCTTAAATATTATATTCTTGTGGCTATTTGAAAAGAAGCAATGCATCTCAGTGGCCGTTCTCATTTGTTTTACCATGTTTCAGTTTTGTTTACCAGTATAGGCCAAATCCACACAATCAGATAACCCTGCTGTCATCCTGTGCCTGAGCTAGCAAAACCCCACCCTAAATTTGGCTGTCCCTACTATGCACACTATGCCACATGCCTGGAGCAAGTATATTGTGGGGGTGAGCGCAGGGAGAGGCCAGGCAAGAGGGGTCAAGAACGTTCTCTTATCCCCCGAACAGCGAGGGAGAGATAAGAGGATGAGACTGGCACCTCCCTGAGGAATGCTAGAGATGTTTATGGATTGACCCTGGGAACTACTCTCAGTCTGGGAAGATTCTATGTATAGGTTGAAGCCAAATAAACCTTGCTGGATTGAATCTGTATGGTATCCTGGAGTTTCATGGGCTAAACCTGACATATATGCACTGTTGATTGTACAGCCAGAGCGTGTATCAGAATACAGGTGGTCCTCACTTAAGGACCACTCATTCAGTGACCGTTGAACTTACTATGGCACTGAATGAGTGGTACTTATGACCAGTCCTCTTAATTGCAGCCGTCACAGCGACCCCGTGGTCACATGATTGTGATCCAGGCGCTTGGTGCCTGGCTTGCACTTATGATGTGGCAGCATGCCACAGTCACATGATGGCCATTTGTGACTTTCATTGCCAACTTCCAACAAGCAAAGTCAATGGGGAAGCCAGCAGCAGAATGGCAGCCGTGTGACATCACACTTAATGACAGTGCAGGATTCACTTAATGATGGCACCCGGAACTGCCATTGCTAAGCAGTACTGTCATGTGACATTGCACTTTACAACTACGTTGCTTAGCGATGGAAATTCCAGTCCTAATTGCTGTCATTAACCAAGGACTACCTGTAAGGAATGGATTCAGCAGTTGGATTCCAAGTCCTGGCTATCATTAGCTACCTCATACAAGACTATCACTATCTGGCATGCTGACTGTTTTTTAGAATTCTTTTGTAATGCTTTCTGAACATTCTGTGGTCTATACTACCCATAGAGTCAAGTGGTCAATCCATCAACTGCTCATCCAAAATATCATTGTAAAAAAAAAGAATGACACCATGATTAAGTTTCCCACACTGGCAAAACAAGAATGAGCAACAAGGGCAGTGGTCAGGGACCAGAGAAGGGGGCAGGCCAGGACCATACTGGCAAAGCCAGTAGGAGCCACTAGATTGCTGACTCTGAACACATTATTGCAGGTGCCTCCCCCACTTGCATCAATGCAACCCACTTTGTCTGCACGGAACGACTCAAGATGTGATCAGGCAACTGTGAAAACACTTCAGTAGCAGAACACCTAAGCCCATACATGGGGTGCTTTAGCCTCTGGCTGACCTGAAGATACAGGTGAGGGCAGGTGGACACATGCTTAAGGAAGATTTGCTGGAGTGTCTTCACATCAGGAGGGCCATAATTAGGTGCCATCAAATGGGGTTTGACTCTTGCTGACAGTATGGGCAATACTTGCTATCCTGACCTTAATGGCTATTGTTACCTCTCCAAGAATTCCAGTAATGTCTTTGATCTCGTCCATCCACTTTGACTATTCTTTTTCTTCTACTACTTCAACTGTACCAAGCAAAGAAAGAGCAGTCATCCTTTCTTTGATCTCAGAGTGATTGATTCCTAAAAGTACCAGGGATTCTAAAAAGTGTGAGTCCTCTGTAGAATTTGAAGGCATCTACAGGTGAAACTCGAAAAATTAGAATATCGTGCAAATGTTCATTTATGTCAGTATGGCAACTCAAAAGGTGAAACCAATATATGAGATAGACGCATTACATGCAAAGCGAGATATGTCAAGCCTTACTTTGGTATAATTGTGATGATTATGGCGTACAGCTTATGAAAACCCCAAATTCACAATCTCAGAAAATTAGAATAGTGTGAAAAGGTTCAATATTCTAGGCTCAAAGTGTCCCACTTAATCAGCTAATGAATCCATAACACCTGCAAAGGGTTCCTGAGCCTTTCAATGGTCTCTCAGGCTGGTTCAGTAGGAATCACAAGCATGGGAAAGACTGCTGACCTGACAGTTGTGCAGAAAACCATCACTGACACCCTCCATAAGGAGGGAAAGCCCCAAAAGGTAATTGCAAAAGAAGTTGGATGTTCCCAAAGTGCTGTATCAAAGCACATTAATAGAAGGTTATGTGGAAGGGAAAAGTGTGGTAGAAAAAGGTGCACAAGCAACAGGGATGACCGCAGCCTGGAGAGGATTGTCAGGAAAAGTCCATTCAAAAGTGCTGGGGACTTTCACAAGGAGTGGACTGAGGCTGGAGTTAGTGCATCAAGAGCCACCACACACAGACGGATCCTGGACATGGGCTTCAAATGTCGTATTCCTCTTGTCAAGCCACTCCTGAACAACAAACAACGTCAGAAGCGTCTTACCTGGGCTACAGAAAAAAAGAGCTGGTCTGTTGCCCAGTGGTCCAAAGTCCTCTTTTCTGATGAGAGCAACTTTTGCATCTCATTTGGGAACCAAGGACCCAGAGTCTGGAGGAAGAATGGAGAGGCACACAATGCACGATGCTTGAAGTCCAGTGTGAAGTTTCCAGAGTCTGTGTTGATTTGGGGAGCCAGGTCATCTGCTGGTGTTGGTCCACTGTGCTTCATTAAGTCCAGGGTCAATGCAGCCGTCTACCAGGAGAATTTGGAACACTTCATGCTTCCTTCCGCAGACGAGCTTTATGGGGATGCTGACTTCATTTTCCAGCAGGACTTGGCACCTGCCCACACTGCCAAAAGTACCAAAACCTGGTTCAATGACCATGGGATTACTGTGCTTGATTGGCCAGCAAACTTGCCTGACCTGAACCCCATAGAGAATCTATGGGGCATTGCCAAGAGAAAGATGAGGGACATGTGACCGAACAATGCAGCAGAGCTGAAGGCCGCTATTGAAGCATCCTGGTCTTCCATAACACCTCAGCAGTGCCACAGGCTGATAGCATCCATGCCACGCCGCATTGCGGCAGTCATTGCTGCAAAAGTGGCCCAAACCAAGTACTGAGTACATATGCATGCTTATACTTTGCAGAGGTCCGATATTGTTCTATTTCCAATCCTTGTGTTATTGATGTCATGTAATATTCTAATTTTCTGAGACTGTGAATTTGGGGTTTTCATAAGCTGTATGCCATAATCATCACAATTATAGCAAAGTAAGGCTTGACATATCTCGTTTTGCATGTAATGCGTCTATCTCATATATTGGTTTCACCTTTTGAGTTGCCATACTGACATAAATGAACATTTGCACAATATTCTAATTTTTCGAGTTTCACCTGTATATTCTTTACAAGCCATTTTAAAAAACAAAGGGAATCTGGAACTGGAGTGAAGGACTTAAAACTCGTATTTTCCTTTAATTTTTTTCAAGGCAACATAGAACTTGTCTTTCAGGATTTTACAGCCTCGAGCATTTCATTCCGACTAGAAGAGTAAGGAAGATCATTGAATCCCTAGCTGATTTAAGAAAAAGCTGTCAAGACCAGTTTTTGTCTTACGAACCCTTGAAGAAACGGATTCCCCCTCCTCCCTTCGGGCGCCCTTTTCTTCCCCCACCCCTCCCCCGGCAACCTGCAATGATTGGTGCATTGCAAGTCCCTGGCCTTTTAAGGGCCGCCAACCGGTCAATCTAAAGTGACAAGCAGGTGAATTCCCTCCGCAACAGATACTCTCACAAACCAATCGTCTCTACGTTCATCTGTTCTCGAAATACCCGAGAGCCAATGAACTGGGGCTGGGGGAAGGACGAGGGACCAGCTGGACTGAGGAGAAGTGGATATGCCCTGGGGATTCTCTCTGCTTGCCAAGCTGCTGCAGGGCCGGTAACCCTTAGCTTTTTTGCGCGCACTGGACTCGCCAGCCGCGCTGGTTCCGGCGTCAAGTCTCTCTGGTGCCGTTGTCAAAATGGTGATCAAAGTGTTTGTGGCAACGTCCTCGGGGTCGACGGCGGTAAGTATATGCATGTGATTTATGCTTTCCCGCAGAAGAGTCTTCAGAAGCTAGTAGCTTGCTTGCTTGCTTGCTGTTTAAGAAAGGGGCGTGATGCTGCTCCGCACTCTGAGCCCGTGGCAAAAGACGTGCCCCCAAAGTATATATGCACTTTGAAATTCCCCAAGGGTACAGCCTTGTCAGTCCGTTGTTGCAACCGAGGTTAATGCCCACAGAATCAGATTAATTTTTTTCTTTCTAGCTTGCCAGTCCTTGTGCCACAAATTAATTGATTCAACGTGTAGAGAAAATACTAAAATATTTATTTCACACAGATGAAAAATGCACAGTGTATTAGTGTTTTATTTTTAGCAAACTTTGTAAAGGCTGTTTAAAGTATGCCAATTACATGACTGGAAGAGAATAACAATCTAGCATGATTACAGTTGTGGAGAAAGCACCCTTCTCTTACCAGAGAATTATGCAGTGGACATATTATGAGGGTTCCCTTCTCCAATTAAACACATATTATCTTTGATTTCTTTAAAGGTTATTTTAAGCTTTCCTATCTTTATATTCTGTATCTTCGTGGTATCTGTTCTCAGTGGTCAGAACCATTATGTTTGCTGAAGTGAGGAAAGGGTAGGCAAAGGGAAGGTGGGAACTGGGAATGAACTGTTTCCTTTTATATCCAGTTCCCACATGAGCTCAGATTACAGCCTTGGCTGAGCAATCAGTCACAGTGACACGTCTAAACAAACTGGCTGCAGCTCGCACATAACTCTGTAATTTCATTGCTCACTGGCTGTCATGAGCAACCTCAAGAAGCTTCCAGAGGAGAATGGCTGACAAGGATTAGATCAAAGAAGTTTGGCTGCTGGTTCTCTCTAGCCTGATGTCCAGCAAGTAGCACCAGAATTCTTTGAGAAAGTTGTCTGTATTTCATGGTGTTTTTAGAGATGCAGAATTTTAACAGGCCAATTGATGTGGAACAATGGAAGTTTCAGTGGAAGCAAAATGTTACACATACACTGAACATTGCACTCAGAGAAAACTGGTGTAAAAAGTTTTATCGATGGTATGTTACTCCACTATTGATTGCCAAAAGAGGCAATTAATTCTCTAAAAATGGTTGGAAATCCACTGATCAGGTCAGTTCATTTTTCCATATATAGAAAATATGGAAAATATTTTCCATACATTGTTGTGAAGCCCAACAATTCTGCATAATGATTTGTAATAGAATGAAACAAATTCTAAAAAGTGAATTCTCCTTCTAGCCTACTATTTTCTTGTTAAATATTCTTCAACCACATATTTCCACAAAGTATACCAAATTAGCCTCATATATGGTAACAGCTGGGAGAACACTTTATGATTCCTGTTGAAAATCACATAATTCCGTCCGTACAAAAATGGCAAATTAATTTGTGGGAGTATGCTTCAATGTCCAAAATAACTTTGTATTTGAAAAACAAATCCAATACAGAGTTTAACTCAATATGGAAACTTTTTTTGGATCGTAACTCCACATTCTGATTTCATATTACATCTGAAGTTTGTTCTAACGTAAGAGCCTAATACATAGGTCTTTATTTGATTTGCTAAAGAAAGGTACATTTTTTAGCTGAGACAGAGATTACTGTAACCTTTATTTTGATTCATATCAAGACTGATTATTTTTCTTCATAATTGTACTAACTTGATTTTAATAATAATCTAGTTTTAAAAAATATAAGATGCTGAAATATGTAGAACAAAATTAACATTTTGTTAACTTTGTTAACTGAACTTTTAATTCAGTTTTACAATGCTTGCAAATTTCTTTTCTATTTACCATTGCTTGTTTATTATTATTTTTCTCTTTTTCTTTTTCAATTGTGTTTTTAATAAAATCGAATAAAATAAAAATAAAATATTTTTTTTAAAAAAAGATAAAGTTGGGTTCTTATTCCCCTTGATATGATTACCCCCATAAAAGGTAGACTTCATTGCCTTATCCCCCAACACTGATAGTAATTATCACTGTAACAGAATCCAAGATATGCTGATCTGAAATTACAGCCCATTAAATTCAATAGGATTTGTTTCTGAATAAACATGAATAAGACTGAACAGTATAATTTTTAATAGACTAAAAAGATGGCCCTGATAAAAGTTGGGGTAACTAATGCTATAAAAAGTGTAAAAGTGACTTTGTATTACCTTATCAATCTGCTTTCCTACAATTATACCAAAGCTATAATCTCAATAGCAATTTGGTGTAGTGGTTAAGGCATCAGGCTAGAAACCAGGAGACTGTGAGTTCTAGTCCTGCCTTAGGCAAAAAGCCAGCTGGGTGATCTTGGGCCAGTCATTCTCTCTCAGCCCTGGGAAGGATGCAGTGGTAAACCACTTCTGAAAATCTTGCCAAGAAAACTGCAGGGACTAGTCCAGGCAGTCGCGGGGAGTTAATACTGACTTGAAGGCATCAAGGGGGAAAAAAAACAGGGTTGCATTGTTTAGCTGATTAACCAATTACATTAAATGACTTGTAGTTATTCAAAAGATACCCCTGAATAATCAGTTGGCATATTGTAATTATGGCCAATGTACGTAAAGCCTTATTGAAACAACAGGGATCCAGTGCCTTTTTAAGAGGCATTCTATTGTATGTAAGGAATATTTTTTAAAGATGCTTGATTTTGAATTGATGAGTGTCATCTAATTAGGACTCTTGCTTTTTCTCATATAGAAATGTATGAAAGCTGAATATATTAATTGATCTAAACTTACTTAGTGATGCTAAGTTTATTATTATTTTTCTCTTTTTCTTTTTCAATTGTGTTTTTAATAAAATCGAATAAAATAAAAATAAAATATTTTTTTTTAAAAAAGATAAAGTTGGGTTCTTATTCCCCTTGATATGATTACCCCATAAAAGGTAGACTCCATTGCCTTATCCCCCAACCACTATTTAGATCAATTAATATACTGACCCCTATTATTGTCTTGAAATAAAGTCTGTTAATATGGGTAATAAAAATCTGAGCATATGGTAACCCTGCTTTAACCTGGAGTCTTCCAGATATATTGAGACTGCAACTCTCCATATTGTCAGTCAGTGTATCTTTCAGCTGAGTTACATAACTTCAGACCCAGCCTGCTAATATTGATTTACAAGACTTAGATTCATAGAATCATAAGGTTGGAAAATACCTCTGGGATATTAAAAACTCTTTATTCCTACCAGTCACTGTTCAATGTTTGAAGCTGATGACAATGCTTCTTGGAGTGCTAGTTTTAAAATCTGGGCAAAATTTAGAAATAAAAGCTCAAGCAAACAGATCTTTGACAAACTTTGAAGCAGTGGTATTGAATCTTTCAGATTTACCTAAAGGATGATTCATCCCTAAATTATATAATATTATAAAACAAACATGCCAGCCTCCAACTGGTTTGAAAATGGCTTGGGATTTCCAACAACAGATTAAGAACCAAGCATGGAATAAATGGAAATTGAAACCAGGGAAAAGAGTACATATTTGCACTTGTGTTGATCATGTTTCCATGTTTTTCCAAACACCATGGTCTAAGGTGTTTGCAAAGTTTTAAATCAAAGAATTAATATGTGTGCACAACTTGCTTTGCTGAATATATTTTATGTACTGCAAATATTTATTCTAAAGAATTAGTGGTATTTTTGTTGACTGCCGCTAGAATGTCCATAGCTAAACATTAGAAAGATAAAACTATTACATTGGACCTCTGGGACCAAAATGTCTGGCACATTGCCATAGCAGAGAAATTGACCTACACCCTTCATCTATGTTCTGGTTAAGCTAAAGCCTTCTCAAATGTATAGTCTCATTTTATATCTTACACTAGCCAGAGAAACCATAATTGCCTACAACAGTAACAAATTATAGGCATATAGTTACATTGTAAAGTCAAACTTTTGCTGGATTCGGAACCACAGTGGTCTATAAACTATTGTTTAGTGCTTATGTCTAAGACGTATGGATTCTTTAATAAATCATTGTTAAAATATATCATAGCTTACTGTAACATGTAACCCTTTCAATCTCCTTACCAGTAGTTTTTGCAGCACAAAATCACACCAAGTGACTCAGAAGTCACCATTTTGGGAATATAGAAGTGACTGCCCCCTTTCTCAGGTAGTGTGTGGTATCTCTTGAGCTCTTGCATCAAGAGAGTACTGAAAAGACTTTACTAGATCACTAATCCCTCACTCAGTTGACCATGTAAGTGACACTAATTATGGCTTGGCCACTGCCATACTTATGGCTTGGGAGGCATTGGTAACATGTTCTCCACAGGAGAGGTTTGCTTTCTAAGACTCTTTTTTCCCTTGCACTCTTTTTCTTGGATGACTTGGTAGACATAATGGATTAATTTACCGGATTTAGATATTCCATGACATTGCTGATTAGGTGGAATTAGATAAATCTATTTAAGTTTGGGTTTGTCTGAGCTAAATCTAACACCTTTGAGCGTACGTTGACCCTTTTTGTTTTCCAATGGCACACTAATCCCCTAATTGACCCAGTTAACTGTGTTCTGGGAATAAACCCAGTGTGTAAAATGCCAGAGTACTAGCTTGTAGACTAATCCATGCAGGAAGCATATTTGTTACATTAATAATCCATTTTATTTGATTTTTTTTAAAAAATCAAAGCATATAAAATCAGTTCAGAAATTAACCATTTTATTATGTATACCTGCTTTAAGATGTGTAGAGTTTTAAAGTTATATCACATTTTAATTTACAGGATGGATAAGTGATTATGTTGAGAATGATGCAATTATTTGTATTTATAGTCCTACATCTTAATGCTTACTCTGCGCTAATGTTGCTAACTCTATAAATCAGTGGCTGCTGGGCAAATAATTTATTTCTACCAATCTTTTTTTGTAATAGGAACAAGCGTCTGTTGTTGTTATTCAAAAATATTTACAGAAGATTTTTTTTTGTATTTGGAGTATATTTATGAGAGGCTGGAAAAATATGTGCAAAATAATGTTCCTATTCTGGTTGATAGAGGACAACTGGATTCAGTAATGGATAATACTCATTTATTTGTATCGTGCCATGTCACTTTCAGGAAGCACTTAAGCCAGCAGTCTTTTCAGGCAATTAATTTAATCTCGGTTGAAGATTAGATGTTTATTAGGCTCATCAAGTAAAATTCATATCCGAACAGGGATATTACCCTGGAATGCCATGCTCAAACTTAGCATATTGATAGTTGTAACACACTAAGGCTGTTCTTCTCAGCATTATTAGTTTTGCTTAACTTGAAAAGGAATGATAGGTTTAAAATAACAGATCTCCTCCCTCCTCACAAAATATTTTGGGATAAGAATAAAGAGAATATAAAAATACACATGTACAAACATTGAAGAATTGTCATCTCTGAAAATCCTTGATCAAATTGGATGTAGACCCCTTTTCCTTGCATTGGTTGGTTGTATATTTTGAATACATGTTTTAACCACATTTGCAGATATCAATATTTTTTTTTTCTGATGATAAAATACAAACTGACCTAGAAATCCTATGGGCACAATGCATTCATCTGTAGAATACAGATGATGAGCCTAAAAATAATTCCAACCAGAGAAATTAAGAATAACATTCAAGAATACAAATATGTGTCAGAAACAGTTTGCACATATAAATGAAGCAAGAAATGGGGTTCTGGTATATAAGTATGGGTATACGTATTGTCAGTGTCTTTTTTTCCAAAATATTAACACTCCTCAACATTTTTGTTTGTTGTTCAGAGAATATCTTGTTTCACAGCAGTCTGAAATAAAACAGAAAAGCCACGTGCTTTGCCACTGTATTTCTGTAGCAGTTTCCTTCTCTTTCTGAAGCACACCATGATCTAGATGATGTACTATAGCTTCATCCGAGCCTTTGGGGAGAGGGTTGAACCAGATGACTTGTCCAATTCTATAATCCTATGAAACTCTATTTTGCTTCATGTTCTCAGTTCACCATATCATTAGGTTACTCTAGTCTGAGCTCTTTGGCTTTACTTTGTTATTCAGTAGAAATTTGATGAAATAATAATATGCCAACTTTTTTCTGTTTATGTTAGAAAAGCACTGGATTCCTTCAGACTAAGGTAAAAGATAAAACTGGCTATTTTTGAGTTTGAGCTCATAATTCAAAAAGTCAAAAAGAATAATTTCCCATGCAGAGCTACAACTGAAGCCATATTATAATTACCATAAATAACTATTTGTCATTACATATGAAGAACAGATTGATCTGGGGCTATGAAAAACAGCAAAGACTCACATCAACTTTACAGTGATGGTATTAATAGTCCTGCTGATAGAAAACTTAATTCTAGATACCTCACTCATTGTACAATGAAACAATTTGTTGTGAAAGACCAAATCTGCAGCCAAGGTAATTCAATGAGCAGTCTCTCTGGAACAGCTTCAACTACAAGTTGATTTTAAATATTTACCTATTATCTTTCTTCCTGGCACCATCCAAGCATCTGAGGCAGCAATCAAGAAGTGAAATTTGTATATATAATATTCTGTAAATTTACTGAGCTTTCACACCAAACCACTTGTTATTGCTTATTGACATATAATGCCTTGTTTGTTTCTTTTGTTTAGTTGCTTCTGTTTTTACATGGAATGTAGCAAATGAGAAAGGGAAGCTTAGGTCTTCTCTTCTGGGTCACAGAATGCACATGTCTCCTCCCCACATAGCACATCCTATTGCAACAATGAACAGAAATAAGTTTTCATGTGTACCCATGTGGTGGACTCAAACTCAGTGCTAAGGAACATGATTTGCATTTTAAAAGGTCCAGGTTCAATGCCAGGTGCCTTAAGGTAGGTCTGCAAGAAATGCTTCTTGCAGTCTGGACAGCAACTGCCTCTGCATATTGATAAATCTGGATTAGATGGACCAAAGATCTGACCTGGTGTAAGGCCTGAAGTCGTGACTGGGGATGGAAGAAATATACCTCCTTTCCTGCACAAGGCATTCCCAACATACATACAGTATGCTTTCCTGCACTATAGTAGGAAAACTAGAGTAAACCATAAGCTTAACTGATTAAGAAATGTACCTGCTTGTGCTCACTGACCCCTCCCCTGAAAAGTGCAGTTAAGAAATAGCCATCCCCTTGGATTATTCTTGCTATTGTTCTTCACACCTGTAGCATTTGCTTTTAGCATTCTCCCGATCTCTTTTTGGCTGTCTTAAAATTTCCACCCATTCACCATTCATGTACTCAGACGGCTGCCTCTCTTCCCCAAATTCCCAAGTGTAGGGCTGCCATCGTACCTTCAACTGACAATCTCACCTCCACCTCATACATACAGTCTGTCCTGAAGAATAGTTAATGTGAAAAGCTTCGACTGTCTTTTCTGGGCTTTGTTTCCAGTTTCCATTAAACTCTTTTTTATGCATTTCAGGCTTCTTGCCTACTGTCAGTCCTTTTCAGTGGAAAGATACTTGCCTTAGGAACATGACCTTTTGGTAAATGGGCCAGCGAGCTCCCACTCATCATTCACTGGCAACCAGACATGTCTGAGTTTCAGTCAACTTTCACTTATCTCAGGCATGGAATCTCCAACTGCGTGAGGGACAGTTGCATGTCCTGAGTTGTATACAAAGTCAGTTTAACCAACCTGCTCCCTTTCTGTTGAGGAATAAAACAGTTTGTCTTTTTAAAACAAAGGCAGAAATTGGGAACAGAGGCTGAGAAGGGGAAGGGAGGACCTTCCACTCCCAGCAACCTCAGGATTAACTGACTGGAATCCTCAAGGATCTGGAAGGGAGTCCTGGAAGAACTAAGATAGAGGGAAATATGTTTCAGGAAAAACAGTGGCTTTTGAATGAATAGGTAAAAAATGTTGAGCTAGAAATATTGCATAAGATGACTTTTACTTTGACTGAAAGTATTCTAATTTATTGTCACCAGTGATTATTGTCTCTTATACAAGCTCTATCCTTGTATGCTTTATGCAAATTGGCACCTCTTTACACTGGTTGCTTCTATATTAGTAACAGATAAGTAGGATCTTGTAATCTACCCAAAACCTTGTATTGTTCAATAGATTTTTCTGTTGATAACTGTTTTCAATTACTGTTGTATTTTGAACACCTCTGTATTGTTAACTCTTTTGCTTTACACGTAACTCTTTAAAGCTACAAAGAAATTTGTACACTTTTTCCTCTTTTTCTCTTTTAAATCCAGTTTTATTCTGTTTATCTCAGTGAGATTGGTTTACCTCTCCACAATGGAAAAAGAAAAGGACAGGCTGATTTCCCTAGTCACACTCTGCAAAACCACAAGGCTACAAGATGGCCCAGTAGAATTTATTTCATTCTCTCTCTCTCTCTCTCTCGCTCTCTCTCTCTCTCTCTCTCTCTCTCCCTCTCCCTCTCCCTCCCTTCCTTTCCCTCTCCCTCTCCCTTTCTCTCTTTTTTTTTTGTCCTTTGAAATTGCCAGAAAGTAACACAGGATGTGGAACCCTGGAGTTAAGGGGAGGGTGCCAGGGGAAAAGGAGGTTTGAAATCTCCAGTCTTTCATCTAGCCATGCCACTAGAGACTTGATTACTGCTAAATCTCTGTGCTGAGTCTTCAGATTAATTTACAATAAATGAATGCTACTTTATTACTTAGGATTTGGGCTTGTTGATTTTTTTTCTGTTGGATATACTGTCAGCATTTTGGGTTGATTTAAAATCTGCCTGATACTCAGGACAGCTTCTGAGCTAGATTTATAAAAGAAAGACGTAAGAAATGTATAGAAGGCTTGATTAAGATTAAGGATTGGATTTGAGTCTTGTCTTGTGGTGAAGTGCATGTGTTTCTTTCAGGTTGCATTTGTAAATACCTGGAAGTATGACACACTGACTTTACTGGGATTAACTTTTAAGTAGACATGGATAAGATTGCACTATAAATGCAATACTGCAGGCATATTAATATTTTTTATTTACCTGAGCATTTGCCTTTGGAGTTTGTTCACAGGCTAATGTCGTTTTATTTTCCTTCTGCTGTTTTATTTATTCATTATTACTTATCATTTCCAATTGCTACTTCAAAACTGCTTGCATCCAGTACCAGTGGCAGTTTTGAGGTTAGAGAACAGAGAAAGGGTGCCCTTAATTGATCTCCCCTTCTCAGGAGACTCATCGCTTTCTTACTTATTCCAATTTGGTTGCACACTCCCACTGAGTCCAAATATACAAAACCATTGAAGGAGACAGCACCAAAGAAGTAGAGGACAAATGTGGAGGCTATGATAAATACCCTGTGATCCTCATTCCTGATGTGTGCTCTGTTCTTGGAAATCATCAGGAAAAATTACTGCAAAACTGAAATATGTTTAAGCCCTGTAAATGTGAGACATTCCTCCATGTCCTTATAAATGAACATTGTTAAGTGGGTGCTGACCAGGGTGGCTAAAAACAACTCTGTGCCTGTTGTGCCAACAAATTATTATGTGACGGGAAAATTACACATACACATTCCAAGAATTGGTGACTTTATCTTCCACAGGAACAACAATATAGAGGCATTTTCTCTCTGTTCTTTTCACTTATCTGATATTGTAAGATCAGCTGCATATCCTGACCACATCCCACATAATCAAGTAAATTCTACTTGCAAGAAGTAGCTTGCAAAGCATTCTATATTCTAGTAATCCTAGAAATCATTTGGACTAAAAGCTGAACTTTACTTCAGCACTGGCAATGGAATAGAATTTCCCCTCACACCTGAAAGCAGCAGGCTAGCTTTGGGAAGGACAGTTGATGTGATATAAGAACAAAGGAATAGTTGTGAGGGCTGGATTGGGAGAGAGAGACATGGGATTTAAACTTTAATTCTGCTATGTATATGGCTTGCACCTTACACTCTGCAGTTGCTGGATTTCTTCATTAATTATTTCAATTAAACTGGTTTCTCCAAAATGTGTTCTTGAATCAGTGCCTGTGAGGCTTTGGTTCTCATTGGGAAGAGCTTGACAAGAACCATGCTAAATCAGGCCAAGACTTATTTTAATCCAGCATTTTGTTTCTTACCGTGGCCAATCAGATGCCTTTAGGTTGCTCATAAGCCGGAGGTGGAGACATACCGCTCTCCTGCCATTGTTCCTCTGTCTAACTGGTATTTGGAGACATATTGTCTCTCAACACAGAAGTAACATTGAGCTTTCAAGATAGTCTTTGATAGACTTGTCCTCCATGAATCTGTTTTAAATTTTAAAGCCTTTTAAAGCCATCCAAGTAGTGGCCATCACCATATCTTATGATAATGAATTGCACAGGTTACGTGTTATATGAAAGAAGACTATTTATTTATTTATTTAGCCTGTTTTAAGTCTTCAGATCAGTTTCATTGGGTGATCACTGGTCCTAGTGTTTTAAGAAAGGGAGCAAACTTCTCTCTGGCCAATTCTGTCATGCCATGCATGATTTTATGCACTTTGTTCGTGTCCTCCTGATCACCCTTTTTTTTTTCAGAACAAAAGAGTCCCCAAAATTCTACTGTTTTCTTACAAGGAGATGTTCAAGTCCTCTGATCATTTTGGTTACCCTTTTCAATGCTTTTCCAACTCTGTTATATCCTTTATCAAACATAGTGCCCAGAACTATATAAGTATTTCAGATCTGGACTTACCATAAATTTGTATGAGGATATTATAATGTTGGCACTTTTTATTTTCAGTCCTTTTCCTTCTGATCCCTAGCATGGAATTTGCTTTTTTCACAGTTGCCATATATCTTATTCCATGATTGCTATGTTTATGCTAGAGCATTTGATGGTGAACATTGTCAAAGACTTTTTGACAGTCTGATATACAACTCAACAGGTTTACCTCCATCCATGTGCCTGTTGGCACTTCCAAAAATTCTAGAAGTTTTGTGAGGCATGATTTACCTTTGCAGATTCCATGCTGATTTTTTTCAGCGATGCTTGTACCTCTATATGCTTAGTGATTTTTTTCTTTGATGACTGTTTTTGCAATTTGAATTAAGATGACCAGTCTGTAATATCCTGGAGCTTCACTGGACCCCTTTTTAAAAATTGGTGCCATGTTGGTTATAGTAATGAGCCTGATTTGAGTGACAAGTTACATATTTTTACCAAAAAGCCAGCAATTTCACATTTGAGTTTTTCAAGAACTCTTGTGTAGTCACCACTGGGATCCAGTGACTGTTACTGTGCAGTTTCTGAAGAAGTCCTAAAATATCTTCTCTTATTAACTCAATTTGTTTTACTAATTCTGATGTCCTCCCTGAGAAAGTCAGTGCAGGCTCAGGTCCTGTGTCTTCTCTATATCTTCATATTCTTCAGCATCTCTTTCACTTCTCTGTCACCTAGTAGCCCAAGTACTTCCCTAGATGGTTTTCTGCTTCAACTATATTTAAATACATTTTTATTGTTCTCCTTAATTTTTTTATCCTACATTCCTCAAATTCTTTTGTTTAGCTGTTTGTTTTTTGCATTCCTTATTATCACCTTAACAGTTTTTCAGCCGGTGGATGTGCAGCTTCCTGGACATTACTAGAGAGCCATGCTGGCCTCTTCCTGCATTTGGCTGACTCTTTTTTATATCATGGAATATATTCCAGCTAATGCTCAATTATTGTGATTTTAAATAATCTCAAGTATTATGGAAATATTTAGCCTTTTTTACTTTTCCTTTCAGTGCCTTTTTCATTAGTCTCCTCATTTTTAAGAAGTCTCCCCTTTTGTAATTAAATGCAACTGGGTTAGACCCTGCTGGTAGTTTCCCACTTACACATGCACTAAATGTAAGACCATTGTGATTACTTTTTCTATTGGTTCTATAATACTTATATCTTCCACCAGATTACAGTCACCAATTCAGTTTAAATCTAAAGTTACCTCCATTCTGGTCATTTCCAAGACCATCCATTCTAAGGCACATACAATTCTATCTCCAAGAGAGAATAATGATGTTGGGGATCAGATGGAACAGCTGGAGTTACTAGTTTTTCCATCAATATCTGCCTCCTGAGGAGGTAGCTTTACTCCACTTTGTGATCTTCTTTCTTACAGAACAATGGATTTAAAAATCTGCTATGGAGAACATTCAATTTTTTTTATACTCACCAGAGATTCCCAATAAAAGTAACAGTTAATGGAGATTAATATCTTAGTGATAAGATTCACTGAAGGATAGCAATAACACAAAAATTAATACATTAGGAAGCAACTTTGTATTTGGTTTCACCCATCATGGATTTTCTGCTTCACACATCATTTTGGAGGAAAACAATTATTTCACACAATGGAGTCCCAAGGAATAATATCTTTGAGATATTATTCAACACAACAATTGATCATGCCATTTATATTACTATAGAATTGGCAAGAAAACTGACAGTTTTGGAATGAAGTGAATGTTGCTAGGCATAATTTGTGTATGTATGGTTAAGGTATAGCTCCATCGTATATTTGCACAATGCCAATGACTGCAATCAATTTAGCAAAGAATGTGTAAGCTCTTTTCTGGGCAGATTCACAAAAAAACCTTTTTCCACCAGGAGAACCTGGGATGGGTGGGAAGCCAAGGAGGCTGCAGATCATATAGTTGATTTTACAATTAAAAACAGGACACTTACAGGAAACCCTCAAATGACATATTGAAGAGATTAGATTTCTGTCAGTTCAGGGCCAGACAAACAACAAAAATCAAAAAATGTTTTTACTACTATCATAAACAGGTTTCTGACTTCCATGCAGCTGTTATTTATTTTAGTTTATTTATAAATCAAATTTACACACCACTACCCCACATAGGTGACTCTAGGTGACTCACAAATAAAAACTATAAAAACAGGAAAAAAAAAAAACAACCTTACAAAACAAAGTTAAAAGATGGAGAGAGCATCCTCAAGTCACCAGCCACCCCCAGTGCTGGGAGCCCCCATTGGATCCCCCTGCTAGTTGGCAGAGCCAGGTCTTAACCTCAGGGGGCAGGATATTCCACAGGGCAGGGACAATGGCAGAAAAGGCTCTCCTCCTAGACCCTGCCAGTTGAAATTCTTTAGCCAATGGGCTCCTTAACATGCTCTTCCTGCCGGGCTGGGTGGGATGGACTGATATAACCAGGATGAGGTGGTTCCTCAGATAACCTGGGCCATGCCATGAGGGGCTTTAAAGGTCATTATCAACACCTTGAATTGGACCTGGAAGCAAACTGGTACCCAGTGCAGCTCATGCAGGAGAGGTGTTACATTTGCAGCCCTAAGGGTACCCATAACTGCTCGTGCCACTGCATTCTGCACCAGCTGCAGCTTCCAGATACTTTTGAAGGGTAGCCCCATGTAGAGCACATTGCAATAGTCCATTTACCTACCAAAAACATGTAAATTTGTTTGGTTAATGCAATTAATATCCTATACAGCTTTTTGAAAAATGGGTGCTGCCTGAAGAGTTAATATGGATGAAATGCTGAGCATGCCTCATATCCCTGCTAACCAGTCCATCTCTCAGCTGTCATTCCTGCCTCTTTCACATCCAGCAATGTAGCTTTCTGTGCCTCTATTTTCTCTGGGTAATGTTAAAGACCTTGGCCATTGCTTCCTGCCCATTTAGGACTTGTCGTCTAATGACAGCAGTTTTCAGTTACCTTTTGCTGTTTTGCAGTGTTGTGTTAAAAAAAAAAAATGCTTAGTTCTATGCCCAGCTGTAGCTACATACAAACAGCTTAATGATTTGAGACTAAAATACTTAAATTTAAGATCTTTTCTTGTCTCACAGATACGTATTTAAATTTTGAGATCCAGTTATTGTGGGAAGCCAATGAAAGCATTGACCCAATGTTTATCTACTTTGAAAGGCAAATTCGACGTTGGAGACCATTAGGAAGAAAATAAACCATCAGTGGTAGTACCAGCTTAGTCAGAACTCAGTCAGAACTTAACTTCGTCCTGGCAGTCTCCTACACAAGTACTGATCATGTCTTGCTTAATTTTTCTGAGATCAGCCAAGGTTGGCTAGATGATGCTACCTGCTGTAGACTTGCCAAGTAATAGTACAGTTCTAAACAGAAATTGGCAATAAGCTTAAATTCAGTGAGACTTTATTATATTTAATCATGCTTGTGCTTGCTTTGCACCAGTATTGTCCATTTTTAACAGTCACTCTTACTCCCTCATATTAGCATCTGCTCTGCCCCCAGGTAGTAGTTTTTCTTTTTTGAGTTCCTATTTGAAACACTCAACCGCAGCTATAGTTTGAATAAAGGATCGTGCATGTTATGTCTCCATTAAATTGAAACATGAAAATAACCAATTCATTTTCTCTCTCTTATTTGACCAGATTAAAAAAAAGCAACAAGAAGTAGTAGGCTTTTTAGAGGCCAACAAAATTGATTTTAAGGAAATGGACATAGCCTGTGATGAAGACAACCGGAAATGGATGAGAGAAAATGTTCCAGGTGAAAAGAAGCCGCAGAATGGAATCCCTCTCCCTCCCCAGATATTCAATGAGGAACGGTATTGTGGGGTAAGGAAAAAAAAATAATGTGGTTAAGGGATAATGTGTTTTAGAAGATGTACATATATGCTTCATAAAGTTTGTGAAAAAAAGATTTCTTGGTCCAAATTAATTTAAGCCCCCACCACCACCACCACCACTACAAAGCAGGAAGATGCTAAAAGGGAAAGACCATACAAAAAGTATGGTACATAGTTTTGAGAATCAGCTGCTAGATGTATGGACATAGAAAGCTGGAGAGGTACTTTTTTGACCAGAGGGTACATGGTGCTCTCATGAAATAGCTGTCCTAGAGGGGGCTTGCTATTCATAAGATGGTTACCATGCCAATGTCAGCCTTGAGGTAGGCCAGACCCGGAAACAAGCTCCACAAGGACTACTAGAACTCTGTTGTTGCAGGGTGTAATAACAGAATCTGGAAAACCTGACAGAGATTCTCTCTCCCCACTTTCATACAAAAGAAATCAAGGCCGTGATGGAATGGTGGCTTTTAGGGTTAATTTGAAGAAGACAGCAGAACATACGGCCCCAGCATTGTCCTTCACTAGTTGCTGAGCAGATCATTAAGTTGCAAACTGTGTTCGAATTGCCTTCCCCTTGTATATTGTGCCCAGTATCAGCTAGAGAGAGAAGTAAGAGCCCTTGGAGAATGGAATGCAGTGGGAAGCACTTGTAACTTAGATAGATATGGTCAGCTCATATTTCCCTTAGCAACAGCCAGTGCCCACCCTCTGGGTATTAGTACCCACCTTCTTAGGAGTGTTTTAACTGTGTATACCAATAAACTTTCATGAACCTATGATGTAATGATTATCTGACTGTAGCTGTTTAAATGATGATTTGCATGGAGTGCAGCACTTGCCTTGAAAACTAATTTGCAAGTGCCATTTACTCTGCAGAATAAAGTTATTAAAGAGATTTCCACCTTGCGTGTTTAATTGGGCGTGGCACACTAGGTCCATGAACCCAGAAGTTTCCTAAGATAACAACATCACAATCTTAAATTTCTTTCCACTCATCCCTCCCTATCAGGGCTAAGCTGATAAGATGTTTACATAGCAACTGTTGAATACCTTCTTCAAGGCCATCTTCATACTCTTCTACAGTGTGGACAATCACAAAACACCAATTTATCAAAAGTAACGAGTGAGGTTGCTACACATCCAGAGGCATCCATGGAGAGCAGGTTCAAAAAAAAGTCAAAATAGAAGTTGTGACTGCATGGTCAGAGCCCCACCTAATACATACAGAGGGATGGGGTTTCAATTATGCAGTCACAATCATCTTCACTTTTTTAACCTTCCATTATGGTCACTGCCGCACCTATCATACTTGTTCTCATCACAGGATATTCTTGATATTGTCTTTTGTTGTTCTTTGCAGAGCATATGGGGATATTTCCAAATACAACATTTTACTGCAGCCTCCCACCAATTTTATTTTTTAAGAATTCACATGATACTTGAAATAATTGTGTAATAAAGTTGTGCTAGGAGCGATGCTTTGCTTTGTCAGCTTCCCATTTTTAAAACTAAAATAATCAGAAAGTTAAATTGGGATGTCTGGCAAGAGAGGAGTCCACAGGCACAGTGGTATCCACGGGCATGAAATTGTCTACTGCTGCTTTTCATGACTATAATCCTTTTCTACATTACTTGGAAAAATGACTGAGGGCTTTGAGGTTGAGTGCTACCAATATGCTAATAAGACCCACGGCTCTCCCGCTTTTCCTTTCCAACTGATTGCAGGCAAACTGTGAAGGTTCTGAGCATTGTTAAGACATAATTATGGGCTTGTTTTGCAAACTAACAAACTTAAGCTAAACAAGACAGTGGTACTGTCAGTAGAAGATACAATCCAGAAATAAATAGAATAGTATTGTCTGTACAAACGCCCACAGCAATCCTGGGATTTCCACCCTCTCCCTGTGATCCAAGCTATTACCCCAGGTAGAAACAGCTCCACCTGTGCAAGTAACCACATGCTGCCACCTGCTGTTCTCAATTAGGGAGATGCCTCCTCATCTGTAATCTAGACAGGATAAAACAAAAAATCTCCTTTCCCAGAAAGAAGCTTTTAAACAAATGGCTCTTTTTCCCAGAGCTTCTAGACCCAAACTGTTTTGAAGCACATGGTGCTAGATAAGAAACCCAATAAGGTAGCCTTGTCTAGTGACCATACCTGGGACCAGTAACTTGGTTGTTAAGTGAAGCAGTTGCTAAGTGAAACCACAACTGTGCTTATGATCTTACTTCAGCTTTCCTTTGCTTTACAGACCTGTGTAGGTTGTAAATGCAAGGATTGGTCACAAAGTTACTTTTTTATTATTGTAACTGCAAATGGTTGCTAAATGAGGTGGTCACTAAATGAGGACTATGCACTGGAATAATGAGGAAAAGAAGGATTCTTATTTTAATAAGAACAAAGGAAAGATTTGAGGGAATTGTTTAATTGTAACAGTTTACATGAAGCTGAGATCTGCATTCTCAAGATAGCATTCAGCAATCTGTAGGCAGCCTGAGCAAGCAGAGAGAGAGAATTGGAGCAGATACACAGTTGAGTGAGCAGGAGTTAAAAAAAATTACCCCTCGTGTAATTAACCAAAAGTTCCTTGCCAGCTGGTTCCAATTCTCCCAGGATTTTTTAGGCTCTAAGCTGTAGTGCAGGCAGGTCAAACACCTTTTGAAGGATAAGGTTTATAGCTTAGGACTGCTCTTCGACTTTGTGTTGCTTCTGCTGATTGAGTGATTACTGCAGCTCAGGCACCTTTATGCTGATGCATCAGAGGATTTTACAGGAGAAAAGGGGTCTGCCTGTAGTTACCCATGTGCCTGGTTTAGATTATTCAGTGCTGCCTAGAAACTGGCTACAGCAAAATACAGTTGCAGTATTGCTTTCTAGATTCCTGTAACGGAATGCTTCGTTCTCTGGTTTAGTTCATCTTGTTGTGGCTTTCAGTTTCTTTTCAGCCCAGTTCAGTGTGCTTGGTGTGTATGTATTTCAATTTGACACATAGGCTGCTTCAATCACAGCTAACTCTAGCAGCGAATGCTCTACCTTCCTAACAAAGGTTAAACAATATATTAAAAAATGAACCATTTGATGTACAATTAAAACACTCTCTCTCCAAAACAAGTACCACCTGCAGAGAAGTTGTCTACATTTCACTCTGAAGGCTTTCTGGAACAACCAGGTTTAATTGTTTTCCTGAATTCCATAACATCCTAAATGATTTGGGACCAGGATGTCTGAAAGTTTAATTTTTCTCCCATACCTGATTCTCCATTAAATTTGTATGTAGAAGTCCTCTTTTGCATCCCACACAGTTAAGGATTAAATGCACAGTCTTTCTTAGTTCTGCCATCTACAGCCAGTTTGGCCCTATCCTTCCAAAGGAAGTCATGCAGTGCTTTGGATTTCATTCCCAAAAGACATTTCAGGCATGTGAGATAACAACTCTCTGTAATGAGTTGAAAAACAGTATAGAAACATTTCTATAAACTTATATTTTTTAGAAGTGAACTGAACAAGATCTTGTGTTCTTACTCACAAACTCATGACTGCTCCAAAAAAGTCCACAATAAAAACATGACACTGCCAAAGTGGGATTGCCGCCTATGCATTGCTGAAAAAGAATTTAATAGAATGTGTGTGTGTGTGCGTGCACCTTTAAGTCAGTGTTGACTTCTGGCGACTGCCTGGACTAATCCCTGCAGTTTTCTTGGCCAGGTTTTTCGGAAGTGGTTTGCCTTTGCCTCCTTCCTAGGGCTGAGAGAGAGTGACTGGCTCAGAGTCACCCAGCTGGCTTTGTATCTAAGGTGGGACTAGAACCCAGGGTCTCCCAGTTTCTAGCCTGATGCCTTAACCATTACAGTACACCAAACTGGATCTTCATAGAATGAGAGTTCACAGAACTCACTCATATACTGTCATATACTTTCATAGAATGACAGTATACTAAAATGAGCATGTAGTAATTTATAATTAAATTTGCAAACCTTCCTTACCCAGCCCCTATTAATTCCAGGGCAGGCAAAACCCACTTTTTTACACATGGTGAATTTGCTGCCCAGTAGGTTCCCTGTTGAACTGCTGTGAGGAAGAAGGCTATGGCATGAGAGGGAATGGGGAAAAGATGGATGAATGAACATGAAAGTGGAAAAGATGGATGAATGAACATGGAAGAGAAAATAAGTTTCACTGTTTGCGATCTGCCCATTCTTGGTTTTGGCTGGCAGCAATATAGCCTATAACCATCTTCCCCCAAAAGGAAGGCTTTCCACTCCATTCTAGTCTATTTACAAGTAGTCCCCGGGTTAAGAATGTCCGATTTACGGATGACCCATAGTTAAGAATGGAGCCTATTGTAGCAAAATGAGAGTTAAATACACCATGATTTGAGTGAAATACACAATGGTTCAAGTTAATTACACAATACTACTTATACAGTATTATACAATAATATTGTTCTGGCCTACATACGGACTTAAGGACAGATCTTGGGAACAGAACTCATTCTTAAACTGAGGACTACCTGTACTCACAAGTATGTTCTGGTCATAAAATGTCATTTTGCATGTTCATTGAAAGCCTTCCTTCTGCTTTTTGTTCATATTGAGGAATAGCCTTTAATTTCTTCTTTCCTACAGAGGAAGGAGTAGGTCTTAATTACTGATTAAGGTTCTTTCTAGATTGCATAATCTGATTTTCAGGGACAGTCCAGACATGCTATGTCTAATGTTCCTTGTAAATAGATAAATTTCAGATTCTGGACCTCAACTATTCCTAAAAAGATCAGTTTTACATTATTTCAGGCTTCTCATTACTGATCCAATTCTAAAAATTCGACAGAATAAAAGTGGAAACAACATTTTAGCCTATTGTGTTGTGCAAATGCAGTCTGTGTGGCTAGTTTATGGTTCAGGGTGTCATATAAACTCGGAAAACTGGATTGATTGAATAAACCATGATTTAATAATGGTTAAACATGCTGTGTGAACACAGCTAATGTAGTTTATTGAATAATGATAATACATGGACTCTAAAGTACATCCTGGTGAGAATGCTATTGTTCTTCTTATAAATGTCATCTTACTTATGAACAATACAAGTTAAGCAAGTTAATAGAGGAAAAGAAATAGGGCTGTGCAAAGCATTTGAGGTGTTTCACAAAGCAGGTTGACATTCTGAGTTAGCCACTTTCTCTGGAAATGTTGGGAAGTGCTTTGAAAGCTTACCCAAATTGTCCATTCATATCTGCACAGCCACATTCCCACCAGTCCATGCTAAAAATAAGTATGATAGTTTCAATCAGGTGATATTTTATGGATAGAGTAAGTGTTAGGTTCATTTCATATTAGAGATTGACTGCTAAACATAAGCATGACGAATATCAGGGTGAATTTTATGGAAAGTGTTAGTCTTCAGATTATAATACATTCCATTTTAGTGCTCACCCAAGGTTTCTGTGAAGTACATTCATTACAGTATTGTTAGGATAAGATTAGAGTTTGGGTTAATCTTCCTTAAAATCTATGCTAAAAATGAATGTAACAATTAAACATAAAGTTTTTTTCCCCCACTAGAGTAAGTGTAAACTTAATCTAACAGTATAGATTTAATGCTGGGACAATGGTTAGTATAATAATGAGGAGGTTAGATTTGAGGTGAAGCTTCCTTGAAATGTATACTAAAGCTAAATATTGTGGTTAGAATCAAGGTGATATCTTTAGGGAAAGTGTTGTATTAGGTTTAGAATACCTTCAGGGTTCTGGCCAGTATTTTCATGGTTGTTAGGGTGAGGTCAGTTTTAGGCTTGTGCTTCCTGGAAATCTATGCTAAATATAATCATGACCTTAGAGTCATATGATTCTTTATGTATAGAACAAGAGTTAGATTCATCTTACAGTATGGATTGAATATTAGAACCCTAGTTATTTTAAATATTATTCAGGGTATCACAGAGAGATTAGGGTTAGTATTAACCTTCTTTGAAATCTATACTAAAAAAGAGTATGACAGCTGGATTCAGGCTGATTTTTTTTTATTGCTACAGGAAGTATTAGGTTCATCTCATGGTAGAGACTGAATGTTGGGACAATATTTAAAGTAAACATTATTATGGGAATCATAGTTTGGTTAGAGTTAGGGTTAGAGTTAGGGTTAAGTTTCCATGAAATCTATGCTAAAAATAAGGATGACAGTTGGATTCCAGGTGATTTTCTATAGATAGAATAAGTAATAGATTAATCTTATGGTAGACACTGAATGCTAGAAAAATAGTTATTGAAATATTATTAATTGCATCGTGGGCAAATTAGGGTTAGGATTAAGCTGCCATGAAATCAGTACTAAAAATGAGCCTGACGGTTGGATTCAGGGTAATTTTTTATAGGTAGAGTAAGTATTAAGTTGATCTAATGGTAGACATTGAATGCTAGGACAGTGGTTAGTGTAAATATTGTTATGGGCATCATGGGAAGGTTAGGGTTAGGGTTAAACTTCCACAAATTTAGTGTTAAAAATGAGCATAATGGTTGGATTCAAGTTAATTTTATGTGGATAGCGTAATTGGATTACCTTATGGTACAGACTGAATGATGGTGCACTAGTTACTCTAAATATTATTATGGGCATCATGGGGAGACTAGAGTACGATAGGGATTGGACACTTCTGGGGAATAAAATTATGGAAGAACTCTCATGTCCATCACTTTGAACTTTCAGAGAAAAGGTGGGATATAAATAAACCTGGGTGTAAATTTTACTGAATTTAGTACAGCATGCTTCTGAGTATATTTGCTTAAGATTATCATCTATTGGTGTGAATCCTTAGTAAGGAAATTAGTTAGTTGAGCCTCTCTCAGTAGTTTTCTAATTCAATGTTATAGATACCTGTAGAAAATTATTGCTGCAATCTAAGCAAATTTACCATGGAGTAAGTCCCACTGAACACACTGAGATTCATTTCTCAATAGACAAGCAGAAGATGGCACTTTAAAGAAGGTGCATACAGGTGAAACTCGAAAAATTAGAATATTGTGCAAATGTTCATTTATGTCAGTATGGGAATTCAGAAGGTGAAACCAATATATGAGATAGACGCATTACATGCAAAGCGAGATATGTCAAGCCTTACTTTGCTATAATTGTGATGATTATGGCGTACAGCTTATGAAAACCCCAAATTCACAATCTCAGAAAATTAGAATATTCCATGACATCAATAACACAAGGATTGGAAATAGAACAATATCGGACCTCTGCAAAGTATAAGCATGCATATGTACTCAGTTTGGGCCCCTTTTGCAGCAATGACTGCCGCAATGCGGCGTGGCATGGATGCTATCAGCCTGTGGCACTGCTGAGGTGTTATGGAAGACCAGGATGCATCAATAGTGGCCTTCAGCTCCGCTGCATTGTTCGGTCTCATGTCCCTCATCTTTCTCTTGGCAATGCCCCATAGATTCTCTATGGGGTTCAGGTCAGGCGAGTTTGCTGGCCAATCAAGCACAGTAATCCCATGGTCATTGAACCAGGTTTTGGCACTTTTGGCAGTGTGGGCAGGTGCCAAGTCCTGCTGGAAAATGAAGTCAGCATCCCCATAAAGCTCGTCTGCGGAAGGAAGCATGAAGTGCTCCAAAATCTCCTGGTAGACGGCTGCGTTGACCCTGGACTTAATGAAGCACAGTGGACCAACACCAGCAGATGACATGGCTCGCCAAATCAACACAGACTCTGGAAACTTCACACTGGACTTCAAGCATCGTGCATTGTGTGCCTCTCCATTCTTCCTCCAGACTCTGGGTCCTTGGTTCCCAAATGAGATGCAAAAGTTGCTCTCATCAGAAAAGAGGACTTTGGACCACTGGGCAACAGACCAGTTCTCTTTTTCTGTAGCCCAGGTAAGACGCTTCTGACGTTGTTTGTTGTTCAGGAGCGGCTTGACAAGAGGAATACGACATTTGAAGCCCATGTCCAGGATCCGTCTGTGTGTGGTAGCTCTTGATGCACTAACTCCAGCCTCAGGCCACTCCTTGTGAAAGTCCCCAACACTTTTGAATGGCCTTTTCCTGACAATCCTCTCCAGGCTGCGGTCATCCCTGCTGCTTGTGCACCTTTTTCTACCACACTTTTCCCTTCCACATAACCTTCTATTGATGTGCTTTGATACAGCACTTTGGGAACATCCAGCTTCTTTTGCAATTACCTTTTGGGGCTTTCCCTCCTTATGGAGGGTGTCAATGATGGTTTTCTGCACAACTGTCAGGTCAGCAGTCTTTCCCATGCTTGTGATTCCTACTGAACCAGCCTGAGAGACCATTGAAAGGCTCAGGAACCCTTTGCAGGTGTTATGGATTCATTAGCTGATTAGAGTGGGACACTTTGAGCCTAGAATATTGAACCTTTTCACACTATTCTAATTTTCTGAGATTGTGAATTTGGGGTTTTCATAAGCTGTATGCCATAATCATCACAATTATACCAAAGTAAGGCTTGACATATGTCGCTTTGCATGTAATGCATCCATCTCTTATACTGGTTTCACCTTTTGAGTTGCCATACTGACATAAATAAACATTTGCACGATATTCTAATTTTTCGAGTTTCACCTGTATACAGAAACAATACTCTGAAATATTCCCCTTGTCTTAGGGCTACCAGATATGGGCTGCAAAACTCCAGATGACCATTTGGTGGCAGCACTGAAACATAATTGTATTTCTCTGCTATCAGCTAGTTGCTGTCTGATTTTTTGTGGCCCTAATTTAAGCAACAGTTAAGATAATGTACAGCCTTCAACCTTGTAGCTCTCCATATACTGAATATTATTTCCACTCCCATAATCTTCAGCCAGTATAACCCTTGGGAACAGCTATATAATTATTGTATATAAGAACAGCTGCTATAGAATATCCGCATAGCCAGCAAATTAGATATATACAGTATCTGTGACTCTGCAAGATGTTATTTTGGGCACCAAGCAGTTGACATAGCACAGCTAAATATCTAAGAGCCGTTCCAGATGATTAAAAACAACAGCATTTTATTCTCACTAGGATGTTATCACTAGCATGATATAGGATTTCCATGTAATGGAGCCAAGATAGCCCAAAACATAAAGAGTATCTGCTTTCTGTGGAATGTGTACTTGAGAAGACAACTGAGGCAGACAAAAATGGTTTGTAAAGCAAGAAGCCACTATCGTGAAAGAAGTGATTTCTTGTATATGCTTTCAACTGAAACCATTATTCTAAGGCTCAACCATTATTCCCATCATCCTTAGATCACATTCTCACTAAAGAAGATGGGAGATGCAATTCAAAAGATCTGGAGGGTTCTAGATTGATTGCATTTGCGTCTTCTATCAGTAACAAAAGATAGTGACATAGAGTGTTTTCTATATAACTACCTCAAGTTTTTAACTTGCACACATTTCAGAGGGGCTGCATTGATTTGGAAATGCAATATACCAGCAGCTCAAATTGGTATTACAATGTCCAGATTTAAAAACACTTTAAAATATGCAGGGGGATCCCAGTGCTCTATTCTGTTGAAACAGATGGCTTTGCATTTTGATAAGGCTGTTTATCCAAATTAAAAATGTGAATCTTCACACATTTCACACAACCAGACGAAGGAAATTCTCAAAGTCATATTATTGCCTAATACCAGAGCATCAGAAGATGGTACCTAGAAACTACTATCACAAATCCAGCTATCTATAATGATCAAATTGCACAGTAAGAGGATCTCCTCTTTTCTCATGGAGACCTATTCTGAGACTAGAAATAGGTCTCTTCTAAATTATCTTCTCTCTTGTATTCTCAGTTCCTGTTTCTCTGAGACATTCGTTTTCAGTGATAGCAGGAAAACTGTTATTCTAGGATTGGGATACTGCAGTGAGCTTTTAGAAAGGTAACCAACCATTAGCCTCTCTGCCATTTCACCTTCTCCAGTTCCTTGGCTGAAAAATAACTAACCTGGAGGGCTTTTTAAAATTATTATATTTTTGGTGGCCTTCAGCGAAGTTAGCAGTGATGCTATCTATACACATCTCCAGTGAGGGCAGGGCTGGAATTTTCCCAGTTTGGGGAGAGGAATTAATGTTAAAAGGTAAGTATGTGTATGTGTGTGGGTTTGTGTTTGTGTGTGAGTGTGTGTATGTACGTGTATATATATTTATATATGAAATATATCTTTCATAATTGAGTTGGTAGAAAATTCTGCTACTATTTTGTAGCAATTGGTTCCAAGGGTATTAAAAAAAACTGTTTGTGGGTCAGGAGTGCCCACCATTGCCGGAAGGAAGTAAAATTGTTCCTCGAAAACCATGAGCTGACTTATAGTACTGAATGCTAATATGTATGTCAGATGGATAATAAACAGGTGACACTTCACAATCCTGCTTCATAGTTATTTCTCTTTATTGGATTGGCTTAATTTGAAACGCTAAGACCATGTTTATGCGTTTTTGTTTCCTTTTTAGGATTTTGATTCATTTTTCTGTGCAAAAGAAGAAAATTATATTTATTCATTCCTAGGACTTGCTCCTCCACCAGGCTCAATGGTATGAATTTATCTTATGGATCTTACTTTTCTTTTGATTTGTCTTGTAAAACTGCTATGCTGTTTTCAAAAAATTGAAGCTGCAGTCTGAGGCAGGTGGTGGCCCCGTGAGAATCACTGCATAGCCCAGTGAGCCCGACATCTCCTAGGTCTCTCTCTTTTAAAATGTAACCATTAGACCAGGTGTAAGCACCCTATAAGTCCTTCCGATATTGTTGAACCCTAAATTGAATGATCAACAGGTATGAAGGCTGAGACTGTAAATTAAGATCAAGAAGCTAGAAAAATATCAAGAAATTCATGAAAAAGGTAACCAACCAACCGAGTGGTACCTCGGTTCACGAACGCTTCTGTTCACGAACAATTCGGTTCACAAACAGCTCCGGTCGCAAAATTTTGCCTCCGCGAACTCCGCATCGGGTGACGAACAGGATCCGCGGCCATTTTCCCTCCCGTGACACGTGGTCGCAGCTTCCTGTAGGGAGGGGGACTCTCCCTCCAAGTAGTAACTGCCTCCCCACCCACCTTCCTGTCCTCCACGCCAGAAGTCGCGTCGAGCAAGGTTAGCTTTCTCTCTCTTCGTACTGTACTTTGTGTCATATTTTTGCGGTTTAAAAAAAAACAAACATATGGTTCAGAACGGATTAACCATAATTACATTGAACCTTATAGGGAAATTTGATTCAGGACGTGATCAAAAATCGGTTGGCGACCAAATTCGTAGGGGTCAGAACAGATTAACCATATTTACATTGAACCTTATGGGAAAATTTGATTCGGTTCATGACCAATTCGGTTCGCGACCAGAGTCGCGGAACGAATTAAGTTCGTGAACCGAGGTACCACTGTAATTGTCCCTTTCCATAACAGACTGCCCCCTCTCCCCCAATACTTTAAAGGAAAGTAGCATTGACACATGTTGTAGGATGTATGAAGGGGGAAGGGAAGGGAAGGGAAGGGAAGGGAAGGGAAGGGAAGGGAAGGGAAGGGAAGAGAAGAGAAGAGAAGAGAAGAGAAGAGAATTGAATTGAATTGCTGGTTGGAATGTGCTATATTTCTTGGTAATCTTACATCACCACACTGGAGTGCTAAGTTAAAAAGCAATGTCTTCCTGAGAATTTCCTCTCCGCCCTTATAATGCATTGTGTAATTTGAAACACAGTGATTATATGGGACAGCTGGGTGTCCCGCAAGGATAGACTGACATTTCTGCTGTCAGGATCCTTTCTTAAGGACTATTAAATCACACAGATGCAATTCTACGCTTCTATGTCATAATAAGGGGGATGAATAAATTAAAGGGAAAACAAGACTACTTTTCCTTTAAATCAAAAGAAGCAGGAGTCATAAGAATGCATGTCTTTACTATTGAAAATAGATCGGTCATTTTTTAATAAATCCTCATGCAGTTATAACAAATACTTAAGTTGATGAAGATTCTCCGTCATCCAGGTTTGGATCTCTGTCCAAAATGTGAATAGGTGGTTTGAGAGAGGAGTAAAGGAATCCATCTATGCCAAAGTGGAAAATCCTTCCCTCAGTAGAGGTGGAGGCCTCAGACACAACTTGTCTCCCATTTTTCATGCTGCTCTTTCATCAGTCCCCAGGAAGATTAAAACCATGTCATAAGATCACCAGGGAGGCAGCACTTAACAACCCACTTGGGGATGAGTGAGGGATTAGGAGTAAGACATCCACATCCCAAAGACTCTACTAATCACTCTCCTATTGTCCCTTCAACGAGCCCATCATGTCAGTGAGAAACACCCTGGAAAACATTTATGGGGTCCCCCCAACCAACTTTCTAGACTGAAGAAGCTGCTTGAACAAGCAGCAAAATGTATCAAACCAAAAAGAAAAGAAGTCCAGTTGCCATGACTCAACCTCCAAACAAATACCTAAATTCTGCACAGGACAAATTACTCTCCTACTTTTGAAAAAGAAAGTGTTTTTCATGTAAAAATGCAGCTTGCCTCTCAAAAGCCTGTATCCAGCACCAGTATTCAGTTTGATTAATGCTAATTTAGGTTCCCTCTTAATCCTAATGTGTGTAGCATTTCTCCACTAATCTGGACTTCAAGTTTCTCTGCCTGGTCAAAAGTGGAGATACAGTATTGCAATATAGTTTTGCTTTTAAAAATGATGTGCCAACTCAAGATGTTTTACCAGCAGGGTTATGATGACATTTTTTCTATACAAGTGTACATTCTACATGAGAAGTCGCGATACATCATTATATTTCAATGCTACTCATGGGACAAATCATCCACTGAGAATAGTTTAGTTTAAGGGGTACAGGTAGACTGCAACATACAGTCTTTCAAAAGATGGGAAGAGATGACGGACTGGCCTATTTATTTATGTATTTATTTAAATTTTTAATTACAAAAAGAGGGAAAAAAGCATATAAAAAGTGCTTTAACAAAAAAGTGAAATACAACAAAGAGAAAAAAGTGTTAATGTCATTATAACAATAAACAATTACAATTCTATATATGCTTATCTAATGCAAATATTATTCAAGTACATATATATTTCTAATAGATTTATGTGACTATGAAGTTTTTTTTTTTAACCTACTGTATTTTGTATAAATGAGTCCCATATTTTATTGTACTTGTCCATACAAAGTCTACGTCTATAGACAGTCCACTCATAACTGGCAAGTGCAATCAGGTCTTCAATCCATTGAATAAATGGGGCCATATATTTATCTTTCCAATGCTGCAATATCAGTCTTTTAGCCATAGTATGTAATTCAAGAGAATATTATCCTCTGAAAGTATAAACTTATAAGGTCCACTACTTTCTCCCAAAACTTAGTAAGTATAGGACATTATAAAAAAACATGTTTTAAAGAGGCACTGTCTTTTTTACATCTCCAACAAAATGTTGTTTTTGACAATCTTTTTTCTATACAGACATAGTGAAGTCCAATAAATACTAAATTATTATTTTTTGTTGTGTAAGTCCCAGTTTAAGGTCTATTGACACTCTTGCCATAGAAGTTAAGACACTCTCCCATTGTCTACACAATACAGAAACCTCTAATTCTTTATTCCACTCATCCCTTAACATCTGCATATCAAATTGATTTATTGATAACAAATACCTATACAAACTAATAGTAGGTTTTGTAGTTTTAACGGGTTGAACAAGTTGTTCTAATATCTCAGGCATCTCAGAAGCTGAAAATGCTGCTGGTCCAAACAATGCTGATAAATGTTGTAGCTGTAAATATTGCCATTGGGTTGCATCTGATAGATGATATTTATTCTTAACAGAGAGTATGTTAAAAATTCATCTTCATCATCTATCAGTTGGTCCAAAGTCAATATCCCCATTTCCATTCAAAGGTGAGGGACTGGCCTTGACTGCCCCCCCCCCCCCGCCACAAGGAAAAAAAAAACGCATTCATGGACTGGCTGGGTTCACGTATTGCACTAAGCAATAATGTAACCTGTTTGGGTTTGGATTAGAGTGATGTGTAAACTGAACCATTGTGGTTTGTAAACCATTATTCATAGCTTAGTGCAATGCATGAATCCAGCCACTCTGTTTTTAGCATCTGTTGCCTGAGGCAATAGCCTAATTCTGTCCAATGCAGTCTCTATAAGGGTTATCATAACCAAAAAAGCTCATTACCTATCAGTGAAGGATGAGGTAATACTTCAGTGCTTTCTCTAAGTTATTCTATGCCTTCTATTCCTTTGGATGTGGTGTATTCCAGGGAGTCAGACAATAAACAGGAAAGGAGTGGGTGAGAGAACCAGTGACTATCCTGGTTCCTGCTGCATTTTTTTAAGGCCTAAGAATACAACTATGTATGCTGAGTCTATCACTGCAGTGTTTCAGGCCACGAAACTGCCTGGCTCACTTGCTTGTACATAGTTTCGAGAAGATTTCAAATATCATTTGTATCCCTTTGCACAGGAAGGGAGGATTACAGAGGAGGTACCGACTGTGCCAAATGGGGATATTTCTGGAGAAGAGCAGAAAATTGCAGAGGCAATACATTTCTTTTCTATATAGCAAGAATCATTTAAATCTCTGTGTGTGTATGCATGCACACGTCTGTGTTGAATTTAGTTTCAAGAGAAAAAACAGAGTTCTTAAATAATAGGTTTTAGCTGCCTGTTATCTACAAAAGGCCACTGTGGCCGCAAAGATGCAAGAGAATCTGGATTGCCAGTGAAACTCTCCTATTGTGCATGCCAAGGTATAGGATGCTTATGTGTATTGCAGAAGTGGGGTGGTGTTCCAAACTTCTCAGATCAAGCACAGAGCTTTGAATAAGAAGTTCTACTGATGATCAGTTCTAGGCAGGCCAGATACCTCCAACTGGATGTTCAGATTGTGTGCAGATCCAACTCACAAGTAGAATTTCCTACTCAGGCTTTCATGCTCAGCGTGGTTGGTTAGGAGACACAGCTAGCTCATGAGTGCAATATCAAGGGTGGGTCAAGAGCATGCTTCCAGATCTGCCAGTATATGTGTGTGGCCTATCCATCAGTAAGACATGCATAAGGCTTCTGTTTGAGCATGACAGCTCTTCAGGGTGAGTCAGAATGCTGCTTGAAATATAATGTGCTCCCATTCTGTGGAGAGAAAAATATGTCCTTGCAGGCCTAACCATTTTAAACTTGAAATAGCATGCCTGACTGAATCAAAAAATAGCCATATTAATCTATGAATGTGTGTGTCTAACCAATATAACACAAAAGAGTATGCAGGCTCAGAAGGTTAGGGCAGGTATCACTCAACTATGCCTTTAAAAATTCAATTAACCAAATCTGATTATTTAAAATCATGATAATCCTCATCACTGAGTCAGTTCCATAAGACTTGTTAGATATGTTTAAGAATTGAGCAATTCCTTGCTTATTTAATCTTTTTCTCTCTAATGTTACTCATGTTGCCAGGAGACTGAAAAATCTTCAGTTGCTGAAGAAAATGAGATACAAGCAGAAGATGAGGCTGAGGCCAAGGCTGAGGCTACTGAAGAACAGGTTATTTTCTTTCTCTTGCCAGTTTTATTTAAAATTTTTCTCATTCAATTTTACTTCTCTACATTTTGTGCAAGAATGGAGTCTTTGAATGAAGAAATGTGACCTACAACAAAGTTGCTGCTGCAGAATTCAGCCTGTTCCCTTCCATATCCTCTCCCCACTGGTTTGCACCCCCCCCCCCGCCCCTGATGCTACTCAGCATTCCATACTCATGGACCATAGACTGATTTTGGTGGTTCAGCTCCCCTGTTTTCTAAATAGATACTCTCCAAATGTTGGGTTTCCCCTAAACCTGCTGATACCTGGTGGTTCTGCAGGGGTGGTGTTACTTTGACTGCATAAGCTATTATACAAAGAGCCCAAACATTGGAACTTTTCTATACATTTAGAAAAGGATATCAGTTCATGGCTAGAGGTAATATCATAACTTCTTTCTAAACACCTCAGAAAATGGAAAAAAACAACACAATTTTGCCCAATTTTCATTGCTACCGAACCACAGTTAGGTAGCCTTGTTTGGATTCACCTGACTGCATGAGAATTTGAGACAGCCCTCAGGTTGTATGTGCACCAAACTCACCTTTTTGTGGCCCTTGGAATCCTCTTTGAACATATTTGCTAAAAACTGACAGCATAATGTCCTGCAGTTTTGAAGTGTAAGCCCTAAAATAGGTGTACCATTGTTAAAAAGAAGCTTATTTCATCCACAGTTATGATGGGGTCCCATTCACCTAGTGTCCCTCAGCCCAAAATCAAGGGTAGTCCTGAACTCTGCTGTTCGTGACCTCCATGCATTCAGCTGGGAGATACGATATGAAACTGTACCTGCTTTGCCTTACACATACAGCTCGCCACACTACTAGGAATCCAAATAAGGACTAGCATGAATTGTGCAGAGCCTTGCACTGATGGTCAAGCAAATACTTGTATATCTCTTATTCAGACCTCGCAGCTGAACATATGAAGGTTGGGAAGAATAAGGAATGAAAGCAGCACATGCAGTCCCATTCCCTACATCATTTCAAGCCTCATATGTCCAGGCAAATAACTGATGAGGGCTGATGAGTAACTGTTCTTTCTGGAAGAACAAAAATAAGCCCTTTTATCTGCAATTCCAAGTTGGAATTGGTTGCAGTGCAAGGAGGATGTCGAAACCAAAACAATAATGTTCTCAGCACTGCTGCAGGAATAACATTTTTAAAATGAATTACACACCGTCTGTCCCTTCTTTCCTTATGTTTAAATTCATTTCCAGCTTTAACCAGAATTAAACATTACATGACATTTAGCAGGACTGTTGTCAAGAATTGGCTTGGCAGAGTTGCACTGCAAATACCAACACTGTTGCTGTTCTTCTTGCCTCTTTCACATGCTAGTCCCTACCGACCCACCTCTCTAAACCCTTATGGAAAGCTGGGCAAGTAAGTAAACAACAGAAGACCTGCTGCCCTTGATCCCCTTCCCCAGGAGTAGTAATGGAATCCAGCATAGAAGAAACAGAACAAAGCAAGAAGAAATAGAAGGGCCAGAATTGGCAATATCTGACACCCGGTTAACCAAAGCTGTGCCAATATAAGCCAACTTCTGTAACCTCTACATGCAGGTGGAACAAATGTTTGAACTTCTTTCATATATTAGTATCTTCCAACAAGCAGTGGAGAAGGATAAGAACCTGTCCTCATACCTTCTGATATCCTCTCCACTAGATGGTTGATTTTCAAACCTGTCTTTTCAACAAACTTTGTTTTGTTTTGTTTTTTAAATCTAATGTTCACAGACTGCTGAATTCTGTAGCCAGCAACCCATCCCATGCTATGCAATTGGAGAGTCAATAAATACAGGCAATGCTAATGGTTTTCACTATGGTGATGAGAATAACATTGATTTATCTTAACGATAGTATTGTTGTCATTTTTTGGCTTTCTTTTCAAATCTCTTTTAAGAATAGTCTTTAATGTTCTGTTGCAGAAAGAAGATGAAGAACAGCCAGCAACAGAAGTATAGTAACAAGTTTGAATGTCTTATTTCACACACATTTTTCCACTGTGTTCATTGCTTATAAATATATTTAAAATATGTCTGGACAACTATTTTTTCTTCCAAGTTAGCTTTGGGAATATAACTGTTAGGGCTGAAATCTAATAAGCAACATTTGCATTCAAATCTTGTCATCCTTCACCACAAAGAATTCATTCTCCTACTACTGTCCTAGTCCAATTACTTGCTTTTAAGCTATGAGCTACACATTAATAAGCATGTTGAATTTAGGCATGTACACAAACCTAGGGTCCTATCCTGGTCAGAGGTAAGGAATCCACAGGCTTGTGAATATCTGTGGGTGATTAGGCAACCAATGTTAAGTTTATAGTTACAGTTCAATTATAGTTCTATGCAGATTACTTGCGCCAATGTGTTCTGGAGCTCAGTTTTTATGCCTCTTGGTCCAGATGACTCCATTCAGGCTCCTTTTAATTTCTGAAGAATGGACATCCTCTCATAGCTCCGGGTAGTTTTTCATTCAGCTTCCCCCTTGTGCTTTGCCAACGCTAGGAAGCAAGCCCTGAGATGCACGAGCCCCTTGCTTTATAAATGCCTCTTGAAGGGTGTTGTGTCTGAGGATCTCACTGTGGCTCGAGGGTGGAAAAGCTGCAGGGACAGGCTTCCTATTACAACTCCTTTGAGTCTGGCTGCACAAGTGGCACGTAAAGTTGAGACTTCTGTGGTCCATTGTGATCTGTGGCTGCCTAAGAGAGACTCCTTAAGAGAATATTCATATATCTTTCCTGATATTGCAAATGAAAATAGGGATAGGGGCATTTCTATGCATCAATATTTGGCTTAAGGGCTTAAGGTTTCCAGCATTGCAGTTGACTTGGGGGTCTGTCATGTGCTAACCCAACTCATGGAACAGACTAATGGAAAGCAATCTGTCTGAAGTAACAATAGAAGGAGTTAGGCGCAAAGGCAGAGAGAGATTATGAACACGTACTGCTTGGAAACTATATAAGCAGTAACCCCTTAATCCGAAAACACATTATCTGAAATATAATGAGATGCTCCTCCACCATACCAAAAAAGTAAATACAACCATATTCCAGTGAGATTTCTTGTGATATAATGATTACTTATTTAAATAGTAAGACATGCAAGTCAAAGGGCTTATTATAAATAATTGTTTGTACTTAAGTGTACATATGTGTATGTATAGACTACTGTTGAATATTAACTTGGTTGACTTTTTGTACTAATAAGAAATCTTTGTGTTCTCATTTAATCGGTAGAAGTGATGACTTATCTCTGTATGTGCTTATGTAAAGAAACTTAACATTCATAAAAATACACAAAGCATTTTTCTTAAAGATTAATTTATCAAAATGTAATTTGTTAGCCATGCATTATAATTGCAGATAGTATATGTTGTCTTCAGATGAAGAGATTCCTTCTTAGACGCAACTTATGTCAGAATTAGAAGCCAATTTATATGAGGGATGTCAAGAAGAGTAGAGATGATTACTTTTAAATCAGTATGAATTTTGCATTGCAGCATAGGCCTCTTTTTTCCCCTTCCATGGGGAAATATGCACATCTGATTTAATAGCTGCTTCTTTTAGTTCTATTTTTAGAACTAATAGCTGCTTCTTTTAGTTCTATTGTTTGACTGTTCTTCCATTATTTTGTGTAAAAAAAGGAAGTAAAAGAAGCACAGGAGGAAAATGAGGAGAAGGGAGAAGAGGAGGAAGAAGAGGAGGAATCTTAGTACATTTGTTTGCTATTTTTTTCTTCAAAAGATGTTTCAGGTAAATATGCTGATAACAACTGATTCCTGTTACTGTGATTCCCTAATTATGCTAGTTCTTTTTATTTAAAAAAACAAACAAAAATACATGTACAATCTGAATAATTACCATCATTGTTGTTCTAATATAACCACTTAGAGAAAACTTTTTTTCCAAATTAAAAATGGGAGATATTTCTTGGCATTTGATTTTTAATAATTAAGCCATACATAATGCTTAGTTCACAAATGGTGCCATGCTTGATTTTGGCTTAATGTGATTTTGGCTTAATGCAGGAACCCAGTTACTGTGATTTTTAAATCATGGATTACAATTTAGCTATATATGAAAACATCATTATGGTTTGTTTAAATATTATTGAAAGTACTATTGAGAAAAATACTATTGAAAAGGAAAACTGGGAGTTTGTGGAAAAAGCTAGAGACTTCAATTTAGCATGAGAGGACAGCCTTTTCACAACTATTTCTTTACATCTTTGTGGATTGCTAACAAGCTTAGGTAGAGCACAAAAAGAAACCAAGGATAAACCAGGATAACAAATCATAGTTTAAAAGGTCATAACTCACATTGTCAAAGTATGGCTTCCAGTTGGAGCTTGTCGCTAACAAAAACATGGTTTGTTGCTTAAACTGTAATCATACATTGAAAAGAGCAAAGGAGCAACAATTAGGCACAACAAATTCTAAATAATATTTGTGAATCATGTTGTTCTGTGTAATCTTTTGAATGTATTTTCACTGCAGGAACTGGGAACTGATGGCATCACTGCAGAGTGAAGAGGAAAACAATCACCTTCCCTCCATGAACACACTGCTGCCTTTCTATGCAACTCCAGATATCAGCACAGATAGGATTTGAGACAATAAGCAGCTCCACATGTGAACTTTCTATATAAATGTTGTTGTGTTGTGTGTGTACAATTATTTGTGCTATTCTGCCCTTGAGTCCGGTGGGGCTTCAGATCTTGATGATCAACAAGCATTATGAGACTGATTTTAGGATAGGTGGTTCCTCTGGGCAGGGATTGGTTTAGACTCCATATTGGTGTCCTGACAGGTCCACGCTAGCAATGTTCGGAAGTGATGGCCAGGCCATTCTGAACTGGAAACCTCCAAGAAAGCTCTCAATGTATGTGCCAAAACCTGCTTATCCCTAAAGTAGTCTTATAATGTACAGCAATTGAAATAAACACATTTCATGCCAACTGCCTGCTTGTGCCGTACAAGCATTAATTTGTCAACGTAAGTGATAAAATTAGAAAGCTAAAAATCATTTATTATTTCTTTCATTACAAAATGTTCTATGTGGTAATCTCCCCTTCCCCCTCTATTTTTGTGCCAGTTTTACACTAATTTACATTTTCTTGTCATAATTCCATTTTTAATAGAGACAGGCCTTTTCAAAAGATACTAGTCACTGTATCAATGTAAATGAATAAGTTGGAATATTGGGTTTCCCTTCTGCTAATGAAACATTATATAAGGCCAAAAATATCTGAAGAAAATTGATAGAGGGCAAAATCTTCTAACCTATTCTCTTGCAATCCTTGTTGTGCTTTATGGAAGGTTAATGGAAAACTCTTACCCATTGGCAAATAAACTAATAAAATCACCATAAAGAAATTAACTGCAACTATCCCACCCCCCCCCAAAAAAGCATGATGTGATTACAATAAGGGTGTGCATAGGAAAAGCAATCAAATATCTCATTTGATTTTTGCAATTTAATGACTTTAGTCACAGCAGATGGGGCACAGGGAGGATCAAAATAGAAAGTATGCTGGACAGCCATAGGCTCTTGTCAATTTTAGTAATACGCTATTAATCAGCATAGTGTCATAGCTAAAGAGACCTTTAAGTTGAGCTTATCTCCTGCTGACTGCACCTATATCATTTTCTTGATGGTGCTATGGATATAATTACCACTGCTTTCTTCCAGGAAGGTTTTTCAACTTTCCAGTCTGGCCTATCCTCTGAAACCCCCTTATGTAGCTGCTCAGGTGCTAGCTAGGACCAACCCCCTTGCCTTCTAAGATCAGCCCAGGTCACCTTGGCGTTGCCACTTGCTCCAGCAGGGTGGTGGTTAAAGTGTTGGAATTAGACCAGGGAGACTCAGGTTCGAGTTCCTGTTTAGCCTATCTCTCAGGCTAGGATTTTCTCACAAGGTTATTGCAAGGATCAAATTAGGCGAGCCTAGTTAAATCTTTAAGACTTATCACAACTCTTTACAAAGTACTTGGGGTGCTCCTTTGGATGAAGGTTAATTGGGAATGAGAGAGAAAAGGGTCAGAAATATTATTTCCCATATAGTGGTTCTATTTGAACTGAGCTTTTGTAATTTGGAAGTGATATGGGAGAGAGGAAGTTGAAAATGAAGCCGTGAAAAAGGAAGATGTAACCCTCCTTAACCTGTGTGCTGCAGTACTTATCTTGATCTTGCCTGCTGACTTGAGAATAAGTGAAAAGAAGCACAGCAGCAACATACTGTAATTAACTCTACATGTAGTTTCTCTTTTAGCCATTGGGAGTCATTGTAGTCCTCAGGACGCACCCACAATGTATAACTTCCCAAGCAGAAGAATCCTATTTGGGTGAAAATAATCAGAACTGCTGCTGTTTATAGCAGGAGATGGATCAGCACAACTGTTCTAACATCTGTACACTCCCTATAATTAGCTACATAAATTGCTGAAAATGTGAAGGAACATTGAAATTGCTGTAGGATTGCTTATATAAATTAAGGGTGCAGGAACTGTGGCTGCCCCGATGTTGCTGAACTATAGCTGTCACTAGCCATGCTGGCTGGGGCTTCTGGGAATTGTAGTTCTTCAACATCTTTCCACCTCTGCTAGAGACACAGTGTTAGGATTTTACCTATTAAACTTGAAATCCACCACCCACCCACCCACCCACCAGCTTCTAGACTAGTCTCCTTTTGGAGGGATGTGCACTAGCCTTTTTTTGAGTGAAGGTTTAGTCAGCAACCCCATTACCTGTAATGACTGCACCTTGTGTTATTTATTTATCCCCTCCCCCAGTGCCTTTGTATCATGTAAAAGCTGCTAGAAATCTCAGTGTACTTTAAAAAAACAACTTTTCTATCCATCTGTCTGTGTTTCTATTTATTTCAAATGACAAAGAAAAAATATTAAGATATTATGGAAGAAAAATATTAAGGGAATTCTTTCTGATGGGAAGCAGTACATTTATTCACGCTTCAAGGAAGTTTAAGAATGTAACCATTTGAAAACTATAATAAGCTCAAATATTCTGTTGTTACTTCAGTGACTATGCCTTTTATAAGCTACGTGGGTTTTTAAAAATAATAGAATGCCCATGTTGCTGGAGTACACAAAAGAGGAAAGCAAATACATATGTGAACCTTCTTCCTCACCCTCATGCCTTCAGAATATTGGGAATGAACTTCCTAAAATTCCCAACTACAGAATTCTGGAATTCTAGTCCCAAGATGTGAGGAGAGCGCCAGGCTGGGGGAAGACTCTTTTAGAAAGAGAATTATCTCAATAGTATAATAGTAACAGTACGCTTTCTTCTTTTTTTGAAATTTATATCCAGGCTCCTTTATCCCCATATTCATCAACGTTTTGTAACTTCAGTGAAATAAGTTTATCATGACATAATAAATGAAGGAAGAGCAAAATAACCTTGCTGTGAGGTTACTGTTAGCATGCTTGCTATTTGAATGATTAAAGCCATGTGGCTAGATGCATGGACAGGAACTGGAGAAAGGTAAATGCATCGCTTTCAAAGATACTAAGTATAGACAAAATCTAAAGAACTACTTTGGCCATGTTGTGTGGCATTTTTGAGAATCCCGCTTGAACAGGAGCATTCACCAATGTAGTTCCAAAAATTGCATGCTGAAGCCACTGTAGTTCCAAAAGTAGTATCCTTGTTATTGTTTCACCCCCTCTTTTAAAAATGATTCCATAAGGGCTTACATTTTGACATGGTACCGTGTCTAGAGTACACAGTCTTCAAAATACAACTTTATTCATTTAGAGGCAGTGGTGAGCACAGAGGAGTAGGAGCTAAGCCATCTTCACAAGACACAATTCAGTAAGGAGCTGTGACATTTATGCAGTCTCACTAGACAAAGAAATCTGAACTCCACTTAAGGTGCATTATTTTCCCAAATATGCAGTATTCCAATTTGTACTGTGAATAACTTAAGAAAGCTAAGGGGTGTTCAGTTGTGCACAAAATTAGAAGCAAGCACAAACCTTGTAGACCAATCATGAAGAAAATCCTGAAGAGTCTTATTCTGATGCAAGTGAAGATATGACAGTCTAGGAGGAAATCAGATGTAATTTGTTTTAGAAAAGAATCAAAGAATGAAATAAAAAGCTAGAATAAATCAAATCAAGGGGTGGTGGGAACAGAAATAGAAATTTCAATTCTCATGGGAATACAGGTAGTCCTTGAGTTTTGACTGTGATTGAGACCGGAATTGCCATCGCTAAGTGATGTAGTCATAAAGCATGATGTCACATAACTGCATCACTTAGCAATAGCAATCCAGGCAGTACCGGTTGTCATAATCTAAGACACGAAGGTCATTAAGTAAGGAGTGTGGGGGTGTTACAGGGGGGTGGGGGAGGCCCCAGGAGGCCTGGCACAGGCCACAAGTGAGTCAGGGGGTACTTGGTGTGGTGTGAGCTCAGAAAGGCCAGGGAATGACAGCATGGTGTGTATGCGATTGCAGGGACGCTGTGGAAACAGGGCGTGGGGGGAGGGGGAAGGGGGAAGGAGAGTGTGGTGCATGCAAGTGAAGAAAGGCTGTGCGGAGAGACTTACCCAACCGACTTGTGACCTTCCTTGCCGGCTTCCCATTGACTTTCCTTGGGGGAAGCCAGCAGGAAAAGGCACAGATGGTGATCGCGTGACTAGGACACTGCAACTGGTCGCAAGTGCGAGCTGGTTGCCAGGGACCAGAATTTTGTTCATGTGACCATGGGGGCACTGCAACAGCCAGAACTTTGAGGACCAATCATAAGTCCCTTCATTCAGCACTATCATAACTTCAAACAGTTGCTGAATGAATTGTCATAACTCAAGGACTACCTGTATTTTATTTAGTCCAGCAAGTTACTGAGATGATTCTTACATCTGACCTTAAGCAGAACCATTTTCTCCCTCTCCAAGTAGCTGCAAAACTGGAATTGGTTGTCTTTAAGAATGCCCCTGAAGAAAATCTGTTTGAAATTTGTGAGGACAATACTTTTTCTACATCCCTGGATGATTCTTTACCAAAGATCCAAGGAAGGTTAGATTCAGTTGCTTAAAACTTTTGATTCTTGCTGTCTTATCTAAATCAATCTGCATTGATTTTAACTTTTTAGATCATTTTGACCAAACCTTTAAACACTTTTTTCCCTTCTTGAGATGTTGGTACATGGCATTTAAACACAGCTGCACCAATACTGGCAGTTTTATTTTCCAATTGCTTTCCTATTGCTGTATTTGACACATGAAGTTCACTATTTGCAGTTGTTACATACTGACTTAACATATTCACTGTGTTACCTATCATAATCCCAAAATATTTTTCCCAGTAAAATGTTCCAGTTCAAACATGGTTCTTTACACCAAAAATCCAGTGTGTATTATTTTATACTTATTTACAGTGAACCTCATTTGCTATTTAATGCCAATTTTGCCAGTTTGCAGAGACTTGGTTAGAGTTTTTTGCTGTCCTCATTTAATTACAATAAACCCTACTTTGTTACTCATCCTAACTCAGGAAAACAGTTAAAAACCTATCTCGCTATACATCCTTGGTGGAATCCTACTTTTTACATATCTCCATTGCAAAATCTGGAATTATATGGAAATAATTGATTGCTTTAATCGATTAGTAATTCATAGTAATAACTTTCCCATAACTATTGTATTTGATCAGAAATCTTTGGTTGACAATCTCAAAGAATTTCCACAGTTCTAAAGTCCAATGTGATTATATTAAAGCTTTTTGGAACTTTTTACTTGTGTTCATGTTGAACTGAGTAGAAGAATTGTCATTGTTTCCAATCAGTTCAGCAACAATTTCACCGTCCAACAAATTATGGGTTCCATGTAGATATAGGTCCAAGTAACTTCTCCTGAGGTTGGCCCCCTGATCAATCATTCTAAGACATAATCAGGATATCAAAAAATGTATCTTTGTTATGAACAAAACATGCATTATTTAATCTAAGTAAGAGTCACTGAAATTACTTATTATTCTATTGCTCTTGTCCATGACACACACATTTCTTTCTGTATCTCAAAACACTTTCAGAACAATTCGGTGGTGGATATGTTGCTCATGAACTCCTCAGAGGACTTTTCCCCACTTCTGAGTTGAAATGCTATCTACTCATCCTTGAATCAGCAGGAAACTTTACCAACTTAAAATCTGCAATCCGCTTTCCTGACTCATGTCCTGCCACTGTTGCCTCTGTTTTGGTTATCTACTTACCTCCAAAGTAATGAAACACCGGAAAACCCCACTTAACCAATTTCATTTTGCAGGGATTCCTCAGATGTGGGTAGCTAGATGTTATTTTATGGGGTTCAAGCCCTCTACTGGGAATTGAACTCATGGACCTTTGCACTTTAGATGAACTAACTCTTTCCTAACTTTTGGCTGACAGCTGTAAACAATAGGACTCTGCTCATCTCAACTACTCAGTTTAGAAGGGAAAGTAGCAAAAGAGATCCTTCTTCAGCATCTCTAGGATACTGAGTACCAGAATGCATTCCAAAATCCTGGAAAAAGGCTTTGCCAAATCACTTTGATATTGTTGCCAAGAAAACTACATGAACATGCCTATGAAGTGACCAAGAGTTGAGCTTGATAAAGGAGATTTTATCTTATTTTCTATGCAAGATATTTTAGGATACCTCTGGTGGTTATACTGTTATCAATTTTGTTTATTCAGAATTTGAAGTTAAATTTGAAACCAGGGTTCCTTTATTCCTGTTTAACAATCTAAGTTAAGAGTGGGAACTGGAGATCCCAAGGCCACCTTTGGCCTTTAGATCCATCCAGCCATCACTCTAACAGGGCTTGAAAAACTTCTGCTGGAAGAGCCGCTCGTTCTCAACAGTGTTTTCTGGATGGAACAGTGATCTGACTCATCTAAGGCATATGCCTGTGTTCCTCCTACATTGCCAGTGGGGAAGACAGTGGTTTGAGGCAGCTTCTCATATTCACTGTTTATCATCAGGTTCCTTAATATTTTTTTCTGTGAAGCCTTCACATTTTCATATTTTTTTATTTATTTAAATATTGCATGTTGATATCTAGCCTCATTGTAATTCTCAATAAAAGGTCAAGAACCCTCTCTATAATTTTTCTCTGCATGCACACAGAATATATACAGCAGGGAGAAGACATATGAATATTAGCCTTGACCCACACAGAAAGTGTGAAATGAGTTGCTATGCTATATACAACTATGCATTTATAGAGAGACTGGGACTTCTACAGAGTAAATCCTTGCTACTAATGTCACCTGCATGGTGTAACAGAATGACCAAAAACCTATATCTACATGCTGCTCTATTAAAAATTGTGGAAAATGAACAATTTCCCAGTGGAAAGAAGACAAATAAGGAAGTATTGACAAAGATATGCCTATCCCAAAACTGAAGGTTAAGATGATATTTTGGACACAAACAACAGATCTAGAAAGTTGTGCTTAATAGAGTAGAACAAAAGCCTAATAATTATCTTTAAAAAACCTCTGATAAACACAAAAGAAATTCTGGCAGTGACACAAGAGATTGCAAACAAAACTAAATAATTATTATGAAAGGAAACAGGCTGAATCACTAAAGTCTCTGGAACCAAACTTACAGTAATGCTAAATAAACATAGGCAGTGTAAAACAAATGGCAAATAAAGTACTAGAATTTGGAATGAGGCAGAAAACCACAACTTCTAAAACCCAGAACTGTCAATATCAAATAGAAAACTTTGATGAAGTATAGAGAATCCTTGACCAAACTTACCATATATCCTAAGTTTCAGATAATGGAAATTACAAAGTGTCACATTATCTCTTTTTAAAAAATACAGGTGAAATACAGGTGAAACTCGAAAAATTAGAATATCGTGCAAATGTTCATTTATGTCAGTATGGCAATTCAAAAGGTGAAACCAATATATGAGATAGACGCATTACATGCAAAGCGAGATATGTCAAGCCTTACTTTGCTATAATTGTGATGATTATGGCGTACAGCTTATGAAAACCCCAAATTCACAATCTCAGAAAATTAGAATATTCTATGACATCAATAACACAAGGATTGGAAATAGAACAATATCGGACCTCTGCAAAGTATAAGCATGCATATGTACTCAGTTTGGGCCCCTTTTGCAGCAATGACTGCCGCAATGCGGCGTGGCATGGATGCTATCAGCCTGTGGCACTGCTGAGGTGTTATGGAAGACCAGGATGCGTCAATAGTGGCCTTCAGCTCCGCTGCATTGTTCGGTCTCATGTCCCTCATCTTTCTCTTGGCAATGCCCCATAGATTCTCTATGGGGTTCAGGTCAGGCGAGTTTGCTGGCCAATCAAGCACAGTAATCCCATGGTCATTGAACCAGGTTTTGGCACTTTTGGCAGTGTGGGCAGGTGCCAAGTCCTGCTGGAAAATGAAGTCAGCATCCCCATAAAGCTCGTCTGCGGAAGGAAGCATGAAGTGCTCCAAAATCTCCTGGTAGACGGCTGCGTTGACCCTGGACTTAATGAAGCACAGTGGACCAACACCAGCAGATGACATGGCTCGCCAAATCAACACAGACTCTGGAAACTTCACACTGGACTTCAAGCATCATGCATTGTGTGCCTCTCCATTCTTCCTCCAGACTCTGGGTCCTTGGTTCCCAAATGAGATGCAAAAGTTGCTCTCATCAGAAAAGAGGACTTTGGACCACTGGGCAACAGACCAGTTCTTTTTTTCTGTAGCCCAGGTAAGACGTTTCTGACGTTGTTTGTTGTTCAGGAGCGGCTTGACAAGAGGAATACGACATTTCAAGCCCATGTCCAGGATCCGTCTGCGTGTGGTAGCTCTTGATGCACTAACTCCAGCCTCAGGCCACTCCTTGTGAAAGTCCCCAACACTTTTGAATGGCCTTTTCCTGACAATCCTCTCCAGGCTGCGGTCATCCCTGCTGCTTGTGCACCTTTTTCTACCACACTTTTCCCTTCCACTTAACCTTCTATTGATGTGCTTTGATACAGCACTTTGGGAACATCCAACTTCTTTTGCAATTACCTTTTGGGGCTTTCCCTCCTTATGGAGGGTGTCAATGATGGTTTTCTGCACAACTGTCAGGTCAGCAGTCTTTCCCATGCTTGTGATTCCTACTGAACCAGCCTGAGAGACCATTGAAAGGCTCAGGAACTCTTTGCAGGTGTTATGGATTCATTAGCTGATTAGAGTGGGACACTTTGAGCCTAGAATATTGAACCTTTTCACACTATTCTAATTTTCTGAGATTGTGAATTTGGGGTTTTCATAAGCTGTACACCATCATCATCACAATTATACCAAAGTAAGGCTTGACATATCTCGCTTTGCATGTAATGCATCCATCTCTTATACTGGTTTCACCTTTTGAGTTGCCATACTGACATAAATGAACATTTGCACGATATTCTAATTTTTCGAGTTTCACCTGTATGTTTTTCAGATCCCCCCCCCCCCCCAATTAAAAAACTGATGTGGACAAACTGGTGAGAATTTTCAAAATTCTGCGTGAGAGACATTATTAGTCCTACTGGGAAAAGACTGAGCTTGGCCCTTTTTTCATGTCACGGATGCATTTCCCATAGGCCTTCCCTTATCAGCTTAAGTCAACCCAGTAAACTTTCCATTTTCCACCATATTTTTTAAGGCTTTTCAATTATATTATTTTAAAACACTAAATCCCAAGTGTATAGAATCACCAAAGGAAAAATTCTGATTCTTTGTTTCTAAATTCTATTGTATATGGTTTCAGTTTATGAGCACCATAAAGCTCTACAAGTATTCAGTCAATTGTCTAGCAGGATTGCCACCAAATAAGTATTAACTGGCCATTGACTGTTTATTTTTCCACCCATTCTTGTGGATCTTCCATCTGTTCAAGCTGTGCTTTTGGCAGTCTTGCTTTCTAGGTGGTGGTGTGAAAAAGTGGCTTCTCCACTTCATTGGAGTCCATGGGCTGAAAGGAGTCCCAGATAATATTGCAAGACATTGTTCCCGTCACCACTTTAGACTCCATCCCTGAAGAGTTAAGACTTCAGCAAACATGACTTATAGGCCAAAAGGCCACAGAGGCCTGAGGGCAGGCCTTCCCACCCACATCACCCCAAGTGAGAGCAGGTCACCCTAAACATTACCACTGGACAGTCCATCAATGCAATATGGGCAGAGAAGTACAAGCACCTCAGTACTCCTAGCTCTATAGTATAGGCTCAAACCTGAGGTCATGTTCCTAGTCAGATTCTCTTGTTCTTTCATATGTATGTATCTGTATTAGACAGGGGCAACATTGTATCCAAAGGCATTGGTACATCTGTTGACATTTTTCTTAGTGTCCCCAAGGACCCCTATTTCAATTGCCTTTAATTTGGTTTTCAATTTGAACTAAAAATGAATTATATCAGAATTCTGATATGCTGCAAAGAGCAAGCCCTTAATATATTTAGTGCTTTGGAATCCAGCTGGTCTATCTACCAAAGCAGAGACAAAACAAAGTGGACTGAAATAATAGCAAATATAATAAGACTCCCTTTTATGTATTTTGGTGAACAATCAGCCCCATGCTTTTAGTCAGCATTAAAATGTGTTGGAGAAATACTCCTAGAAACCCCCCACTACCCTTTTCCCTTCTCTGCCACCTGGGTGGTAAGGTTCAGGTCCATTCCTCTACTGTCAGTACATGGATTAAAAGTCTCCAAGACTTGATTAAGAGTCTGCAGAGTCTTGGTCAGACTTGCAAGGATATGTTAACGTTCCCAAGTGAAAGATCCTGAATATACATACAAGCAAGCTTATATAATAGCTTCACAGGAGGGACTTCAAATGGTGCAATTGCATTGGCTAATCCATATTTGGAAGCGGAAAATTCCCCAGAAGTTTACCTTTGCCAATCTATACCATAATAGTGGCATTTCTATAGTAATCTGTTATAGGGTTTCTCCCATTATCTACCACGGCTGTTTAACAGGATGGTGTGCAGTTCCACTATACCTGAACTGCCCCTTTGCACCCACGTAAGGACAGCGACCATTTGTTTATCTCCTCTGTGCTATTTCAGTTAACTTTGCATCCTAACAATGAAATCTGTTTGGCTAGAGCTAAACCTCTTTATTAGGACTAAATTCCTTATGAATCCTCAAATCTCTGTGGGTTCATCCATCTCTTACTTATGGAAATTCTTGATGCTTTAGCTTGCCACATTTCTCATTAGTAATGGAAATTATGTGTAACAAAGGTTTGTCGACTTCTTTGCTTCAAAAGAATGGTGAAGTAAACTGCTGTTTTTGTTTTCTTAAATGAACAAAAGTTTAGCCCAGTCTAGAGAAGGAGCACATAGCCTCCAAAAATAGGCTTGCAAATTGACAGGTGGGAGGGTTGATACCTACACTGGAGAATGGGCAACATAAAACAATAATGACTAGGACATGAAATATTGCAAGAAAAAAATGTTTTATTCTTATTTATTTATTTATTTATTTATCAAACTTATCCCCACCCATCTCCCCCCAGTGGGGGACTCTGGGCGGAAAAAAATGTTGCTATCCAAATGCTGGAAAATGCACATTCCTGGCAATAGAATGGAAAACCTGTGAACTCGGTGAACTTGGACTGCATTCTTGCAAAATTATAAACTGCTCCCATTTTGTTGAAGTGATAGAATTGAAGCAAATGGTTTATGCAATTCCAACTGTAGTTCTCAGATAAAAAGAAAGCAAAAAGATATTATTATCTCCTGACCAATATAAGCTATGAGATACAGGCTGTTTGCAAGAAATGAGGTTCTCTGGAGAAAACTTCTTCAGAAGTTTTATCAGCCTGACTTCATGGAAAGACTCATCATCATGCAGTCCTCTGCTAAACTGATGCCTCTTGAATCAGGGCTGGTTTGTTCCAAGGACTACACTGGCTCCTTCCCAACTACTATAGGTTAGCTTAAATCAGTGTTGTCCAAACTTGGCCACTTTAAGATGAGTGGACCTCAACTCCCAGAATTCCCCAGCCAGCATGGGGCTGGGGCTGGCTGGGGAATTCTGGGAGTTGAAGTCCACTCATCTTAAAGTGGCCAAGTTTGGACAACACTGGCTTAAATAAAATTGGCGTGGTACATGCTTCCACTCAAAGTCAGTGGTTTGCAAAAGTTCACAGTAAAAGTGAAGTAAATTAAAGTAAGTAAATCTACTTGCATTAGAAGCAAGCCTCACATCTCCCTACCATCCTTTTATCCCACGTTTCTTGTTACTGGAATTTTGCTGTCGAATCTATGATGCACAGAAATAGGCTGACTTACGGATGCAGGAGATTAAAGTGAAAGCAAAACAAGAAAAGGAAAAGAAATGCTTTACCTGAATATTTCTTCAAATATAGTACTGTAAGAGCAGTGCTCTGTGTCTCCTGGAGAAGTATTTTCATTACTGCTGTAGGGTATTTTCACACATGATGTACTTCTCTCTCTCTCTCTCTCCCTCTCTCTCTCTCTCTCCACCATTCCTCTAGGAGCCAAAGATAATGGACTGGGGGGACAGGGGTGGGGGGGAGACAATCCTCTCATTTTATCCTCACAAGAATTCAGTGAGGTGGGTTAGGATGAGAGAAATTACAGTAACTGGCACAGAGATACCCAGAGAACTCTGCTTTGTTGGATCGGGACGTGGACCTCTTCTCCTTCCCCCTTGTGAACTCCTTATTACTGCACCATGCTGGCTGTTAGACATTAAATCTAGATCACCCTCTGTATGTGTAAGCATATGGCATTATTGTGAAGCTCAGCCATACCTAATGTGGGCCTATGGGGGGCGGGGGGGGGGTATCTTGACTAAAGAATCCATTTGGTTCTAGAAGACTACATAAGAGAAACAGGACAAGTTGTAATTGGCATAGCTGATGATGCTTTTAGAGTTCATGACTTGTATTTCTTCTGCTCCAGTAAAGTTAATATGAGTTGCCCTCTGAAGAATCAGCAAATACAAACTTTCTCATATATAGGTCTCCCCCCCCCCCAAAAAAAAGCCCCTGGAAGGCCAACTTAAACTGACCAATCTAAAGTCTTGATGGACATTTCTTCTATGGGACTCCTTGTTCTATGGACACTAGTTAATCTGCTATCCCCTAATTCAGTTATAGTGACCAGGAGTTCCCCACCCCAAAAAACAACCTTTTATTCATCCAGGAACCAAACTCAGGATTTTAGAACATGCCTTGTTTGTGGGCTGGTTCAGGGGGGAGGGAGTTGCAATTTGTTTCCCACTAAACAAGATTCAATATTCAGGAGTTTTAAAAATGTCTCAGCCTCCTTTGAAATAAGTTACATTTGCTGTGATCAAGCATTTTTCTTTGCTCAAAATGTCTCTCTTATGATTCTTGCCTAGACAACTGTCAACAGAAGCTCAAATTTTCCTCGTTTTATTTATGGCTCAGTTAGTCATAAATGATGACCTCATGGGCTGCGTCCTTTAAAAGGTGGTCGATGGGGTTGTGATTTAGTATATTGCCAGAGGGAAGTCTTTAAGATTGCAGATGAGGTAAGAAGATGCACAAAAAGTGGTTTACAAAGTAACCCGATGCCTATTTTCTGTAATCTCGGCTTCTAGACAAGATGCTCTCGAGGGAAGATGAAGGAACAGAGAAGGTTAATACCGAATGCATCCGCTGGGGAATTAAAAGGAGGGCATCGCAATTTGAGAAGCCTCTCGAATCATGAAATATTCCCTGGTAATAGCTAAAGGTGGGTCGGCTTAATCTCTCTCTCTCTTTCTTGGATATGAAGTGAGAATATTTGTAGACAGTTCCTAACTCCCCTCGGCTGCCGATCAGACATTGCGATGGCAGGAGCTGCTACCTGGGGCGAGAGACTGCGCGGGATTCATAGCGTCGATTTCATTGTCTGGACGGACCTTATTTATCCTTCCGAATCCAATCAGCTTTAGGGGGCTGTTCCTGACGGAATTGGCCCCCGGGATGGCACCAGGAGCTCCAGGAACTGAATGCCAGAGACGTGATTTTCTGGGTTTTGTTTTTTGTTTGTTTGTTTGATTTTTGTTCGAGGAAAGATCCAAGACTACTCACAAGCGATTTTATGCAACGTAGCTAGAGGAACCGGGGCTGGGACTGGGGGCGCATTGCAGAAGGGGAAGGGAAGGAACCTCGGGAATTTGCTCCAATCGGTGCCTGCCTGCCCGGGTTGTGTTTTTGGGGCGGTGGAATATTTCAAAGTAAGTGACCTGAGCTCTTCTATTTTCACGAATGTAGAAAGCTGAATCATGCTTTGATTCCAAGTAAACCTGATTCACGCAGTCCTTTTTTTTTTCTTATTTGCTGAAAAAATAAAAGGTATTAGTATGTCAGCTTTCTTCAGAAGAAACGGCTGAAACGCTCTAATTGAGAATGGGAAAACGAGTAGCGAACCATGCAGGAGAGGAGAGCGTTTTTTGTCCACAGAATGCTGCAGTTTCTGGATTATTATTGGAGAGTTCAGAAAAGCTGAACCTGGGAAACATTCTCTCTTCTGTAAGTTATGCAAAGGCACAAGGGCTTTGTCTTCTTCTGTCTTCCTAAGAAACACCTGAATCTGAAGGGCTCTCCTCCCCCACGCATCGCTTTTCACGTTTTCTGATCAGAGTTGATCCTGCTCGATGGGCATGTTCCTAATTACCTAGTAAGAAAGGAGCAGAATCTCCTGCAATACACTGAAGAAAGGCTAAGGTTTTAGTGTTCCTGGGTGCATGTTAATCCTACCTTCACCAAGTTTTTCTGAGTGAATCGCCTATGGTTGCTTTTTTGCTCAGGAAGGGCATAGATTTAGAAATGGTTCGTTGAATTTCATCTGATTGTACTAAACAAATGGAATAGAAACATCTAAAATATTTGTAAATGTTAAGAAAAAAAGGAGGTGGGTGTATTCTTTTCCTGAATAATCTTTGTCATGTTTTTGTCATATATACACACATCTGACAGATATAGTGCTTAGCAAAATATAATCAAGAATTCAATCTGAGGCTTAGTGAATGAGTATGTGTATGTGTGAACAATGTGGTAGAGTTTGAGTTCTGGAGAAGCACCTGGATGATCAAAGAACAACATAGTACCAGTAACCAAATCGACTCTCTGTCAGGTAAGGTGCTTCTGATCAATTCCCCTCTAGAGTTATAGAGACATAAGATTTGGTAAATATATACAAAGAAATTAATTTTGCCGGAATCAAGGCGTTGCTGCCTTCACTATCCTGGTGCCCATCTGATGTCTTGGTGCCCACATAAGCCCCGGTCAGAAGAACCAGGCTGGTTAGCAACAGTTGGGATTATAGTCCAAGAGATCAGGAAGGAACCAGTTTAGGTGGGGAAGTAATGACACACTCATGTCAAGTTTGACTCTGGGTGACTTAATAGACACATCCAGGCAGTTTTCTTATCAGCAGTATGGAAGCGGATTGCCACTATCTTTTACTAGCAGGTTACAGTAAGGCTTTCCTAAAGACACTACACTTGCAACACATATCTCCAAGTTAGCATATAGGACCCCAGGTTCAATACCCCAAGTTGATTCAGCAGTATACACATTAATAAATAAAGTCAAGAAGGAATTAGATATGCAAGAATAGCTACCTCTCTCTATCTCTATGAATGCCTTATGAAACTCACTCTCTGTGGGTCAATGGATGGATGAAACTTTGGCCATTTTTTTTTGCCAAATTGAAGTCGGAGTCCTTGAAGTGTTATTAAGTGAAATTGGCATGTAACTGGCACCACTGGAGAGGTCCTTCCATGGTTTATGAACTAGTAATGTGTAGGCTGCAAGTGCTGCAGATTTCAGAACATTGATGTATCTCAAACACATGAGAGCAATCAATATTTTCCATATATTTTATATCAGGTTATGGGGATTTCATATGACCTAGTGGTCTCCCACATTTAATATTCTAAGTCACATAAAATTGGAAGGTGCCATTTATGCCATCATGTCCAATTTGTACTCAGTGTAGGAATCCAAATTAAAGAATGTCTAATTGATGGCTAATATCTGCTTGAATCATATGCGCTGACCAGAGTCACCTTGTGTGAGATGGGCGGCCATATAAATTCGATAAATAAATAAATAAATACAGTGAAGAGAAACCCACCACCTCTCTGGGTAATTAGTTTCATTGTTAAGCTGATCTTTAAAATTAGGATTCCCCCCCCCCCCCACATTCAATTGGAATTTGCCTTCCTAAAACTTTAGTTGATTATTTTATTTCCTGCAGCCTGGAAGAATTGGGAACAGGTCTTGGCATTCTATGTGCCATTCTTTCAACTTCAGGTATTTGAAGAAGGCTATCATACCCATTCAGTCTTCCCTTCTCAAGGTTAAACCTCCTTCTTCAATTTTGGTTCACTGGGCTTGGTTTCGTATCCCCTGTTCATCACTCTTGCCCTTCTGTGAACCTGACCCAGTTTCCCTGAATCTTTCTTAAAGTGTGATGAAGCTAACTAAGGTAGCATAAAGTATATTCAATTATTCAAGAGGCCTCTCCAAATAGTATTACAAAGACAGGTATCTCTATCTTATATCTGTGCATTTGATTTTTGTTTCCTTAGTGACAACTAGATGGACCAGTTGTCAAACATCCGGCAAGATCACACATCATGGCTAGGGGTTGAATTTGGTTTGATGAATCGCAAATTTGGCAGGCTTGGTATACCGCAAAGTGGAACAAAAAAGGTCAAAGTATACATGATACTAATGGGATGAATTTAATTAAGAGGCACATTAAAAAAAAATCAGACAATTCTGAGCAACCAAGATAGATAGAATATTTAATGATTTCTCTCTTGCCATTATCTTTATGGAAATTGCTTTCTGAAGCTGCACCAAAGGGATCTTAGGAGCTTTCAAGATTTGATTCTTTGAGATCAGGACAAAAGCAACAAAAATTATCTTTCCCCAAAGTTCCACTGTCCTAAACTTCCTCAGGCTTTCTGGATTGCTTTTTATGTAGCAAAAAATGTGTGTGTCTAATTTGGCTTTGGGCAAAGTATTAGGCGGCAATTTAGAGCGCAATATAGTCTGCAGAGTTGTAATTACTTCTTTGTTCCTCAAATAGGAATGAATGAATCTGTCAGTATCAATTTTGCTAAGCTTCTCTCTTTTTTAAATTGTTAAGTATTAGGCTATTTCTTTACCAGTCTGATATTCAAGAAGATCTGCACCAAAAACTTTATCCAATTTTAGCACACACTTTCTCCTAATAAATATATTTTTCCTGCTATATTTTTTAGGTGTTTTATTATAGTAAGATATTTTTGTATGCAGTTTTTCTTAACATATATTATTGTATGTGTTTTTTGAATTGCAAACTGCATCACATGATTCAGAAAATTGTGGATTTTAAACCAAAACTGTGTTCTGTTTGTATGTAGTTTTGGGAAGTACAAATTAGAGAAGTTTGCATTACTGTACAGTGTGAACCAAACACATTTCTCTTATTTTCCTATATCCAGCTGAAAACTCTTGTATAGAATTACAGGATGGGAAAGATGAACAAGCAAACCAAAAATGAAAATCTAATAAAAATGTTTATCTAGCCAGTTTTGCTTTATAGATAAACAAAGACAAAAACAACAAACAAAAAAATGTAGGGAAAAACATAAAAAGCACCTCCACTAATGTGTTTGAAGAGTATGTAAATTCACAATAAGAAAGTATGCATTTCTTCTGTTATAAGAATAGAATTATATCTGGTGTTCATTCAAATAATTTCTTGGTCTGGATTTTCTCAGATGCTGACTTGGAAGACAAACATTCATTCTCATCAGTACATTCAAACAACCATTCAAGGTAAGAAAAGTCTGTAGCACGTATTTTAAACACTAAGTTTTGAACAACCAAGTACAAAATTGGGTACCAGGATTGCTCTAAGAGAGAAGAGAAGTCCCACCCAGGAGATGAAATATGGCAAGTTTTCCTTTCACTTAATGTTGTATATACATATGCTAGAAGCCCATAGTCCTTAATAAATTGCATTTCTATTGCAGTCAACTTCAGTACCCCTCTCATACTATATTTTCCCTAAAAGCACAATACAGTAGAAAAATGGATAGCAAATACTGGTCTACAATGCAAATAGGCATATCAGTACTGGATTCCCCTTGCACAGTTGGCAGAATTTACAGGCTTTCAAGTATTTGCTTTTTGCAACATGTATGTAACAGTGATGGCATTTACTGGCAGTTTAATTTTGTACAACGTTTAGAAACTCAGGGGAAAAAAAGTCTTTTAGACTGATTACTGTCCAGTCGCAACTATGTATACTAAAACCCTGAATTTCTGAATTGATTTTTAGGAAGCAACAACCACTTCTTACCAAAAAAATGGGATGGGGAAAAACATGCTTCAGATAGTATGTCAGGCACTGTTAGGAGTTTTCATTCATTGACAAAAAATGCAGAAATGAAACAGGCTTTTCTTTACAAATTGACAGAAGAGTGACTATATTTTGCTTTATATCTCTTCTTCTAGAAGGACTAAGAAACTAGCTAAAAAAAGAAAGAAAGAAAATAAAGCAGGGAACCTAGGATGTTTGGTTCATCCAGGAGATGACAAAGGTCCCCCTTGCATTTCTTGGTGGAAGCCCATGATCCTAACAACCTTATTAGTTCTCAATAAAAGTCTTGCTGGCTCAAACCAAAGGCCTTTCTAGCTTTGCATTCTTGATTTCTATAGTGACTAACCAGATGCGTATGAAACCACCTAGAAGAGTATGAAACTATTGGCCTCTCCTGAATATGTTCCACAAAACAACAAAACTGTTACTCAAAATCATGCTTCCTCTAATCTCGGAAGTACCATTTGATTTTCAGGCACAGTGGTTGTAGAATAGTGGTGTGCCATTGCAACTATTTTGGGGTTGGATAGGGAGACCTTACTCACTCATGTCTTGGTTGGATTACTGTAATGTACTCTACATTAAGCTGCCCTTGAAGAACATCCAGAAGCTACAGCTGATATAGAATATCATGGCCCAGGCAACTAATGAGAAACAGAAATTGTTTTTTTTTATAAGGTTGACATTCAAGGTCTGAATATTCAAGCACTGTATCTGCTTGTCCCATTTAGAGTTTCTTTTATTTCTTTTGCTTATGTAGCACTCTCTTTTCTTCATAGGGCATGTTTGTTTTTCCTCCAATTAGCTCCTGTGTAAATCCTTTGCTTGTTGCTCCATATTTGCTGAAATCAGTCCTCAATTTACTTTACATCCAACCCTGCAGGGAAAAAAATTGGTTCATATAAAGAGGACACAAATTCTTATTCACTGAAGGATCTAATGCAAGGATGATTATCAGTGAGTCTCCAGTTCCTGGAGTTCCTAAACATATAGTTCTTAGCATCCTTCATTGTTGGTTACCTCCCTGGTTGTATATGGAACTGTAGCTCAGCATCAGCGTCTCTCATCCTTCTTTTATGTCAATAAAAGGGATTAATCTTATCCATGGAACCTTTCTTTTTCTTTTCTTTTTTTCCTAGATGGCTTCCAAGAGACTCAGAAAGAAGATTTTTTTGACAACAGCACTGGTCATTGCTGGATTATGTTTTTTGATCAAGTGGACTTCAGTTGGAATATGCCTCTTCTGTCAGACAAAAAGTGAGGACATATTTTTAAAACGAGACAGCGGACATTTTTTGTTGCTACCTCATTTGGATTGCAGTCAGAACCCTCCATTTCTGGTCACTCTTGTAACTTCTTCTCCTACACAATTAAAGGTTCGGGTAGTGATCCGCAAGACTTGGGGCAAAAAAAAAATAATAGCGAACAAACTGATTGTAACCTATTTTCTTTTGGGAACTACCTTGAATCCTGAAGCCCAGGTTGCTGTGGTTAATGAGAGTCTGAAATATGGAGATATTATCCAGAAGAGTTTTATAGATGCCTATTATAATTTAACACTAAAGACTATGATGGGCATTGAATGGATTCACAAATTCTGCCCACAGTCTAGCTTTGTAATGAAAACAGACTCAGATGTGTTTGTTAATACTTATTACCTGACTGAACTCCTTCTAAAAAGAAACCAGAATACCAGATTCTTCACTGGCTTTTTAAAACTAAATGAGCATCCAATACGGCAAATGTCCAGTAAGTGGTATGTGAGTAAAAATGAATATCCAAGAAATATATATCCTCCTTTTTGTTCAGGGACTGGCTATGTTTTCTCAACTGATGTTGCTAGTCTGGTGTATAACATTTCTGACAATATCCCCTTTGTTAAGCTGGAGGATGTGTTCATAGGCTTGTGCCTTGCTGAACTCAATATCAAACTGGAAAACCTCAATTCCAAGCAAACCTTCTTCCCTGAAAGGCTTGAATTTTCACCTTGCCGCTTTAAGAAAATTGTGACAAGCCATTTTGTGAGACCTCATGAGCTGCTGATCTATTGGAATGCACTGGAGAGATCAGTGGATGAAAAATGCCCTGGTGGCTGAAGCCCTACTGAACGGGGGGGCAGATGGTGCTGGTGGGGAAACTGTCAAAATAATCTTCAACTAGGCCAGCAAAAGGCAAAAATTGTAAATACTCAGATCTTTCCTTAGAAGTTTCATAGTTCATTTAGCTCAGTGTTTCCCGGTGTCTGCAAATGTAGAATGTATGGACTTTTAATTCCCAGAATACTTAGCATTGGCTATGCTGGCTGGGAAATTTGGGGAATTGAAGTCCACACATCTTAAAGTTGTTGTAGCTGGGAAACACTGATTTAGCTAAAGGGTTCTTGCAATACTGTTTTACACACCAATCCTGTGTATGTTGGCTAAAAACTAAGTCTTGTATTTAATGGGCTTACTCCCTAATTAAATTGCATAACATTATTATCTTAAATGTGCCTTTAAGGTTGCAGATTGAAAATTTCATTTCCCCTAATAACATCATCCTTTTTCATTTCTCAACATTTTGTTGTTGTTTTTATCAAGCACTGGAGAAGAAACTTTTTTCACCACTGTTACTACTAATGTTAACACAAATCCAGGATGCTGTAAAATTCTCATTTATGTTAACTGCATTTGTAGTTTTTTTAAAATTTAAATTAATATTTATTTTATATAAATAATATTTGAACTTATTAACTGGGTAACGATTCTAAGTTAAGGGTAAAATCCAATGCAGTTTTCCAGTGATGGAAGTTTCTATTAGCAGAATCAGGAAGGAGAAGATACTTCTTTCCCCTTCAGTCTGCCCTCACCCCCCACATATCATCAGACTCCTGTGGAGGATGGGAGAAAAGGTTCCAGTAGGAAAAGGCAGCCCAGGCTGCTGCTGGGATATGAGAAGAGGAGGGAAGCCCATTCTTCCACCAAAGATTGGGAGAGGGTGAGGTTGGAGCCCAGGGATTGTATCATTGGATATATCAAAGAATGTTAGTTGAGGTACCAGATTTTTGGTTTCACTGGTTTTTTTTAAAATTATTATTATTGTCGTCATTGTGAGCCGCCCAGAATTGTGTTTCATGAGATTGATGGCCATATAAATCTTTTGAATAAATAAATGAATATGGAGAAACATAGGTAAAAGCAAAGAGAATTTTAATTTTTTAAAAAATGTCCCAGCCACCTGGGACAATTGAAACAGTGCATTTAGAATTCAGATGCTAAAGTTCTCCAGCCATTGCACATAATTGAACGTTTCTGTTGATTCCAATGAGATGCTAAATAAATTACATTGTTAACTGGCAAACATTCAATTTCTTTTCAATTTTCATCCAATGAAGTACTGTAATGTCTAGTTTATTCAAGCAAAACAAAACGCATGGCTGAAAATTACATACTTGTAACTTCCACCAAACTTACTTCCAACTGGCACTTGGATAGAATTAGATGTGCAGATATCTGCAAAGAAATCCAATGTACAAAATATTTCTTTGTTTAAATGGGCCAGTCTGTTTACTGAAACAAAGAAGGAAGTTTATGTGGATCAGAATGGCCTTGAACATTCTCAAACATGTAAGTAGTTGCTATTAACATGTTTCAGCATTGGCTTTCAAGCTGATTTGATTTAAAAAGTTCAAGGCAGCCACAAAGTTTTCACCAGCCTGGTGCCATCCAGAGTCAATGCTGATTTATAGGAACTAAAGTCCAAAGCCTCCATGTTGGTGGGAAATGTAATAAATATTTTAAGAAGCTCTATATTTTAAAAGTGAGCATGAAATTGAGCAAACTCAGGGAGGCAGTGAAAGATAGGAAGGCCTGGCGCAATATGGTTCATGGGGTCACGAAGAGTCAGACACGACTTAATGACTGAACAACAACAAAAAATATTTTAAAAGGTTTAATGTGGCTCTTGACCATGCCTTGTTGCAGGCATCTGGGTCATATTTCTAAGAACTCATGAAGAAGAAACTTTAATTTTAACAACAGGTAACTGTATTCTAAGAGCACAAGGATTGACTAGCCATAAAAATGTTGGATATGTAAAGTAAACTAACAGTTTGAGTAGAAGGGCTATATTTGTAATGTTTATACAAGTAAAAACATCATTTACAAATATTCATGTCAGAAGCCGATATCACACTGTTTTTGAAAAACATACATTCTATTATGTAAACATAGAAGCTGTAATGTTTAAGGTATTATATTAAATAAAATGCTTTTTCTATTGCTGGATGTTTCCATGTGTTACTTTGGGCTGCTTATTTTTTTCCCTTGAGCATTCAATTAATGCTTTGCATTGCATGATCCTTTTGACATCTAACCATTTACATTAATGCTATGTTTTTTATAGCATTCTCAGCCTCATTATAAAATTCTTGAAAACCACTAATGACGTACTTGGGTCTTAAATATGGTGCCTAGGGCAGGGAGTGACAGCAGATGCCTCAATCTAATTTTATTTTTAAGATGTTTTTAATTAAAAGAAAGAAAGTAATTATGCTTTATTACTACATCTCCATCCTAGTATGTTTCAAGGAAAATATCTTTTTCAGGAGATTATAAATGATAGAAATGACATATTTATAATTCATACATCAAAATTCTAACTACAAATACAATAAAACCCACATAAATAGTATACAGTATTAACCATTGTGAAACAGTGTGGTCTGTACCTAAATACATGGAATACTGTAAAGAATAATTCAAAGGAATACATGGTAAAATGTTAGAAGCTATTAAGAAAAGAAAAAAAATATTAACAAATTAAAATAAAATTATGCCAAAATATGTCAGTGGGCAGAGAACAATGAATTATACTTTAAAAAATTAAAAAGCAATAATACATATCACAATTAAACTTTTGTAAAGTTGTTCCCAATTGCACAAAGTATGCAAACACACAACTCTGGGCTAAAGTTAAAAAGCACATTTCACTTGCTAAAATTAGTCATTAAGAAAAACCAATAATCAAAAAAGATAATTCAGTGGTTCCTGTAAAGATGACATTCAAAGTATGACTATACTCCAACTTTTAATTATACTTTAAAAAGTCCATTAATTATGGGGGGGGGGGACAGGTGAAGCACATGCATGTTTACTAGAAACTTGCATGTTTAAGAAAATTCAAAGCCTTAATTCTGTAAATAATAGTGTACTTAAAAACTTGAACACCAAATATGAAATACTGAAAATGAACGCATAATTTAAGACTCAATAACACTCTATTCACAAAAGCACAGAATGACAAATTTATTACAATAAAGAAGTGAAACAAAGACTCTCACTGAGATTTTTAGGGGGCAAAGATTTTAATTTTACAGTCCATCTAGTTTGTATGCAGTTACAAAGAAGCACCTTGTCTGTATGTTTGTGTCCTAAAGCCCCAGAAGAAAAATTCAAAATGGTACCTTGATGCTGTAGCTAATGGGACTTATGTATTCTTATGTCTGATATTATTCCACAAATGTTCATCAACTCTCTTTAACTTTTCTGGTGTTTTTACCTACATAAAATAAATGACATGGGCACTTAATAACATGGATAACTAATGTTAAATCATATATAATGTAATGAAAAAGACACGTCCTATTAACTGCAGAGTTAATCAATTCTTTAAGTAGGGTAGTGATAATAAACACAAGGAAAATGACCTTGTGCGGGATACACCCTAAAACAGAAATGGGGAGGAAAGTATCACTTTTATCAAGCTTACTGGAGATATTCTTTACTCAACTAAAATCTATCATAGGCTTAATTTCAACTCAGTAACTAAAAAATAACCTCAGTGAACCTTGTGGTGATATGATTAAATGTAAAGTGCAGATTATTTAATTGCAAATATCAGACATAGATTTCTTTTTTAATAATAGTTCTCATTATTGACTATCATGTCTGGTACTGTTGTACAGCAGACAAAGAGTACCCTCTAGATAGTAAATTCCTTTGTAATTTGTTGGATTCTGCCCCAAAGTCATGCTCTTAGGCAAAATAAAAAAGAGAGCCAGTTTGGTGTAGTGGTTAAGGCATAGGCTAGAAACTAGGAGACTGTGAGTTCTAGTCCTGCCTTAGCCAAGAAGCCAGCTGGGTGACCTTGAGCCAGTCATTCTCTCTCAGCCCTAGGAAGGAGGCAAGGGCAAACCACTTTTGAAATCTTGCCAAGAAAACTGCAGGGACTTGTCCAGGCAGTCACCAGGAGTCAACACTGACTTGAAGGCACACATACATACATACAAGCAAAGTATTACAGTCACTCTCAAAGCAGACCTCATTCCAAAGGGCAGATGCCACGACAGAAAAGGCACACTTTCTGGGTCACATAAGATGGCACTGTTTAATCAAAAGGACCCAGAGCACATCAACTGTTTGCCCATACCAGGTAGGCAGAAACCATGGGAGAAACCATGGGAGATAGGAGGTTCCTCAAGTAACCTGGCTGTATCCCATGGAGGTAATAACCAGTATCTTGAATTGCACCTGGAACACACCGGTAACCAGTTCAGCTTAAGAAGGAGAGGTGTCATGTGGTCATACTGAGACATGCCCATCACTGCCTGCACCTCTGCATTCTGGACCAGTTGGATCTTCCAAGTGGTCTTCAAGGGCAGCCCCATATAGATTGTATTGCAGTAATTGAGCTGTGAGGTGACTCAGGCATGAGTGACTGTCTGAAGGCCTCTCGATCCAGAAAGGGGCATAACTGATGCAGTAGATAGAGCTGAGCAAAAGCCTTCTGGCCACAGATGCCACCTGCTCTTCAAGCAGCAGCTGTGAGTCCAAGAAGACCTCTAGACTGACATCACTCTTGCATGGAGAAGTGCTGTCCCACCCAAGGTTAGAGATGGAAATCCCCAGGAACCACTGAATTATCTGTGTTTATTGTTTGAATTGTTTTTAACTGGTTTGGTAGAATGTTTTTAGCTGTTGGTTTTATTGTATGTAACCCAGAGTCACTTCGTGTGAGATAGGCAACCATATAAATTTGACAAATAAATAAATAAATAAAGATGGAAGCAGATTGGTCAGTCTTTCCATTAAATTGAGAGAGACAATTCAAAGGCTTGGAGTGAGCACATTTCTTCAATCTAGGATTTTAGGCCTGGAGTAGTAATTTCTTTCCAACCAAACAAAATTATCTTTTTAGCTATTCTTTGAGCTCGATACGTCCAAAGATTTTCAGAAATCAGTGAATTTCAAATTTTTAGTATATAATTCAACATTATGTTATCATCTTTAATTCTTATTTCTCATTCCCAACTCATACTAAGAATAATGTGAATATCAGACCAAAGATAGATAGATAGATAGATAGATAGATAGATAGATAGATAGATAGATAGATGGATGATAGGTAGATATGCTCAAATTGTATATGTTAGAGTTTCCTCAAATATATTATATCTCTAGCATAAAGAAAGTAGACATCTAGCCCTCTCAGATGTCCAATAAATGTGAAAAACAATATTTTAATGAATCAGTCTCATTTCAGGAAATACATTTAACACTTTTTTAAACACAAGAACATTTATTTGTTAAAATAAGATATTTCAAATTTGTGGATTATCAGTATCTCCCTCTCTTCAGCTATAGAAATAAACAGTAAGTTCAAATTCTTCCAAAACACTTTCCAATACAAAAAGTGATACAAGTCACATCCAAACTAGGAAGTCAAAAGAATATGTTGCCATTCAGAGGTTTTAGAAAATTCAAATTATTCTTGTAATACAGCAAATATTTTCAAGGAGTAATTAATGACAAACTGGTTTAGGGATTAATGTAATTTTCTGTTCCCACACTTTGCCAAAAATTTTACCAGTGATTTTTAAATTAGGTTTATCCCAAGGTGTTAGTTTTTCATGTGAACAGAGTTTGAAGTTAAACTTCCATCCCCCAAATCTTCCAAATATGCTTTCACTCTTTAATGTTGGAAAAACAACTGAAGTTTGGATGAAAGAAGAGGGAAACTCCAGCCAAGATATCAGAATGATCAGGTAATAACTTTATAGCTGTGCCCATAATAGTTTTTGAAACATATCACTTGGATACCACAATAAAACAGAAGTCAAAAGATAAGCACAGTGGTAGAATTGAAAGCTGGAAAATTAAAGCCTGCATCTTCATAGGGAAGTCTCCATTTAGATGGAGGAAACCCATAAAAGCTCTCTTAATAATTTATCATCTATTAAAAGAGAAATTCGCAAAAGAATCCTTCTCTGAGTATACATTAGTCTAGAAGTATTTTTTTTATTTATTCTTCCCCATTAAGTTTATCAATATTAATATGAGCTAAACAGTTTTAAATATATAAATCAACAAATGGTGATATTTTTCTAAGAACAACCATTGCAAGTTGTTTAAAAGAAAGCATGCACTTGGGCCTCTCTATATATTCCCCCTCCCAAAAAGAAATGAAAAGAAAAAAAAAAGAAACAAAAAACGAAAAACGAAAAGCAAGAAACAAGAAACAAGATTATAGGTACAGGCATACCTTGGAGATATTGCAGGTTCGGTTCCAGGTTACCACAATAAAGCAAATATCGCAATAAAGTGAGTCACACAAATTTTTTGTTTCCCAGTGCATATAAAAGTTATGTTTTCACTATACTATAGTCTATTAAGCGTGTAACAGCATTATGTCTAAAAAACAATGTACATATCTTAATTAAAAAATACTTTATTGCTAAAAAATACTAATCATCATCTGATAGTCTTGCTTGAGGCAGGTTTGCCACAAACTTTCAATTTGTAAAAAAAATGCAGTATCTGTGAAGTGCAATAAAGCGAAGCATGATAAAACAAGGTATGCCTATGTAGTATTTTTTCTTCTTTTTTGGGGGGGCAATTTATAGCAACAAATTATAGCAATAAAAATAAAACTAAATGTATATTAAAAATGTAAACTAAGTGTGATAATGTTTTGGTCCAATGCAAATTAGTTTCAAATAAGCAGATTGCATGGTAGCAGTAGGAGGGGCTACCAAAACCAAACCAGTAAACAGAAAGACATACCATTCAACCCATAATTTCTTATAGTTTTATTAATTACAATCCTCCCAAATTAGTTTTTAACCAAAACCTGTACAATATTAGCTTTGTACCAGTTTTAAATAAATAAAATGTTTAAATAAACTAGAAACACACACACACACACACAAAACCACACACACACAAAACCATTGACTTTGTTGGGAGCCAGCAGGAAGTTGCAAGGGGGTCCTTCCTTAACGACCCGTGATTCTTGCTTAATGATGGCAACAGGGACAGCTGGGATTGCCATCGCGATGTGGTCATGTGACAACATGCTTTACAGTCCCAGTTACCATTGTTAACCGGGAACGATCTGTGATGTGATATTCAGTAGGATCAGACTTAGAAATTATTTGAAGGGGAGAATACCATGAAATTACCAGGTCTGTAGATTAAGAAAATTAAAGAAACATCTCAGAAGACAATGGCAAACTACTATTACAAAAAACCAAAAACCTACATATATGTATCGATGAAGTTATCAGAAACTGAGTTCAGGTCAAGGGAGTCTTTACTGTACGTTGAATGGATCAAATATAAAGTGTTTGTATCTATGAACCTTATTATGATGTTAGGGCTATAATCCTATTTAGGGGTTTCCATGAGAGAATGGGGGGTCAAAAAAGTCAAGATGGTGGCCATGACTTTTTGATGGAAGCCCAGCCCCTTTTTTACATGTGCTGTGGGCAACACAAGCAAAAAATGGGTGAGGCTTTGATCACCCAGTCAGGGCTCAATTTTGGCTTTTTTTTATTCTGCTCCAATCCTGTTCCCAGTTATCTGATAGCAAGTTCTCTGAAACATACAGCATTTATTTTTGAGTAAATATGTATAAGATTCTGATGTAAACTGCCAGCTTTGGGGGAATAATAGTGGAAAAGTCTGTAACTGCTGACTAGGGTGGAAGGTAGCAGGTTAGAGAAGACATTAATTTAACGTGGTCCAAAAGTGTTTTTTTTCTTTTAGGTATTCAACACTCTTAACTCCTAAATATTTTGTATTACTATAAGCCAAAGTGCTAAAATTGTCTGAAATTAGGCGCTGTGCAAGGGCTACATAGTATAAATTGGCCATATTTTAAACAGATTTGTGGATGAACAGCTGAGATACCATATAAAGATTTATTTTTCTTTGACATTCAGTAAGAATATTTTTGCCCACTCATAATATTTGACCTTCTTTTCCCCTCCTTATTCTGTTAACACTCTTTAAAAAACAAGAACATTACTATGCCCTGACTTGGGGAATTGTTACAGTTTGGGGCTGACCCAAGCTTCTACCATCCCTTTAGGCCGTCCGGCTCAGGTTTCCCATCAGGAGGCTCTTCCTGGGTGAGAAGGAAGATGGCTGCCTCTGCCCTGAAGAGGCTTCAAGTGGCTACAAAGAAAGTGAGTGTTTCACTATCTGAAAGTCAGCTAGCAAAGCATTAAAGTGGAGGGACAGGTTGTGAGAAGGAAGGGTGGGCCACGGGTGGAGGTGAAGGGCTTGGTGGGTGTCAGAGGTGGGGCCTGTTGTAACTAGGCCTAATGGAAAAGATTTGTTATGGAGCCAATCTCCTTGGAGAATTTTATATGGGATTTATCTGCAGACAGCCACAAGGGAAAGCAGGAGTGCTTTTTGCAATTGTGGCCAGCATCTCCTATATCAGAGATGGTAAAACTATAAAAATAGTCTATTTTGTTTCAATGTTCACAAGCATATTCCTTTCTGATTTTTTTTTCTTTTTGGGGTAGTTGGTTTCATTTTAAAGCCAGTTGTATCTTGTCAACCAGATACGGCTGAAGATACAACTGAAAACTGTACTAAAACTGAAGAAAACTTCAGTTTCTTCAGTGCATTTTTACAGCTGTTTATCAAGGAGGTTGATGAGGAATTCATATTTGCATTTAAGGTGCAAGTTTTAAATATGCAGATAGTTTCAGGGTGGGAAGGGTGACATTAATAGGGATTCTTGCAGGTATGGTTTTTTCCTTTCTCATAGATATGAAAAATATTCCTCCTTTGAATCTGATAATTGCTGTGAGTAGATAATCTAAGATCATACAGTTGTATACAAACATAACCAGAGTACACACATTTAAATACAGCCCCAGCTTAAAAGCCCTTTCATTTCAATTGGTTTACTCTACACTTGACAGGAATCAAGTCTGGATACAGCTCTCACTATTGGGATAAGCAACTTTTTGAGGTCAACGCAGCATACTATTTAATTATTTAATTATTTAATCATTTAATATGCTTATGTGCTGCTCGAATCTAGCAGGACTCAAGAGTAGCTTACATTTCCTTCTTACAGTAAAAATGTTAAAATACAAATGTGGTATAATAAAATAACAACCTGGGATACAAAAGAAAAACAATAAACATTGATAAGAAAGAAACTAAGGCCATTGAGAACAAAAGCATTCAACAAAACCCGGATTACAGTGGTACCTCAAGATACGAATTTAATCCGTTCCGTGACTCTGATCGCAAGTCGAATTGGTCACATCCTGAAGCACGTTTTCCCATAAGGTTCAATGTAAATACGGTTAATCCGTTCCACCCTCTGAATTTGGTCGCATCCTGAAGCAAATTTCCCCATAAGGTTCAATGTAAATACGGCTAATCCGCCCTCCGAATTTGGTCGCATCCTGAAGCACATGTCCCCATAAGGTTCAATGTGTCAGCTGGCGTTGCACGGCTAAGAAATTCCCCAGGCGCGCTTTAGTCAGCCCTAGCGCAGAAAAAGGAAGTGCTAATGAAATCTGAGAAAGGCTCCCGTGTGCACAGCACAGCCGGGAGCGGGAGCTTCCCCCCCCCACTGATTCCTCCGCGCTCTTTCCTTTCTCCATAGCGACAAAATCACAGTGAAAGCAATCAGCGCGCTGGGGGGAAGGGCTTATGTCGCGCGCACACACAGCGGAGTGGGAGCTTCCCCCCCCCCCCGATTCCTCCGCGCTCTTTCCTTTCTCCATAGTGACAAAAGCACAGTGAAAGCAATCACCAGGCCAAGGGCTATGGCCAAAGGAAAGAGCAAATTTCCCCATAAGGTTCAATGTAAATACAAACAGTTCTGAAACATATGCATTTTATTTTTAAACCACAAAAACATGAAAAAAAGCACAGTATGAAGAGGGAGAATGGGGTGGGGAGGCAGTTATTGTTTGGAGGGAGAGTCCCCCTCCAAAGGGACTTCGGGGAGATCTCCTTCAGGGGTTTCCTCTCTTCTTTGCCTCTTAGCTACAAAGCCTTATTCTTGCCACGCCCGCTCTGCATTTTCTTTGGAGCCATGCTGACAAGCACACCAAAAACCTTCCAAACGCCACAAAACACACCACAAGCCTCACCAAACGCCTCCTTGCTACCGCGATCTCGCCCACAGGAAGCCGCGACCATGTGGCAGCAGGGCAAATGGCTTTTCCTTTTCCTTTTTCCTTTCTCCATAGCGACAAAAGCACAGTGAAAGCAATATCAGCGCGCACGCACAGCCGGGAGCGGGAGCTCCCCCCCCCCCGCGCGCTCAGATTTCATTAGCAGTTCCTCTTTCTGCATTGCTTTCCTTGGGCTTTTGTCCTCCCGCTCAGATTTCATTAGCACTTCCTCTTGGAAGCCGCAACCACGTGGCAGCAGGGCAAATGGCCGCGGATCCGGTTCGTAGCTTGAGGCAGAGTTCGCATGTTGAGGTAAATTTTTGCGGCCGGAGCTGGTCGTATCTTGAAATTTTTGTAAGATGGGGCGTTCGTATCTTGAGGTACCACTGTATACTAGAACACCTTTTAGGGCTTTCTTAAAAAGCCAGGTTTTAACAAGTCTCCTAAAACAACAAGGTAGAGGCCAGTCTGATCTTGGGCAGTAAGCTATTCCAAAGAAGTGCGGCTGCAATAGAAAAGATTCCATTCCTTGGGCCCTGTAGATGGCAGTCCCTAAGGGAAGGGACCTGGAGTGAGCCTATTCTGTTTGATCTCATATGACTGGCAGAAGCCACTGGAACTGGATGATCCCGTAGATCTCCATGTCCTGAGCCATGTAGGCCTTTTTTTTTTAATTTATTTTTTAAACAAATTAAATACACACATGCATATAGGCAAATACATTACAGCAGAGGAGCCATATAGGGCTTTAAAGATGACAGCCAGCATCTTGAATTGCAGTTGGAAGCTGACTAATAACTAGTGCAGCTCTTGAAGTAGAAGTTTGGAACTCCCATCATTACATGAGTAGCTGTATTCTGGACCAGGTAAAGTTTCCAGATGGTCTTCGGTGCCAGCCCTATATAGAGCAAGTTGCAATAGTCCAAATGGGAAGTGAGAGTGTATAGTAAATGCTATCATAAAATGGCTGCCATATGAGACCTATTCACAAAATGGTTGCCAAGGTGAGCAAGGCAAGTTACAAAATATCCATTTATCAGAAGTCAAATTAGTCTCCTTTGGATGCTTCTATAGTCCAGGTGGTGCAGAGTCATTGCTGCAAAATATTATGCTTGCGTGAAATATGGCCTTTTCTTTTGTAGAATGCCAGCAGCTTTCTATTTATTATTTTTATTAAAAACCAATCAGCCACCAACAGGTGAAGTGTTTGATGGTTCATTGCAGCCAGCAGATACCATATTACCTACCCTGCCAATAATACAATGTGTGATATGACATTTACTCTCAGTTCTAGTTTATACTTTTCTCTGTCTTCCCCAACTACTATTAATTCTGTTACCCTTTCCGTTCTCACTCTTTTTCCTCCCATTCACTGCATTTCTGAGCCTCTCATTTCTTATTTTTCCTTCCCTACATTTTTTTAAAGCCAGCCTATCACATTATATTTGTGGTAAAAATGTAAAAGCACCTCAGTATCTTACACATATGCATTCAAACATCTTCCACACATAAGATTTTATATTTTCACATATGTTCCTACCTGTACTCTAAAATTGTCCATAGAAGCCCTTTTCCAGGTACCTTCCCATGCTACCCAGGAGTGGGGTTTCTCTGTCCCTCATCCCTACCCCTGTCCCATTCTCTGAAATTTCTCCAGTAATGTGTGTCTAGCACCATATTTTGTTACTTTTTTTTTGTCCAGCAAATATATTTTTATTCTCATAATCCTGTTAATATGTTGATATGTTTATATTTCAAATGTCCATATTGCAATAGAAATGGTTAACCAATCTGTACCTACAGTCCATGTTTTTATTGTTTATCTTCACATGTTATTCACCATTTCATTTTTTAAAAATTTAACTGTGGTTTTAGTGCTGTAAGCCAGCCTAAGAAAATGGTTTTGAAGAGTGGCAATTAAAGGAGTTTTAATTAATTAATAGCATCATATATCTATATGTGTGTGTGTGTGTGTGTGTGTGTGTAAATTTTCTTCTTTTTCAGATTTCTTTCAAGAGACAGTTCCTTATTTATCTTCTTTTATTGGTCCTGGCTTGTTTGATCACAATCATCCTCTTGAATTATGTTGTCACATTTATTATGAGGAAAAGTTTTTTGGAATTGCCGGATATAGATTGCCGTAAGAATCCTCCATTCCTAGTAATATTGGTATCATCAGAACTTGGTGAAAGAAAGACCCGAATGATAATTCGTAAAACATGGGGAAAGGAAAGAGTAATAGCTGACAAACTCATTGTGACATTTTTTCTCTTGGGAAATCATTTCTGGCCATATAGACAATTTAATGTGACTATGGAAAGCTTACATTATAAAGATATCATCCAAAAGAATTTTATGGATTCATACAATAATTTAACTTTAAAGACTTTAATGGGCTTTGAATGGATTCACAAATTCTGTCCACAAGCTACTTTTGTGATGAAAACTGATTCTGATATGTTTGTGAATGTCTATTATCTGACAGAACTTCTTTGGAAACGAAAGAATACTACCCGGTTATATACAGGTTCTGTAAAAATGGGTGAAAAACCAATAAGGGATCCGGACATAAAATGGTATATAAGTGAAGAGGAATATCCAGAGAAATTTTACCCTCCCTTTTGTTCAGGAACTGGTTATGTTCTCTCCTCCGATGTTGCTAGTCAAGTTTATATAGTTTCAAAACAGATCACTGTTATTAAGCTGGAAGATGTGTTTGTAGGTATCTGTGTTGCGAAACTCAAAATCCAACCTGAAAAACTTCAAACAGAACCTGTCTTTTTTTCAAGTGAAATTTTTTTTTCTCCTTGCCACTACAGGAAAATTGTTACAAGCCATCATCTCACTCCTAACCAAATCCTTATTTATTGGAATGCACTAGAAAGATTTATGGATGAAAAATGTCCAGATGAAGAAAGAAGTTTACAAATTTAAACCAAGCTTATATTACTGTAAACAATAAATTTCTCAGCATTTATTCAAGCAATGAGATTAAAATATAGATACAATGAGAGAAAAGCACAATATATACATATTTTTGAAATAGTTACCTTATTTTTAAAAAAATAACTTTCAAGCTTTTGTCCTAAAAATACTTAATTACAAGCACTCTAACCATCATTATTACAGAACTCACAAATCTATTGTTGCAGATCTGTGCCCATTTATTTATGAATAAGCTCTATTAAAGTTAGTGGGACTGATTTCTAAGTAGAGTGCCGGACTACATTGGCAGGTAAACTTGGGCAAACTTGATTAGAAGCATACTGTAACTGACTTGCAACACAGTTCTGTTAGTGTCTGTTTAGAAATCAATCCCACTGAGTTCATTTGGACCTCCAGCTGCTTAAGAGTCTATAGTTTTGCAATTTTTCTGCATGTTACATAGTTTCATTTACTACAAAGATTATAAACGGTGTTCTTTATTTAAATAGTACCATCACTGTGTACACATAAAAGTTTTCCCTTTTATAAGCATTTTGACATTTTCCTGTAAAAAGATACTTTTTTCTCACTGAAGCTTGTGAAGAACAATGTGATTGTGATAGATATTGTTGATTCAAGTGGATTAGCAAATGTAGAGGTTACCATCATTTTAGTACAAAGCAGATTGATGCAGAAGTTGTATAAGGTGATACAGAAAATGAAAATTAGTATTTTGCATCAAACCACCATCTGTTCCAGAATTTTGGCTTTGCAATGGCCAAGAAACATTGCTCAAAAGATCACAAGCAAGATTTCATAGAAGCACTGCTATTACATATTTGTCAAGTTCTACATTTTTGTGTTATTAAAATGTACTCCTGCAAAACTTACAAATAAATCTTTGCTTTGTATATCAAAATTTGTAGCTTTTTCATATGATGTGGTTGTGCTCTTTATTTCTGGAACTAACCTACCTTTCTTCAAAATTAAAATTTACATAGCTATCCATTTATCTGTTTGTCAAAATCAGAGGTCTTGAGTAGCAGATGTTCACTAGACTGAGGTCTCCTGTTCTTGCAAGAAAAAACATTAATATGTTGAAAAACAAACCTTTACCTTCCATTCACTGTGAGTAAAGCTTTTGCATATAATTTTCTCAAGCCTTTTGGGAGCAAACAGTTCTATACAGGTATTAATACTTAAACCATAAGAGTGTTAGCTCAAGCAAGGGTTGTATCAGCACACTTTCTTCTTCCCTTCACACAACTCACTTTTTTCCTGGACTGAGGTCTAGCAATTAACCCAGTATCCAAGTACACTCTTCTGAGTTTCCTGCTTTTGAAAGCCTAAGACTATCAACTGGCCCACCCTTCTGTGATGTCTCTATCAAACCTAAGATGTGATTAGGACATTGACTTAAGATATCTTAGGAATATCTCTATCATATGTGGCTCCCAAACATCCCAGAAACTCCTCCAGACACTGTATTTGTTAAACTCACTTGGAATATCTCTACCAAATCCAGCTCTAAGGTGTCACAGAAATATCTCTACCAGATTTTACTTCTAGATATTTAAGTTGATTTTAACAGAAGTATCTCTACTAAACTTGCCCCCCAAAATTCCCAGGCTATCTTTACTAAGATTCTGCCCCAAGACATTCTAAAACCATCTTTCTTATTCATATACTTCACTCGATTTGACATGGCCAAGGCACAGTGTTCAAGTGGTGCTCCTCTAAGTTCTGCAAGCTGTTGACCTGTTCACTTGTAATCCTGTGGGATGTAAGGTATGGTGAGCATTTGCCACTGCAACCTATGGCATGAGGAAAAACCAGACAAGGTTTGCTGTTTACAGTACTATAATGTTGGTGGATGATTTGTCAGACAAACAAACAAACAAGATCAGATCTTGTTCTTATGGCTTAGAATTGGTTACAAAATTGAAGTATAAGAGCCAGTTTGGTCTAGTGGTTAAGGCACCAGGCTAGAAACCAGGAGACTCTGAGTTCTAGTCCCGCCTTAGGCATGAAAGCCGGCTGGGTGACTTTGGGCCAGTCACTCTCTCTCAGCCCAACCCACGTCACAGGGTTGTTGTTGTGGGGAAAATAGGAAGAGGAAGGAGTTTTAGGTATGTTCGCCACTTTGAGTCATTTATAAAAATAACAAAGGTGGGATAAAAAAATCTTTAAAAATCTCTAAAAAAAGTATAAAGTCTGATAATTGATTAGAGGACTAAACATTAAAAGTTTGACAAGCTGTTACTATCTAAGGAAAAAAGGGGAGAGAGTGGAAAGGGGAAGGAAAGGAAGTCTTTTTAAAATCTTTCATATTTAAGCAATTCTATCTATTGTAGAATTCTTTAATGCTTCCTTAATCTCACAGAGACAGGACCAGGTAAAAGAAGGACGCTGAGGAAAGCAGAAAGCACCAGGATAGCCTGACCCAGGTGAAGTGCAGTATCTTTTTTCTCCAACATCCTATTGGCTCATCGCTCCCATTGATTCTTTACTCTACATTTCTGTAAATGGGATGACCTTGTCCTCTTTTCCCAACTTCTTCATTTGCATCAGCATCTTATATCAACTTCTTCAGCTTTTTGTATTAGCTCAGCTGCAAAATCTGATAGATATGGGAATGGGGCAAATGGAATGGGGTCTTTATGCTTCTGAGACAAAACAGAGCGTTCTGCTTTTGACATGGCTTCACTGGTCAAGTAGAGCTTTGTAGCATAACAAGAGCAGGGGTATTAGCTAGCAAAAAAATTTAAGGAACATAAAGCCTGAATTCACCTGCTGTGCATAATCTCCCACAACTACTACTCCCAAGTTCCAACCCACATTCATATGATGCTACTGCTTTATGATGAAATAGGAGAGATAAAACCAATGAACCCCCCCCCCCCAAAATTATATGTGATGGTTACTTTTTTTTTCCAGTCAATTAACAGTCAATACATAATCTGCATCCTCAGGAATGCCAAAACCAAATCAATTTTCTCAAAATTTCTCTTCCCCAAACACAACAAAGCTCCCCTTAAGAGGAGGTACAGTATACCTTCATTTATACTGTGTGATGCTGTCCAAATGTCAGACTGTTATTTTCATTCTAGGTCTTTATCTTCAAGCACATTATTAAACTTAAGCATGTTAATACTTCTTAACTTCCAATGAATGTTAATGTAACTCATTCCAGAAGGATCTCTCTATAATCTGTCTTTAAAGTTACATCTACTGTAATTTATTCACACTTTCTCTTCCTAGTATGGGCAGCCTTATCCTTTTTATTTAGTTATTTATTTGTTCAATTCACAAGCTGCATATTAAATAAATATTGTGATTCTATATGTAAAAGTGCATGTACAAACATACACAGAGGGCATGGTCAAAAAAATAAAATCTTCCTTGAGTAAAACTCAATTCTTAGTGATGTTATGGATATGTCAAATACTGTTTTACTATGAATAATGCATTAATTTTAAAATGCAACTATTAGTTTATTTATAAAATGTCTATCCTGCTTTATCATTAAAAAAAATCCCAAAGCAGGGATTAAATTATTTAAATATTATTAAAGTTGCATTGTATGAAGACTGTAGGATACTATTTTCCACTTAATACAAACTTGCATTTCCATTTGTTTTTAGCCGCACACAGCACTATTAATAAGATGTATGCATCATCTAAACTTTGAGACTTCATTACATCTAGCTAGTTCCCATTAAAGATCGTAATGCTATTGTAAGAAGAAAAAATAATCAGTCTATCAAGAGGAAAATAAAAAATGTATCTAGTAATTTCGGAAGGAAAAAAAAGGAGCTGATACTCGAAACAAGCAAATTAAAGTAGAGCAAATTAAAAAAAAATCACAAGATTTAGAAAACTTGTCACAGAGGGTAATCCTTTGGGGTTTAAACATTCAGTTACACTTGCAGAATTCATACCAAGCCAATGTGTTACCAACTGCAGTACCAGCGTGAAATTTGCATGCTGAAGTTACCAACAGGGAAGATGGGACCATATAGGTGCCAGACCTACTGACAATTTTAAATCCATCTTTTATAGTGATGCTGACAACTGACATAGCCTGAAACAAGATGTTAAATGGACTTAACTTCAATTACAGTAATTGCATCCTAAAGCTTTTGTGTTGGATGTTCTGTCAGAATAGATTCCCATAAAGCAATGTCATTACTAAGATCAACTAAAATGGTCAGCAAGTTTTTCAATAATCCAGTGAACAACACTGATGCAGGGAAATATGCAACCTAAAAGGACACAACCCAAGTCCACCTGAACTAATTCTCTAAGGAAGAGTGTTAAGGGAGCTCCTTCTGCACGCATTATTGAAAAGGGCAAGGTAGAAATAGAATATATAAAGTACAGTCCATCAGAGTTTCATTTATGAAAAATAAGCTGTACAGTTAATAACAAATAGCCAATAGTGAATATTTATATCCACATTTGTTTATTAAAAACTCTTGACTTTTTCTTTTGGGACTGGCAGATGGATTTTTTTCTCCATTTTTATTAGTTCTTGCTTCTACATTAGTATAATATAACAAACTAGAAATCAGGAACCTCCAAAAATTGCTTGCTTGCCAATACGGCCCAACATCCAGGAACTGGCAATGTTACCCTTTGCTCATCCACTGTGAATGTGACCTCTGGGTTCATTTTCAAAGGTAGAGTTTTCTTGTTTCTGTTAGATCCAGCATTGCTGTCTGATTTGCCTGCTCTGCTTCACTTTCTTACAGGCTAACTCCCACCTGCCCTTTGACTGGATACTTTGCAGAAACATGAAACGGAACACTGGTAGACTTATTAAAAAAAAAAAAGCCCAGTCAGAAAATGTTTCACCTAAATTGCAAACTAGGGACATGGACAGACAAGTGTTAGAGCCCCTGTCCTAGTGAGAAAGACCTGCTGTAATAGAATCCTGCAATGGACATTATTCCTGAAAAAATGGGAAATGCACAAATTTACTATGTGTGTATATACGTATATGTGTATGTATACGTATATGTATGCATATATGTATATCATTTTCTTACTTGGGAACTAGGCTTTGACAGCTGTTCTGGCCATTTGTCAAAACTTGCCTCCTCTTTTTCTATATCTCCAGCAAAGAGATGTAGAAAAATGAAACCTTTTCCTGCCACCTAGTGGTCACCTAGATTTTAGAAACTCAGATCTGGGAGCTCTTGAGTACACAAATATAATTTTAGACTTATACAGTGGTACCTCAAGATGCATGAAATTGAGCAAACTCAGGGAGGCAGTGAAAGATAGGAAGGCCTGGCGCAATATGGTTCATGGGGTCACGAAGAGTCGGACACGACTTAACGACTGAACAACAACAACAACCTCAAGATACGAATTTAATCCGTTCCGTGACTCTGATCGCAAGTCGAATTGGTCGCATCCCGAAGCACGTTTTCCCATAGGGTTCAATGTAAATACGGTTAATCCGTTCCACCCTCTGAATTTGGTCGCATCCTGAAGCACATTTCCCCATAAGGTTCAATGTAAATACAGCTAATCCGCCCTCCGAATTTGGTCGCATCCTGAAGCACATGTCCCCATAAGGTTCAATGTGTCAGCCGGCGTTGCACGGCTAGGAAATTCCCCAGGCGCGCTTTAGTCAGCCCTAGTGCAGAAAAAGGAAGTGCTAATGAAATCTGAGAAAGGCTCCTGCGCGCACAGCCGGGAGCGGGAGCTTCCCCCCCACCCCCCGCGCTGATTCCTCTTAATTCTGCGCTCTTTCCTTTGTGCATAGCCCTTGGAGCGCGCGACAAAAGCACAGTGAAAGCAGTGGGGGGGAAGGCTTATGTAGCGCGCACAGTGGAGCGGGAGCTTCCCCACCCCCGCGCTGATTCCTCTTAATTCTGTGCTCTTTCCTTTGTGCATAGCCCTTGGCGTGCGCGACAAAAGCACAGTGAAAGGAATGGGGGGGAAGGCTTATGTAGCATGCACAGCGGAGCGGGAGCTTCCCCCCCCACTGATTCTTCCGCGCTGTTTCCTTTCTCCATAGCGACAAAAGCACAGTGAAAGCAATCAGCGCGCTGGGGGGAAAGGCTTATGTCACGCTCGCGCACAGCTGGGAGCGGGAGCTTCCCCCCCCCGCGCGCTCAGATTTCATTAGCACTTCCTCTTTCTGCATTGCTTTCCTTGGGCTTTTGTCCTCGCGCTCAGATTTCATTAGCACTTCCTCTTGGAAGCCGCGACCACGTGGCAGCAGGGCAAATGGCCGCGGATCCGGTTTGTAGCTTGAGGCAGAGTTCGCATGTTGAGGTAAATTTTTGCGGCCAGAGCTAGTCGCATCTTGAAATTTTCGTAAGGTGGGGCGTTCGTATCTTGAGGTACCACTGTACTATATTGTTGCTCATTTGCATTACATAACATAGAAGGGTTCTGAAACTCTGGAAAGCAAAACTAAAGAAAGCTGCATTTTCCTACTAAAATTACTACTTTCTTGTTTCTACCAGGGATTCTTCTATTCAATTCAGCAGTTGGAGCTTGTTTTCACATACTATAAAAGAAATGTTCTACATCTTATGGCAATCATGAAAATTCCAGAGAGTAAAGCTCAATCATTCTGTTTCAGTTTTTTACTTACTAACAAGAGCAGAACATTACTTATGACAACAGGTGTCATTGTTGCTTTAACTGCTTAAGATATTTCATTAGAAAAAGTTTCATTGCTGCATTTTATCTCACACTTTGTCAATACTTGTTAATGATTAAAAACCAAGAGACATACATTGGTTGCAGGTCCAGGCTTTATCTTACAATGAGATAAAAGGTGACTGCAGCAGTCATACAGGACACAATCAGGAACCACAAGCTGAAATATTTTGTTAGGACCTTCCTGTTAAATTATGAAGAAAAACTGAGAGTTGTTCAGAATATTTGATTGTGTATCTGTTGGTGCAGCTATTTGTATGGAAAGGATTTCAAACATGATGTTAGAGACAGTCAAACTTTTATAAACAATGATCTTCAACTAAAAAGGTAAGACAATTCTTTGTATTAATACATGAAATGTGGATGAATGGTATCAAAATGTATTTCCTGGGGAAAAGATCTATGATCACCAATTATATGTTCAGCCCATAGAAATTAAAAAATCAAAATTTAAAGAAGCAAGATATCTAGTTCAATTAGATTGATTTTTTTTTTGCAAGCCATATGCACACCACAATTTTATGCACGTTTGCTCAAAGAAAATCTTTGTGTGTTCAATGGGGTTTTTATTTTTTATTTATTTATATTTCAAATTTGTCACCTCCCATCTCACTGTGGGGTGACTTTGGGCAGTTAGGGTTGAGTCTACTGACTCCTGGTTTAATGAACAAAATTATTTAGAGTAATTGTTCTAGGATTATTTTGTTGGCCCATAGAACAGCTCTGTAAATACACTCTGACAAATTGTTCCCCTACAAAAGGTTTTCCTAGTGTGCTTGGAAAGGGACAAAGAAAATAGTATTTCTATATACAGTATAGAGTAGCAGGTATGGAGTTGGACCAGAACACTTTGTTTCTCATCTGCAGGTTGCATATTCACCTGTACGTAATTATTGGTTGCCTATAGTTATCTAAATAGTGTTTACAGATCTTAGGAGATCTTCCAAGCACCACACTCAGTTGTTTTGCTATTCACCTCTGTCACAGATTGTCAAAAATACTAATAATCTGAATGCCATTTTCAGGCTGTAACAGCTGCTTAGAATCAGAGCCTGAAAATAGCATTCAGGTGACCAGTATTTCTGATAGAGCTAATGAGACTTCCAGATAAACAGGTGTGTGTAATAGATGATGCTGTCTCCTTCTTGTACTGGTATGCCAGTCCTTTAAAATATTTTATGAAATCTAAGACTTTAAAAAACCCAGTGTCAGGCCCAGCCTGAGAACAATGGTGAAACAGACCAGTTGAGTAAAGTTCCTTTATTTGCTTAGATCTTATAGACAGAATCTTGCCTGACTAAATTTATACTACTGCAACAAGTGGATATACCTTGGGAGATTCTAGGGAGTGGCTATCCTGAACTTCTTTCACTTCCCACACTCCCCCTGCAGACTGTCTTTTGTCTCCTTTCCATTCCTGGAATGCACCCCCTCCTCCCTGATAGCCTTGATCTCTCACATCCAGATCCTGAATGGCAGTCTGATTCATTTTTAAAACAAGAACTGTCATTTTTATAACAACTCCTATAATGCTAACTATCAACTAGGTTACAGATATGTAACTTCTGGAAAAATCCATATTTTCTAGTTTAACAACGATATCAAAGACTGTGGATTGACTGTCCTGAACAGATGGACACAGCAGTTCTGTTCTTTATTGTGTCATGTGAGGATTTGATTGAGCTCACGTCCTATTTACAGTTTTCCTCTGTGAATGTAGAAGGCCACTGGGAGAACTGGACTCTGGACCTCTTAAGCACTTGGACTGATCTCACACAGGAGACCAGGCATGCAACTTTGTGCTCAGTCTCTCATGATATTCTGGAAAGAAATGAAGTACATCATCTAGTTACTGTATTTTTCTTTATACTCTGCTTATTATTTTTCTATGTATATGCACCACTTTCTTGTTCAGAATATTTGAATATTGTTTTGTTTCTTTTGTTTTTTAATGTGTTAGCTTCAAGTGGTTACTAATATAAAATTTATAATATACAGTGTTGTATGGCTGTCATTTTTCAGATTAAAGGGAACAGCTTGATCAATGAATAGACTTCAGGGATGGATTGGGCTGATTATCAGTCTTACGGTCTACCTAACAGGTAATATCCTTTATGTATTTATGTATTAGATTTATATGGCCATCCATCTCAAATACACGACTCTGGGCAGCTAACAATATTAAAAATGGTGAACACATATACAAAAAGAAAAAAAACCATAAAACACATAGCAGCTGCGAAAAATTACAAAAACATCAGTCAGTCACTCAACACAACCAAGAAATGGGCTCTGTCAGATACTTGGCATCTCAAGCACAGAGCCAAGTCTTCAAGGCCTTATGGAAGGCCGGGGATGGGCCAATCTAACCTCCGGAGGGATGATAATCCAGAGGGAAGATGCCACAGCAGAAAAGGCTCTTCTCCTGGACCCCACAGCTGACACTCCTTAGCAGACATGACCCAGAATATGCCTCTCCTGATTGGCTGAACAAAGTAAGGCCTCTCATAATACCTGTCATAATACATCTTTGATTTGGGCCTGATTATCTGCTGTAATTCCATAGCACATTGAAACACCAACATGACAGACACTAAGAGACACATTAAAGGTACAATTTTATGTTTTGCCTTGAGTTTCAAATAACAGTTCAGCTTCCTCCATGCCCTTCAAAGTGAGAAGAATTATTAAGATGGTGCTAAAACTGGCATGAATCAAAAGCCCTTTCAAGTAGTGGACAATGGACATTACTGTAGAGGAAAGGAGAAATGGCCTTGAATGACAGGAGGAAGAGCCACTAATAACACAATAGTTGGATAAAAGAAAGTAATGTGAGTAAGTGTCTCAGACAAGTTCCTCCCTAGTTCACACAGAGATAAAGGGAGGGAGGAGGGAAGCACATTCAGACTTGCAAGACTCTGTTATATAGCTTTACAATAAAAATAGTACTGACTTACATGGCATTGGTTTCCTAGTGTGGTCTACCTTGAATGGCTGACAATATTGGGTAATTTTGTATGATGTCATAGACACCAAAAGTAAATAGGAAATTTAAAAATATACAAATTTAAGAATATAAATTTAAAACATTCAAATATTTAAGTATTTTTTAAAATGCTGAATTGAGCCAATGGTGCAGCATTATCTTATGTTCTCAGGTTATTATGATACATGCACTTCTCTTATTTGTCAACTCTACATTTAAAACTTTACATTAGCAGGTATGTTTTATGGTAACTGATCACTGACCTGAAAGAAGAACATGAATTTGCTCAAGAGAAGCCTTTCATATTATAGTACCTTGGCTTCTGTAAGGATAAGCAAGAGCTTTAAAAGAGCTCTTCAGAGCTTTTCAGAAGCAGCTGCAGACTCATCCAGTCTCACAATGGGCACTGAGTTGACAACTTCTGGTTTGGGAAACAATGTTGCTAGTGTACAGAGCATATGGGTGGACTGATTTCCCATTTGTTGGAACTCTTACTTCACGCCATCTCTGGCTCCTGGTCTCTAACAATCATCATTCTTTCTCTTTCTTCCCACCGACATAGAGCTTCAATATCCTGTTTCTGGTACTTGTCTGCAGACGTTTGAAATACATCTGCCCTGTCTAGCTACCTAGCAGTATGCAGTGATGATTAGATGTATTAAGAAAAACGCCTGCTTCCAAAAATTCAAATAATTCCCCAGCACAATTTGCAAAAGCTTTAAAATGCAACAGAAAAATGGAGTCTTTGTAGCCACCAATAGAATTTTTTGTTTTTTGGGGGCAAATGACTAAACTTATGTGCTGTTAATTGAAAACATTGGGAGAAGCGGGGGGAATACTAGGAATTTATTTTATTTCTCTTTCATTCTGGAACAATGAATTTCTTCAGTAGCTTATATCAGATTAGGCCACTGACTGATGACATTCTTTAGCTGGAGGGTCAGCACTGACTGGCACAAGTTCACTGTGTTCTCAGTGTTTTGAAGTCCCCTGAAACTGAGATGATCACAGAGTTGCTTCAAAGTATTTTGAGAGAGATTGGGGAGTAGAAAGATGGTGTGGAAGTACCCTCAGTTAACACCTTGCTAATATGTGTCATATCTATTTTTCTCTCTTTATAAGGCACAAATTTCTCCAGTCAGTTGAGGGTATTTACTTATTATTAAGATACTTTCTCCTATAGATGCCTCCCTGATTTTATACTTCATCTCAGAATCATCCTGATCATCATAGGGGAACAAACATGGGTCCTTAATTTTAAATTAACTAATTATGGACTTGGCATATCCACCCCATAGTGACCCTGTAGAAGAATCCCCTCCTTTGGAGGCTTCTATGTTGTTTAACTATAAAGTGGTACCATCCCATGTTTGCCTTTGAAGATATTTTTATTGAATGAGTATTCAGAAATAATTGTGGCTTGTTTATGATCCATTAATAAACAAATTACTTCCCTGAAAGTAACAAGCAGCTTTGATGCATCTAAAAGCAGAATGAAATTTGATTTCATCCCAGCCACACAAGAATGAAAGCAGAGGGGAAGTGTATGACCCTGATACCTTCTCCTGCTTATGGTCAGCAGGGTAGATCAAGGTCATTGCAATTTGGTTTGTAGGTGGGATCAAACAATATAATGGGTAGGGAGCATCCAACCTTGTATTTAATAAAGCTAAGAATATGAAGAAGTAAACTAAATATCCTGGCAGCAGCCAGCAAAATGCTTCCAAGATGTGAAAACCTTAGCAGATAAGACAGTACACTTTGATGTATACCTTTGCCAATAATACTTTTCCTTAAAATTAAACTGTTTCAAAACCATATACTGTATATGTTTGTGTGTGTGTGTCTGTAAAAAATAACACCAGGGTTTCAGAACCAAAATAACTTTGCCTTTTTTATGGAGATGACATCATATTACTATGCAGTATGTACTTTGCCCTATAAACGTTCAGCCTTAGTTAATCATACTAGAACCAGATTTTATTATCTTGAAGCACAGGGCAAACTTATAATGCAAAATGATTGCTTGCTTTTGTTACTAACATGGACAAGAAAGCCCTTCAGATTTCATGTACATCATCCGGCTTCAGTTTCTATCATCAATGTATTACTAAGTCAAAGCCTCTTTCATCTTGTTTGTTCACATAGGACTGTACCTATGCTTTACCTTTCATGCACGCTTTAGTCTATTATACCTTGATTTCATAAATGTTATCAAGTCCTATATGCAAGATAGGCTACTGTAGAAACACTTTTACTGGCATTGGCATTGGTATAGTTTTAATTTCTGTTTGTTTTGCTTTACAGATCCTGGATTTGGCTATGCCATCATAGAAGGCCCCCAAAATTTAACAGTTGTTGTGGGTTCTATGGCCCGATTTAACTGTACAGTATCGAATGGGTGGAAAATTTTGATATGGCTTTTGAATGGAGATCCTAAGCTGTCTGTACCGAGTGTTGGAGACCCTATCATAACAGACAATCGATACACTCAGAAAGGTTATAACACGGATAGCGGGTTTACTTCAGAGCTGATGATCCATGATGTTCAGCTGAAAGATTCTGGACAAATCAGATGTAGCATCCAGTATAATGATGATAATAGAAGTGCATTTCTTTCTGTGCAAAGTAAGTATGTCTTTCCATGATTATTCATATAGCTTGGGTTTTTTTTTAAAATAAGCTTACTATAAAAATTGTTCATTAATCATTTTACATTGGACATTTTCTATTTTTTTATGTGTTTTCTTTTGTAAAAACTAAAGATTTTGTGGCATCTTTAAGTGCAACATTTGGTGAGGGAAGAGGTAGCGTAAGATTCTGTGAACTATACTGGTGGATATAGAATCCTGTGCACAGTTAGCATGTATGATATACACATAGATATAGAAGGAAAAAATCAAAACAGGGAGCCAAAAGGCCATGAAATCTAGGAAAACTGACACTTGTTACTGAGGGAGGGCTTATGGATGGAAGCACATATTTGTAACATATATTCTGTTTTTAGCATATATATGTACATTATTGGCTGTTCAAAATCATATGAGGGAAAAACAAAGACTGATATCCTGCTAGACAAGGAGCTGATTGGTTGGCTGCTGGGAATGATGGAACAGTGTGGAGGAGAAATGGAAGACACATGTGGCTAGCTCGCAAGGGACCCTGGAAATCCACTATGGGTTTCAAGTTGTCCATCCATAGTTAGGGAACGCATCTCCAGTATGAAAGCCTCATCTATTCTCCCCAAAGAAATATTTCTAAAATATTCTGAAAATGTTGCCACCTTACCTTAATAAGATTTTTGATAAATTTAAAAGATAATTATTTAAAAGTGCTAAAAAAAGAAAATCCATATACTATACTTTTAAGTTCTATAGTCTGGAAGGATGTATCTGTATGAGAAGAAATCATCAATAATTATCATTACAATAATATGGGAAACAGCATCTTTACTTTAAAGCATCAGAAAGCAATCCTGTCCTTCTAGGGTTACTTTTTCCAATATTGAAATTAAATTAAATTCCACTTTTTTTAAAAAAAAAAAGGGTTTTCTTATCTGGCTTTAACGTGCATCAATGTATTTGAGAATAATAAGCTAAATTTGGGACCATAAAATGGTAAGAAGAATGAAGAAAATCATTTTTTTCCCTGAACAGTTAATGGATCTTTGAATATCAAAAATATCAACTTCATAATGAAAAAGAACCAAACAGTTGAAATAGTCTGTGAAGCCCTTGGATGGTCTCCTGCTCCCCACATTTCCTGGATGAGAAATAACCATTTATTAGATCATTCCATGTATGTGTCCAACTACAGTCAGGTATCAAATGGCTTATACAATGAAGAGAGCATCTTAACTCTGACCCTAGAGACCAATAATGCTTTGGCTTGCTTGGCTGCCATAGATGCACTCTCTAAACCTCAGTCTGCGACTGTGACTGTGACTATGTATGAAACTTCCCCAAGTAAGTGAATATCTTATTGGTGCAATTCATGTTTGTCGAAATTATGTTTTTTAATGCACTCTAATATGTACCAATAAAAAGTATAGAATTTGGTTTATTCAGTGCTGCCAGGTTAGTGGATTCTGATGAGTTTCATCAGATATGCTTCAATTTGTCTATGTATGCTATGAAATTAACCCTGGAATTGTCTTCTCCAACCTGTTGCCTCCTAGATTTGTGGGACAATAGTTCTCATCATCTCCAATCAGCATAGGTACAATTGGGGTTGGTGAAAATTTTTATCTAACATCTGGAGGGCACCAATTCGATAGACTGATCTTGAAGATGCTCCCATTACCATTTTGGCGATATATACTAAAAACAGGTTTGGGTCAAAGTAATAAAATGCCACCATACAAAGGAAAGTTCAGTGGTAAAAAGGATAAGGGAAGAGAGAAGTCTATTTATATGGGGTTGTCCATGGCAGCCTTCATCTTCATTTTTGATCATGATGCAGGGCATCCTTTGAATAAGATATAAGAAAGACTCTTACACTAGTCTAACTGGAAAATAGAAGTCATGAGGAAATGTTCTCATGAAAAGTAATAGTTATTGTTTTAGGCAGCTTTTGTTATATCATTCAAGAAGCTGTCTGAGGGAAATGGGCTTGCAGTGCCATATTATACAGAGGTATGTGGTTATTGTTGCTGCCATTCAGTTACTTCTGATTCTTCATGGTGCAGTGGACAACACTTTGTCAGGATTATCTGTCATTTGCTAGGATTATTTGCTTCATTGCATTCTTCATACTTGTCATTAGTGACAGTATCTCATGACTTGTCTTCTGTCAAGCTCTTTTCTAGTTGCCTTCAATTTTTCCAAGCAATAGGGTTTCTTCTCAGGACTCTTGCCCTTGCACCACATGTCCAAACGTTAGCTTCATTACTGATGTTTCCATTGAGCAGTCTGGTTTTACTTCCTCAAGTATTGAATCATTTATTCTTCTCATAGTCCACGGTATCCTCAGCAATTTTTTCCAGGCCCAACATTCAAAGGCATCCATTTTTCTTCATTCAGCTTTTCTGATTGTCCAGCTTTCACAGTTATGTTACAACTGGGAAAACCATGGTCTTGATTATGTATACAGAATTTACCTTTGTTGGTGTGATGTTGCCTCTGTGCATTAATATTTTGTTTGAATCTCACAGTCTTTTCTCCCAAGTTGTTGTTGTTCAGTTGTTAAGTCAGGTCTGACTCTTCATGACCCCATGAACCATATTGCGCCAGGCCTTCCTGTCCTTCACTGCCTCCCTGAGTTTGCTCAGTTTCATGCTCATTGCTTCAGTGATGCTATCTAACGATCTCATCCTCTGCCGTCCCCTTCTCCTTTTGCCTTCAGTCTTTCCCAGCATCAGGGTCTTTTCTAAAGAGTCCTCTCTTCGCATTAGGTGACCAAAGTATCTGAGCTTGAGTTTCATTATCAATCCTTCCAATGAGCAGTCAGGGTTGATTTCCTTTAAGATTGACTGGTTTGACCTCCTAGCAGTCCAGGGGACTCTTAAGAATCTTCTCCAGCACCACAGTTCAAAGGCATCAATTCTTCGGCACTCAGCCTTCTTTATGGTTCAGCTCTCACAGCCATACATTACTACTGGAAAAACCATAGCTTTGATTATGCGGATCTTTGTCGGCAAGGTGATGTCTCTGCTTTTTAATATGCTATCTAGGTTTGCCATAGCTTTCCTCCCAAGGAGCAAGCGTCTTTTAATTTCATGGCTGCAGTCTCCGTCTGTGGTGATCTTGGAGCCCAAATAAATGAAGTCTGTTACTTCTTCCATTTCTACCCCTTCTATTTGCCAGGAATTGATGGGTCCAGATGCCATGATCTTAGTTTTTTTAATGTTGAGTTTCAGGCCAGCTTTTGCACTCTCCTCTTTCACCCTCATCAAGAGGCTCTTTAGTTCTTCTTCACTTTCTGCTATTAGGGTGGTGTCATCTGCATATCTGAAGTTGTTGATGTTTCTCCCTGCAATCTTAATTCCAGCTTGTGATTCTTCCAGCCTGGCACTTCTCATGATGTACTTCTCATGAGCACAATTGTGCGATAGTTTGAGCATTCTTTGGCATTGCCCTTCTTTGGAATTGGAACATATACTGACCTTTTCCAATCCCGTGGCCACTGTTGCGTTTTCCAAACTTGCTGGCATATTGAGTGCAGCACTTTAACATCATCATCTTTTAGTATTTTAAATACCTCAGCTGGAATACTGTCATCTCCACTAGCTTTGTTGTTAGCAATGCTTCCTAAGGCCCACTTGACTTCACTCTCTAGGATGTCTGGCTCAGGGTCAGTGACCACACCAGCATGGACATCAGTGACATTAAGATCTTTCTTGTATAGTTCTTCTGTGTATTCTTGCCACCTCTTCTTAATCTCTTCTGCTTCTGTTAGGTCCCTGCCTTTTTTGTCCTTTATCATGCCCATCTTTGCACTAAACGTTCCTTTGATATCTCCAATTTTCTTGAAGAGATCTCTAGTCTTCCCCATTCTATTGTTTTCCTCAATTTCTTTGCATTGTTCAAGAAGGCCTTCTTATCTCTCCTTGCTATTCTCTGGAAATCTGCATCCAGTTGCTTATATCTTTCCCTTTCACCCTTGCTTTTCACATTCCTTCTTTCCACAGCTATTTGTAAATCCTCATCAGACAGCCATTTTACTTTCTTGCATTTCTTTTTCTTTGGGATGGTTTTAGTTGCTGCCTCCTGTACAATGTTACGGACCTCCGTCCATAGTTCTTCAGGCACTCTGTCTACCAAATCTAATCCCCTAAATCTATTCATCACCTTCATTATGTACTCACAAGGAATATGATCTAAGTCATACTTGAGTGGTCTAGTGGTTTTCCCTACGTTCTTCAATTTAAGCCTAAATTTTGCAGTAAGAAGCTCATGATCTGAGCCACAGTCAGCTCCTGGTCTTGTTTTTGCTGTCTGTATAGAGCTTCTCCATCTTTGGCTGCAAAGTATATAATCAGTCTGGTTTCGGTATTGACCATCTGGTGATTTCCATGTGTAGAGTCGTCTCTTTTGTTGTTGGAAAAGAGTGTTTGCTATGACTAGCTTGTTCTCTTGACAGAACTCTATTAGCCTTTGCCATGCTTCATTTTGTACTCCAAGGCCAAACGTGCCTGTTATTCCGATCATTCCTTGACTTCCTACTTTAGTATTCCAATCCCCTATGATGAAAAGGACATCTTTTTTTGGTGCTAGTTCTAGAAGGTGTTGTAGGTCTTCATAGAACCGATCAACTTCAGCTTCGTCATCAATGGTTGGGGCATAGACTGGGATTACTGTGATGTTGAATGGTTTGCCTTGGATTTGCACTGAGATCATTCTGTCATTTTTGAGGTTGTACCCCATTACTGCCTTTCCCACTCTCTTATTGACTATGATTTCTACTCCATTTCTTCTAAGGGTTTCTTGCCCACAGTAGTAGATATAATGGTCACCTGAATTAAATTCACCCATTCCCGTCCATTTTAATTCGCTGATTCCTAAGATGTCGATGTTCAATCTTGTCATCTCATGTTTGACCACATCCAGCTTGCCTAGATGTTACATTCCAGGTACCTATACAATATTGTTCTTTACAGCATCGGACCTTCTTTTCGCTTCCAGATACATCCACGGCTGAACGTCCTTTTGGCTTTGGCCCAGCCGCTTCACTCTTTCTGGAGCTACTTGGAATTGCCCTCCGCTCTTCCCCAGTAGCATATTGGACACCTTCCGACTTGAGGGGCTCATCTTCCGGTGTCATATCTTTTAGCCTTTTGACGTCGTCCATGGGGTTTTCTTGGCAAGGATACTGGAGTGGGTGGCCATTTCCTTCTCCAGTGGATCACATTTTGTCAGAACTCTCTGTCATGACCTGTCCGTCTTGGGTGTCCCTGCACAGTATAGCTCATGGCTTCACTGATTTACGCAAGCCCCTTCACCACGACAAGGCAGTGATCCATGAAGGGGTTCTCCCAAGTAGCAGAAATCTATTTCATGGTTAGGGTTATCATTCCCATGAATGTTTAAACTGAGGAAAATAAACTTTAGTACTACCTCAACGTCTTATCCACCTGACACAATGTTAGTTGCTTTAAGATTGAGCAACAGACTGGCTTTTGTACTCTTTCACCTTCAACAAAAAGATTCCGTAAGTCTTCCTCATTTCTATTCATCAAACTGATATCATCAGCATAACAAGGATTGCTGAAGTTTCTCCCAGTAATTTTAAGTATACTTTTTGTTTCTTCTAGTCTAGCATTTCTCATTATATGTTCTTCATATAAGTTAAATATAAGTTAAATAAATAAGGTGATGGTATACCGCCTCACACTCCTTTCCCAATTTTGAACCATTTGCTTCATATTCCTGACTGTTGCTTCCTAGCAGCCAAATTCTTCAGCAGGCAGACAAGGTAGGCTGGTAGACCCATGTTTTTAAATGCTATTCACAATTTGTTGAGAGATGTGTTATTCAGAGTAAAAACCACTCCAATGGATTGTTTCATTTACATTTTGTCTTTTAACTATAGAGTTAAAAGACTTTTTTCACCAAGTTTCTTCATCATGGAATAAGAACCATTTTTCTTTTTGGGTAGTGTGTATTGTGGAAAAAAATTCTCCCTTTAAATAAAGAACCAAAGCATTTGGAGATAGATGCAACAAAGGATCTTTTATTGACATGTGCAACTACAGCAATCACTGGTCCCCTGGCCAAAAGAATGCAAAACAGCCCCAAATCTAAGCAAGGTTATAGGTTCTAAATCCTCAGAAGTGTTACATTGGAATGATTAGGAAAGTAATGTAAATCCTACTGTGACCTTTACAGCCCAAATGTAGTATCTGATAACAACATGCAGTGACTTTACTATGGTCTGACCCAGTTCCTTAAATTCTACATTCCTAAAAGGCTCCAAGCCCACTGCTTCCAATTGTACTAGCTCCCTCAACATAAACAATTGCTAACTGGGGAATTCTGGGAGTTGAAGTCTACAGGTCTTCAAGTTGCCAACACTGCCATATAGAATCTCTTTTTCATACCAGGGAAAAGGCAACAATCTGGTTTCTGTTATCTGTCTCTTTCCCCTCCAAACATCAAGCTGTTTCAGTTTCTCAGCTCTGTCTAATATACACTTCAGAAACCATAACAAACAGGTAGAATATTATTTTCCCCCCACATGTAGTTTAAGAAATAAAGTGGCATGTTTACTAAATAAACCATATTTATCATTACAGTGGTTTTGTGGGGGATGATAAATTGTCTTGTATATTTTTCAGTTTGCCATAGTTACATGACACAACTCAGAATCAGAAGTGACCACAGGGTGTGTGCTTGTGTGTGTGTGTGTGTGTGTGTGTGTGAAAAAGTCAAGATGGCTAATACAACTGAAGCACCACCCCTTTTTTACACATGACACATGCATGACACATGTAAATTAAGGGCTTTGACTGTGGAGCTGAAGCTGCCCTCTTGACCTTTTTGACTCTCCCTTTTGTATCCTGAAGCTCCAAATGGAAGAAAAGCAAATGCCACTGAGCATAATGATGGCATGCTTAACTGAGTACGGAGGAAGATTATTCATTTTTCAATGACAGGCCAGTTTTGTTCCAAAGTCATGTATATAGTGAAGGCTGGAAAATATACAGTCTTTCTAATGATTAAGCTGAAATGGAGGCATGTCAGCTCCAATGCAGAAAATTCACATGCTGTCAGTATTTATTTATCAAATTGATATGGCTGCTATCAACACATTTTCTGGGTGATTTGCCAAGCCCAAGCAAAACAAATAAAACACTAAAAAATCATGTACAGTAATTAAACCCAAGAAACAATATAGATGCAGCATTTTTTTAAATAGAGAAAGATGAATAAGCTCACGTGAAAACACATGCACACTAAAAAGGACAAAAGCCCAAGGTTCAAACATAACTTTTTACGCCTGATAAAAAGTTACCGCTGTAAAAAGCATAAAAAAAAAAAGTTTTAGGCAAGCTATTCCATAGGTTACCATTAACAGACATTAGTAACCACCCATCTTATCTTATTCACATAGAACAAGCCCTTGAAATAAGATCTTACAATTTCTTTAAAAAAAACACTTTGCAATCTGTGACATGACCTGATCTCAGACTAAGAGCTGTGCTGGTTAAGACCAGCACTTTAAACCTGGCTTGATCATGTAATAGTATAAAAAGGTAAAAGACTGGGAAATGGTATACACATGTTTTAAACAGATAAGAATTGAATATTGTGAGAGCCAAAGCAGAGTTGCCATGGGATCATTCAGCAAGCAGAATATTAATTGTCCTTCGAAATCTAAGTAGAATAATCACCAAGCACCTAGCTTAGAAAACTTATGCAGGAGGATATCATGATGGATAGTATAAAATGTAGTTATTTCCAAGGGACAGGATATATTCAAACCTTGCTAATGACTGTAGTTATACATTTGTTAAGCCAAGTTTTTCAAAACTATAGTTTGCTGAAAATGTATAATGTTCTGAAGTATACATAAAATTAATTAATAATATTTAAATTTGCAAATCATATTAAGCCAAAATTGAGTAAATCAAGAAGAGTTATCTGCAACTAGTCACAATGATGCCACAATTACATAAATTGTGATGTCGCAACAAAAACGTTGCCTCTTACATACTTGCATGCAATGATGTGTTGCAAGAACAAAAGGGATGGAGTTTGCCCCATGATATTGTAAAATATGTTTTGTCACTTGCTTTTCCTGCCACCCATCTGCAAGCACCCATGAAGCATAGCATGCCAGTCTTCCATTTAATTAATAAAAAATATGAGTATCTTAAAAAAAAAATTGAGGTGGGAGCAGGCAGCTTGACATATGCGTAAGGGACTATCACTTTGCCTATTTGAGCTTTGTCAATACATCCATTAGTGAGTGGAATTGGCCCATATTGGTCCAGCTTAATATTATTCAGGAAGAAAGGGATTTTTCTTTTAAGAAAGGCAAGATCCACAGCTTAGCAACACCTGAAACAAAGGATAGGGGAAGGAAATAAAAACAATTAAAAGAATATTTGTTATTATTATTTGCCTTCTTTCTTTGTTTGCTTCAGCAATCTACATCTTGCAAAATTATATGTTCATCAAATCTACTTTGATCCCACATTTCAATATACTTCTGAGGCAGTTAACAGTGCTGAAATAATAAAACAGCAATAAAAGGTATGAGCAACATAGCATCACTTAATGGAAATAGTTCAAATTTAAATTAAAATGCAGAATAGCTTTAAATGTCTTAGAAAAGAAAAAGATAGTTATTGACCTGCTGCTAAAATTACATTGCAGTAGCCACCAAGTAAGCCTCCTTTGCATCTCCACTTTTTCCAAACAGTTGAGCTCTGATAAATCAAAATCCCAAGAAGTATAATTGTGTGTTGCCTTGTGGGGCATATAACATTTGTACTAGATTCATTCCTAGATCCAGGCCATGATAGCAGAAAGTTTGGGTCAAAGTGCAAATAGATCACCTTAGGATTTATAGTAGACTGGGAAGACAATCTATGGTTGCTCGGGTATAAGGAAGGATTTAAAATTCTGCACCTTCTACAAATTGTACTTTCAAAAGTACCGCCTAAGCTGATTGAAATAGATTGCAGAATTATTCAGTGTTATGGAGGTTCTTCTAAATAGAATAACACTTTGGGAGTATTCCCACAAATGGAAGAATGGAAGTGTCTTCACTCTTTCTATCTGCTTTCTTCAACTCCTGCTACCCTGCAGGAAAGGAGCAGGAAAGAAGGAGAGCCAGTTTAGTGTAGTGGTTAAGGCATCAGGACAGAAACTGGGGGACCATGAGTTCGAGTCCTGCCTGAGGCATGAAGCCAGCTGGGTGACCTTGGGCCAGTCACTCTCTCTCAGCCCTAGGAAGGAGGCAAGGGCAAACCATTTCCGAAAATCTTGCCAAGAAAACTGCAGAGACTTGTCCAGGTAGTCGCCAGGAATCAACACTGATTCAAAGGCACCCCCCCACCCCCCACCCACATCAGCTCTATAGTGATGATGGTTCAGTAGGAGAAAATAAGAAATGGATGAAAGTGTCTTGGCTTCACTTCTGCCAGCAGCTTTACAAGCCTTTCCATAAGAGGAAGCCTTGAGGAAGAAAAATTCAGATCTCTGCCATTGCTTTCAGTCTTGAATATATCCCTTTGGATCTGACTTCAAACTTAGTTCTTAGTCTATTTGCATCTCTTTACTGAAAAGTGAATCTGTAGCTGCATATCAGACCCTGAAGTCTGCACCATCCACTAAGAACTTAATTGGCACAAACCTCAACTTAATTTTTGAGAAATGTTCCAAAGCATTCCCATACATCATTAGCTTAAAAATATGACTGATTATCCTAAATCCCATATGAGACAGCAGCTTTACTTTCACTGAGAATTAAATATTCTGGGTATGGAGGTACAAACTGGATATGCATTTCTTTCAAATAAAATATTTGAGGCCAAACTTATAATTTAAACCATGGCAGAAACAGAATAAAGTCTAGCATCACTCCTCTCCCTTCAAATGAAAGTAGGGGGAAGGGGAAAGCTTGGAAAAGTTGAGGATTTTCTGCGTAAACAGTTACAGTGTATTATGTCCAATAGTGTCAATGGATTCTTTGGTGGATCTTGTATGCTGCGTTACATTATATTTTGCAATTCTTTTATGCAATATGGCTGGGAGTGGATTTAATGATTCAGTAGCAATTTTGCAGGCATTTATATGAGGGAAGCCTCAGTGAATTCATTGGTACTTAAGTCTGAGAAATCAGGCACATGGACGTGCTGCAAACATACACTTGTAAAATCAAAGCGTGTCCAAATGCTTTGTCCAGCCCCACTGACCTTTGTTACATTATGCAGTTCAGTTTCTTGGGATGCCGAAACTAGGAGTTATTGATGATTAATTTGTTCACTACAAATCATAACTGGAAACTGGTATAAGAAAAATAAAAATAATAAAAAAGAAAATAAATTAGTAAAATAAATAATCTGGGATTCCCAGAAATCTCTACTAGGAAACACTACTAATTAAAAATTAAAATGAGTAAGAATGAGTTCATAGGAACTCATTAAAACCCATAAGAACATTTTAAAATGTTCATGCTAATTAATTGTACTGTTTAACATTTCTTAATTTTTATTTAGTAGGATGTGATAATGAAGATTGGCGAATCCGAACTATAATTTTAGCGGTTGTATTGTCAGTTGTTCTTTTACTCCTTCTGATCCTTATTATTCTCCTTATTATATGTTGCTGCAAAAGAAGGAAAGGTATGTGGGCCTTCTGGAACTAGCTTTGCATCTTAAACCTTAATTTTAAATATAATAGACAAATCTAAATCTGTTAGTTTTGTGCCAGAAACAGATTCCCTGCTTGTATATATTAAAAATCGTTTCTCTGCTATTATTTTTTCTGCAGGATAAAATCTGGCTATGAATAACTTGTAAAGAAAAAAAATACATTAGCATTAACAAAACAATACACTTTGCCTCTTTATAGTGCACTGTAATTGTTTACATGTCAAACCTTCAAAAATTTGGAATTAATTATTTCAGATTTGTTATTTCTTTGCTTGTTCATTTGATATAAAGCCCATCATTTCTCCAACAGTTCAAGGCAGTCTCAATAACATTCTGTCCTTCAGTTTTTCTCTAAAGTAACATCCCTGTGAAATAGGTTGAGTTAAGAGATACCAAGCTCCCATGACTGAAGACAGAAAGAAAACTAAACCTTCTCAGTCCTAGTTCAGCTTCTAGCTAGTATACTACACTGGCATAGGAACAAAATCTGAAGAAACGAACAAACAAACCACCATTAAGAGCTAGGTATCCTGCAATCTGGCCACTGTATTCATTTCAAGCAGAGGTTCGTTCTCCTGCAATGCTGAATGTGAGGATTTCAGGGATCTGTCCTTTCACACAATCTCATATTTTGTGCCTCTCATAATTCTGCTAAGGGCATCATTAGGGCTTGCCAGCAAGGAGGAGTGAGCTTCCAGATAGCCAAAGTTGAGTGGCTGGGCTTGAAGTCAAGAGTCAGCTTATACCACAGTCTGGCATCTACAGCAATAATTGGAGTAGCAGTAGTAGGTATATGGGAGGAAGGATCCTCCAAATCCTGCATTCCATGTGCAGAGGGAGTCAGATTGCAGCTCATGTTTGCAATTCATTAGAGAGAAGATTTTTTGTCAGTAATTCACAGAATTCATAATTTGATGCTAGATTCATGATTTATGAATGGAATGTTCTTGGTTCCTGCACAGTAACACTGTTCTCTTTAATTTCAGTGAGGGTATAGGTCTACACGTACACACGCACACACCTATTTCTGTTCAAATGATTAAGAATGCTTGTGTCTGCAAAACATTTCATTGGATGTTGGATCAACCTTCTCTTTTAAAGCAAATCAGCATTATGAAAAAGTTAGATTTTTCTTTTCTAGTAAGTTGCCATGCTTGTTTGCTATATTCTAAAACCTGTCCTTTTACTTTTCCAGAGTCCAACTATCAAAATGAGCTAAGGTAAGATGATTATCACTTTTAGTTCCCTTATTGATGCTAAAACATATATTGTATTTGCTTAAGATCACAAGTGACATTAATACAAACAAAAGAAAGGCAAACATAGAAAAGTGATAATATCACTAAATTGTAATGAAATAAAATCTGTATGATCTCTCAGATGGCCCTCCATCCTTTGAGTCTGTAAACCTTTTCTCACTACAGCACAAACATGCCCCAGCAACCTTTTTTATGCTTTGTTCTCATGATGTTGCCTTCACCTGGTTACTAACCAAATTGAGACAGACTTAGTTGTCCTTAGCTGTTCCAGTTTTAAAATAGTGTTTTGCCTCTTATCCTGACACAAATTTTTGCCATGCATATAAGCTTGCATGCATCAGCAACCATTCTACTGCTGATGTGGTCAGATGACTCCTAAGGTTTAGAATAGACCAGTTTCTGTCGGCCTCTTTAAGCTGATGCAGCCTCCAGGCATATATCAAACAAATTTAAAACAGGAGTTTTATATGATTTTGGGTAATCTCAGCACACTCTATAAACCAATTTGTGGGTTTGCTGCCTACCCCTCCCATCTTTCCTGGTTGAACTAAATACAGATTCTTGGTTACACAACAGTCATTTTCTTTCTTCCCAAGTCTCCAAACCATTCCGTTTTATTTTACTATTTTGTATGATGAAGAGGTCCTGTATGACAGTTTCTATGTGTTTCCAACCTCAAAGCAGATGCTGAGACCACATAAAATGGCTTCAGGAACCCCATAAAGCAGGTAGCTCTTTTAATAGGACAACTCACAAAATGGTATGCATCTTGGGGTTCTCATCCCCAACCCAAAATGTAAATGCAACCTCTGATTGCTGAAGAATTACCACTCCTCATTTGGCTGATTATAAAACTTTTGATGATCGCTATGGTTCCTTACATAATCCTAGTTAAGACTTTGCGCTCTTCAAAAAAGGTGAAAAGGAACACAGTGTTCAGGCCAGAAATGCCCCAAATGGAAACTTCAGTGCAGGGCTTCAGAAAATATCTGTTTTGTAGCCAGCCTTTCTTTTAGAAGCTTTCATATTTAGTACTTGAAACATATACCACAGGAGGTCACTGTGTACCAAAATAGCTCACTGCACTGGTGCTTCTATTCCACAGGCTCTTAGTATAGGATGTCTGCTACAGAAAGAGATCTGAAACTGAGACAGGTTGAGGTGGTTCACAGAGTGCAACTGCCAGGCAAATTAGGTTACATCTTCTACTTTTCTAAGAACTTTGAAAACAACCTCTTGAAAGGCAATGCTTGATAACAAATTGTTTCCAAATTAGCAAAATGAGTTTTAATCACTTGCAGAGATGCAAGCTAAATGTTATGCTAGAATGCTCTGGGCTTTCCAAATTTAAAAATGAAAGAGATTTTTATTGTTATTAATTAAGACACCACAAATAATATTCCTGAATATTTAACACATTTGTGGAAGATTTCTAAGGTCTTCGGTTTTTGTTCATTTTTAAAAGTATGTGCATTGAAACCTTCCTTTTTTCCTCAAAGGAAAGAAGCTTAGCCCAGAATTATGGTTAATAGTACAATTTCCTTCATTTTCATTGTTTTTTTTTCACTGAAACAAAACTGTGAAAATACAAAGTTTTAAAAAATTAACAAAGAACAAAAGCAAAAACTAAAACAAAAATCAAAAAACCAAACCCCTCTGTGTTTATAGAGTACTGTAATGGAAGAACTTCAGTAACACACACAGATCCCAACACAATTGTACTTCATGAATGAACTGCTGAGACTGGTGACAAAACCCTACCTAACTTCTAAAGCTTTTTCATAACTAGATGAGTTGCAGTAAGCCTAACCTGCACCCAGCATACATAATATCCCTACTCCCTTAGTCTATGTGGTTAGGGAGAACGCTTCCATGGAAACGCCTTTAGTTTGAACTGATGGACATTCAAGGCCAAGAACAATGATCAGTGTCATCTCCAATTTGGTCTAGTAATTCTTCAGTAAATGTAGCAGGCTATATTTGAAAAGGATGATTCTGGCTGACAACTCACTCTGAAGAATGTATCTTGGTTGGTATTAATACCAGATTTGTTAAAATGGTGCAGAATGTCCTGAAGTTCCACTGTTGATCCCATAATTAGGGCATCATCAAAGTGTGGCAGAATACCCAGGATTCCAGAAGGTAGAATCTCTATGAAATATTGGAATATTACAGGGGTTACAGAGAATCCAAATTGGAGAAACTCACTTCAGAATACCTCATGATGGGTGATGACAGTCTGGACATCTGCTGTAGCATCATTAGTTGCTAAATGCTGATACCATTGAGCTAGATCTAGTTTTGCAAAGACTTTTCTGCTACAGTTGATTGACTGCAGGTGCTGGATATGGGTGCTGTTTAAGTTCCTTATTTATAGCTCTGGCAAAATACAAATGTTATGATATGCACCATAGTTTTCCAGATGGCAGTATTTCTGAGATTTCAGCATGTACTTGTGGTTCTATTTTGTAACATTTGCATTTATTTACAAATATGAACATTGGACGTTAGGTGAAAGTTCACAGTAGTAACTCCAACGGTCAAAGTGGGTTGATTCCCCATCAGATTTCTAGAGGGAGGGACACAGTAACCTCCCTAAAGTTATACAGTTAAAGTTAGGTGGAACTTCACAGCAGTGATGCCAAACAATGTTTCAAAGGGAATTGATTCTCCACCAGATTTCCAGAGAAGGGACACAGTGGCCTCCCTAAAGTTATACAACTCAAATTCAGCTAAGCCTTTCCTGAAATGTCTGCCAACTTCTTTAGAGACACACATCCTGACAAAGAAATACATCTCCCATTCTAGCAGATTCACTGGTTGTTTCCTTAGACTTCAATAAAGCTAATCTTTTCCAGGAAAGGAAAAATTTTTGCTACCTTTTATTTAACAAAGCCAGATCTATGTGTCAGGTCTGAAATTGACCAATATTTGTTTTGTACAAACCTCAACCTCAAGAACACTAATTCAGAAGGGTTCTCTTCCAAATTAGAACAATTACTTAAGCATAAGGGCTTTAGTTCAGCATTCCAGAAATGGGGGGAAAGGAGTCGTTGCTGTAGAACCAACAATGTTTTGCCTCCAATAATGCTGGCATCTGAAGTAAATGGTTTGTTTCACAGAATCACCTGTGATTGCTTATTGGAACAAGTCCATTGGGGTTTTCCTTGGGAGGGAAGAATTTCAAACTGTTCTGTTACAGCAGAATACAGACATCTGAAAGCTTGGAATGCTTTTTCTCACAGTAAATATTCAGGAGAGGAGGTACAACAATATAAAATAGAGCCCAGTGATGTATTTCTGCTTGCCAGATTCCTGATAGTGCTTTTGTTATAGTAGCTGATCTATGAAGTGTTCCTGCAAAACAGCCTTAATCCTAATACATTAGTGTAAGAATGATGAATCAGACTGTTCCTTAGCTTATTAATAACTTTTTTTTCTGAAAAGTCTGGTGTTGCAAATAAACCTTACCAAAAGATCCTGATGAATTACTTTTACAAGTTGGACTTAAACTGAAAGCTGATTAACTCAGAGATTTCAGGGAAGCAGATGGGAAATGAAGCTAACAGTCAGCTCAGTTAGACCAAATGGAGGTATTCAGATGGTTCCAGATAGCCAGCTCCTGGCACCACCAATCAAAAGACATTGTCAACTCTTCCATCTTTCTGTTCCTAATAGATTTTGTGTGGTAAGAAAAGGGTAGAAGGAATTGTGGGAACAATGGCATCTGTGGGGAGGAGCAATGGTGGGGGGAAATCAGAAGGATGTCAGCAATGTTTCAGCATCGCTCCACAAGTGTTGTCCTTTTTCCATGTGTGTCATAATATCACACATGCTTCAAAAGGGTTTAGCATTAATCTCACAGAAGTGTCAAGTTCCTAGTTGTCCCTCATGGCTTGCTTGTTTGTTTGTTTGTTGAATTTGTACACTGCAAAAATCTGCATGGATTCCTGGAAGTTTACATCCATCAAATCTAAACTTATAAAATACATTCAATCCAAATAAAGTATTACACCCTTATACATAGCATTAAAATACAAAAAAGAACTAGAATAATGGCCAGGAAATAGAAAGATAGATGACAACCACTCCTGAGTCCCCAAATGCCCTCTGGAACAATTCTCTTCCAGTGGGAGGTATCCTAGCTTCTAGGAGGAGGCTATGGCAAAGCATTGGGGCCACCCTGTCCATGAGGCACCCCTGCCTCCTTCACGAAACTAGGAGGCCATGAAAAGATTTCCTGGATGTACACATACTGGGTGGGATGGATGGGTCCCTTTTATGTGGAGAAGATGGTCCTATAAGTATCCAGGACCCATGTGGTCATTCACTGGCTAAGGATAATGCACACCCACCAGATTACTGGTAACAGCCACCAAGCAGTGGTGTTGGCTGGTTTAATCACATATCTAATAAAATGTTCTATAAGCGGTGAGGTTCAAAGCCTGAGGAGAGTAACTTCTATTCATACATACGTCTTAAATGATTTGGTTGCCAATGTCAGCCATTTTTATTTTCTAGAAAGATTTCAGGGAAGAAAGAAAGAGATAGAAATTTGGAGACTGTGAGTCATAGTGGAAAGGAAAACTATGGCTACAGTGAAGACCAAATAGCACGTAAGTAACCTTTAAATGAAAAAAAAAATGTTCCATATACTGTAGCACTTACCTCATATATGCATTTTAATTTCAGCCCTGTTGTACTTTGATGGTCAGAAAGTAGGCAAATACTGTATTATTATTCCTAGCTTTGCTGCCATCAGGGGATCCAAGTGTGTGTGTGTGTGTGTGCATGCACAAAGATGTCAAGATTGCAGGCATGCAGCAGTTGAAGCCCCAAGCCCTTTAATGTGCATTGTATACATCACCCATATAAAAAAGGCTGGCGCTTCAATTGCGCATTTGTATCTGCCATTTTGATATATGTCCTTCCTGCCGTCTAGCAGGCATGGATTTTTACAATGCAGATATAATAACCCTAGAACAGTGAAATCTTTAATAGAGTGACTTGAGAAGTTAAAATAAAATGAAGATATGCGTCCTGTTTTTTTACAGTATATTTTAATGAGTAGCAAACAGGTGAAGTCTCTGAATTACTTCCTGAAGAAGTTTCATGGAAATTTCATTTCCATGACTTGACTGATTAAAACTAATGATTAATATTCTCTTTAAAAGGATATTTCCAGCCAAATTTGTTGCAGAGGAAACTAATTGAGAATATATATCAATCAGGATGTGGTCCCAGGATCCAGGTCTTATGCAGAGAGAAGCACAGAAGCCAGCTTCAAGTTTGTATCAGCTTCCCCATCTAGAATATAATCTGGACTGACAAACCCATAGTACATGCCAGTATCTTGAAAAAGGAGTAGATGCTGGGTTGTATGATCAAAGGGCTTGCAGACATACCTATACAGGTTTCATTTTATACATTTTGCTGTGTATGCATGTATGCGATAAGAGTTCCATGCAAGCTGAGTAATTTTAATTGCTTGGTTCTAGCAGTTTCTTCTATGGCCACACAACACTAAGCCAAGATTTGTTTCGCCCAATTTGTTTTAATGGCTGAACTATTCCAGTGGAAAAATCATTGTTTTTCAAGCAACAAACCACCACTGGAAACTGTAACTAGAATTTAGTATATGAATCCTGAGTTATTTTCTAACTGTGGTTTATGTCTAAATTTGGAATCTTGTCTTATTCTTGTTTGGTTCTGAGTTCCACATAGGTTTCTTGTCATTCCAAGAAGATGAGAGGGAAGAACAGCTGAAAAAGATACTGTTCCTTAAGCTAAACTGCTTTTTCCGCAGCTTCTAATTTTCTCCAGTAATAATGATCTTTTCACACCCAGTTGCTCCCTGCCCAGAAAACAGATGAGTTATGGCTTCCAGATACATTACCACCTTTTTATCATTTCTCCCCTAAGCATAATAAAATACAAAATGTTGTCACCTTTATTGATTCACAGAAAGCATTGTGATATTGACAGGTATGAGTCATTTAAACATTTCTTTTTCAGTTTCTTACTAGCATTTTAAGAAAATATCAACTGAATCTATGTACAGATTATTTTGTTTCATGACAAGCTATCTGTTCTTTTTCAGGAAATTCTCATATGTTTTTTGCTTTCTGAAACAATGTATAGTTCCTGCCGTTTTGGGTACTCATTAGCACCATTATCCTGTATGTTATCTTCTGTTTTGCAGGAGATCACACTTCCTTCCCAGTTAAACAAAACTTTTATAACACAAAGCAAGATCCAAATGTGAGCTCTTCATCAGAGGTAACTGGGAAAATCTTTCTGAGATTATAACATAGGTCATAGAGATGACTTTTTCTTCATGGCCAACATTCTGAGACTTGCAAGTAAAAGAATAAGTTGGTAGTTCATACCTACTTACCTTAGAACCCAGACAACTACATGTAAATAGGGCTATAACCTCTCAAGATATTTCCTGCAGTCTCAACTTACTCATATCCATTCCCTGGCCCACACTGCCTTCTAGAAGCCAAGGAAAATGCTTTCCCTTGTCTTCCAGCTGACCTTCATGATAGCCTACCAACCACCTCAGTTGTCCCAGTGTCTTGCATCCTGATCTCTGCTGTGTGTCAGTGAGAAGAGGTCAAAGATAGGGAGTGCATGTGTCTTTAGTTAATAAATCATGTTGTATATCAAGTGTATAGCAAAGCATACAAAAATGGACAACTGTGATGGGCTTCTTGATAAAATTTTCAGATCACCAAAATGTGAATCCATTTAGGAAGCATGTAGATTCATATACAGATGAAATATAAATGTATTAAATAAAAAATTGCATCATAATGCAATCAATCAAATCCACTATCAGCTGATTAATATAATGTATATGAAGAAATTAGAGTAATATAGAAATAGTTTCAAGACAGGATAACAGTCCTTACTAAATTTTCCACTGTGATTTTTGGTCATTTTCCAAGCATTGATCTTAATTTCCACTGGTATTTATTTAATATTTTTCTAGTAGCAATAAAATAGGAGGCCTAAAATTCTGCATGCAAAAAAGTGTACTTCTCTCTCACATGACCCCTTTATTATTACTTAACATATAGTACCTACTTTTGAAAATTATTTGGCAAGAGATAAACATTTGATCCCATGGTAAATGCCAACTCATGAATATAGAACAGTCATTTTATGTGGCAAACAAATCAGTTGAAGAATGATAACTCTATAATCACCTTTCAGGAGTCATATTACTGAAAGAAAGACATTTGGTCACTTAATTTATTGGACTCTGATCAAGCTACAATTAGTCATGACTATGTTAGCTACAAAATACTTTTTATTTGGGTTCCAATAAGACTTAAACACAGTCAGTCCTAAGTGTGTAGATTTTGGGGTTAATTCCTCTGAGTGTGTTAGATTTATTGGCCTGGTTCATATACAATATTAAGCTAGAATAGATGGATTCAAACTTCAAATTAAGCCAAAAATAAGTATTGTATGGACCAATGTATTATGTACTTAGCCAAGGTTTTATCAGTTTACCTGCTCAAGCTTCTGATTTTTAAAACTTTGCCACTTACAGTGAGTAGATGATGTTTAGAAATACTTTGTTAATGGATTGTGATTTATTTAATCTACTAGGTGCCTGACAATGGACTTCAAACTGAAGAACTTCCTTCAAGGACTACTGTTTACCCAATTAATCCACGCAAAATCAGAAATGTGACACTAATATAGGAAAGCACTCAAAACACCAATATCATTTCTTGCAATTTCTTCATTTGTTTTATCTGAGAATCAGAATCAGTAAGTAATAATCTCTGAGGAACTTTAGTGAAGAAGCCACTGCTGTCCCTCCTCCCCCCCCATGGCAATCTAGAATAAAAACAGAACAAATTTCCTTTTGAATATTTATTTTCTGACTACTGTAAAAATTACTGTAAATTTTTACTGTAAAATGGTGCAAGTTTCACTATCACCTTTGATCTGTTAATTCAAAATAAGATTTTGTTTAATTAAACATCTCTTTTTGTATATCAGTCATATTCTAAATCATGAGATCAATGATTAATTTTATTTTTAAAATGTAAGCACTTATGATCCAAGATTAATAATCTTATTGCATATTAAAAAAGCAAATATATTTCTGATTGCATACATCAGATAGTGCTGACATGGCAACAGGAACACATGCAAGGATATGTACAATTCAGATTTAAAATAAATCCAACATGGATTTCTATGGGAGCAGGTATGAAAGCTTAAATGAAATGGAATCCACTGTGACATGGCATTGAATAGATTCAATAGTATTGATCCTTCTCCAGTCAAAAAGTACACACATGGCACCATTTGTTTGTAAAAGATGCATGTAAAATAGTGTATATACCTGAAATTTGCATTAAAAAGTGTAAATTAGAGTGGTTTACATTTTAAAAGGTTAACTATCTGGGTAATTTTTAAAAGAAATTACATCCAAACAATTAAATTAAAATGCTTATGCAGGAAAATATATATAGCAATATATTTCCAATATATTTTGGGAAAATTTATATGAAATATGTATGTTGGAAAGCTTTGTTACACATATAAGTATGTACATAAACTAGATTTATTAGGGGAAATTGCATATAGAACTCCATGTTGAGTAAAATTGTAACAAATCAGAACAGATGTTTTTAATGATTATTTTGTTAAACATCCACTGAAACTGGAATCTTCTCTTAAGGCGGGCAGTAAAATAAAACTTTAATATTGAACTGAAAATTTGCAATCATAATTGGACTGGTAGACAGATAGTATAATTATGAAATGAGAGTTTATGTTTTTTAAATAATTTACATTTCTACAAAAGAAAAAATGATAAATTGTCAACACAAAAGTTTTGCTATTAATATTTCAGATATTATTGTGCCAAGCAACTTAACTCCCTCAGGTTTCATTTGCTATTGCTTTGAGGTATATTGTCCATTTAATTGTATTTTTATTACTTAATTTACATACAGTAATGCTGATTTTCTCTGTGTTATACACCTGTCATTTAAGAGCATAGTTGGAAGTAGGAGTTATTGAAATTTAATTGGGCTTGTCTCCTTCAATAAGTTGAATGAAATTTCTCAAACCACTTTTTCCTTGAAAAATGTGTCATTTTTTTCAAAATCCTTGCAAAAAGTATCTGTGATTATTACAAATGCATTTTACATTATTATACTACCCAAATAAAATGTACCTAACTTTCACCATTTTCTTTCTAATTAAACACTTTCTAAGCTAGAAAGTCTGTGTCATCTTAAAGAATAACAAATTTATTCTGGCACTTTTGTGCACTAGAATCTTCTTTATAAAAGCTGTTCAATCTCTTTTAAAACCACAGTAACTTTCCTGCTCTTTGAACATATACAAAATTGTTTCTTCTACAAAGGACTAAAATAGTTACTTTACTAGAATAATGTAATTATGCTTGGTAAACTGCCCTGCCTTGCTCATTGAAATCTTATTCTTCATTCAGTCTGTAAATATAAAGATGCAAATATTTAGTTTTTTCATAAAAGTAATTTCTATAGGGACCTCTGGTTAACCTTTGTAAAATTCTTAGCTTTCGTTTTTTGTTAACTAACCAGAAATGATGTAAGTGATTTCATCACCTCCTTCTTCCTGTCTTCCCCACTTGCCTGCGCATATATTTTATGACGCTCAGTGCAGGCTCTCCTCAGAATGGAAGCAAGACAGGGTGTGCGTGACTGAGGCTGTCGTCTGTGGATGATAAACAGTGGCTATTTGGCTTCAAAGAAAGGAACAGGAGGAAGAATTACATTGAAAACTGAAATAAAGGCAAGAGGTAGCAGAAGAGAGTTAGGTATTTTTTCTTCTTTTATGATCTGTCCCCACACAGGGAAGAATATGGACCTCTTTACCTCATACATCTGAATCAAAAAGGTGAAAGGGAGGAATTTTTATTAACTACAACATGGCTTCACTAGACTGTGATTACTGAAAATAGAAGTGAGGAAAAAGGTACTCAGAAACAAGCTTTGTGTTTAACAAAGCAGCACTTCTTTCTGGGAAAAGCATGCTTGCCTCAAAATTTAATAAAGGTTACACTTGAGGGATAATGAGGAAATACAGGAAGACCATGGAAGATGCAGAAGAGACTTCTAGAGCCAGGAAAAAACAAAGAATAGTGTGGTTCTTGGGATAGGCAGTCATACATGTTTTTTAAACAAATTTATTGCATTAATGACTGTTCCTATACCACAAAGCTTTATATGGAGTTTGAAATATTTCTTGTAAAGGACATTTGAAATCTCAGGATCCTACATTGCCAATCAATAGGTGAACTAGTATAATTTTGAAGTGAGAGAAATATTAGAGTGACCATCATAAAATATAGATAGTGTCACTTCTTCATGTTCATTCAGTCTTGGCAGGAAATTTCAAGTGTACTTCCTCCTGGTTTGAAAGATCTTTCTTCATTTTGAGCTATAGTGCTTGTGAAATATCACACAAAATTGTGGTGAATATTGCTATCTAGCAATAAAAGAGAGACACACAAAAAAAGAAAAATATCTTCCTAACTGCAGAAAGTGTGTGTGTGTGTACACACACACACACAAACATAAACACACACCACACACATTCATTACAATGAATCAAATTACCGTATTTTTCTGACTATAAGACGATACTTTTTTCTAAAATCCTTACTCTAAAAATTGAAGGGCGTCTTATTCAAGGAAGTCAGCCGAGAATCGCGTGGTTGCAAAACTGCCCATACTTTGTTTCTGCAGAGAGGCTTCCTCCTATTGCTAGCCTCCAATCACGAGTGAAATAGCTTGTCTCCCAAACAGACTTCCTCCAATCACGAGCCTTATGTAACTGACGTCAGCTGATGCTGAACAAACCAATTAGAGGAAGTCTGTCTGCAGAGACAAGCTATCGGCAGTTTCACTCGTGCTTGAATGTAATCAGTTATGCAAAAGAGCCTGGAAATAGAGCTGCAGAGAGACGGTTTGGACCTCCTCCCACCGAGTGTAGCAGGTAAATGTTAACTAATTACTAAATAAAAAAATGTTCTGCACTATCTTTAAAATATTGATTTATTAATTTGGGGTTGGAAAAATGGGGGTCGTCTTGTACATAGGGGTGTCTTATTGTCGGAAAAATACGTTAATCTAAATTATCTATAATCTAGAAATGATGCAGGTATAATATAACAAGTTTGTTTGATTTTATCAAATATATGTTTCACCATTCCTGAGATACCAAATGTGCTGCAATTTTCTGTTTGGTGCACACACAAGAGTGTATACCCATCAGTTTTATAATACAACCTTTGGGTAACCTTACCAAACGCTTGTTTCTGTTGTTTCAGATGAGCCCTGATGAGATACCTGTCATCTAATGGGCTCCAATCAGCTGATAGGTCACAAATCATGCAGGAGTATTTATACTCTTCATGTTCCGGCACTATTTTTTCATTTTCCTTGTTCAAAATAGTATTGTTACAAAATACTGAAAAACCAGTAGTATTCTAAACTTAACTTGTGGTTCAGGTTTCTAGAAACAAATGTTACGCAAACATATAGGATTTCAGACCTGTCTAAACTTTCCTCACGTTTTCCTTTTCAGTTTTGAATTTCACATAGAATAAGTTACCTGAATCCATTGAGTCACACATACTTAAAAATAGCTTATAGCTTTCCACCGAGTTTTTTCTTGACAGCTGAAAGCATCTTGAACTTGAGTGGGCCACTAAACTAACTAACGTATAATTTCAAACTTGCTGCTGATTGCTGCTCACAATATTGATAGTATAATATAATGGCACATTTTATGGAACAGAGCCTCTATTAATACCTCATTTCAACTATAAATGAAGTGAATGGGCAATACAGGGAATTTTGAACAATGATAAAGTGTGCAGTTTCAGTAACATTTGAGTACCAAGACGTTTTGCGAAGCACATGCAGTTTGAATATTAATTACCACCGATTCCATATATAAAGAGTTTCAGTGTATTGTGACTGCAGCTTAAAGATTAACCTCATTCCAAAGGCTGAAAATTCATGATGGTGAAGTGAAGCCATGAAGGAAAGTAACGTGCATCTCAGCAGTACAAATACAATATTATGTTTGTAATTCCATTTCTTCATAGGAAATTACATAATTTGTAATGCACACACCTATATATATATGGACACACACTCTTGTACACACACTCACACACACTATACATATGGAAACAACATATAATTTCCTGTCTTTTAGGACTCATTGCAGTGAAGTTAGGGGAGTAAAACAAAACAAAACTCATTGTGTATTTTTGGACATTAATATCCAAATAAATCAGTATCTCAATGAATGTTTGCTTGATAATCATTCTAAATTAAGAATTGGCCATAATCATAAACTCTTGAGAGATAAATTGTCATGGATCTGTGTACAGGGTTTTAGTTAAATGTAACTTCTCAGCAAAATCTTTGCAAGGAGCAACTTTTTACCAATCAGATCTTCATGTCAGAAAAAGTTGACCTGACTCTGTATCCCTGAAAACATGATATTTTGATATGGCACCAAACCAATTATAGATAATGCAGTTTAATTTCATTTCAAAGTAATACTTAGTAATTCAACTAACCTAATGGTGAACATCTCTAAAAATGTGATTCAAATCATATGGCTCCACTTTGCTCTAATAATTTCTGTAACACATTTTTTTACCTTTTCACGGATAGTGCATCTTTCAATTTCTCTTGAGAATCAGAGATCATGGGTTTGTACGCTGATAAGAAGATTCCATGCAAGGAATTGGATACTTTCTAACAAAAATTTGTACTGCCTTGCATTAGTGTGCAGAATTATTACAGATTCAGTGGATTTCAAAACATTACTTCACAATATCCTTTCTCCCCCTGAAAATGTTGACTTAAAATCTTATTGTACGATTTCTGCATATTTAAGTTCCCTCTAGAAACTTGATCAACAGCAAGGATCTGTTAGAAAGTTAATACTGTAAACATATGCTTGTGTATGTGTGTGTGTATGTGTGTGTGCATGTGCAAGGATATACCATAATACATCTAATATTTACTAGTTTTCCAGGGCTTTTCTTGCAGTTGAATCCTACTCAGACTCAAAAGTCTGCACATATAGCATTTGGATATATACATGATGTATAAATATTTTCACACAATAAACCATTGCATAAACTGAACGTCTTTAAAGATGGATCTCCCAACATGAATCCAGAATCCAAAGGAAGTGTGAAATTTCAGTACAGTCTCATTGAAGTGCTACACAGTGCAGCATAACATCCTCAGTTTATTAAGAAACTTAGCAAGAATTGTACCAATGAATAAAATACTTTGCCATCAAAGCCTTTTGTACAACTGGAGTTCTTTCTACTTACTTCAGTGGGTTTTGGCATAGAGCTTCTATTAATAATTACAATACCTGTCTACATTCTTTACAGCAGTTTGTCATCAATGGTCACATCAATTTTTTCAGGTATGTGGAAGTTGTTGTTGTTGATGATAATAATAATATCTCAAGATGGCTTCTACTAATAAGCTTGCAGTATTTTTTTTTAAATTCAACTGCATGTCTTTTTGCTTCTTTTATTGTACTCCTAGTCCCGGATATCTGAACTTACAAACCTATCTCTGGAGTCCAAAGTAATCAAGCCGAGGACATTTGTCCTTAATGAACATTTGCACTTCTTAGTATTTCTTATTTGCGAGAGCTATTTTCCAGTAGTTACCATAATTTGAACATCCATCAACAATCTTTCAGATCAGCAAAGAATACTATCTCTCACGGAGGCTTCAGCTCAGTGACTCCTTTCATGATTCCATGTCTATCTTTGGGTGTTCCTTTCAACATTGCTGCTTTAATGGGATTAAACAGATACAACAAAGGTACAAGTGAGGTTGGTCCTATCCCTGCAACCCTTCTGGAAAACCTTTAAAACGTGGTTTTTACAGCAACCTTGGGGATCCCACGGGGAACTAGCAAGGTGGTTGTATGATATGAGGTGATTGTTATTCTCCAGCAAGCTTGGCTTTTTCATTTTGATTTATGTTCAGTGTTTTAAGATTGGTTATGTTGTTTTAATTGTTGCTGGGTTTGTATGCCATTCATAGTCATGTTATGTGAGATGGGTGGCCATATATATTTGCAAAATAAAATATAAATTAAAAAAAAAAAAATAGAACCAGAATCACCTACTTCCAAGTAATTGAAATTTTGCTTGGAGTAATAGGTTGTTAACTACCTTCATTAACATGTTGTGAATCCAGACTCCCACATCTACAAAGTTACAGTTAGTCCTCAGAGGAAAAAGAACATACGAATTGTTTTATTATGCTATATTCTGAGTCTATCTCCCAGTGAGGAGATTTAGATCAGAAAAATAGTGTGTAGGAAAAGACTTCAATTTCCACCCCCATTACTTCAACAAGAATCAGCATCCTCATGTGTGCTTTAAAGTAATTAACAAAAATAGTTAAAGTATTGGGAGACATCCTGATACTGGATGATTTGCATCCAATTCTTGGCTTTCAAATCTGTGTGATCTTGTTCTGCAGTGTGTACATTGCCTCTCCATTGGGAAAGTCTTACTAAAACTATTGCTGAATTAAACAGTGTCTGCATGACATTGAGGGAAATTAGTATTTATTCAGCAAAACCCACATTTCCCTGCTTTGTTTATTTGCATGCAGATGGCAGAATGGTGATCATGAAAAAGAATGGACAACACACTCAATTTGCTGTGTTCCAGTCTATTATGCCATCTAATAGTAAACTAGAGTCATTGAATAGCTAATTTAAGAAACAAAACAAGGACACCCAAATGTAAAAGAGTGCTTTTTGATGTACTTGGAATACTCTCTAGGCATACTAAAGTCTACATCTGTGAATTAAAAGAAATTCTAATTCTCTCAGTGGCCTCAAAAACACCTGAGATCCTGGATTTACAAAATATTTCTAGATACAGAATATAAATATATGAAAGTCATATAGATTGTGAATCTTTTCAGGTAAGTCTAAAGTTGAAAACAGCAAAGGCACAGAATACCAGGGTATCCACTGAGAAGGGAGGAATGAAGGAAAATGGATAGGAGGAGGAGAGAACTGTCTCCCTCAAACATTGAATTGCTTAAAGTTGTGGAGGGAGGTGTCACTTGTGGGAATTGCACTGTATGGGAATGGGAAACACTTTTTCCTAGCTAAAAGGAGTTGGTTTAGTGTAAGAAAATATTATATTTTTTCCTATTTTCAAAAAATCTATACAGCTGCAAAATGCTTACATTCAGAGTAGAAGCCACCTAATGATACTTTTATTCCTACAGCACATTCTGCAAACACAATTCAGGCTTTGCTGTAGCAGTTTAAGGAGCAAGAGATGATTGATTTGTGTAATAATTAATATTTTGAATTGCAGGTTCCTATATTTCATTTGGACCAGTTGCTGAATCCCAGTAAAGCTCTTCTGGAAAGGCTCTACACCAATGTTATTCTACCTCTACTTCCACTGCTTTCAAAGATTGATTCTAAAATATTGAGCTGGATTCCAAGAACTATGCACTCTCTTCTTCTCTCTCTCTCCTTCATCCTGTTTACTCTGACAGCAGAGTTCATATTATGTTTATAGCAAATAAACAGATGGAAGGTGGAATGGGGAGGAAACTAATTTTATGTGGAGAGAGGGATGACTATGTAGATACATTTATTCTCCTTACTCACATCCCAAGTTTTTTTCAAAGGATGGCTGGGGAATTCTGGGAGTTGGTCCACGCATCTTAAAGTTCCCAAGGTTGAGAAACACTGGCACAAAGGATGGAAATGAAGTGGAAGACATTTCAAAGTTGTGGAGATAGATGTGTGGGAAAAATATCTCTGAAAAAAATGACTTCATTGGACCTCACTCAGAAGGACACCTTCTAGGAAAAGAGAATTATGGTGCAAATGAAGGCTTTATTACCAGTTCCTCATGTTTATAGGTTAGGTATGACCTTACTTAGGGAGTTTTGTCATGCAGATGATGTACAATTTGAGGGAGAGGACGAGCATATTGAAACTCCTGGGGCCACAGTAAATCACTAGCGCAGAAAGGCTTTTATGTCTCATCCTCATATTGAGCACATTTATAGAAATTTCTAAGAAACTATGTGAAAAAAGGATATTTTTTTAAAAATTCACAACAGACAGCTATACATAAAGACTTAAATTGCAGTCACATTTTCTTCTGTATTAATTCCATTCAACTCAATACTATTTATTTTTTAGTTGATCTGCATAGGACTATGCTGTTAAGCATTCTGCAAGACTTTTTTGGAAAATGCATTTGTTTTAAAAATGTGCTAAGTTCATTTGTATAACAAAATAGAAAAATAAATGTTAATAATGAAATTTATACTACTCACCTTCCTCAATCAATCTGCTGAAAACTTTTGCTTGTGTATCAAATGTTGTTGAATTATTCTTTCCTTGTGAATATAAAGTCATATTATGAGGTTGATAAGTTGATATCAATTCAGAATATATTTAGAAATTAGGTCCCCAAGTGTTAGCATTCCAGGGTCAAAATAACTGTTGCTGCTTTCTGTTCAACTTTGCCTCAGTTGCAAATATCTGAAGATGTAGCTTTCAGCATGCTACAGTCTGACTGGCATCACGAGTAGACAAATCCATGCATAAATGCTGCTTTATTTGAAGCACAGCAGCCCTGCATTTGTACACCATGACATGTAAAATCAAAGCATGTAGGTGGAACCTACAGTATATGAACAAATGATACACACAGCCAAACAAGGCATGATAGCTTAGACTCTGTTTTTTTAAAGTTCCTAGATAATACATCTGGAGCACCATGTTTGCACTTTCTGTCCACAAAATCTTCTGACTCCATATAGGTAAAGAATGGGAACTGTATATGGAAGAGGCATGGCAACCTATGTCGGTTCTCAGTGTTTGTCAATTCACAAGTTTCTGAGTCCAGTTCAAATGTTACTTTGCCACCAGCCTACCATCCCATTAGAAGTGAGACAGCTATCTCACACAGCTATCTCACTTGGAGATTTTATATAGTAATTAGGTATGGGTATATAGGCCCTGTATTCACATAGATCTTACCTTAATGATTATCAAATGAAGAATTATATTTTCTCAATGCCTATTTTTGATCATGTGGAAGACAGTTCTTTTACTTGTTACAAGAAGCTTTGTTTTAGAATTCCACAATGCTAAACAAGACATACAAACCAGTTTGGTGTAGTGGTTAAGGCAGAAACTGGGAGACCGGGAGTTCTAGTCCTGCCTGAGCACAAAGCCAGCTGGATGACGTTGGGCCAGTCCCTCTCAGCCCTAGGAAGGAGGCAAGGGCAAACCACTTCTGAAAAACCTTGCCAAGAAAACTACAGGGACTGCCCAAGCAGTCTCTGAGAATCAGACACAATTGAATGGATTAAAAAAACAAACAAACCCAACACATAGAGAAAGAGACATTGAATGAAACTTGTTCTCTGCCTTGACTTCTCCAAGTGTCAATTGCAGATAGCTGGAGAAAGGGTGTACTTTTAGCTTCATCCTTTTGAAATTTAAAGAAATAATGGTGGAGGATTTTCCTGTACATGTTAATTCTCTCGTTGGCATGGAAATTGAAAATGGTTAACTGATCATTAATATGTCTCATTCCCTTTTAATTAAAAGTTAACTGCCATGGGTAAGTGCTGAGACGTTGCTTTCTGGCATGCTTTCCCCCCCCCTCCCCCCCCAGAAGCACAGTAATGCATCGTCATCCGTAGCCAAACTCCAAAGAACTCTTCAATTACTTGCATCAAGCCGAAGGGGCCCTTGGATTTGACTTTTTCACCTTCATACAGCAAATCTTGATGTGCACCGTGGAAGCCAAGTCGAAGACTGCTTTCATCTATGGAAGTTCAATAGGTGACTTAGAGCAGCCACTCTATCTGAGGATTATTGCTGTGGGAAAAACTGGAGGAGGGACTGCTATGTATGTTTCCTTGGAGGGGAAGCAACTGGAGGGGGGGAATTGTGTTTGGAAGCTACTAATCCTTTTTTTCAGTGAATTGCAGCTCAGCACCTTCCATCAGACATGACAATTCCCCTTTCTCAGGAGCAATATCAACCTAAATGTCAGAAAGGCAAAGACATGCTGCTGTACTTTTCATGTCACTTTTTGTGTCACTTTTCATTTTTCATGTCACTTTTCAAGGGGGTTGGGAAGGGTCAGTGTCTTCCAGCAGCAACGCTTCCTTATTTCAAGTGATTCTTTAGTATGAACATGCAGGTCTGGTTTGTGCATAATGCTAAGTCATCATGTGGTTGGTTGGTTGATTTCAGCTTAGCATGTTATGTGAAAGCAGTCAGAGTTGGGACTGTTTAGCTTTTCCATTCAGCTGACCTCTTTTTTTAAAATGGTGCCCAAACTAGTTGTCAGTTAATTAGTTCCAGTATTAGTTGGAAAGCGGGGGTGGGGGGGGCACATATGGATGTATATCCCTCTGCCAGATGCCCCGGTCCTGAACCCAGATGGACAAATTGTTCGTTTCCAGCTGCTGCTTGTTAATGCCAAGTCTGTGTGGAATGAGACCATACCTATCTATGAAATTTTGTTGGACAAACACCCAGACCTAGTGTGTATACTGAGACATAGCTGGGTAGCAGTGGGGATGTAGCCCTCTCAGGGCACTGCCCAACATGTTTTCAGGTCCTGCAGCTGAACTGATTGGGAGTGCTTATCTGGGGTGTCTGCTTAATTGTCTTGTCTCTTTTATGTCTATTCTTGCTTTGCTGTACATTGCCTAGAATCTTAGCAATTAGAGCAGTTTACAAGTAATGTAAACAGGCAAACCAACCTCTATATGTGGAAATATAATCAACTACTAGAGGATTTTATATGTCTTCAGTCATCTTCTGCTAAAGGAAACTAAGCCCATATAACCACTTGGATCTCTGGATCTTCTCGGTTCATACTGTAACACTTGTTGTATTCAGATTGCAGACGTAAATAATTGTGTTCCATGCCAGTCTCAAACTGCCTTGAATGTAAATGGCAGAATGTCAATGTTATGTAAATATGAATATAAATATGCATAAATAAATAAATAAATAAATATTAAGAGGACACTGGGGATACAGATGAGCAGAGGTAATTATGAATGTGACCTGCTCGATTGTGCCAGTTTTCATTGTTTGCAATTGTTATTATGTTCCTGGATCCCCCACAGAAGAGTAATATACAAACATTAAGCGTTTCCTCTAAGTAAGAGAGAGCAATGAAGCAAATGCAATCTCAAGCCTGGTATAAACCATGATGTGGCTGCCTTGATTTTGTCTAAGTAACCCCAGCCACTGTGCTTTCTATATGATAGTTTATCACTTGGTGTACAGTGCAAATCCACTCATCTAGCTAGCAAATCATGGCTGAACCAACAATATCTTATTGTGACATGAGAGTCCAGTCTGCCAAGGGGTAGAAAAGTAGAATTTGAATTTGAAGTCTTTTCTGCTTTTGAAGCTTGATTTTAATTTCTGAATTTCTGAACTATTCAGAGTTACCAAAAAAAAAAAAAAAATACTGGCTAAATAATTGGACAGCAATATTTATCATAGAGTTTAATTCTTTTCCTTTCCAGGAATAAATTAGCCTGTAATTATCACATGCATTGTGTGTGTGTGCGCGCGCGTGTGTGTATTCCATTGTATCACCCATCCCACTCCCTTCTTTCTCTCAAGATTGATTTTTTCCCCCCCCAGATGAAACCCTGACATTCACTCTGAAGTTTGTCTCCCACTCAGTTTAAACAGAGGAACTGAACAGATTTTTTTTAATGATTAAGCAGTAAAACTGAATAATTGTTCAGTCTATTAGCTCCTCCATTCAGATATAACAGATACAATAACAATTATTATTTTTCTCCATCTTGAAAAAAATGGCTTTATAAAACTGATATGTATCTACTGGGAGAATGATTGGCTATTGTTAAATCATCTGGTCTTAGTGGTGATAATTCCCCAAGTGTTACAGCTAAAAGAGGAGAGACAATTCAGGGACATCAAACAAAGAAGAGAACAATTTTGCATGTTTCTTGTAGTGTAGGTCTTCCTGCACAAAGAAAATGCTCGTGTCAGACCCCTATTTTCTCATCAGCTGCTACTGCTGCTTTTGTACAAGCAAGAGCTGTACCAGATCACCATGCCTCTCTCCCATTATAAGAAGGTCTTTTAAAAAAAGTTTTGCTGAAAGCTACATTTTCCTTCAAACTCAATTACATCTGTATTCAGTACGTTATCACCAAGTTATAACAGGCGGTGCAGAAAGTAAGTGTTGGTATTCATGGTGAATTACAATCCATACACAAATAAAACTTAGCTCACATTGATTAGGTTGACACACTATGCAACCTGTAGTTTCTTTAACCATATTTATTAAATAAACCTCCGTTGTTCACAAATTACCCTTAAGCTATATTTATTTACCATGGTAGATTGAATGCAGCACAGCTGACTGAGTCCACACAATGTGCTAAGCTGCAAACCATGGTTTTACAAAGCCCAGTGGCTGGGTTCATACAATGAATTACACCAAAATCAAACCAGCCATTATTTTCATACAGTATATGTTACTCAAATGGTCAAGGACACTGCCTCTGAACAAACAGAATATTAATGTACTTGTTGTCATGAACAATTTAATCCGACATTTTCCAGATCCATCACCATAATTTATATGCTTGTCTATCCCTTAGATGCCTAGGAGATGTTCAGTATTTGGATAGAAGACACCAGGAAACAGCAAGGCTGTAGGCTGGATTGAGACATAAGAGAACAGAAGGCTACGCCAAAGCCAAGGGTGCCTCAGGAGAGTCAAAAGATGGTTGCCGTGACCAGGCAATGGAAACCCCACCCCTTTTTTACATATATCACACAAGTGGCACATATACAGTAAAAACGGCAGGACTTTGTGTAGGTACGGCCACAATCTTGCCTTTCTTGAACATTACTGCATATGCCCCTGGGCCAGAATTTTGTGGCCAGGCCACCCAGATGAAGTAGCATGAAGCATGAGGCTAGTCCATGGGGTCACCAGGAACTGAGCTTGACTCGAAGGAGACTTTATCTTTACTTTACCCAAACTCCCTCAGAGCATGTATAATTTATATTAATAGTAAAGTTGGAATTAATATTTCATTAATGCTTAATTTAATAGTGTGACTCTGGAGAGTTAATCAGGCTGTACTGATGTAAAAGTCTAGCCTTTAGAAATATATGCAGTTAGCTGCACACTTCTTCCAGTAACGTTTCCTCACAAATTTAGATTTTGCACATCCACTTCTTTGTCACGGCCCGCTCCTGGTTCATGACAAAAACATTCATGATCATAATACATCTCCTCAGCATTAAAAAGTGGCTCTCCACTCTAATAAATACATGCAGGATTTTAGCCTTAAAGTATCATAGTTGTGGAATGAATAATTTATAACCATATGAGATGTTTTGTGCCAATGGAATGCCAAGCGTACATATCATGTTATTATTTTTTTTCCTGTTTGGGAATTAGGGAGCTGATCGACCCGAATATGCTTTTAAAAACAGGAACTCTAATAGAGGCTGACACTTTATTGAAGCCCTGGCAGGCCCAGACTATTATTGTTCAAACTAGTAACAAATTAAGAATGCCCCTCCAAAGCTGTTAGGAGCTGCTTTCAAAAGTTTCCTAGACTCCTTCTGGTAGCTACGGTAACTGGCTATCTAGGAGGAATAAAAGATATGGAACAGAATCCATGAATTAAAAACTAAAATTCCTAGAAAAAATACTGCCTCTATCCTTACCAGTAAAGGATTAATAATGGAAATGCACATACAGTGGTACCTCAAGATACGAATGCCCCAACTTACGAAAATTTCAAGATACGACAGCAAAATTTCAAGATACGACCGCAAAATTTACCTCAACATGCGAACTCCGCCTCAAGCTACGAACCGGATCCGCGGCCATTTGCCCTGCTGCCACGTGGTTGTGGCTTCCAAGAGGAAGTGCTAATGAAATCTGAGCGGGAGGACAAAAGCCCAAGGAAAGCAATGCAGAAAGAGGAAGTGCTAATGAAATCTGAGTGCGCGGGGGGGGGGGGAAGCTCCCGCTCCCGGCTGTGCGTGCGCGCTGATATTGCTTTCACTGTGCTTTTGTCGCTATGGAGAAAGGAAAAAGGAAAAGGAAAAGCCATTTGCCCTGCTGCCACGTGGTCGCGGCTTCCTGTGGGCGAGATCTCGGTAGCAAGGAGGCGTTTGGTGAGGCTTGTGGTGTGTTTTGTGGCGTTTGGAAGGTTTTTGGTGTGCTTGTCAGCATGGCTCCAAAGAAAATGCAGAGCGGGCGTGGCAAGAATAAGGCTTTGCAGCTAAGAGGCAAAGAAGAGAGGAAACCCCTGAAGGAGATCTCCCCGAAGTCCCTTTGGAGGGGGACTCTCCCTCCAAACAATAACTGCCTCCCCACCCCATTCTCCCTCTTCATACTGTGCTTTTTTTCATGTTTTTGTGGTTTAAAAATAAAATGCATATGTTTCAGAACTGTTTGTATTTACATTGAACCTTATGGGGAAATTTGCTCTTTCCTTTGGCCATAGCCCTTGGCCTGGTGATTGCTTTCACTGTGCTTTTGTCGCTATGGAGAAAGGAAAGAGCGCGGAGGAATCAGTGTGGGGGGGAAGCTCCTGCTCCTGGCTGTGCGTGCGCGCGACATAAGCCTTCCCCCCATTGCTTTCAGTGTGCTTTTGTCGCGCGCGCCAAGGGCTATGCACAGAGGAAAGAGCGCGGAATTAAGAAGCAGCATGGGGGTGGGGAAGCTCCCGCTCCACTGTGCGCGCTACATAAGCCTTCCCCCCCATTGCTTTCACTGTGCTTTTGTTGCGCGCGCCAAGGGCTATGCACAAAGGAAAGAGTACGGAATTAAGAGGAATCAGCGCGGGGGGTGGGGGGAAGCTCCCGCTCCCGGCTGTGCGCGCGGGAGCCTTTCTCAGATTTCATTAGCACTTCCTTTTTCTGCGCTAGGGCTGACTAAAGCGCGCCTGGGGAATTTCTTAGCCGTGCAACGCCAGCTGACACATTGAACCTTATGGGGACATGTGCTTCAGGATGCGACCAAATTCGGAGGGCGGATTAGCCGTATTTACATTGAACCTTATGGGGAAATTTGCTTCAGGATGCGACCAAATTCAGAGGGTGGAACGGATTAACCGTATTTACATTGAACCCTATGGGAAAACGTGCTTCAGGATGCGACCAATTCGACTTGTGATCAGAGTCACGGAACGGATTAAATTCGTATCTTGAGGTACCACTGTATATTGAATTTTTCCTTGCCTCTGACTGAGCTTTGTAGCTCTATCAAGTTCAGAAGGCGGGATCAGTGACAATATTTGCTTCACTTTTAAAATATTAAGAGATATACCTGAGATGACTTTAGGCCAGCCGTTCTCACACAACCCTAGACTGAATAGTCAAAAAACACCCATCTACCAACCCACACTGGACCAACTTGATAGATTATGGTTCATAACTTTTATTGAAAAGGCCTTTATCCTGCACTGGATTGATTGGGGTTGATAATAAAAAGAAGCGGTCAGTCCTCAAAGGAAGCCATTGGCCTCCAGTTTCATCTTTACTTTCAAGAATGTTTCTGAACTCCAAATAGGTCCATAATCCTACATAGAAAACAAAAATGATAAATGGCTGAAATCTAGTGCTTCATTTAGAAATGCCCAGAAAAAGGACAAAGGTAGAAAACATCCTATGGAAGAAGAACTAGAGGCAGTGGCCAACAGCAGAATTGCAAATCAGCACTTAAGAAGCGAATATGTGTAGCTCGGGTCGAACTGTGGAATCCTTGGGGTTCTGTGAGCCTGGTTGTTTTCTTGCAAATGTTTTGTTACTCCGCCAGGTAACATCTTCAGAAGATGTTACCTAGTAGGGTAACGAAACATTTGCAAGAAAACAACCAGGCTCACAGAACCCCAAGGACTCCACAATCAGCACTTTGTCACCGGCGATCCAGGCATAAAAAATTGTTTTGTGAATCAGTGAGCCCATCTGGCAGGCATTTTGCAAGATTACAACACATTCTCAAGTTAAATGTGTCTATCAATGCAAAAAGATTGAGGATCTGCCTAGTATACTGATCATGGCACAATATTATTTTTTTGTAATGAATTGAACATGATTAGCTTCTCCTGATAGTTCCCTAAACCCATTTCACAGTTTAGGTAGAGTTTCATGAATGCTCATATAGCTGAAGGGTACAAGTAATGTTGAGCAGGCAGTCAGATCAAAAGTGAACAGATCTAGTAGAAATAGGAATATGGAGACAAGCAATTCTGCCCTTAAAGAGAGAAATGCCTTGTTGTTTTTTCACCAGCATCTCTTTCAACCCTTACTTGCATTGCTGCTGCCCTGAATCTGCACCCATTTCCCACTATGTTGCGCTAAGATTTATAAATGTGTATGAATTTAATTTAAAGAGTATCAGGAAAAAAACACAACTGTTAAATCATTTTCATTTGACCCATGTCAGTGGTGGCCAGGTCCAGTCATGTTTGTGAAACTGAAGCTCAGAATTACATTCTCAGATGAATGGTGTTTTTCTTTATAAGGCCTCCCTAGTAAGACAGATAAGCTCTGGAGAGAGAAAAATTGGTATATTGGATATGAAATATTGGGTAGGATATGGAATAGAGCACAAAGTAATGAAGATGGAATATATACAGAAAATGGAGGAATGCATTCCGTAAACATTGAGTTCACCATTACTGTTAGCCAAGACAAAAGTATAGCTGGCTCCATACATTGCTGTAAGTACAGCTTTGCTTAATTGTGGTTTACTGGATAAACCACAATTTATCCAATATACTAAAAACCAAACAAGCAACATTATGGCTTAGTGTTATGTGCAAGCCTTGCTATTGCCTGAGCTTTAGGGAACTGAAATACAGCTAGATACCTAAAATAGGTAGAAAAAAAAGGGGGAGGAGAGAATTCCACCTCCTCCTTTTCCCTGCAGGTACCTTTGTAGAGGATGGGAGAGTCAAGTGTGGTGGTGGATTGCATAAAGAGGGAGAATTGTACAAAATCATGTCAACTGAGGAATGAAAGAGATATTTCCATGATCCATGATGCTATCACATATGCCAAAGCTCAGAGTGATTTGTCATCAGATTGGTAGCTAAATATCTACAGGTTAGGACCCTGTGGTCCAACATCTCTCAGCAGCTTCAGCCAACAACCGGGATGAGGAATACTGAGAATAGTAGTTTAACAATGTGAGGAGACCACAGGTTCCCCATCCCTGAGCTAAAGGAAACCATATCTCAAAATATCATGTGGAGCTATTACAGATATTTCAGTTCTCAATCTGAAAAGTTAAAAAAGGAATCAACATTTTAGTGACAATTATTCAACTTTTCCAATTTGGGATTATTGTTTTCCTTACCTGTTGCTCCCTCAATTTCATTTCCCCCGATCAGGGAACCAGTAGTAGGAACCTAGAAAGCTGAACTGGAATCCAGACAACACAGCTGCTGGAGACTTGACAATTGCTCAAGCATCTGAAAGGCTGATTCTAAGTCTTTTTTGGATAGCAGATTTGATCACTGTGTGTGTCTGTGCACATATGTGTTGTGCTTGGAAACAGTGCAGTCCCCCCCCCCCTTTTTTTTTTCTGGGTCTGGGTGTTTATTTTACCAGTCAGATAAACTTCCAGCCGGGTTTTCTCCTCTAAGTTTCTAAGCCAGGGTTTCTGTGCAAGATATTCATTTTCATGTTTTCTTTATATGAAATGAAAGGATGTGGGAAGTGTCACCAGCTGCAGTTTGCAGATGTTCAAGGCACAGGAAGTTCTCTTGGGAAAAAACTTGTAAATCTTGGGATATATTTGGTATGAGTTCTAATGAATTGTTAAAGTTTTGCTTTTATGACTCTCATGCGTATGATTTCTATCAGTAAATAATAAGGGGCTTCATCTTCCACCACCTCCTTCTCTGCTCTCTCTTCCCAGCTCAGACACCTGTGGTCTAGACCTACTCATTTCTCTTCTCCTGATGAATGGCCTTTCCAAGGCCACATCCAGCTTCTGAAACGCAATGTCTCATTCGTACCACCAGGTGGCCCTTTGAGCTCTCTGATTCGCGCCAGGGGCTTCAGCAGGTAAAAGCTCCTTATTGGTTTACTGGAAGCGTGATGCTCCTGGGCAACCCTTTTAAAGAGAAAAGCTTGAAACTGTGCAGAGAGCTTGTGCCAGGGCAGCTCTGCTTTGAGGAAGTGGGGATCGGGGACCTCTTATTTCCGACTCATCATCATGAGTGAGGTGAGTGAAGAAATGCTTTTAGTTCATGAGACAGGGAGAGATGGAGGGACAGACCGCTGAAGAAACAAAGCACACATTTGCTAGGAGGCTAAAAGCAAAAGAAAAATCAGGTTCAGAATGATTTAGTTATGTTAGTATCAGAAGAGCTTATTGTTTAGAACTATTCCTAGACGAAGTGCGTCTGTATGCATCCTGCTTTTCTGACAGTGGGATATGTGTAACTACTGAATTTAATATGCACTGTTTTTAAATCAGTAAGTAATTCTCACTGAGATATTAATCCTATACCAATTTAACTATGAATATGCTCAATGACATGCCATAGAACTTTCTGTGAGCAGAGATGGACTGGTGAAAAGCTTAATTAAAATGAATACATTGCCTATGGTTACTCTTTGGAACTTTTGCCAACTCAGAAGCATCAATTCTGAAGTTTGTAAAAATCCACTGGAGGGGGGGAACCTTTGTTTCTCATTTTTAGGAAATATTTTAATGAGGGCTCTCTAGGTATGTGTGATGTGCTGAGGATATAAAAGATCATATTTCAGTTCTTGTTCTGCATCCTTAAAAAGCCAGATCAGGCTTCTGTTATACAAAAGTTAGATAGACATCAGTGTGATTTTGGAAAGATGACCTGGGGAAAAAAATCATGTTGTTTGTCCTCACTTTTCCACTGACTACCTTATAGTGCTTTACACACATAAAAAAGAATACAGTTATAGAGTTTCAGTGGCCATTGTGTTTTTAAAATATAGAAAATTGTGGCTGCCTACATGTATCTATCTTAGTCAAATAGTTTTCTAGTAGCAAGGCAGCCATAAGTAGTCCTTGATTGAAAATGTCATGATAGAGTTATATTTCTCCCACCGCATCTCCCAAGTCTTCTGGTTGGACAGGCGTTTCCATTATAAAGGAAAGGTCATTTTGGGCAAGAGCCTAACTTTTTCCCACTACATACTATCAAACTGACTTGCGCAGTGTACATGCAGAAGCAAATGCTATTATGGGATACTGTGATCTATTTTTTGAAGAATACCTACTATCTTGTCTAAGAAAGGAGGCTAAAATCAGTGGGTTGCAAGAAAGAAATATTGCTTTTTCAGTAGGCACAATGCCTTCCTCTTTATGGAACCATAGCAGCAGCAGCAGCAGCAGTAGCCCCAGCAGCAGGTCCACCCCAAGGGACAGAAGTGCCCTAGGACCAGGGGAATTCTTCTCCTGTGGTCTTAGCAGGCTTACTGAGAACATGCTTAACAGAGCCATGTGCTCAGATGGTTCACTTTTGAACATGACGCTTACAACTGAATAAATAAACTGGAAAAGGTCAATATTTTCATTTAATTACATTAAACTTTCTTTATATATAGCAAATGAACTGGCTAATTTGATCTGGCTCCAAGTCTTTTTTGTTTTAAGCAAAAATGTCTTTTTTAAAATGTTTAAATCATATTTAATTCTCCCGTGTACAACTATAATCTGCCAATCAGATTTTCTGGTGCCACCAACTATTCATAAAATTGTCATTCACAGTACAGTTCTACAATATACATCTCAGATAAAATCTCTCTCCCCTTCAATTCAGCATAAACTGGAATTTCTCACACACCAAAAATAGGAATAACTCTGTACCAAAAATAAGCTAAACTTAAATTGCTAAACTTAGGCTTCGTGAGCCATATGAGAGCCTGAGCTAAAGTGCATCAAACTCTGCTAGAGTCATTCAACATAATTTAAAGATTGAATCAGTATTTACAAACTTTTAGTGTAATGATACATTTACATTATCCTGTGGATATTTTGAAAGCCACTGTTGCTGTAATTCTGAAAAAGTCGTTGTAAAAAAAATGTACCAGAGTATAAAACCACATCCCTTGATAATTGTCTTTTATTCAAAGGGAAAAAGAAAACCAATGTGAAGGAGAAATAATGCTTTTTAAAAAGAGACAAAGGCAGATCCATAGTGTAATAGAAATGCAATGATTTGAGCTTTCTGTACGTACAAATTTTGGATTGCGCTTTTGATAGAATAAAATATTAATTTAGTGAACTTTATTTTTTTTTTCTGTCTCCAACTTCAAAGAGATAAAATCGGACATACTTTAATGGAAAGAGCAGTTCAAATATGGCTAGGAAGAAATAGATGTCCACACTGCTAAGAGAGAATGGACCAAAGGATGTGATTTCATAGTAGGGTAATTATACTTCCAACTAAGTCTACACTCTTCAGAAATGCTCATCTTCACAGTTCATTTATTTCATAGCATTTAATGATTTCTCTAATTTAACTTCTTCACAATGGGGATACATTTTGTTAGTCTTCTATGGCTATAGAAAAAATGAACAGCATTACATGTTCATTAGTTTGATCTTATCTTTTTATTCTGTCCATGTCAGTTAATTTGGCATGTTTTCTTTTCTTTGTAGAAGGTTCTCTTGAAATTTGCTCTAATAGTTACTATGATTATAAACATCAGAAATTTAAAGAGACAGGATATATGCAGTTGGCTGGGTGTCCAACAAGTCAGAACTTGGTTTATTCTTTTTAATAATAACCATGTAAAGTTTATACACATACGTCCAGATGCACACACAGCATTTTTTAAAATCTTAAAATTTGAATCCCATATGGTGTTTTGTAAAGAACAAAACCCAAAGCCTTACATCTTTTTTTAAAATTACCCAATAAGAGCTGGGTTTTGCTATTTTCTGTAGCCCTATTATCTATACAGTCCAGTGAGCTTTCTCTGTTTGTACGTCCGTCTCTATCTTTCACTGCTTGCTTTTGAATCTTCAGCGTGGAATCCTAAAGAGAAGCCAATGGAGCATAGGGGTGGAGTTGAGGCAGTGGGCTCAGTTCCATCGCCTCTCTATGCATTGACTTCATGCATGGCTTAACCCTCACAGCAGCCTCTTTGCACCGTCAGAAGGATAAATGTGGTAGAAGCTAGGAAAAAAAATAAATGCATACTGAGTCTTTGTATTAAACACATAGAACAGGAAATAGCTAATGTGACAATACAGTTCTATTTTCATAACCATTGAGGGGTTCATTAATTTAAACCTCAAACAGCTTTTCAACAACAAAAAAAAAAAACAGAAAAAAATATAACAGTATCTTACAGTATATTGACTCTATTTTAAAATCAAATTGAAAACAAATGTACCTGTCCCCAGCACAAAACAATACAGGAGCCCTGTAGAGTCAACAGGGCTCAATCTAAAGCTAAAAGAGGGCCAAGTAGTTCAACTGTGTGATGCTCAAATTGTGATCGAGTGGGATGAAATTCCTGACTGCTTCACTCACTGAGTTGATCCTCATGTGCACACACAAGCTGCCCAACTCTATACGGCATCAGTTGTACAGCCAGCTATAATTAGGACAAACTGGGTACTTATCAGTTTGATGAGGAAAGAATTCTGCAGCTGACATAAGGTGGGTGGGGTGGGGAGGGGGAAGGAAAGCAGGGAAAGATCACTTGATAATTTGAGCTGGCATCCCTCTATTAGATGGGTGGTAGCCTGTCAGTCGAGGAAAAGGGGCAAAAGATATCTTAAAGCTGTCACTTTGCCTACGCTTCCACTTGGGACAGGTTAAGGATTAGTTACCCTTCCAAGTTTTGCTGGTAGAACTATTGAAAAGGATAAGTAACCACATATATTTTTTCCAATTGTTCTGAGTGTAGTTGCATCAGCATAGTCAAGAAGTATCATTCCACTAATGGAGAAAGGAGGTTGTAGAGACACTTTTTATACCTTTGGACAGCTCATTATTACTACTGATATGATCATTATAAATAGTTAAAAAGACTAATGCAGTTGGTAAGGGTGTCAAAGAGACAATGTCTACTTGGCTGTGGGGAGAATAATTCACCAGTGTTGATAATAGATCACCAGTTGTCATGAGGATCTTTAAAATCAACCCCCAAAGCAAATATGTGCAAAATGCAGTGTGTTTTTAAAAATTATCTTGAAAATCTCCATTAACTTTGGACTTCATTGCCTCACTGAGGTTTGTTTTCTCTACTTCTGCCAATAAATAAGATTCCTGTTATCCATGGATCTTTCTGAACCTTTTGGCAAATACCTAAGAAACTGCTACTGTGTATTGATGGGCAAAACCCAACCCCATTTAGGTTAAAATGGTCTGATGCTATCTCCTTCTGCAGCTCTCAGAAAAATACTGGGCTTCTTCCAACACTTCTTCCAAAGCAGCTCCTCTTAAACTTTTGCTAATTTATCATGATTTGAAAGTAGGGCAAGGAAAAAAAATCACTAACAGTGTGTGAATGGCTGGCAGCTTATCTTAAATTCCTAATCCTTTGTAATAAAGTTTCTGAACATGTTTAATTATGAGGATTAAAAGCATAAAAATTCCCAGAGTTCATAGTGGCAATAGAGATTGTAAACACTGCTTTGAGCCTTTTGTTAAAGCTGAGAAACAAGCCTTATTCCTGTTGCTGGTTAGCCTCTGTGCAACGAAATGGCTGACTCCACATCCTCTGATAAAGTTAATAATGTTTTATTGATGTGCACAAGCAGAGTTCATTTATCAACCTACCCTTGTTTATAAGCTACAGTACCTAGGTCCACATAACATGCTAAGCCAAAGCCAAATAAATCACGTTAAGGCTTAGTGCTGTGTGTGAACAAGTTTAGGAAAGTGAGGCAGGGGAACTATCAGGCGAAGAGCTGGTTTTGCGCCATTATGAGGGCCCTTTTAGCGACATAAGAACTTTAATGGGCCACTGTTGGTCCCTTCATGCAACAGTCAGGTTTTCAATTCTTATTCCAATAAATGTATCTTCGGGTGATTTAAAAGATGCAAAACATAGCGGACAAAGCAATGTTTTTCATTAGCTCAAGTTGTCCAAACTCCTTATTAAGCTCCTTCCTATTCTTCCTTTGAAAAAAATCTCTCAATCTCCACTTGCCTCACCCAAATCATTTTTAATACATTTTTATTACTTTTTAGTTAATAACAAAAGAAGAAAAAGAAAACACAAAAATAAAAGTGACAAAAATACAACAAAGAAAATTTTAAAAACTTAGCATAATATATCATAAAATGTTACACAAATGTATTGGAAATATATTTACATCTGAATAATATTTGCATTGGATAAATATATAGAGATTTGTAGCCTCACCCAAATCTTAGTGGATGCTCCCTATTTTACAACACCACTGTTTAGGAATATGTTTTATTTCTGACAATTTTTTTTCCTGGAAACAAACCAAAGAATCCAATGTTGCTTTGCTTGCAGTTTGCAAGCAAGGGAATATTGACCTTTCAAAAAATCAGCTTTTACATTCATTTCCTGTAGCTATAGCTATTAAAGATGGAAGGGGAAAAAAAGCAAAAGAGATGAATGAAAATATCTCAGCGAATGATATTAGTACATACTTTCCAAAAATCTAGTATTGCTTATTCCATAGATTTTGCACAAGGCTAATTGACTCATAGAGATGGAAAGCCACATTTGGTTCTTTATTTAAGGCATGGAATGTTCTGTCCATGAAATTTTTCTACTTTGATGAAGAGAAATTTCTTGGAACAGACTTGCAGAATGAAGCATAGCTTCATGCAGTTCATAGGCAGAAATCCATTCATACGGGATTTTCTTCTCTTGCTTTGATATGGATGCTTGACAATTTTTATTTTAAAGACATTGGCCCATAGGACCAGAGGCGGAATCAGATCAGGTGCAACAAGGCCTACACCACTAGTTGGGGTGAACAATCTCATCTACTACTGAGTTCTGGGTTCTCATCTACTGGGTTCTGCTAGGTCCATACTCTAAGAAGCAACCCATGGCTGAGCTTCAGAGCTCTGAGCCTCTGCTGGTGTTCTTCCAGTTTGCCTTTTGGGATATGTGAGTTCTCCCTAACTGCTTCTCCCTGTGATTATGTAGACTGGATCCAGATAAATTAGCAAGTGAAGAGACCAACACCTTTGGTAAGCAGGAAGTTAGTTTAGCCAGGGACTTTCCAAAACATGGATGTAGTCTCTCTTTTAGGACATAATTACACTGAGTGAGTAATTAAAACATCAATGGATTGCTTAGTATGCCCCGTTGGGTTTTTGTTAAGAGTATTACTCAACTACTGGCTTTGTAATATTGATAGAGGAATTTAAGTAAAACTAAAATTCAGAAGCGACACATAAAGTGGTAGCTATTAAGGTTGATCCAGCCCCTCTATGACCTTTGGTGATTGCATAGAGCAAAGTAGCTTTTTGCAATGGGCTTAAGCTCTTACTACTCAAAACCAGCATAATGTAAGAGGAAGAAAAAGAAACAATGCTTTAGTCAGTTAAACACACAAACAAGCAAATATGCAGTAAGTCAGGACTTCCAGCCTCAGTTAAAGGGCCTGTTCACTTATTTATGTTTATGCTGTTGTAACAATGCACAGGCTACCCTTCAAAACAGAGAGTGAGTAAGCATCCACCCACATGAATGTTTGATAGGGCCTTGCCCATTTGGCTTTGTTAACCTGTCCAGTACATTCTTCAGTGTCCCCAGAAATGTTAAGCGCAGCCCGCTCTCCCCAAATGTGTTGCTTCTCTCTGCCTTAAACAGTGCTCTTGGGAAGAATTCTCATGTTCAACCCTGATTTGAACTTCAAATCCCATGAATGCTGGCCTTCCCTTGCCTACATGGTCTACACAGCTCAATCAAGCTGTTTTCCATCCTACAAAATAGCTGCTAGGCAGAAAACAGAGGACAGCAAAGAGAGTCATGGCAATTGTCATTATGCCAGCGGTGCTTTCCACTGCTAGTGAAGAAAGACTCTAAGAATATGGTACCTTCCTCAAGCTGATGCTCTCCAGACACTTCAGAATTTACTCACCCTCATCCTTAGCCAGCAAGCTAATTTGCAATGCTGGCAAGGGGCGATGGAAATTGTAATGTGATGCACTTGGAAGGCACAAGCTTTGGGAGCTGTTCTGCAGCAACTGCTTGCTCAAAACTTCCAGAAAATTAGACAAATATATTGAGCAAGTTATGTGCATTTTAATTTATTTCCTATATCCTATCTCTCCCCTCTCCTCCAGTTTTATTGATATCAAATGCTATTGAGCAAGTTCTGACAAACTGAAGGGATGAATCTGTACGTCTTGCTCCTATTTTTCTGGCTAATAAGAATGTTCTGAAAATACAAACATAATAAATTGGCTAAGATCCAGGCTAACAACATCATGAATACATGGAAGCTTATACACACAGATGGTGCTTAAAATAAAGTGACCCCATTTGTGAAAGAGGCTGTAATTGTATCATGCCTGAGGGCATCGGAGTTTGGTTGCCCTGCATCTCCAGCAGTCACCTAGGTAACAAGGGATGCATTTGTAATGTTTCATAGTTGGCAAAATTGCCATCCCTATTCCTCCTACAGTATAGTCTTCACAAATTATGAATAAAATGTAGTATTAGACTTCCTCTGCCATGTAAGTTATAATCCATCAGGTACTTTTGCACAAAATGTGCACTCTATCTCCCAGTATAATCAGAAGAGAAACAATTTTCAAAACAGTAAAAAATGGAAGAAGCAGGATGGTACTCAAAACCCCTTTCCCCAATTCTGGCTTAAACTGACCTCCATCCTTCCTTGAATTGGCACACAACAGTGCTGGCATAAAAGTTGCTTTCCATATCTCCATCCTACCTGTATTGCACCTCTTCTGGGGCACCATCAAATGATGTTTTACTGATTTGGGAGTGAACTGCTCACTATAGGCAAGGAGATTGGGATTTTGTGCCTGCCATTCCCTTTCAGCGCCTTACTATCCACCAGTCAGGGCACTGCAGCAGAAAGGGGGAGGGTCTGACTTTAGAACCTGGGCTTCTCTAGACTGGTTTGTCTGCCTCTCCTTCCACATCTCACTGGGTCATCCCCCAGGTTAAAATGATGTGAAATAAAGAATTATATGGAAGACATCAGGGCAGAAACAGCACTATGGAGGAGAGAGGCATGATTATATCGCTAACTAGCTTCTGCAAATCAAGATAATTGACATTGACAAGCTGCTGAAACAATAGGCAGTAGCAGACCTTTGACCACTGCAGTCTCCTTGCAACGTTTATTTCTTTTCTACTGGCATACAATCCATTTCAGTGAGCTAACTTTAGTTAGAACAATGTAGCAAGCCAAACAATAGTTTCTCATTCTGACCTGGAGTTCTATGAAGTTTTCAGCTTTTCCAAAATTCCACTAAACAATGGGAGCAAATGCTCTGTGCAATTACACCCTTTTTATATCCTTGCAGTGGCAGAAAAGCAGATTTACAGCTCACTGCAGTCTTCCTCCCACAATTTTCCTTACATAAGGATTTTCTGGTGCCATAAGGTCTGCAACCCCAGCTCTGTCTCCCATCCCTTTAGCTATCTGCAGCACAAACGAAGGACTGTCAGTGGAAGTCAGAACTTGGGTGACACGCACTCACCATGCTGTAATACCTGGCAGTGACAGCAATCTCTCTGAATTGGCTGCAACTCTTGGTATTTTTGAAACAACGAAGATGTTCATTTTGCTGCAGTGACGGGTAGCCAGGACTTTAGATTCCTCTTTGAGGCACAGGGCATTTGGAATGGCAGAGTCCAAAGTTGGCTGAAAACAAGATGTTGAGTAAAGTTAGCAACCACCACACAAAACTACAGCACAAACAGTAGCCCCTCTATTCTCTTTAAGATAATCCTTATTCAATGATTAATTCTGGGAGCAGAAAAGTCTCTTTAATAAAGATGGGATCAATATGAGATGATTTGTTGGGGACAAGTTTTTGCCATTAATAATTGTATTGTTCTGGAAGACAGCTGTTAACTAAATAACAGCTGGATTTGCTGCCTGGAAAACGTAATTATTTCTAATCACTCTTTCCTCTCTGTTTATAGCTCAAATCTCCCCCTTTAAAACAGAACCAAAGCTCTTCTTCCATTGAAGGCTTGTTTCCATTCCAGTGTCATTTCTTCTTTCTTTCCTCTACAAACTTTCAGCACACTCTGTGAGTCTGTCAGCTGACTTCATTGCACAATCCCCACAGCAGCTTTTGAATTTTCCCTCATACTTAAGAATTTCTTTTTATCAGGGCTTGCAGATGTGATGGACTATACAGTAGCACAGGCTTCGAGCAGAGACAAGTAAGAGATGTGAAGGGTTTAGCTCTATGACTGTATTTTTACAGCTTTATATCCTTATTATTCACTGCCCCAAAAATGTTAGGTCTTGGGCACTATACAATTATTATTGAACAAGTATACCCTGAATAACACTGCTTCTTATTGTTCTAATTTGAGGATTAGCCTCAAAATTAATTTTCCATACTTATCCTTTGTTGTCCAATGCTCCACTGAAATTCTTGCTGTGTGTTTTTTTTTTTTTTAACTGAATGTATCTACTGTTGTGAAGTATACTCTTTTTCAAAACAAACACTTTCCCAACGAAGCATGCCGGCTGGGGAATTCTGTGAGTTGAAGTCCACAATCGTAAAGGTGTTGAGGCTGAAAAACACTGTCCTAAAGCCTTGAGTGTGCCCAGAGCCCTTACCAAATCTGCTACTGAATTATAATTTTTGGAATGACAGAAAGGGAATTTATTAAATAAATGAGGGATAATTCTACTAATTGCACTTAGTTAAATCTCTTAAAAGATACCCTCTTCCAATACTACTCAACCTTTCTCTTTCAGGAGAAGGCAGGGGGTCTGAAAAATTCCACTGTCCTGCTGCCTTTAACAGTGAGACATGTCTTACTTCTGGTATAAACTTGTCTTTTTAATGAAATGCACACCCCAGCATGGGATATTCAGAAACATAGCATTTACAGCAGGTGCAAGCTCCATGCTACAGCACAAGATCTTCTCTGTTAAGTTTTGGGCCTGGTGCAATTCTGATATAAGAAAGCAGAGCACCTAACTGGGCCTCTCCACCCTTTTCAAAACCTTTACTAGCAGCTTCTTGAAAAGCAGTTGCTGCTGCCAGAATTTTACAACTGGTGAAGTTTGTTGAAAGGGACTCCTTACAAGGATTTAGCTAAGCCTTCCAGGATGGCTGCAACTGCACTTCTGGCATCTGTATTGGAAAACAGTAATGAGCTCATTTGGCAAAGAACCCAGATTTTCTCTGCCCAGTTCCCTTTGATTCTCCCCTCACTCCTTCTGTGTTTATAATCATTGTGAAGGCTGCTGTATGGCTCAGTTTGTCTGTCCTTTCTTCCTTTGGTCTTCTGTTGTCTACCTCTTTGTCAGCTTTAGTTAGCCCACCTCCCTTGCCTACTTTCTCTTCTGTCCTTTACCTGCTGTATGAAGCTCAGTTTGCATAGAGAAAGGATACTCCACCTTCTCTTAGCTCAGTGGTTCCCAACCTTTTCTATCCCCCACATCCCTAGGAAATGTTTGATTAATGTTCACAGCCCCTACAAAAGTAATATCACATTTGAAGAGGAAAAAATCTAATTTCTAATGTGGGTGAAAAAATTGAATTAAAAAAAAAAAAAAGCTTTTAACTCAGTGCATAAAATTGTCACACCCTCTGAAATTCCATCTTGCACCCCCTGGGGGTGTGGGCACCCCAGGTTGGGAACCCCTGTCCTAGCTTATTCAGCAAGCAAGAGAGGATAGAATACTTTGCCATATTCAGTTGCATAAAACTGACCCCTTAATTATCCCTTAAACCATGTTTTCTTGATATATTTCATATTTGTGCATATAATTCACATTTCACTGGTCTCCTATACAGTGTCTTCCAAAGGGGCAACACAATTACTTTTTGAAAGACTTTGGGGTGTGTTTGTTTGTTTGTTTTTAGACATCTCAACATTGCCAACTCTTGTAGAAGGGAATGGTCCAGCAGGCAGACACAATGCCGTCATTAATAAATACTCTTATTTGTACATCAGTAAATAGGGCACTTAAAGGCACACAAAGCAATCCAAGAGTAGAGTGATTCCTTCCATCACAGAACATACCCACTTTGCACAGGAATCCATGTATATATCACAGAAGATATGATGAGTCTGGGGTCAGAACATTAATGATTACTTGGTGTATGAGAACCATCCCTGAATTCTTGGCAGAAGTTATAGATGAGAATTGTTATTTATATGGGGATGTGAACTTTCTGAACTTTGAACATCACACTTAAATGAAAATGTAGAAGTACACCTTACCATAATCAAACAATCATTCATGTTTTGCTCATCTTTAGGACACACATATATGGAAGAAGCATATCAAACCTAACTGTTCTCAACATCTACATGTTAAGCTTGGATTTTTCAGATGAAAAACATGTATATGTGAACAGCAATTCACATAAAGGGTTTTTCTTCCTTTCTTTTTTCATTCCCTGTATTCCCTGCCTTTGTAATCCAACAAGTACTCAAGGCAGTGAACAAAATTTTAAAAAGCAAGCATCTAAAAAGTTAAAAGCATAAGTTAAAATCAATACTCCAAGACAAAACCACTTAACAATTAAAAGCTTGGCAAAAGAGATGCATTGTTACAGATTTTGAAATGCTAAGAGAGTGAGGCCCAGATGCAACCTCCAAGGAAAAGTGCTCCATAGGTTGGGAGCACTGCAGAAGATTCTCTCCTGAGTGCTCGAAGATGGACTTGGACATCTGGGGCTTCTTCAAACAAACAAACAAACAAACAAACAAACCCTCTCCTATAGACTTAACACCTGGGCAGGTTCACAATGGAAGAGGTAGTCCTTTAGATCAGTGTTTCTCAACCTTGGCAGCTTGAAGACATGTGGACTTCAACTTCCAGAATTCCCCAGCCAGCTGAGTTGAAGTCCTCATGTCTTCAAGCTGCCACTGTGAACCTGCCCAGCTGTTAAGAGGTTGAGAAACACTGCGTTAGATAGAGAGATCTCAAGCTACAAAGGGTTACATCTGATCTTGTAGAATCCCCGCTACTCATAAGTAAAGCTACTCATAAGTAAAGATCCCTCTTCAGACAACTGTCCCAAGGCAACTGTCCCTTACAATATTTGAGGGAGGGCTAGTATTGCAGTGCTGTGGCATTTTAAGCAGAACCAGTGCAACATTGTAGATACACAGTGCAGCTGTGTAGAACCAGTGCAACATTGTATCATACATAGTGCAGCTGTGTATGATACAGCAACTTCATTCTACATACGGGTTCCATGTGGCCAGGCCTCAACTTATCAGAAGCTTTTTGATATTGGTAGATAAATGGCAGGTTTGAAACACTTTTAAGGAGTTGGTCATTTCCCATTTAGCTTTATAAATATAATTATTTATTGTATAATTTAAAATACTTCTTCTGGAGCCAATTCCCCTTTTCCAACCCAAAATTAAGAAATCAATATTTTAAAGATAGTGCAGAACATGTTTTTATTTAGTAATTAGTTAACATTTACGTGATACACTCGGTGGGAGGAGGTCCAAACCGTCTCTGTGCAGCTCTGTTTCCATGCTCTTTTGCATAACTGATTACATTCAAGCTCGAGTGAAACTGCCGATAGCTTCTCTCTGCAAACAGCCTTCCTCTAATTGGTTTGTTCAGCATCAGCTGATGTCAGTTACATAAGGCTTGTGATTGGAGGAAGTCTGTTTGGGAGACAAGCTATTTCACTCGTGATTGGAGGCTAGCAATAGGAGGAAGCCTCTTTGCAGAAACAAAGTATGGGTAGTTTTGCAACCGCGAGGTTCTCTCCTCGGCTGACTTCCTTGAATAAGACACCCTTCAATTTTTAGGGTAAGGATTTTAGAAAAAAGTATCGTCTTATAGTCAGAAAAATACGGTACCTTTTTTTCAACTGTTTGCAAAATCAGTTTCAAATAGTTAATTTCTACAGACGAAATATTTCTGATCCCAGGATCCTTGAATCTGGATCTGCCCAAATATAGGTTTACTTCAAAATTGGTTTTATTCACCTATCTATTTAATTCTCATTATCCTGATAGGGACAGAAATTATTCACATTTAGAGTTCACCTAAGGGATATAGATTTATCTTCTTGTTAGCAATATTGGTGGTGATATGTGTTACTCTACAGCTGGGTGACAGCTTTTCACTGCAAGCACCTGAGGTACTGGATTGGATCCATGACTTTCCTATAAGAAAACCTGGGATGACCCTCTCTTATAGTGGCCCCATGATTCTTGGCACGCCCATTGATCTTATGCTAGTACAGAGACAAGAATAATGTTATGAAGCAGCAGTTGAGCTCCCATTGACCTCATCTTTCTTCTAAATCATGCATAACTCACACCTTAGTAACTTCTCATTTGGATTACTACAAGTTCTACATGGGGCTACCCTTGAAGACCACCTGGAAGTTACAACTGGTCCAGAACGCAGCGGCATACTCAGTGTTGAGCATCCCTAGGTTCGCTCATGTTACACTCCTGTTGCATGAGCTGCACTTACTCCCAGTTCTCTTCTGGGTGCAATTTAAGGTGCTGGTTATTACCTTTAAAGCCCTACATGGCATGGATCCAGGTTATCTGCAGGACTGCCTCTCCCTGTCCATCCTGCCAGAGCTGATAGGGTGGGCATGCTCCAGTTCCCTTCCTTTAAACATTGGCATCTTGTGGGTCCTTGGAAACATAACTTCTCCACTGCAGCCCCTGCCCTATGGAACCCGCTGTCCCCGAGATCTGACAGGTCCCTACCCTTCTGTCCTTCCAGAGAGCACTTAAAACCTGGCTCTTCCCCCAGTTGTTGGGATAGGGCAAGATCAGGGTGGGATGAGAATGTGGGTGCCTTAGAGAAGTGTGGCTGTGGTGCCAGTTTTTTTCTGTTTTTAGTTTTATTGCTGTTAGTTTTATACTGTTTTATATTGTTTTATGTAAGAGGCCCAGAGTTGTTCACGTTTGTTTTTTGCAAGCCAGCATAAGGCTTACAAAAAATGTGTCTTACATGTTTGCCTTTCCCTATCTCTTTTAAAGGATACCATTTTTGGAAGTTGTCTTGCAAATATAAATCATGTGTTCTGATTTTCAGAGGCATCCAAAAATAGATTGACTGTAATTGAATTAAAATGAAAATAAATTAAGGGTGACATACTTGGATTACCCAGTACAGCCACAGCAATCTAACTAAATTGTTTTAAAATCAATATCTAGGCTTGTGCAGGAAAAAAGGGATAGGCTGTATCAAATATTATAGAAATATACCAAAGAATACTGCCACCCTGGGTTACAAACCAGTCCATGAAAAATTACTGTCTTCATCTAAAAATATACTGAAGGGCATGAACTCAGTTCTGAACTCCTCTACGTACCATCTATCTGTTTTGTTTTCTTTCTCATTCCTTTTTTCAATAATCTCCCTATCTTCCCAAGCCATTTGTGTGAAATACGTTACCATATTTATTGGTGTATAACATGCACCTTTTTCTTTAAAATTTGGGGCTGAAATCCTAGCAGCGTGTTATACGCCGATATTCAAGTGGCAGGGCTGGGAGAGTGGCACCTTCATTTGAGCCAGGGCTGTAACCTGGGTAGCTCCAGAGGTGAGAGGCGGGCAAGTGAGCAAAAACCAGCACTCGCAATCTCATGCAAGCAAAAACCAAGCTTCCCAGCACTGGGGAGCACTAGTTTTTGTGCTTTTCACTCGCACGAGCGCTGGGGAGAGGTTTTTGCTTGCACGAGATAGGGAGTGCAGGTTTTCGCTCACACAAGCACTGGGGAGCACAGTTTTCGCTCATGCGAGCCCTGGAGAGCATGGTTTTCACTCGCTCGCCCACCTCCTGCTCTGCAGAGCTCAGGTGCTCACGCGAGCGATAGGGAGCGCCAGTTTTCTTCCTTCAGAGAGGTGCTTTTTCTTTTATATTACGTATTTGCCTTATAAATGGTATAAATAAGCAGAAAGTTCAGAGCTCCCTTTATTATGCTTCCAAGTCATTTATTTTAAATTTAAGTTTTTTTACTCAAACTTCCTTCTTAAAGTTAAGGTGCATGTTATACGCCTGTGCGTGTTATAGGCCGATAAATATGGTAAGTTTTGCACGTTCTTACTAAAAATGAACAGATCCTCTCCCATTTGCACTGGCTAAATTCAGCTAAGACGACCTAGAGTGGACTTTATTGCACCTCCCTGCAATATAACAGATCAAGATAAGGAGTCTGTCAGAGAACTAGAGGTGGCAGCAACCCAAATTTAGGAGTGAATTCCCAGTAAATATTGGCTGAATACATAGAGATTCAAACCCAGGCTCTTAAGCACTAGACACTCAGGACCCTCTGCATGGATCAATACATTTGTCAGCTTCATGTTCTCATGTTCTTCGTTTTAGTGTAAATTTCAAGTTCTTTCTGCTTTATTTATGAAAAAAAATGCATATTCATTACCTCTGTTCCTCCTCCTCCTCCTTCATGAAAATGCTCATTCTTAAAGATTTTCCATCAGCCAAGTTTCTCCCTTGAAATATGGGAGAAAGTAATACTGCCCCCTCCCACATGCCCCCTCCACCAAGTTCAGTCTCTGTATATTGATAATGATCTACTGCGACTGAGTGCAAGGTTAAGCTATGAAGTCTACCCTGTTGAGGGACAATGAGGATGGGATGATCACATGGGAGCAGATATTCCCCTTCCTCTTTCGGAAAAGTCAGTGGGAAGAAAAATCCTCCTACCAGGACTGCGTTGCAGTATTGAAGGAGCAAGGCTCTGAGTAGCAGCCGCCTGAGACACAGTGCAAGTTCTCCATGAAAAATAAAAAATAACATAAGCTTGGAATAGGGGTGGGCAATCTTGGCAACCCCCTGCCCTGCAGCCAACATTCTGCAGCTTCCCAGGTAGTTCCAGGTTATGCTGATGGCATGATTTGGGGCATTTCATTCTCTAAAATGAAGACTCCAAAGGGATGTGCTGAACCTCTGCAAGATTCATATACCAATGTTGTCTTTTTAATCTCCCCAAACTCCTAAAACATAAAAAACCTGGTTGAAAAGTTTCTACCCCACCTATCCAACAACAACATAGCTTTGTCATTTGAGGCCCCCTAAGGTCAAATAAAACAACAACAACAACAATAACAACAACATGCAGCCCCCAACCAATTTGTCCTGGCATTACAAAATGACAAATAGATGAGAGGATAGGAGAGATAGAAATAGATGAAAAGGCTTAATATAGATAGGTTAAGGTTTTTTAGTTTAGAAAAAGAGATTTCAACTTTTTTTTCACAGCTAGGAATGGGATTTTGACAGTCCTGGAAACATAAGGTTTATGCCACATAATTCTCAAGATAATGCATATCATTCTCTCTGGTTTATATTATACCTTTGGCTTTCATTATGCTTTTCACTCTCCCTTTTTATAATGACAGATTTAAAATGAGTTTTGTTTTCTGTGCAGTTATCTCTATGATGTTTTGCAAAACCAGTAACTTAAAAATTTATATAGCCCCAAGCAGCCATAAACTGTGTTTCCTTCTAAGCTTCATAACAACAACATTGGTTATCTTTGTTAATGTATAATCATTGTGTTTCTATATTCATGTTAACTTTAGCTGAAATAGCTCATCAGTAAGAGGTAATGAAACAAATTATGCTTCTGCCTTCTTCGCCATGACTAGTGGTGTTTGCTTTGTGCAACTTGGTGCCTTCTTGATGTGTTGGACTACAACTCCCATAAATCTTTTTGACCACAAAGAATAGGAATTATGGGACCAGGTGTCTAACACATACAGAATTCATCTGCTTGGAGAAGACTAGTATCATTTTAGTGTGCTTATATTATATAATAACTTGTATTCTCAGTTTTCAGCCATTTTTTTAAAGAAAGTGAATTGTTATTAAAATATACAATGTTGATAGAAGAAATGAGTGATCTATTTCTAATTTAGAAATGGACTGGATTGTTTTCCTGTAATTAGCTAATAGCTTGATTGTTGCAAAGCCAACCCTTGCCCAGAGGTATTGGCACACTCTAGGTGTCTTCCAAGGTGGGTGGACTTGGGTTGGATGTCACCAATTTTTAGTCATAATTGCAATTTAGTCAGCAAACCATGAGCCTATAGTGGAATGGAGTATAAATTGCTTAAATAAAATAATAACATGGAGAAAGATAGGTGGTTTATGTTACCTTTCCCCTCATAAAGGACACTATGCATATGTGACATGGGTTGGCATGTCCCTCTGCAGACCATAATGAGATCATATGCACTTTTCTTTTCTTAAACCAGACACTTACCAGGTGGGCATAATGGAAAGCAGCTGTTGTGAGAACTTTTAAAACACCTCCTTATGTCCTTAGTAGAGTGACTCTAATAGAAGGAATCTTAACTCTACCCAAGGCCAGGAAGAGACTGATTTGCATTTCAAAAATCTCTTCCCTACATTCTCCTAGCCATTAATCATAATCAGACATTCAATGTGCAGGCGTCTCAAAGGCAATTTATGGTAACTCATAGTAATTGACTAAACAGACTCAGATAAAACAATAAAGAGTCTTATGGCACTTTAAAAACTAACATATTTATTATAACATTAGTTTCCATGGTCTAGGATCTAGAGGCAAGTGGACTCTGAACTGGAGGTTTTGCCAAGGCAAGATAGGGAGAAACATTTGCCAAAATTTAAACATTCATTTTTAACTACATGTTTGCACTGCTAGCCTCCAAGATATTCAGGCAGCATCAGTTGCTTTCTCCTCCCTTCACTGAATCTTCACACCATCTCTTATGGACAACCTAAAGTCACTGAATGAGCTTAATAGGTGGGGGAATCCGAGTCTTCCCAATCTTAGTTCAACACTCTAATTACTTCATAATTTTGACTCTCTGCAAACCCGTTGCAACAGCAGTGTCATTTTTGAGAGCCTAAGATGCAGCTGGCCTCTGAGCTGAAAGAAAAATGGCTGCATTAATAACTGCTGATTATCTTCAGCAGTAGATAATGCCAGCTTTATTTGTTATACAAATATTGTCCATTCAGGCTAGCTCCCTTCAGTTTTGACTGAGAAGTTCCTACACTTCTGCTTCAATGCCATTCTCTTGTTTTGTTTTTCCCTTTCAACAGCTGACATATGAAATAATTCTTCATAGGAATAGTGTTAATGAGCAGATCAACATATTTGCTCCTATGCACTGTCAAAACATCAAGAATTTGAGGAGGGGGGTTAGACATGTCAGAAAACTATTGAATCCAACGCTGCAGGTTCAGTTCAGAAAGCTACTGAATAGCAAGGAACGATTTGCACAGTGAGCCACATCTGATCAAAATAGTTTCTCCTTCAGTCAGTTCTTTTCATGATCCAAATTGGGGCAAGAAAGATATTGTGTGTATACCTCAGTGAAAATATTGATGTGGTGGTGTGGCTGCAATGAAAAGGGAGAAACTTGTATTGGTGCCTGGAAATTATCAGGAAATGCATCAAAATTAATTTTGCCAGATGAATATGACGGAGTACAGCACAAGTGGATAGAAAATAGTTTTCCATCTCATAAAGTTAGAATGTGAGACCATCCAAGAAAGCTAAATGCGTGAGTTTCAGACAGATAAGTGAAAATAGTGTTTCACACCATGCACAGTCAAGCTTTGGAATTCATTAGCAGAAGACGTAGTGATGACAATCAACTTAGATGTCTTTCAAGTGGATTAAACAAATTTTAGAGATAAATATGTCACAATGCCTTGTATTATTTCAAAGTAACAGGCTCAGAGTAACAATTGCTGGAAAAAATTAGAATCTGATTGGCGACTGTAGGAACAGAAAGCTGCATTAGGCAAGCCTTTGGTCTTCTTATATTCTGATATTAAGTTCAGAAAAAATAGAAATATTTAAAAACAAAACAAAATACACAGATTAAAGAATTCACAATGCATTGATTTCATTTCATACAGTAACCAAGACATGCACCAAATCAAGGAAAAAATACATGGAAATACAGAAACAAGACTACAGAACAGTGCAGTGGACTCTTTGAAAATAAGACCAAAGAGTTCAAAACTCAGAAATCTTGATAGAAAGACAGAGAAGAATTTTCAGACCACAACTGCACTGATACTGCATGTGAATAGAAATGGGTACTAGGCTCATAACAATGTATTTTTCTAATGTAACTGAAAAATTACTGATGAGTACCCCTTTCTTCCTTCTCTTTCTCAGAGACAAAGTGCTGGAGCAACAAACGGAAAAGGCAAGGCCCCTGATGAAAATGGTAAGAATAGTTGGATTATATTTCACTGCACTGGCTCCTGCAGAAGAACCTAAACACAGAACTAATTGCCATCAGACACTAGTGAAGCCAACTTCCTAGTAAGCCTGCTTAGAACAGCAGGCTTGGTCAAAACTCCCCTCACAAATTAAAAAACAGCCAACTGTTCTGAGTAAGCCTTACTTCAAAGACTTCTTCAAATCTTGATAGTCTTTTTATCATTTGTATTTTAATATATAAATGATTCACAGAAGATGAAGTTTTTGCTTGTACAATCCAAAGATGTGACTTATGGTTTTTACAATTTGATTTTACCTTTTTAGCATTCAATCTTCATTTCTTTCACCTTCCTTGCCACATATTGAAAATCCATTACATGCTTGCACTAGAGAGCCCAAAGGCCTTTGGCCTGGCCTATTCCCTGAATTATGAAGCAGTTATGATGGGGCAAAAGTGCACATAAATAACTCTTCCTCTGTGCTATCCTGAAAGTCATGTTCTGCAAGTCAGGCATTGAGTGTGTGATTCTGAAGACAGTCCATACCTCCATGGAGGTGGCTCTCCTGTTCCACTGCTTCTCTAAACATGCTAAGCAGCAGGTTGCTGTGCAAAACAGTTGCAGTTTTGTAGAGATGGCCAGCTGGAAAACGTTATGGCTTCAGCTGTTCTTCTTTGGGAACCTTCTTTATTCCCATGAAGAAAAATGCCAAGGATTTTGTAGTCAAACCATGTTTTCTTTTTCTACCAGAAGGTTTGGGGGGACTTCACCATATGCTGCAAGCATGCCTTATGCTTGGGCAACCTGAATTGAATGAGGAAGTAGCAGTTCTTCTGATCTGTCTATGATGGACTGGAAATATTCCTGTTCATACTATTGGCACAGGCTGGAGTGAGTGGGGTGATTCTAGAAAAATGAAGCTCACAGTCACAGTTGCTGCTTTGGCAGAAAAGGTGATCATATTTAGGTAAGAGCTGAACCAGTAGAATTTCTCTTCCCACAATAGAGTGGCTGACTTCAAGTAGCTGTTTGTGTATGACAAGGGGTTAAGGGGAAAAGCTGCATGTGTATGTGTGAGAGTGGGACAGAAACCTATAGATCTTTAAATCTGTTCAGATGGAAGATGGAATATTGTCCTGAACTACTGCCATCCTAGTGCCCATTCACCCCCCCCCCACCACCAGCAGTCAGACTTACCATTGGCATGGCCATGCATTCCCAGATCCACCACTGATAACAAAGCAAACCAGTTGCCACTCCAACTTTTCTGCCATCCATTTTTATTCAATAATAATTTATCATTCTGTGATCACCAATAATGCTTCACCTGCAGTAGACTTTTTTTGGGGAATGAGCGGGGAGATGTTTTTCTTTCTGTTTTGTTTTTTTCTGTGCAGGTTTTATACATATTTTGAGGTTTTCCTAAATCTTCTGAAAGTGCCTCTGATATATTAATGGTGCTATTCTGGTTATATATGCAAGCACATTCACCTTGAACACTGGGGAAAAAAAATGGAATCAGGGTAGCAGATGCTGCGCATAATATTCTCAGTGTATCCATAGTTCTTTCAGGTGCTTTTAGGATAACGCTGTAGAGCTTTGCTCTCTTAAGTTGAATAACATGGTGCTTTAAAAGCATAATAATAATGAGAAGACTCTTAAACTGCAGTAAATCCTGCCCCTGTCAAATACCCATGTCAAGTTGTCTCTCGCTTCCCATCTGCCATATGCAGCCGCATTTTGCTTGCTGACTCAGGAGAAAAATAAATAGACCGGAGCTGATTTGGTCTGTCAGGTGAATCAATGAGCAAGTAAGCTAGCTCAGGTTGGCATAGCAGTTGCCTTTCTGAGAACATGATTTTTTTGTTATCGCTGTTCTTGGTGGAAAATAAACCAGGCTTGTGGACTGAGTGGGTTCACCTTGTACAACTATTGGTAGTAGAAGATGAAAGGGGAGAGGGGAAGCAAAAGGGTGTCCAAATAACAATTGCTTGTCCTTTCTTTTTAAATCTCTGCCTGATATTCAGCTGTGCTATACTAACCAGAAGAAGCACACTTGCTGCTTCCAAGATGCACTGCAGAAGAGCAAGGGGAACAGTGGAGAGTTCTTCAGTTTGAACAACATGCCCAAAATAAAATCTCAAGTCTAATACTTCTGTAACTGAGATCTGCAGTGGATAAAGAGCCACCCAAAACTTATTTCTCTGTCAGAGCTGTGCAGAAAGATGTACAGTTCTTCAAGAGAACAGCTCCTCCCCACCCAGCCCAGTAGTTATTAGACGCACTGAAATCTGCGGCAATAGTGTGCGCTCCTGTCCATGATTCCAGCCACCCAGTTCTCTTACTATGCAATAGTCAGAGAGTATTCTGACTATTTAACTGTTTTGAGAATTCCCAGCTGTTTGTTTTTTTAACATAAGATTCTTTTTTATTTCTGCAAAGTTGGATCATGGTGGTGATGATGGTGATTCAGCTTAATGACCCCAAACTTTGGATAACTCTTCAGAGAGGCTACATAAACATGTTAAAAGGAAATGGGATAAAATGAGAGCCAAAAGGTTAAGGGGTCATCCCCACATGCCACTGTTTAGGAATGTTCAACCAAACAGGACCAGAATCCCTGCAAAATGGTAGCCCCACGTCCCATGCCAGTCAACTATCCCACAGGAATATTCTGGTTGATGATTCTGAATGACACTGAGAGGACCAGCAGACTAAATACAAATGAATCCTCCCTCCCTATCCTCTTCTCCTGGATTCACCCCTCCAAGTAACTTGTCCACCTTCTAAGGTAAAACAGGAAACAATTGTTCTTTAGTCATTAAGTCATGTCCGACTCTTCGTGACCCCATGAACCATATCGCGCCAGGCCTTCCTGTCCTTCACTGCCTCCCTGAGTTTGCTCAGTTTCATGCTCATTGCTTCAGTGATGCTATCTAGCCATCTCATCCTCTGCTGTCCCCTTCTCCTTTTGCCTTCAATCTTTCCCAGCATCAGGAGTCCTCTCTTCGCATTAGGTGACCAAAGTATCTGAGCTTGAGCTTCAGTATCAATCCTTCCAATGAGCAGTCAGGGTTGATTTCCTTTAAGATTGACTGGTTTGACCTCTTAGCAGTCCAGGGGACTCTTAAGAGTCTTCTCCAGCACCACAGTTCAAAGGCATCAATTCTTCGGCACTCCGCCTTCTTTATGGTCCAGCTCTCACAGCCATACATTACTACTGGAAAAACCATAGCTTTGATTATGCGGATCTTTGTCGGCAAGGTGATGTCTCTGCTTTTTAATATGCTATCTAGGTTTGCCATAGCTTTCCTTCCAAGGAGCAAGCGTCTTTTAATTTCATGGCTGCAGTCTCTGTCTGTGGTGATCTTGGAGCCCAAATAAATGAAGTCTGTTACTTCTTCCATTTCTACCCCTTCTATTTGCCAGGAATTGATGGGTCCAGATGCCATGATCTTAGTTTTTTTAATGTTGAGTTTCAAGCCAGCTTTTGCACTCTCCTCTTTCACCCTCATCAAGAGGCTCTTTAGTTCTTCTTCACTTTCTGCCATTAGGGTGGTATTACCTGCATATCTGAGGTTGTTGATGTTTCTCCCTGCAATCTTAATTCTGGCTTGTGATTCTTCCAGCCTGGCATTTCTCATGATGTACTCTGCATATAGGTTAAATAAGCAGAGCGACAGTATACAGCCTTGTCATACTCCTTTCCCTATTTTGAACCAATTGGTTGTTCTGTGACCAGTTCTAACTGTTGCTTCTTGGCCTGCACACAGATTTCTCAGGAGACAGGTAAGGTGGTCTGGTACCCCCATCTCTTTAAGAATTTGCCACAGTTTGTTGTGATCCACACAATCAAAGGTTTTTGCATAGTCAGTGAAGCAGAAGTAGATGTTTTTCTGAAACTCTCATGCTTTCTCCATGATCCAGCGAATGTTGGCAATTTGATCTCTAGTTCCTCTGCCTCTTTGAAACCCAGGTTGTACATCTGGTAGTTCTTGGTTGGTTCACATACTGCTGAAGCCTAGCTTGTAGGACTTTGACCATAACCTTCCTAGCATGTGAAATGAGCGCAATTGTGCGATAGTTTGAGCATTCTTTGGCATTGCCCTTCTTTGGAATTGGAATGTAAACTGACCTTTTCCAATCCTGTGACCACTGTTGCATTTTCCAAACTTGCTGGCATATTGAGTGCAGCACTTTAACAGCATCATCTTTTAGTATTTTAAATAACTCAGCTGGAATACTGTCATCTCCACTAGCTTTGTTGTTAGTAATGCTTCCTAAGGCCCGCTTGACTTCGCTCTATAGGATGTCCAGCTCAAGGTCAGTGACCACACCAGCATGGACATCAGGGACATTAAGATCTTTCTTGTATAGTTCTTCTGTGTATTCTTGCCACCTCTTCTTAATTTCTTCTGCTTCTGTTAGGTCCCTGCCTTTTTTGCCCTTTATCATGCCCATCTTTGCACTAAACGTTCCTTTGATATCTCCAATTTTCTTGAAGAGATCTTTAGTCTTTCCCATTCTATTGTCTTCCTCAATTTCTTTGCATTGTTCAAGAAGGCCTTCTTATCTCTCCTTGCTATTCTCTGGAAATCTGCATCCAGTTGCTTATATCTTTCCCTTTCACCCTTGCTTTTCACATTCCTTCTTTCCACAGCTATTTGTAAAGCCTCATCAGACAGCCATTTTGCTCTCTTGCATTTCTTTTTCTTTGGGATGGTTTTAGTTGCTGCCTCCTGAACAATGTTATGGACCTCCGTCTATAGTTCTTCAGGCACTCTGTCTACCAAATCTAATCCTCTAAATCTATTTATCAAGGAATATGATCTAAGTCATACCTGAGTGGTCTAGTGGTTTTCCCTATGTTCTTCAATTTAAGCCTAAATTTTGCAGTAAGAAGCTCATGATCTGAGCCACAGTCAGCTCCTGGTCTTGTTTTTGCTGTCTGTATAGAGCTTCTCCATCTTTGGCTGCAAAGTATATAATCAAGCTGGTTTCGGTATTGACCATTTGGTGATGTCCATGTGTAGAGTCATCTCTTGTGTTGTTGGAAAAGAGTATTTGCTATGACCAGCTTGTTCTCTTGATAGAACTCTATTAGCCTTTGCCCTGCTTCATTTTGTACTCCAAGGCCAAACTTGCCTGTTATCCTGATTATTCCTTGACTTCCTACTTTAGCATTCCAATCCCCTATGATGAAAAGGACATCTTTTTTTGGTGCTAGTTCTAGAAGTTGTTGTAGGTCTCCTATCCTCTTTTCCTGGATTCACCCCTCCAAGTAAATTGTCCACCTTCTTAGGTAAAACAGGAAACAATGCCTTCCATTAAAACTGTACAGGTTGTCACCTTAGTCATTAGATTAGAGTCTACTCTCCATGTAGAAGCTAGCAGGTAGATATCCTGCCATTCTTCCCCCACCAGTTAGCTGACTAGCCTAAATTCTTGTTTCCTGTTATTGGGAATTGGTGAGGTGGGGGGGAGTAGTGTGAAGGAGTGTGTGTCACAAAGCTGGAGAAGTGGGAAATACTCCACACATAAAGGAGCATGGTCCCCATACCAGACGTAGGCAATCTCATGGACTTTGGGGCTGAAAGGTTTTCCACCCCAGTGCATTTTATAATGGTGTTGGGGTGTTTCCTCCAGAGTTTTGTGTGAGAGCCCTAAAATCTGCTTCTTTTAATCCAGTGCAGGAGGTTGATAGTGAAGTATTCCAGGGTCTCTTCATGGCTTCAGCTACTCAGCAAAACAGCTATAACTAATCTTGAGCTTATGAGCATTTGTTGTTTTTTTAAACAGGATCGTTTTGCATTTTGAGACTGAGTCATTAAAAGATGCACAGAGTTGGTTTTACTTGCCTAATAAGGCTGGCTGACTTGCTCTTTTATGCTGTTTATATAACAAAATAATGAAACATGATGTCCTTAATAAAATTAAATTATGCATTCAGTGCAAATGAAAAGAGAAAGAGAAAGGCACATTTTGGGAAGACCCAACAGCTGCTTTGATTGGGCAACTGTACCTGTTGGAGGGTCTTTGACCTTCTAAGACAGATAGCCAGAGTATTCCAGTCTTTAGCATCTTTGGCAGATGGGTCTGGCCATGTGCCTGGTGTCCTTTTTTCATAGAAAATAACAGCAACCCAAAGAGGAGGACATTCCTCCCAACTCCTGTTCCTCATGCTTGCACATCCATTTTTTTTATTCGTCCATGATGTCACAAGCACATTTTCCATAGCTCAGCATTTCCTGCCAGTCACCTCCCTTCACCCAGCCTCCATGCCTCTTACAAAACTTTAAAAGTATTGCCATATAAATAGTCTCACATATTTTACAAGCGGAAAGCTGCATCAAAGCAAATGAAGTCTGGCTTCCCAGTTCATTTATTCCCCAAAGTTCATAAAATTGCAATCCTAAATTACTGACTCCTTTTCTGTCCCTTTTTAAAACAAAAAACAAAACAAAAGCTTGTGCCCTGTTTGGCCAAGAAAGTTCCTTCTGGATAGCTATGATTGTTTATATAATTATGACGTTAATACATGATAAGTCATAATTTTCATAGCTTTCTAAGGATTTGCTTAAGAGGAAAGTAAAGTGGATCCTTATGGGTTGGTCCAGGAAAATGAAAATGTTGTGTTACTAATTAAAGCCTTTTGTAAAAACCTCCCCCATATTTCTGCTATCTTGACATCATACTGATTCAAAGGCAAATTGTATTGCAAAGATTTAAAAAACTGTATGTGGAATTGTCCTCATCTGTGCTACAGCATATGAATGCAAAAATGTGGACCACCAGCATTACTTTTATGGCCCCCAAAGCTTACCAGATTAGGTCAGAGCAAAAACACCTAGCTGTTTTGCATTTTGGAATTCTGGAAACGTTTGCAGTGCAGAATGGGATGCCTTAAATCTTGCAGGTGCTTAAAGTACCCTTTTCTGAAACCCATTTCCCCAGTGGACCCTGGCTGTAACTATTTTTGCTCTCTACATGCCATGCAAACTTGGGGCTCCCCTTGAGCCAACAGAAATTATGCAGCCTTGTGTAGCAATCTCACAAAAGAGACCTAAAGAGGCAGGTCAGGGCTCACTTTTCAAGGCCAGAGTAATGAAGTGACCTCAGTACACCATTTATAACTGCCGACAACACTCCCCATCACTTCTGGGCATAACTGGGAGAAAGCTGTGGAGTTGACATGCAATTTACAGTTATGTCAGTCTGAAGCTGCTGTATTTTTCTTCCTGTTGAAACCAGTGAGAGAGAAAATAGCTTATTTAAAAACAGAACCACCACAATGAAAGGTTATGATAGTCTGTCCATCATTCCTGGTGGAATCCAACTTTGGAAATGGCAGATATTTCATTCTGCCTCTTGCCATTCTTTTGGTCTGTGGTATAAATGTCAGGTTTGGATATCTATTTTGTATGCACAATTTTTAGCATTTACAATGAATATATTCTGCATTTCTCAGAGCTTGTTTTGTATTGCTAGATAATGAAATATTCATTATAACTCTCTTGTGGGCAATGACCATGGATGGGTACCTTTCGCTGTGAAATCTTCCAATGCATGTATGTGCACACGCATGCTTGCTTTTTTCAGCTTTGAAATAACTTGCAACCATCTTGTTCTCACAACTCTGTGAAATCAGACTACCAGATTTAGCCATTTTTTGGACAAATTTTGGCAGCATGAATCTAGAATGCTGCTGACATAAATTGTTTAACTGAGGGAGGCAAGCTTCAAATGAGTTATTCTTTTTTGAAAAATGCAGCAAAATTAAGCCTATCCCTTTTGTTCTCTATTCTGTTGTTACACTGGCTTTTGCCACAGTAGAAGCTGGTGAATCAGATGCTGTCTGCACAGAATGCAGATTCCTATGCTTTGTTCTATTTCAGTTTGTAGGTATGTGCATGCACATGTACACTAAAGCTGTTTGAACATGTTTTCTCAGGCAAATTAAAGAGCAATAGATACTGTCTGTCACAGGAGGAGGCAACACCTAGTCAAGTCTTGGCTGATCAAGCAGGGTTAGACTTGATTCGTACTTATATGGAGACCCCTAGAAAATCTCAGAACTGTAGCCTAGACTGGGAACTTGAAAAAACATCCCACTGAGAAAAGCAGTGGCAAAACACATCTGTATTATTGCCAAGAAGACAACATGGATGTGTCCAGGCAGTCACTAGGAATCCAGGTTGACTGAAGGGAGATTTTACTTTTTACCAATTGCAATTTCTGGCTACTTTTCAATCCCCATGTCAAATATATTGTAAGATGAGCTGTAAGGTATCTACAACTGTCACCAAATCCAATTAGCTCAAGATATTTCACAACTATTGCAGTTGCCGTCATTGTATGAAAATGCTGCTTGTCACAGCTATCACCTGTGAAACCAGTGACTGCTAAGGATCAAGGCATACTCCTAGATGGTAGTCCTATATTTTTAGATGGAGTGCACATCCATTCAAAATTGGTTGATCTTGAGTTCCTGAGTTTAGCATGCTCCTTATCTGGCAACAATTTAAATAAACGTTAACATGGTCCTTGAATGTGTCTTTGCTGAAAACAAAAGATGGTTTACTAACTCATCAGTAAATATTACCAAAATATTTATTAAATATAAAATACCCCCTTACAGACGCAGCATCTATTGTGTGCATGGGATTTGGATAACATATTGGTGCGTTTAAGCTCCACATCAGATAAAAGTTTATTTGAGTGTTTATCCCAAAATCAGGGCATGATCCACAGCTGGATAAACAAATGCTCAGAAATGACAGGACACCTGGGCTTCTGTGCCACTTGCATGACAGGTTGTATGTAGTACGGAACTGGGCCATGGCTTCAGCTTGCATGTCTGCCATAGCTCAGGCCAAAACCAGAAGACCAGATGATTCCACCAATCCCCAAATAACCAAGATGCCTTCAGGACACTGGTAGCACATTATTTTTTTGGGTTGGGTTGGGAGGGTTTGATAGCAGCCCCCAGCCTTGACATTTGCCATTAATGATTTGCAAATTTGCCACTCAAAGAGTCCCCAGTCCTCCTCTACAATTTATTGCTTTTGCCATCCATATTAGATCCGGTTTTGTTCTGCCATTTGAAAAGTAAATTACAGGCATTAAACATTCCCATTCAGTTTGAAGAAATACATATTCTTTTTAAAATATTTTCAAAGAAAAAACATGTTTTAGAGAAATTCTTGAGGGTGCATGTGAATGTCCTGTCTTTCTTCACATGCTTATCCCTCCAGTGGTTTGCCATGCTTGGCTTACATCTCAAGGGAAGGTATCATGAGAGAATTCCTCCTATTGGGTTTTTTCAGGACATAGAAGTTCTACTGACACCAGTAAGGGGGATACCTGCCCTTCAAAAATTAGCAAATTAGCAAATTTATCCTTCTAAAGGAATTTGGAGAAATCATCCATCCAATTTCTCTGCTCACGAACTTGGGGGAGAATGTTAAAAGGCAACTGACACCTGTCTTTCCTGGGCCTAGAGTCAACAAGGAGGCAAGAGCATAGAAACAGAGCAGGAACAAAACAGATGTTGCCAGAGCATATTTGTGCTGTGATCAGATGCAAGTGAGGATACAGCCCTAGTGCTGATGCCACAATACCATTGATGCCTTTCTCAAAATCATCATTCCAAAGCATCTGTAAACTCATCATCACTGGAGATGGGGTGCAAGATGTAGCAAAATACTGTTCCTGTGCTGTCTTACAGTACGCTAGCAGGTCTCTGTTCTTTAAGCAACCATAAAGCCCAGAGTGCATTCTCCCTTTCCAGTTATGGTGAAATTTATGGGGAAAGAAACAGGCACAGATCTGTCATGAATATCCGTTTAAAAATAGCAACACATTTAAAAAACATAACTACATAGCCCATTTTCTTTAATAAAGTGGTAGGCTTTTAATTTGAGCAAAGCTGAAAATCTTTAAAACTGATGTCACTTAACCTGCTGATAATATAAAATGTTAATCATCATTATAATCTGGAAGCCTTTTTGTGTTTCTAATGTGAGCAGCTAGCACAATACATTTAGCTTGATGCTCCAAAATTACCATGTAATTTGCCATAATTGGAAGACTCCACTTGAAAGAGTGACAGAATTTAGAACAGCAGAAGATTCATAAATTAGGAGCAAATATGCATCTATTGTTACTTACATTGTTTTGAAGAGAGTTCCTGAAAGGACTCTACTGGAACAATCAACACTGCTATCAACAGAGAGAAAGCATTTAAGTTCAGTGACCATTGAAGTTTAGTTTCTTCTATTATCCTGAAAACCAGCAACAAAGCAGCACCCAGAAAGTATATTCCCCCCATTGTATTACTTATGGATTGGCCACATTCATATTTTTTCCTTCCTTCAAGATGTTTCCATTGCACAACATTTTTTACCCACCACACCAAAGCAAAAGTTTACATACATTTTGACATTCAGCAAAATCTTGGAATGTTGGATTTATAATGTTACATTTTGAATATTTTCAGTGGTCTCTCTGGTGCAACCTGGCCTTCCAAGTACCTCTTCAAATAGTGTTCCTCAACTTGCTAGGTAGAAACGGCTGTGGGCCCAATCCTGAGCTTGTGTGATGCTCAACAGAATGTGAAACTCAGTTTGCTCATCTATGCCCAACTAAATTAAATGGCAGCTGTCTGAAAACTTTTCAGAGTAACAGCTTAATTGAAGTAATCACTGTGGAAAACCTGAGGGATATTACATTAAGCTGTCCCTGTTGAGCATGCAGAGCTGTGTGCACAGGAAAGGAAATCTCCATTAAGAAGTGCCTCCTCCAATCCTCATAGCTGCTGCAATAATCATGCCTGAGATATGGCTGGCAGTGATATAGGTCAGGGCTGTCTCTCTTCTGGCATTCAAGCCCTGGAGTTCTCTGCCCAGTAATCTAACTGAACAAGAAAAATGATTTTTAAAGGCATACTCTTGCCTAATTACTTGAAAAATTAGTTATTCTCTCTCTGATACCTTTCCTTTGCTAGTTCTGCAGTTTCATGAGTGTAGCTGTCTAGATGATTCCTTGTTTTTTGCTTTTTTTTATGAATAAAGATTCTTGAAAAATCTTTAAATTGTGGATGGCAAGGGTGCAAATAAATGTAAAAATATGTACAGCCCCATAAATTCAATGATAATTCAATTACATTTTTTAATTTCTCATATCTATCATTCCATTGAAAGATGCACAACATAATGTTGCTAATACACATTAATGTATCTGGACAGTTTGTACTTCCATGGTGAGTACCAGCAGCCCAGGACAGCCCTTGAAGAAATATTTGACAACTTAATTGAATCCTAAATATCAAGTTTTAGAAGGAAATATGCTCCCCTATCTTGAATATAAATTCTTCCAGGTAATAACCATACTATATAACATGTTCTTCTATCTTTGATGTAAAGCTGATGTGATCTGAATCACTTGACAGCTACAGAGACTCTTCCAATCCTGAGAATTCACTCCAATTCCCCAGCAGATAATTTCAGTGTTGAAATGGGAAATATAGAAAACTAAAATATAAGCTCCCAAAATAGGATTAACAGAGTTAAAAGTAGAGAGAAAAGATCTAACATGTCTCCATCACCCCCATAAATGGAAATCCCAATTTAGGTATATGATTCAGTCCCTTCCCCTTGCAAATTACATCTTCAATTTAAGACTTGTCCTGCCCAAAAGCATTTAAGTGCAGCCTTTGGCCACAAAAAGTTATTCAGCTTTAGCTCTGGTAAAAGAGCAGACATTTCTGCATTAAAAACACAGTATAAAGGAAATTGATCTATTCATCCATTGACTTGTGTGAGAACAGGTGTAGCATTGACTAGCTAAGAGTATTGTTGCTTTTATTCAGGTGAACTTTTCCAGAAAGATGAACTTTCAGAATTAATTGCAATGATGTGTCAGTGCCTTTTCTAGTATTCTTTTGTTGCATTAAGTAATCTAGTCTAGTCACATGAGATGATTTATAATTTGCTATGTTTGTGAGAAACAGAATTTCACTGCAAAAGATTTTAATTAGGTAAGCTGGGAGGCTTTGTGCTTTAAGGTCTTCAAAGAACTGGTTTTACCTGTATAAAAGAAATTAAACATTGTACTCTGAAATGCATGGTATTGTCTGAGAAAATTCACGTGGCAAAGGATTTTGGGTTTTTTAACTGACAGGCTCCTGCCAGGCTTTAAAGTCTATGACTAAAAATAACCTGTGAGAATGTAATAGATCAGTGAGCTTTTCCACAGCACCAGCCATTCTATCAGCAAACCACCCCCAACACACTTGAAAAACAGCCTAGGTTTTCTCTCACTGTTTTCATCATTTACAGATCCCATGTGCATTAAACCTGAGTCTGGAGTTTGCAAAGAAGAGCTTCAGTCAATCACTGCTCAGCCGCAGCCAACCCATAGCTGAGCGATGAGCACGGTAGCCAATTGGCACATGTCCTCTGTACTTCAAACTGGCCAGTCATGGAGTTTGCTCCCCAGTTCCAGTGCTCAGTGAAAAAAAAAAAGAAGCAGCAAAAATGGTTTCTCTTACCACGGTTCTTTTATCCCAGCAAATCCTGGTAATAGCAAGCAGCAGAGTCCCCCCCCCCCCCCCCCAGGTTGGGTTAGGTGAAATGGAGTGGGAGATGGAGGTCATGGCAGGCAGCCTGTCCAATGAGTAAGCAAGTAATCCACCAACCCAGGATGACATCATTGGAATGTGAGTGTCCAGCTGAAGTGCTGGAGAAGGAAGAACAATCTTTGTTTTCAAAACATGCCATGGAAGCAGAGTGTGGGGGGCTCCACCTTTAGCAGATACTGAGATACTGGTATAGCATGATCCTCTCTGTATTTGTCAAACTCCACCTGTCCAAAAACTTTGCTTGGTTCCCAAAATTCACAAATTCACAAGTTTCTTTATAAAATGAAATTGGAGGTTTAAAACAAAGTTGATATCAAACTACTATGCCTTTCCATCCTTTCATTAGCCCAAGAGAGAAAACACCAGGAATTATTTTATACCAAGCAAAAATATTTGATCATCTGACTGGAGTAGCTTTCCAAGTTTTCTCGACTGGTAGAGGGGAAGCCTTTAAAAATGGGAATGTGTTCCAGTGATAATTATCTTAAATATAGTCATATGTTATTTAATTAGCTGGATTGTATTCAGCTTGGGCAGCATTTAGCACTCACTGGTTTTCAGAAGATTTGCTGCCATTTGTGGTACAGAACAGGGGAGAATTGTAAGCCAGACTATAGTTTAGCTTGTCAGACAGGGATTACAATTTACCAGGACATCTTCCAGTCAAGAGTCTGCTGAATATATTAAATTAAAGGTTAACAAATGTTAACAATTGTTAACAATTCTTGATAAGTATGTCTTCTCTAGTTTCTCCTGACAACCAGTATATTTGATCCTTAATAGGAGTGGGGAGATTCACAGTAGATTCTGATAATCAGTTCAGCAGAGTACAAAGAGAAGGAAAGGTCAGAGAGACTGCAAAAGGAAATTGCACCAGTTTTTATCTGACCTTTTATTTCAAATTTCAGTTAACCAATTAATTACTGCAGGCTATGGTACACATATATTCAGAGTGACACAAGATCCACACGTGCGCTCTTCTCATCCAAGATAACCAGCAAAAGGATGGCTACCACATTGCCACTTAGGAGTGATCTTTTATGAAGAACTGTGATTTAATATCTACAGAAAATTATATACTTTTGTAAAACAGGTAAATCATCCCTGCTAAAATATAGGCATTACAGCAGCATATATAGACCCCAAATATTCAGGTGCATGCACAATTCATTTAATTCAGGCTATGCAGGACAGTTAAATGCCTCTTCAAAAAACATCTCCATCTCATATACTACCTTTTATTTATGACAGGAGGGAAGGGACTGTGCCTGTTTCACTACATAAAGGGGCATCATCCTGAAAGTTATACAAATCTGATGAATCTTACCCATATTTCCAGGAACGATAGAGTTCCTCTGAAGCTTACTGAAGCCTCAGTAACAAGATTGTTGAACACATTTACTTCAAAGATGGGTTTTTAATAATTGCTACTCTGATATGAACTAAATGTTAATTTTTTAAAAAATGAGAAAACAGGTTTAAAGCTGAAATATAGGCATTACAGCAACAGTTCCCAAATATGCAGGTGGATACCCAGTAGAGCTGGGTAGCCAGTATAGCTCTTCTGTAGTTTGGGTGGGCTCTAGAACAGTCTTCACCAAGCTGCCACCTCCTAATGTCTTGAGACAGCAGAAACCTCCAGGGGTCCTAGTCAGAATTGCCACTGAAATGCTGAATGGAAGCTCAGACTTGGAACAAACTGTAAACGTGCTCTAAAATGTGCTTCAGAATGAACTGCAACCTGCAGGGAGTCGGCAGCCCATACATACAGTTTTTTGGCAGAAAAATAGATATGAAAAAACTTCCCTGAGGGTAGTTGGAACACTAATGAGTGAAAGAAATATGGTCTGCTCTAAAACATAGCCTCCCCAGCAAGCTGTCAACAGAGAGAGCCCAGCCAATCCGTTTTAGTGAAACATTTGACACACTCATTCATCCAGGCTGAATTCAAAATGTTCATCTGACTCACCCGGTGAGGTGGTGGGGAGAACCTTTCATGAAAGATTATTCAGTATGAAGACTATCGTATACATAGTTTTAAGTGATTCTGAAAGCCGGCTTGGCAAGAAATTGTTTCCATTTTAATCTGCTGCTACCAAAACACTCATCACTGTGATGGGTTTTGTGAGTGTGTGTTTAGGAAGGATTCATATGCTTCCAGGACTGCTGCAGCTGTAACAAATCTCTGTGTGATGGCTTAGAAAAATAGGTTTTCCCATCAGCGCATCCATATCCCCAAGCTGTTACTTCACTGTTCTTCATAGGAGCAAACTTGGCAACCCATCATTTACATAGAATGTATTTATCTTCTATAAAACTCCTGAAATGTTTGATTTGCATTGCACTCTACACATGCACTTCAGAACCAATATTAATATTACATAAATTCTGGATAGCAATGCGACAGGGAATAGTTAATTTAAAAAGGGAGAAAGAAAGAAAGTTAAACTGCATTGGACTCTTTGGCCTGTTTTATAGTTTTATTTTTCCTATTTAAATTGCCTGCTCTGACATGGTACCCCTCTCCACAGTGATCTAGATTTTAACTCGCACAATCCTTGATACCCCAGGAAACTTCATATCTCAATGTTCTAGGCAAGGAGTAGAGAAAGAAAGGACAGATTATGCCATCATTCCCAGCAACAGAACACCTTCCCTCAGGAAGTGAGAAGTTCTACTTATCTCTCTAGTAACTTCCATACTGAATGCTTCCCTAGATTATCCCCTGTAGAACCTAAATTATCAATAATGTGACAGAATTGGACTGAACAAAAAATGTTTGCCAATTACAGTTCAAATACATTAAGCCTGGTGTCAAATTAATCTGCACTTCTAATTGAGTGGCATTTTCCCCCTTGGTTCAGCAGTCCCTATTCAATGAATTAAAAACTCAGCTACAAAACCACATAGCACAGCCAAAGTAAATAATATGGCACAGAGGGGGAAACTAAGATTCAAAGCAAAGCATTTGACTGGTACATTCAAAAGATTCATCCGCATTTTTCATTTTAAAGAGTATCTAAAATGATCTGCTTTTGTCTGCAAAAAAAGTATGAACCTCTTCTCTGCCAGTTATTTAAGTACAAACATTTTGCACTGCAATGGCCATCATTCCCTGACAAGTTTCACACTGAAGGGCAGATATGGCTTGTAATTTGTGAAGTAATCCTAAAATCCATTGTGCTGACAAAATATAGCTTGACATTCTATATCAGGTAGTACAGGGAAGTCAAAAATCACTGCTCAGTTTAGGAATCCATTGACAGGGATAGCCAGGCAAGAATGGCTGTTCCTGATAGCCATTCCTGACATCATTCCTGTTGGAAGATGGCCAATGAAGCGGGGTCCGCCACTATTCTAGACCGACTGTTTGGTTGCTTGACAGTGCTTACCAACAGCAGTCTCCTCCTAATATTCAGCCTGCATCTCCTTTCTGCCTAGTGGATGCCTTTCTGCCTAATTGGATGCCAAGCATGGGGCATAGTCTGTAGAGATTCCCAGGGTATGGACTTACCTTGTTATCTGGGAACAGTTTGATCCTGTTGGACCCAAGGAAGTGGACAGGCTCCTCCAGGAGGTCAATGCCACCAGTTGTCAACTAGATCCATGTCTCTTCTGGCTGGTTAAGGCTACTCGGGAGGTGACATGTGGGTGGGTCCAGGTGATGGTGAATTCATCCTTGAGGGAGGGAGTGTTCCCAGCTGCCTTTAAAGAGGCACTGGTGCATCCCCTCCTCAAGAAACCATCACTGGATCCCACCATATTGGACAATTTTCATCCAGTCTCCCACCTTCCCTTTTTAGGGAGGGTGGTTGAGAAGGTGTTGGCATTGCAGCTCCAGAGGATCCTGGAGGAAATGGATTATCTGGACCCTTTTCAGTCAGGTTTCAAGGCTAGATTCAGGATGGAAACGGCATTGGTCACACTCATGGATGATCTCTGGCAGGAGTGGGATGGGGGTAGTGCATCCATCCTTGCTCTTCTTGACCTCTCAGTGGCTTTCGATACCTTCGACCATGGTATCCTTTTGAGACAACTTGGGGAGTTGAGTGACACAGATTTGCACTGGTTCTCTTCCTTCCTCCGAGGCCTGTCCCAATTGGTGTTGATTGGGAGCGAGAGGTCCAGCCCACGAGAGGTCCATTGTGGGATGCTGCAGGGTTTGGTATTCTCCCTGCTCCTTTTTAATATCTACATGAAACCACTGGGTGAGATCATCCATCACCATGGGATGAGATATCATCAATATGCAGATGATACCCAGTTATACATTTCCATCCTGGGTGGCCTGAGTGATGCTGTGACCACCCTTTTGTGGTGTCTGGAGACTATGGTGGTCTGGATGGAGTGCAACAAGCTTCAGCTGAACACGAGTAAGACAGAGTGGCTGTAGATTGGAGGCCCCTCTGTATCCAAGAATTTACCATATTCGCACTGCTCCAGACAGATCCGGTGCATAATCTGGGGGTCCTCCTGGACTCACAACTCCTGCTCAAGGAGCAGGTGGCAGTTGTGGCCAGGAGGGCCTTTGCCCACCTTCATGTGGTGCACCAGTTACGACCTTTCCTGGATCAGGAGGCTCTCCATTCAATCGTTCCTGCCCAGGTCATCTCTCGGTTAGACTATTGCGATGTGCTCTACATGGGGCTACCCTTGAAGTGTATCCAGAAGCTACAGCTGGTTCAAAATGTGGCCGCACAGACAGTCTTTGCTGCAGGAGCTACATTAGGTGACAGTTTGCTTCTGGGTCCAATTCAAGGTGTTGGTTATCACCTTTAAAGCCCTACATGGCATGGGTCCAGGTTACCTGAGGGACCATCTCACCCCCATCACATCAACCTGCCCCACCTGGTTAGGCAAAGAGGGCATGTTACAGACCCCATCAGTGAAAGAATGTCAGCTGGTTGGGCCCAGGAGGAGAGCCTTCTTTACCATTGCCTCTGCTCTTTGGAATATATTCCCCCCAGAGGTGCAGTGGGCCTCTACCCACCCAGTTTTCTGGAAAGGGCTTAAGATCTGGCTCTGTCAGCTTGCATGAGGCAATCAGGGTTGTAATCAATCCTGGGGGTGGCTGGCTCCCTAATGACACTCCCCAAGCTGTTCACCAATTTTATTATTCCTTGGAATTTATTTATTATTTATTTAAGATTGTTTTTATGTTGTATTTTAATTGATTTTATCTCTTCTGTAAACTGCCCAGAGTCACTTTTTAACAAGATAAGCAGTAACAAATTTGATAAATAAATAAATAAATATTAAAAAATAGTGCAAGCCACTGCACTTCAACAAAGAACAGATCTGCCCTCTCTTGCACTTGATAGCCTCCCATCAACCTTCTCTTTTACCATGCCCTGTTCTTCTTGGTTTCCTCAGAGGGTTGGATTTCCAGGTCCTTTCTATCCTGTAGGAGTTAAAAAAATGCAAGAGCAAAGCTCTAATGGATCCCACTTAATACTTCCAGTTTGCTTCAAAGCCATTAACAATCAATGTTTAGTGTTGTTGTTCAACTAGTTGCAAGTCTACCTGAAAACAGTACTTTCAATCCACCAGTGGTAAGGTAGAAAGTATCCTTATACAGTGGTACCTCAAGATACGAACGCCCCACCTTACGAAAATTTCGAGATACGACCAGCTCCGGCCGCAAAAATTTACCTCAACATGCGAACTCTGCCTCAATCTATGAACCGGATCCGCGGCCATTTGCCCTACTGCCACGTGGTCGCGGCTTCCTGTAGGCGAGATCGCGGTAGCAAGGAGACGTTCGGTGAGGCTTTTGGTGTGTTTTGTGGCGTTTGGAAGGTTTTTGGTGTGCTTGTCAGCGTGGCTCCAAAGAAAATGCAGAGCCATATGCATTTACATTGAACCTTATGGGGAAATTTGCCTCGTGGTGCGACCAAATTCGGAGGGCGGATTAGCCGTATTTACATTGAACCTTATGGGGAAATTTGCTTCAGGATGCGACCAAATTCGGAGGGCGGAACGGATTAACCGTATTTACATTGAACCCTATGGGAAAATTTGCTTCAGGATGCGACCAATTCGACTTGCGATCAGAGTCACGGAACGGATTAAATTCATATCTTGAGGTACCACTGTATTAAAATAGCTCATATATCCGAATGACTTTCACAAATCATTGCACTAAATAATTCTAAGGAAATAAGCATACATACACTTTTGTTTATCCAAAGCTGCTACTTGAAAATTATGTGCACACCGCTTATATGCAGAGTCTACCCTGAACCTCACATAGACTATTCTCTCATTGACTATTCTCTCACTGTAGTTTAAAAAAGAGATGGCAGAATTCCATGACGTGCACACTCTCAGAAGTGCAAGAGGGTTGCTGAGTTTTGTATGGTAATGTGATAAGAACACATGGCTAGCAACATAAGGAGTTGAAAGAGTAATAAGTTTGAAGCCAAGATTGCTAGAATAGAGGACAGAAGCTAGGCAAATATTCACAAATGCTCCACGACACTTCTGAAGTCTAGGACACTTAAGAGTAACTCTTCAGGGGAGATGGAATGAGGCCAAGGATAAAAATGTATTCTCTTATTTCCGTGATGAATCATTCTGATATATTTTGTTTCCAGAAAAGACAGCTGATGTTTACTTTATCAGCAGAGACTAAAAGTAATCCTAAGTCCACTTTTTCCAACACAATTTAGAATGGAGCAACTGAGATGTAGGGCAATCTGCTACGAAACTACTGGGGGAAGGGGTAAATTCTATCTACCTTAGTAACAATGCAATCCTACTTGTATTTTTTAGAAGTAAATTCTACTGTGTTTAGTGGAGCTCACTCCCTAGAAAGTGTTTTATTGCAGGCTAATTTTTATTGAGACTTAGTAATTTACTCTCATGGTATTAACTGTTGGCTCAGTCCTGTTACATTCATGATGCTAGCTTACACCAGACTTGTTTAGACCAGAAAAAAGAAAATGTGTTTCAAAAACTCACCAATGTAAAAATTAAGGACATTCTTCTGTGTAACAGACTTCAGTAAATGGCATTCTCTGTATGTATTAGGATTGGAACACCAGAATGAACAGTCATTATTCAAATTTAGAAAATAATCACTTTACTCCATAGAAGGAATATAGACATGGGGCATGATGTTAAAAGCAGCTCAGTTTAACATCATACTAACATATGATGGCGCCTCTCCTGGTCTTTAAGAAAGCCATTCAGGACTTACTTAGAAGGGTCTTTATTTAGACATTAGGATGCCAAATATCTTATTTGAGAGTAAATGATGTGTTGGTTTTAATGAATTTATTGTGTTGTTATTGTTGATTTTTTTTCTCCTTTTCCATTAGCCACTGTGGCTTTGGTTTACACTGCCATGAGTCCTTATGGCATGCGTCAGTATAAAAATATTGCAATAAAATAAATAGATATTAATTCAAATATTGTAGTTCTTCTGAAAAATAACAGATCTTCCCAAATTTTTAAAGATTGTGTTAAAATCTTACCAAAAAGTAGGCAGCAGTACCTTTTTTTTTACTGTAATGAAATAGCTAAAAGCGACACAACAGTATTTATTCTGTGGTCTATTATTGGCAAAGATCACTAATGTGACCCAAATAAGAAATGTTGTTTTCACTCTAAAGTTTAAATTGCCGTTACTGATATCAGCAAAAAGCAAAATTTGATTGGTTTGCTATACTATTCCATTCTAAAAATTGGCTGGAATCACTTAAAGAGAAAGGAAATGATAGTCTGAAAGTGGCGGAAAGGGAGGAAACCTGGCTGTGAAGGACAGGAAAAAGATCATTAGAAGAACAGAACAAAGGTTGCTGCCCCCCCTTGCAAATCATTCCTTTAAGGCAAGTAACAACAACAGTGAACCTGAGAAATATTTGACTGAAGTGTATTTTAAATCTCACCTGAAGAAAATATTCTTTGGAATCTTTGGTATTGTGCCTGACCTTCCTCAGGAATCTCAACCGCTTCAAAAAGCTTGGCGAATTGCACTGAGAGCCAGTTTGGTGAGTTCTATTCCTGCCTTAGGCATGAAGCCAGCTGGGTGATCTTGGGCCAATCCCTCTCTCTCAGCCCTAGGAAAGGGGCAAGGGCAAACCACTTTTGCCAAGAAAACTTCAGGAATCTCTCCAGGCGGTCTCCAGGAGTCAAGACTGACTCAAAGGCACCAGGGGGAAAAAAAAAGAAAAGCATTATCCTCCACCATCATTGCTCCTTTAATAACTACGGATAAAAAAGGCATGTAAGAGAAGTCCTACAGAGCTCTAGTATTGACTTCCAGCTTGGCCCAACGGTGTAACAACTCTCTCTAACTTAGCTGGCAGCTAAGAAGAGCACTTTGCCCTTTTTGATTCATGTGCTGCTGGTCTTCCAAGAGTGTTAATCATCATGTTATCCCTGTTTGGCTTACCAGCAAATATTTATATCTGAAGCTATGTAAAAACTCATGGTTGCTCCTGGGGAAAGTTTTGTTTTGTTTTTACCTTTATAGAAATGTTTGTTGATTATAGCAAAATCAAAATCAAATGGGCTAAAAGAAAGAATATATTCCCACTCTGCAGGCAATCAACTAATTTCAGTATAATATTCTCCTCCCCCAATATTCTCTGACTGTGCACAGCCCAGAGAATGGGGGGGGGGGGGGGATAGTATACAACAAAAATCTGAATAAATAATGCCTATACAATAGCCATTTGGTCAGAAGTGATGGTAAGGGGGAAAAAAAAGTCAAATTGAACACCCCCATCCATATTAAGTCTGGAATTGCTCTAATAGTAGCTACTTGCCTTGGAGGGTAAATACTTTTATGTGCACTTCATATACTTGTCCATCATCTAGCCAAAGTTTAGATACAAAAAAGAATGAGCATTTATAGAAGAATTGCTAAAGTTACCTATATGTGCATGGGCCATAGGATGAATAAGGATTGGCAACTTGGGGGCAAAGTTCCTAATCGTATGATATATTTGCACACACAAAATGCACAGTATAATTTGATAATCCGCATGTACCACCCGAATCCCCTCTAAACATTATAATAATATTTAGATAATCAGAGAATAATATTTAGATAATCAGACTCAGTATCTATGGACTCACTCCTTGGGAGGCCACAAATGTTCATTTTGAAAGAATGAAATCTGTACCTTGATGAGGAGGATCCTATCAAATACAAAACTTACTCCTCCATGTAGATTGATTTTGTGGGTTGCTTTACCTATAGGGCTATGCAGAGGGAGGACGTGATGCTTCTAATGCTTTATGATTCTCACGTCTGTCATCCTACCACTCGAATAATACAAGAATACAGTCCAGAGGTAAATGTGTAAGTGGGAATAATTTTCTGATAATTTTTTTACTGCAATCCTTGAGTTGTCTTCCTGAGGAATAGTCCGTGTGGATGATTCAATATCTTTCAACAGTAAGAGGCTAAGGAGCACCCTCTTGCAACCCAGCCCAGATCCCTCCAAAGTGCTGGAAAGTGTATATAAAAGTTCAATAAACAGGAAGTGGACAAGAAATGGAAAGAATATTCCCCCAAAGAAACAGAAAAACAACAAAACCACGGTGGTCATTAGTTAGCAAAATCAACAGGACTCATAAATTAATTAAAATAACTGTAACCTATCTAACTTTTCTTCCTTAGGCTGAAATAATCATTTGTCCCGTTTATTTGAAAGCTGTAATTGTTGCTTTAAATACACCAAAGAGAGCCAGTCCATATGTAATGGTAATCCAAAGACCAACTGATAAATAGTGATGAATCTGAAAATAAGAGCCATCCCAAACTAGTTACCTAGGTGGGGATGATGGATACCAGGTAGGGTGAAAAGAACTGCCATAAATATTAAGGGAGGCACAATTCATTCTTAGAAATGCATAATGTTATTTTTTTTTCTGTACCTGACTGGGATATGCATGTTTGGTTCCCTTTTTAAACTTTCAGTGCTCCTTTAAAAGAAGATTTGCAAGCCACTGGCCTTATGGAGAAACCTTATTAGCTAAGAGCAAGTTTTTCTTGACTTGGCAAGTGGTAATTTACAAATCTGCTTTTGAGGCAATAGTATGTGACTATCAAGAATAGGAAGGAGTTCCCTAAACAAATGCTGCTTGAGTGCAGAGCACAAATTAAAATATTCATATTCAGAGTCTTCCTATGGAGTAATGTTAATACAGTTGAGGCTGTCTTGGGCACAACGGCCTCAACATACTACTTCGGGTGCATAACCTCATTGTTTTTTCCCATATTCCCATTTGTCTCTTCCAGTACACACCTTATTTCTCCAAGCCTTCTCTGCTCCCACCTCAGCAGGCAGTGACTTTAGCACATTTATTTTGGTCCTTCCTACCAGAGGGTTCATTTTTACAGATGATCTCGGCTCAGGGGAGGAGAGGGGCCAAGCAGAACTGTACTGTACTGTACTGTATTGTACTGTACTGATCTTTCAAAAACACTTACATGTATTGTAGCTGGGGCTTTAGGAGCTGCAGCACTCTGAACCTGCCCCTATTGATACCTCTGACCTTATAATAGATTATACCCTATTCATGAGTGCATGACAGTACTGGCCATTTCATTTGTTTAGCATCAAGCAATGGCAGCTCATTCTGGTCTGTACATTTCTCTGTTTGATGCCAGAATGACACATTGTCTTGCTTCAGTAGAAGAAGGTTATCCATGGATAGCATCTTCCCACATGATCTTTGTTAACATACACTCCAAATTTTTCAACATTGCTCCTAAAATAGCATCATTTATTTAAAAAGAAATGTTTTTCCTTTAATGGCTTTGGATTTAATCCATGGTAAGAATCACCTTTTAAAATGCTAGCCAATGTTGATTGATGGCTAACTAAAAGGGTTGTTAGATAACATAAATTTTCTACCCATCACTTCATGTACGTTAATCTCTATGAAATATATTTTAAGTAAAATGATTAATGCTTCCTTCTCACCGTCTTCCAATGACACAGACAGGAGACCTTGATTCCTACAATACTTTGTAAATGTAATTAATGTTATTGCTCCCTTAGTTTTGCCCTTTTATCTCCACAGGATACTCAGTAGTGAGTTTAAAGTAAATTGCATGGCATGATATTAGCAAAATAGGTCAAGAAAAGATGACCTTCTTTTCAGCCAGGGCAGGCAACATTTTTAAAAATTAGTCTTATTATTTTGGAGGACTTTAATACAGGGACAAGTAATAGCCACCCAAGGGGAAGGGGTTAGAATATTTGGACCGATTTCCCCCCTTTTGGGGTGATTAAGGATTTTTCTTTCTTACTTTTGAAGAATGTGTTAAGCATATAGGAGGTTTTCTTCCCCAAATTAACAGACAATGGTGTTTTGCCATTGCATTTTGGGGTGGTTGTTTGTCAGGTATCACAATATGTTGAGCTCTAAACTCAGTATGGACTATTTCAAGCAATACCTTTTAGACTTTGTGTCTAAAGAACGAGATGATGGGCAACATCTCAGACTACTTTAAAAAATTAGACAAATATATAGAAGAAATGAATTTGCATTAGCAAAGACATTTTCTAACATTTTGTTCAAGTGAAAGCTGAGTAGGAATTTGTAGTGGATGTGGGTGGACACATTCCTGCCCATTCTCTGCTATCTATCAGTTGTGCCTCTGAAGATTTTTTTTTAACGTCTTATTGTCAGCCTGGGAATTCACTCTCCAGACAATGAGTGGTTCTCTCTACATTTTATATCTGCTTCTTTCATTGTCTTCCTTTTCTCATTTTCCTCAGGGGAGGAAATGGAAAGAAGCAGGCCAAATAACAGAGAAAGGACCGTCCACTTTCCAGTTTCCTACTCCCCCTACTCCCCCTGCTTTGCCTCCTTGCCTCTTCTCTAATCTCAGCTCTCGCAACAGCTGACATTTTAAAGCCTCCTACACTGCTGGCTGTGCCTTTCTCTTTGCTGGCAATTTCTGCTGCGCCTCCCTCTTCCTGTCCAAGTGACTCAGTATTGTGTGGCTACTGATCGTTCTCAGGCATAATCAGATGTGTGGCTTTGTTTTCTCTGGTGCCTTTTATTTCCATCCCCTTAATTCTCCAAACATACTGATACCTCCTTCTTGTGCATAGATACTGCCATTCGCTCTGCATAAGGACCGATAACTTCAGGTTCACTGGGAGCGATAGTTAAATGGATCATCTGCATTTAGAGCCTCTATGAGAATAAAATTTAGGTAGACCCTTATTCCTTTCCCCTCCATAACTATATCAAAGGTTACTCACTTCAAAAAGAATTAAAGCAATCAACAATTGGCAGGCGGCATTAATCTACAAGTGCCTATCCTCGCTATAGGATTTAAATTAACTTAATTAAAAGATGTTTAAAGGTTCACATTATCATAATTTCAGTTTAGATTGAAGTGTTTGGTATGTTTCTAAATTTCATCCAGATTAAGAACAAATCATGCCTGACCAATGTCAGTGTGCCTTTGCACCTTGGAAATAAGGGTGCACAAGCTGACAAAACACAGATATTAAATAGGACTGCACCAAGTTTTTACCAGCCAACATCTTCTGGCTAAACGGGCATTTTTAGAAAAGCAAGTTGGGTGCATCTGATTCTCCAATCCCAAACTGAATCAGACGTTTTGGATTTATTCTGTAGCAGCATGAAGTTACATTGCTGGCTGTTTTGTCTGGAAGTGCTTCTTTTCTTGATCCTTAGCTTTGACCATTTTCATATTTTAAAAATGACCATTTTTTCCTAGACTAATTTAAAGCAATAATCAATCATATAAGTAAGATGCTGATGCCATGTCAGTGTGCAACTAGTCAGTTTTGATGGAAGCCCTGAGATCCAAGAGCTGAAGACAGGTTGGCTCTGCTTGCATTCATATGCTGAGAACAGAAGGCTCTTAGAAGTCTGCATGCCTTCCTTTGTAAGGAGGCCAGTGTGACAAATGAAGATCAGCCTGGGCATTGACGTTGGTCAAAGAAGCAACAGCTGCAAGGAAGTGGCTTTGCCCCTTGCTCTCACATAAAACCCTCAGCCCTTTTTGACAGTTCTCCTGGGATGGTGGAAGTCAAAGGAAGCGCATTCTGGCTCCACTGTCCAGAGCAATTCTGGTTTCATCCATCAACTAAAGCACATAACTTCTTTTGGCGGAAAGGCTACATCAGGCTTTGTCTTTGGCATGTTGAAAGTTACACTCCCAATGTGGGCTTGGATCAGGTTCCAGGGTGAGCAAAACAGGGCCAAAGTTTTTTGGTCCTGCCTTCCCTGAGCAGTTCTTGAGGAGCATAAAAGAGATGCTGATGGATCATGCACTTTCTATTTTTGAGCAAAAACAAAACAAAACTGAGAGGAATAAACAACATTAAGAGCTTCAGAAAAGGAATATTAGTTCAGCCTTCCTGCTTACCACTTAATTGATCTCTCTTGTCCCTTTTTCTTCCCCTCCCTGTCTCTTGCTTTTCCAGAGTGTGAGTCTGAATCAATGTAAGTTCTTTGGGAACAATCATTATCAGAGAATAAAAAGACTGCAAATAAATATTTACATCCATAGACAAAAAAGCGGATCAGATTAGACTATAAAATGGCATCACAAAGCTAAATAGCAGGAGGAGAATATGTCTTCCATTGCAGTGAATAAGCAGAGATTTGCCTTTTTTCACAGCTACAAAGTTATGTGTGCTGCCTGCCTGTTATGTTGCCTCGGTTCTGTTACTGAGTAAACACTATAATTGTGTGAGTTCTGCTCATACAACTGCTAACAGCATCAGAGAGGCTTTTGTCCTTACCAATAACTGAAAAATAAGTGTTCTTGTTATTGCATAATCAGTTTGTGAGGTCTTCACCATTCTGTAGCAACTGAGATCATTGACTGAGTCTGTAAAGGACTGTCATCCAGTTTGGCAAAATAAAATATTAACAGATGGTTAGGAATATATGGTTGTTTTGTTTTAATCTCTGCTCACACTATTAAAATGTAAATATGGAATACTACCTTGTTTACATGCTGAATCTCTTCAAGTGGGTTTTAGGAAGATCAGTCCTTGGTGAGCTATCTCCTTGTGATAGCATGTATAGACCTGTAAATCTATAGAGAAATACCATTTCTGTTATTTTCTAATTATAATAATCTCTTAAATATATACTTATGCATTTAATTGTCCATTTAAAAGATAAAGATTTTATAGCTAGTATAATTATACCATTGGATTGGTGCCCTCTGTAGGCTATCACAGACAAATGATATAAGGATATGAAATCTAGTGCTTCAGTATCAGCTAAGTGAATTAACTTGATTTACATAGGTCCTCTAAAATTGTCATAATTATCTGTCTTGCTAAAGAGGGAAATGAGGCATCAGGCAGCTTTCCTTTGCTCTAGAAAGTGCATAGTGCATGTATATAGATGCACATTTCAGTTCTCTGTAAGCTGTTGCTGTGGCACCATCTCATCTCTTATGTTCTTGATTGATGTGTTTGCTTTCCACTTCTTGAATATAGAACATCTGTCTGATAAAAGACCAGCCTGCCTTGGTCCCAATTTAATATGTTCTAATGTAGACATTGCATACATTTTTGTTTTCATGGAGGGACATTGGATTTCACTGTTGTTTTTCTCTCACTTCAAGTAATACTGATATGCTATGATGGAAATATCCAAACTTGTAATGCTGACATTAACATTTCTGAAACCCTCAAAGAGTTGCAATAAATTGCTAATTTAAAACCTTGACATTAAAATTTAGAAAGCTTGATATCTGTCAACATTTCAATTGGCAGTGAAAGAATTGGGGATATCTTTAATAGCAAGAGTATTCATTGATTTTTACCATTCTTTTTAATATTTATGCTGATATACAGTATCTAATTTGTGTGCATGTACATATACATATGCCTGTCTCTCTCCCTTTCTCATGCAGAAAAGGTTAAGAATTCTAAGGCATGTACTAAAATAATGACAAATGTCAGTACAACTATTATACTGTACATTAAAAAAAAATACTTGTCCATACAATGAGATTACTAGACTGCCCAAATAAGATTTTTTTTCCTTTTGATAAAAGGGTAATTTATTGGCGGATAATGTCTTAAAAAATATATGTTAAAAATAATGTTGCAGAAACAGGAAAAAGTTATCCATTTGTTTGTATCACCAGCTCCTTTCATTTAAGGACATTGCCTTTCATGCTTTGAATAGGTATATTTCTTATACTTTCCTGTACACCAGGCATATTTCCTGTGCATCTATGTACAATCAACAGATTAAGTGCCTGGGATCAGGGATTGTCATCTTGGGCTGAGCATCCTCAGTAAGTTGAAATGTTACATCACTAAGAGCACTCATTTTTCAAAACACCAAAAGCCATAGAAATAAATAAATGCCAAGTCTAATTTTATCTTTTCATCTGGAAGTATTTCCTTAGAGATTATCAAATAGTGCCTAAATTTCTACATGATTAATATCATTAATCACTTTAGGGATGCAGAGAGTAATTTCTTTTCATATGATGTTTCTACATGGCATGGGACCAGATTACCTAAGGGACCGCCTCTCCCCTATGACTTCAACCCGTCCCACCCGGTCACATAGAGAGGGTATGCTTCGGACCCCCTCAGTAAAAGAACTCCATCCAACGGGGTCCAGAAGGCGGGCCTTCTCTGCGGTAGCCCCCGCTCTTTGGAACATTCTGCCCCCGGAGGTGCGATTGGCCCCCTCACTCCTGGCTTTCCGAAGGACCTTGAAGACCTGGTTCTGCCACTTGGCCTGGGGTGGGGAGGGGTGGGGAGGGAGATGGGCTCAAGCAGGGAGATGGCTAGCCCCATAGTGGCCGGCTGTCCCTGCCCTGATTTTCCATCTTCTTGGATTTTTTGTTTTTAGTATTGTTTTAATTGTATATATGGGGTATATTTTATGTATATTTATAGTTTTATTCTCTCTGTAACCCGCCCAGAGTCCCCTACTGTAGGGGAGATGGGCGGGAGAGAAATCTAATAAATAAAATAAAAATAAAAATAAATAAAGTGCTCATGTAAGTACTGTTTCAGTATTCCTGTAATAAGATATGAGATTAACTAGCTAGTTGAAAAAATATATTTTTAAAAAGGGAAGCAGCTCAGATTGGGGCACAGTTAATTGATGTCCAGCTAATTTAAATGGGAGAGTTATGCTCATGGTAAATTCTCTGTTTGGATTTTGACTTTCTATCCTCTCTTCTCCCTCCTTTACTGTATATTTTTATTATTTTCTTAGATCATATTGCAAATTTCTTTACATATTCATCTGAACATTAATATATAATTGGGGTTGAGGATAAGAGGAGCAGAATTCCATGTGCTGACCATAAAAATTCACAGCAATTAAACCATTAACAATAGAAGAGTTATCTGGTAAAGCATTTGAGAAAGAGATTGCCTGGTTGAAACATAGGCCATGGATGCAGTTATAATGTGTAACAAGCCTTGTTTGATGCATTTCACATTAATCCCAGTCTCAAAGACATCAGAGGCACTCAGTCTTTGATTGCTCAGTGCCCATTATCTGAATAGATGGAGCAATATTTGGGACATTAAATGGCAAATAACCTTTCTTTCATCATCTGCATTTTTCATTTTTGGGATCAATGTGGTTAAGGTAATTTTGTCGATAAGTTATAGTAAGATGAAATCTAAGAATGGGACATGGTCTGGTAGCCTAATTTTGTCCCTCAAAGTTTTGTTTCTCAAAAAACAAAGCTTTGTAAAAATGTTTCACATACATATGCAAGCACAAGGTGATTTGGTATTCATAACTCTAGAGGAACGGTGAATGCTTTTCAATTACGAGTATTGCCATTGTTCATTTCAGTTATGACTTTAAAAGTAAATCAAGAAATTAGCTGAGGGCTTGGTCATGAGTAATTACACTTGCACTCTCAGGAACTTGCTTGTCATCCATCCATTCCTTTTTTATTGATTGTGCTGTGCAAAAACACATTATAAAGCTAACATATTTGCTGCACAATTGGAATGAATAGCTCATTTAATTCCACAGTTATATCATTGTATAAGTTGCTGAGTGCTGAAATAGGGGGTGGGGATGAGCAGTTAAGAATACCAACTAATTTAGCTATGATTTACTTTCAGCTTTTCTCATGATCTCTATGTAAGTTGTGATTATTGCATGAATTATAGAATCACTTTTTGAACATGAAAACATTTAGGAATACCTGCAAACCTATAGATGTAAACTGTGTTTGTGTATTTAAACATACTTTCTTTGCCCTTAGAGGGTGGCTTTCCTGTACTGAATCTGGGCAAGCGAAAATTATATTTATTTATTAAGTTACACATTTTGTATTCTGCCTGATTCCACAATCTCTGGGCAGCTCACATTAGAAACAAATCCTTAAATATAAAAGTCAATTTAAATCCACAGAAATATAATAGACACCTTAAGCCCCCAAAGCTTAACACGGTCTTCGCCACTTTTCTGAATTCTAAAAGGGCAGCAGTAAAACATTCTAGATATGTGAAAAATGATTGTGACAGTGAAATGTGTTGATGATTCTGGATTTGCGAATGGCAAGTTGATAACGCCCAACTCAGGATATTTTACCAGGGCAAAGAACAAGATGGGACTCTCTCCTATTCCATGTACAAAGGCAGACTGGGCTGGAGTTGCCTCTTTTTTCAACACTGGGGGTTGAAGTCTGAGTAAGAGGTGGATAATCCTCTCCTCCGACAGCATGCTCTTGTCCTCCAGCATCTCTACCTTTGCTGCCTGGTGGAGTTGGTCTTAGGAGAAGAAGTTACCTTATCGTTTGGACAAGTGCAAAATATGCTAGAGTGGTGTTTTAAAAAGCAGCGAAGATACTAATAGCACATGCCTATGCACGGCTATTCAGAAATACGTCCTGTTAGGCTCAGTGCAGCTTATCAAATCAAATGTTTATTACGGCCTTTGGGCCAGAAAGCACAACAATAAAATACATAGACCTGTAATTATTAATAAAACTTTTTAAAAAATGCAATAAAATTACATAGTAGTAATTGCAGTAGAAATAGCAGTGGCAATCACCAAAATTTGTGCTAAACTTCAACCGTAGGTAGGACGGATGCAACAAATGATAGCACAAAATCGGGCAACCTGGAAAGATATGTCAGGGTGCAGGTCAGATAGAAGCAGTGACAGATAGACATTGTGCTCTCTAGCGGGTAGTTCTTTAAAATGGGATAAATATATATCTTCCTTGATTCTCTATAGAGAGAGCAACAAAGGAGCACATGGCTTAGGGATTCCACAGATCCATCTCCACATGGGCATAAGCACTGCTGAAAAGGGATGTTTTTATACCGACCCCACAGAACTGCAGAGAGTAGTGCATCCAACCTGGCCAAGGCGAAAGCCCAATGAAATTTCAGAATTAGAACTGAAGAAAGGTAAGATGATGGCCCGTGCCCATTTGAGAAGAATCCATAAACTGTAGGGTTGGAGATTAGGCTTAAACTGGTTTGAAAATCAATATCCCAGATATGTTATTTAAGATGACTCCTGGTATTTTCAAGCCTTTATGGGTGGAGACTTTCCAAAGAAAGTCCTAAGGACTGGAGTCTGCTATTAGCTTTTGTTAGCCAGGTTGATATAAAATGGTCTGAGTGGAGCCAGACCTACAGGAAAAAGAAAATTCATCCAGAAATTAAGGAGATAGAACCAAGCTCTGGCACCCACAGAAACCAAACCTGTCTCTAACCATAAAACAGCATTCTTGATGCATCTTTGAACTGTGAGTTTTGCTCTTATAAATTTGGACTGGACAGCTTCCGGATATTAAAGTTTGTAAAAATGGAAATTAGAACAGCATAAAGAAGCTGAGAGATGACCTTAGGAAGAAAAACCTTGCAAGCTGCAGGAATAAAATGTGCCCCTTTGAATAGAACCTTAAGACAGCTGTGGAGCTATGTTGGGCCACACACACTTGCCTGATAAGAGGAATGTGCACTCCAAGATAAGGAAGCCTGGAACTGCACCCCAAGATATTTATACATACGTACCTGTTCTATTGGGGTCCATTAGTTTTCCATTTATGTAACCTACTGTTGTGTTGTGCAAACACTAGCACTTTAGTTTTTTGATAATTTACTACAGTTCTCTTAGGCAAAAGGAAGCCAGTGCCCTCAATTCCATTCTCATTCCCACCCGGGAGACAGACAAAATTACTACATTGTCTGCATATAGCAAGGCTGGAATTGTACAATCTACTAACACTGGAAAGTGATGATTAAAAGATGAGAGACCCTGAATTATTGAATTGATACTGTATACAAATTAAAAAGTAAGGGGGCTAGAATACATCCTTGCCTTACCCCTCTTTTGGTGGAAAGAGCCCCAGAAAGGTGCCCCAAGGGGAACATCTGACTCTCAGTGAGGTGTTAGAATAAAGAATCTGGATAAGAAGGAACAATCTTTTATCTACTGAAGATTCTTGAAGTTTTCGCCATAGCGTCTCCCTTGGAATCAGATCAAAAGCTGATTTGAAATCCACAAAGACTGCAAAAAAGGTGCCTTTGGGTGGTAAAGTGTATATTTCAGCTAAATGGTGCAAGACCAGACAGTGGTTTAAGGTTGAACAGTTCCCCCTAAATCCTGCCTGTTAATCAACAAGAATATTTTCACTTTGGACCCAATCCAACTGTTTTAAATAAAGATACTTTGCATATAGTTTGATTATTGTATTAAGCAAGCTAATTGGTCTATAGTTGGCAGGGTTAAGTCTATTTCCTATATTCTTATCGAGAGGGATAACTATGGCCTCATTCCACTCAGATAGAAAATGTGCTGTGCTATTAATATAAGTAAAAAGAGCAGCCAGCACTGGGGCCCACCAATCTTTATTTTCTTTTAGAAACTCTGGAAGGATGAAATCACCTCCAGGAGGTTTCCCAGATTTTAACTGTACAATGAGATCCTTAGCCTCAGCTATAGACACAGGAGGCCATTTGGGAGAAGTCACCATTGGGTGGGGAACCACCACTGGATTATTTAACAGTTTTGGATTAAAAATGTTTTGAAAGTAACTGTCCCAAATATCTGCAGATGGGACCTAAGTGACTACCCATGGGAGAACAGTTAACTAGACACCAGAACCAAGCAGGGTTCTTAAGCTTAGCTGGCACAATTAATCTCCCCCAATCCTCTCTCAGCACTTGTTCCTTCGTAGATTTTATAAGTGCTTTATAAAACTTCTTATCCTCTCTGAGTGACTGAAAGGAACCTAATGAGTTGTCAGATCAAAAAGTATATACTGCAGTAAGAAGGGCTTTTTTTGCTTTATAACAATCTGTGTCAAACCAAGGTTTGGATCTCACATGAAGGGGGCTAGAACTAATTGATGAAACTGTAGATAATGGGGCCTGGAGAGTGTGGATAATAGACTGGTAATGTGATAATATCTGTTCAGAGGAGTCTTCTAAACAAAACTGGGAGTGGAGTTGAAGGAGGGGTTCTGAATTTAACAGACCATATGAGTTTTTTGCCATTCTGGAAGACCATTTATTTTGAATGAGTCTTTTTGTTGTGGCCCCAGGGGGTTCAGTGAGCTACAGCTAAGAACTTAATAGTTACTTTAGGATTCAGACAGCAGATTAATGGGAAATTATCACTATCTGGACAATTCCCTACCTAGAAATAGGTTATTAGATGAGTGTAAGTATGTGGAACCATAAAATAATCAACCACACTTGCTCCTTTGGAGTCCCAGAAGGTTAGCTCCCCATTTAAGTCTCCTCTAGTGGATCAATTTAGTATGACCAAGTCCAGACTATATATAAGCTGGGCCAGTCAGAAGCCTGCTGTATTACAGCGTATACCTTTAGATTGTCAAGCCTGTAAAGGGCAGACTACTTCATTTGAGGGGAGACACCAATTAAAATGAGCTTGTAAAAAAACATCTGACTCCCCAATACAAGCATTGAAATCACCAGCAATAATTACTAATGCGTCTGGGTACTGGCAAAATAGGCTGAAGATATAGTTGCCAAGAAGATCCAGATAATATTAACTTCATTATGTCTGTGTAATGGGGGAAGATATATATTGATGAATAATATGTTGTGTGGCTGAAGATGAAACAAAAGAGCCAGGGCCATGCTGGCACATGGCTCCAGCACAGTCACAGAGATGTCAAATTTTGTAGTGACCATCATGCTCAAACCTCCTGAGGGTCTTCCATTTTTAACACTGGGTAGTGCCTTGAGGGTGCATGGAGTATATCCAGAGAGAGAGATATATCTATCATCCATGGCCCATGTTCCTGGACCAACAAAATATCAAAGGAGCTAATATATTCCAGAAAAGAGGCATACTATTAAGTTGGTGTTCAGAAGGGAGCAGAAGATGGGGAAGACTTAGGATAATTGGATTTTGGTTGTTTTGTTTGGTCTTTTTTTTCTTCTGGAGGTCTGTGACTTCTTACTTTTATTGTTCTTGCTTTTAAAGTGTAAGCCACCCAAAGTAATTTATTTATTTCATTATTTATTTATTTATTTGACTTGTATAGCCACCCATCTCACCTAAGTGACTCTGGGTGGCTCACAGCCATTAAAAACAACATTGGAAAACAGAAAACAAATCAAAACAAACATACAAGCATACACAATCATAAGTAAAAACCACATTAAAAACAAAAAGCCACAATCTATGGATGAATCATTCACTATATCACATTCAGTGTAACCACTGAAGAAACTCTCCACTACCACCCAAACCCAACTACAATGACAAAGTAAAGGCCGGTAGAATCAGGGCTGATCTAGGCCCCAAGGGAGATGATGTTCCAAAGGGCAGGCGTTGCAGCAGAAAAGATTCTCTTCCTGGGTCCTGTCAGATGACACTCCTCCATAGATGGGACCTGTAACAAGCCTCTTCTGCCAGACCTGATGGGACAAGTAGATGTGAGCAGGGAGATGCAGTTCCTTAAATAAATTGGTCCCATGCCATGCAGGGCTTTATAGGTTATCACCAGCACCTTGAATTGAATCCAGAAGTATACTGGCAACCAGTACAGCTTGCAGAGCAGAGGTGTAACATGTGCTGATCAAGGAGCGGACATAACTGCCCACTGCATTTTGTACCAGCTGTAGCTTCCAGATGCTCTTCAAGGGCAGCCCCATGTAGAGTGTGTTACAGTAAACCATATGAGACCTGACCATTTGGAGTTGTTCACCTCTAAATAAAAGAAACAAATCAAAATAAAATAAAATAAATATACAATTGGGAGTATATATAACTGAATAAATAGGACCTTCTTTGGAGTAAACTTGGTTAGGAGCATGGAATAAAAATGTCAGCTCCTGAAAAGTTTAAAGCTAAAGACCCTTTTGAACTAAGTTTGATTCTGGTGAGTATGTACATAAGTCCATGAGTTTTCAGGACAACAATGTAGAGGTGGTTTCCTACTGCTTTTTGGGGAGGTGTTTTTCAACTTCTCAATTTAACCTAGAGCCCTTGGATGTCTGGTGGTCTCTCAGAAATGGTAGCATTTCTGTATGCTTGCACATGAGAGAACATAGAGTAAAACTGCAGCTCTGAGGGTGTGTAGATTTAACATTTTCTGTGCATACTGTTTTCCAAATACATAAACATGCCCCTTTCCAGATTTGCTATTTGAGGAAGCCCATGCACACACATCCTATATAGATGCTTTTCATTAGAGGAAATGGTAAACAAAGAAAATGATTTGAAAAAACTTCTCCAGTGCTCCCATCCTAATCTATAAATCTGCATACTACTACAATTTGGCAAATACAAAAAAAGAAGATTCCAATTTTGAAGGAAGGATTCTCATATGAAATTCACTGTCCCCTCCAGTTTCTGAGGCTGATTGACTCTGAAGTTAGTTGTTACTGACTTTGGAAAGCTCCACAAAAATGAGGTATGCTAGAAAAGGTGTGGTGAGGGGAAGAGTGAGCAAAGACCTGAAGCATTCGTAGCAATACCAGCCTTCCACTACAGGGCCCCACATCCAGAGAAAAATTTGTCTCCAAAAGAAGGTAAGATGGAATATGAGAGATTGATGCATTCACTCCTTCACAGGACTTATTTCACATTAAAGCTGTATATCTATATCATCTATTTTAAATACCTATTTTAACCATAGCAAACATTTTTTTGAAAATTTCTCATACAAAAAGTTCCCAATTAAAAAGCAAACACCAAGTAGCTAAAAGTACACAATAAACAAAGCAATTATAATTTTCTGACATAGGCACTCCTGGGTTATAAAGAAAGCAGTAGAGCTCAGAGGTATTTGTGAAAAAGTTGTGCCTGTATTTCTCTATGTGTTTGGAATGAGAGGTTGTGTAACTGAGTGAACGGATTGGGTTTCTAGTCCATTTGCTCTAAATTAGTTTCTCTAGTGCTAACATAGATATGAGATATTCAATACCACTATTGATATGGTCAATAAATGTTTGTTTAAAAATAATTGAGAATTAGAGAAGTTGAGAATACATTAGGAGCAAAGTCTACTTGAAAAATCTTATCAATTAATTTGTCATTGGAAGAGATAATGCAAGCCAGGAATCCATTGGATACTGCCTTCAGGCACCAGTGTGTTTGCAGACAATTCCCTTGATGCCCCCAAGCCCAGCTTCCCTCCCAGCTTCTTAAAAAAATATTTTAATTAAAAAGTAGGATATTGACATACTGCAGAGCAAAGGTCCAGCCTCTCGCATTGCATTTATTTGCAAGAATGCCTTTGGCCTTTGCGAAGCTCCTACTGAGAGCATCCCGAGAAAGCTAGTTTGCCTTTTGGGAAATGGCGTTTGATGCCTGACGATGCTCATCATGGCAGCCGTATTAGTCAGCAAGTCTTTTGCAGGAGTCATCTTGTCAGCAAGCCTATCAAACATTTCTACCTTCCAAATGTGCCTCAGTCCTAGAAACATTTAACAATGACTTGCTCAAAGTAAGTTGTTCATCAAAATAAAACTTTAGCAAATTGAAAAAAAATTCTTGTAAGTAGCTCATTCCAGACTGACAGCTATGTTGGTCATTCCTGGACAGCTGGTATCTGTTCTCAGCCTTCTTAGCCCCTTTTTTCCTGGCCTCAAACTTAAAGCAAAGCCTGCAGGCTGACACTAACCAATGGTTTTAATCGGTTACACTGCTAACAGTCAGCATTGGTTGGAGATGTAGAATACTTAAAATAGTGTCTAGACTCAGCCACTCACCACTTCTCAGAACACTGTCAATCCAATGGCTTGGTAAGGTCTTTCAGATATATGGAAATAGGAGAGGAAGAGGTCACAAGGTTTCTTTGTCCTGGCTCCCCTTCAGAGAATCGATATTGGTAATTTTCTTCTCAAATGTGTATTAATTTATTCTGTTTGTGTTTATTCATTTTCTTGATATAGATACACAAAAGAAGGTTCAAGAGGATTTTGATATAGACATGGATGCACCAGAAACAGAGAAAGCTGCAGTGGCGATACAATCTCAGTTCAGAAAATTCCAGAAGAAAAAGGCTGGCTCCCAATCTTAGTCTCTACCTCAAAATTTTCACCATCAGCACTTCCTGGTCTATCCTGAAATGAAGAAATAAAACATTTAGATGCATGTACAGAAATTACCATTATTTAAAACCCCAATTGTCAGGTATCAAAACAGTTATGCTTATGCTGTGGCTTAGTCTCTATATTGATATCCAGCATCAGTTCTTCTATAACCTACCATTTTACCTGATATCAAAATAAAATATTAGGATGAAATTACTGCAACTTGATCAGTCTTGATCTGCATTCTTATATTATTCCAACAAACCCATGCTTTAAATTAAAACAGCACAAATGCCCACTTTTCTCTTCACTGGAAGCTTGGAGATAAGTACCATATAATTTTATGTTATCAGCTTATTTATTTTCTGAGGAATGAGAGCATAAATTCATCTTACCTTATTTGGTGGACCAAGGTGCCATCCATATGTGGCAATAACCAATATTTTTCTCTGTCTGGAAAGAGTGAAACATTTCAGCCATTTTTATGAGGTTGTAGATTTGAGGAAGCAAAACAAGTGCCTAAGCTTTGCCGAGGCTTAAAGCAACCTTAAACATGCAGAAATAATAACAATAACAGTACCAACAACAGCATCAGTCAATAGCAAAAGGCAAATTTACTTGGAACAGCTTACATCCTGCAACAATACCCTTAACACCATCAAACAACAACATCTACCTATTTAAGGTCCTTGGGAAGGACTAGATAGGAGGATAAAAATACCAAATCCAGTCTAAACATCTGGCTGACTGTGCAACCAACTACAATAATAATAAATATGGGAGTTTTGAGTGGTGAAATGGGTACCTTAAGCCCCTGCAAGGTTTGGTGCACCAATTCTGCCTTTAACACCCTCAACTACCTAAACATGGCTTCACTCAAGCTGAGGTGCTCTGGGGCACACAAAAAGTGTGCTGGGAGCTCCACATAGACCATTAATTATAGGTCTCCCATTTGTATCTTAAATGGAAAAGCTGTTCTATATGAACAAAGTGCAGGAAACTGTCCATCTGTCAGTCTTGGCAAAGTGGCTCTAGCTGTAAGTCGGATCACTGGGCTATATGTGGTTTCCCATATATGTAGGGAAGCAGAATTTTGCAAGGAGGTCCAGATGCAGGGGTGTGCTACCAGCTGGTTAACAAGGGGCTAACTATGGCATGAATGGGAATGTGGGACTTGGGAATAATGGTGCAGCTGCCTGGATAAACTGCCATGTCTGGTTGGGGTCAGCAGATGGAAAGATGGGCAGTTCGCATTTTGGCAGCAGAGAGGATTCCTGTTATCACCACATGGCCCACCCTAGCTCCTGTAAAATGTAGGCAACAGGTCCAGTTTCTCAGACGTACCAAAACAGCAGGCTTCACATCACTCTGAAGGGTAGGGAGAATTGTAGGATAAAAACAAAATAATTAGCAAACTTAAGAGGAGACTTGGATAATGCTCCAAAAAGACTCATATGAACCCCCCCAGAACACATCTGTCCAGATGTTAACTATGGTGTACCGTATACAGTTGACGTGACCAGAACAGTGGCCTGCCACAGAGACCAAAGAATTTTTACCACCTTGACTAAATCACCCCTTTCAAGATGGCTGGGACTGGCAAGTACGATAGAGGTATCCACAGAAATACCTGAAGTTGCTTCATGCTGAATCAGACCATTTAGCTTTTTAGTGTGAATCAGCAGCTGCTCTCATGTTTCAAATGGGAATCTTTCACAGATTTACAGACTAGACCAGGGAGACTTTAAATGCAAAGATCTATCTCTCTTTGCATTTCTTTCAGATCAGTAGATTAGGCAATTCACCTGTTTGGAGGAAAAATGCCTGCAATCAAATATGATTCTTTTTATTTAAACAATTAAATAAAAATATAAATAACTCCTGAAAGTAAAAAAAAAAAGTCACACAGATTAACTGTCATGCAAACAGATTAAAACACAGAGGCATTAAAAATTAAATTTATGTTCCAGCAATAGGTCAGATCCAGACCTCGTCACCATTATTATAAAAACACTGAAATCAATGAGGCTCCCAGCACTCATGGCTAAGATGTCCCATTAATGTCAAGGTGTCTATTCAAACCAAAATCTGGATCCATTCAAATGCCTCACTCTCTCTCTGAATGCAAGGATATGATACACTGAGATTCTGAATTTATTCCAGTTACAAAAAGGCAAATAAATATGAGAAAAGAAATGATATCTTATATATCATTGATGCTGATAGTAATAATGCTGCAAAGCAGTCAAATGCCATTCGGTGTTAAATGTGGGCCATATCAAATTAATCAAAAACTTCCGTACAGTGGTTCCATTTGGTAAATGCCTTCAGCATTTGAAAGCAGACTTACAGATTAATTGGCAGACATCAAAGATTATCCAGCCAATTCATGACATCAGCACAGTCCTGCAAGCCAGATATTTAATCGTAATCTTTTTTGATGAGATCACAGGATAAAAGAAGGCAGTGAAGGTGGGCTTCTTTCCAGCATCTGCCAGTTCCAAGAGTTGCCTGCTGTGACTGTTTTAGCACAACATAGTCCCTCCCTGCCACCTGCTTTATGTAGTTCTGCCAGACTGGAGATTGCAATATTTACTACTGCTCTGATTTTTATAAAATTTGCATATGAGGGAAGAACAACAGCACAATAACTTCTGCAATGTATCTTTAATGTAGCTGAACTCTTTGCATGGTATTCCTCCAGAACTGCTTCCCTCTATTCAACAATGGGTTAAATATTTTGGTTCCTCACCTACTTCATCCTCACCATAGAGAGATGGACACCTACAGTTTGTTCATGGGGCATTTGATTATTTTGATCATCCAACAAATAGCATTTAGATTAATGTTTCTTTCTTCAACTTGGGAGTAAGAAAATACAAACATTAGATTTCCTCTTATTTATGTGAACATGTGGGCATAATTGGTTTCAAGCAAGCAAAAGTGAATTGTATGTATGAGCCTTTCTCAACCTCATATTACTTGATATATTAGAATACAACTTCCACGATACCCAGTTGTCATATTGACCTGGAAGTGTGAGAGTTGCACTTCAACAGCTCTAGAGGTTATTACACCAAACAGGGAATTTAGTAAGTCTAGAGGATCTCCTCCAAGTATATCATAAAAAACCAAAAATGCATCTTTGTGGTTTTTTTAGAGTGATTACAAAGACCACAGCATGGCTGGATTAGAAAGATGCAGCTGTTCCCAACTGCTCATAACCAAATCGCTCGGGTAGCTCTCATTTTATGTCTGTCAGTTAAAAACATTGCACAAGTTTCCTTGTCGCATCTCAGTGAAAGATGCGGAAGTGTAGCGGACACTTTCAAATATTTGCTTGGCCCTGTAACAATGTATTGCCATCTTTTGGACTGGTTGACATGGTGGTGCTAGTGGTCAGAAGCAATGGAGATAGAGCTCTGCAAGAGAGAGCCTTCTCCAGCTGTTTAGAGGCACTTCCTTTCCTTAGCAACCACAGCAAACCTGTGCATGCAACTCCCTTCTTTAGCTCTCCAGCTGAGTTCCAACAGAGCCAAAGTAAAGCAGTGAGAGGTAATCCACACCAGTGGAGCAGCTCAACAGACAGTGACAGCTGTGGAGAACCAGCCTCTCTGGAAGAGCATTGTGGCTCAGCCGCTGGTCTCTCTGGATTAGCAGCAGCAGCAATTTGTAAATACTGTAAGTGCCCCAGACCTCTCATTAACAGAGGTAGCAGCACTAGTTACATGGAAAGATAAACATGAAGAAGAAAAAAGTGCTGATCAAATCTAGGTATCTTTTTTGTTGTTCAGTCATTCAGTACTTCCAGCTGTTTGCAATGTGATAAACAACAATTTTGCTAGGATTGTCTGTCAATAGCAGCTTCTTTGAGTTCTTATAAGCTCATGCTTGTGATATCTGTGATAGTATCTAGGTTTCTTGTCTTCTGCTGGCCTCTTTTTCTATTCTATTTTTCTAAGCATCAGGATGTTCACCTAAGACTCTTGTTTTCACATTATGTGAACAATATATTTAAGCCTTAATTTCATTATTAGCACTTCCAGTGAGCTGACTGTTTTACCTAATCTAGTATTGAAGTATCTGCTCTTCTTGCTGTCCAAGGTACTCTCAGCAATTTTAACCAGCACCACAGTTCAAATACATTGATTTTTCTTTATTCAGTCTCTCTGATGGTACAGTTTTCGCAGACCTAAGTTACAAATAGTCTGTGGCCTTGGCAATACAGATTTTTTTTTTTTTTGGTAATGTTATGTCTTTACGCTTTAATATCTTATCTAGGCTTGTCATGATCTTTCCCGCAAGAAGCAGATGTCTCTTTATTTCATTGTAGTATTCATCATCCCTGTGGACTTTTGAGCCCAGGAAGATAAAATCTGTTACTGTTTCCACCCTGTTTCCACCCTGGCTTTTGTACTCCCATTTTTCACCTTCAGCAAATGATTAGGCTACCAAAGTAGCATCATCACAACTTCTGAGGTTGTTCATATTTCTTCCAGCAATTTTAATTCCAGTTTCTATTTCTTGTAGTCAGCATTACTCATGATATTTCTCATTTCATGTGTTAAGTAGATAGGATGATAGTATACAACTTTGGCACACTCCTTTTGAACCAGTTAGTTGCTCATAGTCGATTTTGACTGTTACTTTCTAGTCAACATAAAATACTTGCATGTTAGGTATGGACAGCCTCTAAAAGCACGTAACCGTCTGTTTTTAAGGGCTGCTAATACTTTGTTGTGACCCATGCAGTCAAAAGCCTCTGTAGAATCAGTGCAGGAAAAATAAATGTCTTAAAAACTCAATGACTTTTCCATTATCTGTCAGATATTTGCAATGAGATCCTCAGTGGTGCTGCTGAAACCAGATTGTATCTCCAGTACTTCTTCCATGTATTGTTAAAGTCCAGGCTGCAAAATCTTGAGCAGTGACTTACTAGTGTGTGAGATAAGCATAATTGTTTACTACTCTGAATACTCTTAGCTCTGCCCTTTTTTGGTATTGGAATCAAGACTGATCTTTTCCAGTCCTCTGGCCAGTTCTGTGTTTTCCGTACCTGCATACAAACTACAAGAACCATTTTAACACCACAACCTTGGAAGATTTCCGATACATCTGCTTGTATGCCATCAATTTCTGCAGCTTTTTTGTTCCTTTTTCAAATGTCTGGTTTTAGCTTAGTGCCCATACCTTTGTATGTACCAGTGATTTGGGGGTCTTTTTTGTAGATTTTTTTTCATGTATTCTTCTTTATATTTCCTTTGTCTTTTATCATGTCCATCTTTATGTAAAAGTTTCCCTTAATTTCTCTAATTCTCTTTAATAAATCTCTTGTCCATCTCATTGGACTGTTGTGCTCAATTTTTTGCATTGATCATTTAGATAGACTTCCTTGTTTCTTCACACTCTTCCCTGGAATCTGGCATTTAGTTGGGTAAATTTTACTCTTTCGCGGATGCTTTTTACCTATCCTCAGCTGTTTTCAACATTTTAATTGCTTCATAGATATCACTCCAGAGTTCTTCAGGCACTCTATCAAATCTAATCCATTAAATCTGTTATTTACCTTCACTACATATTCAGATGGAATATGGCTGAGATTGTATCTTGTTGGCTTAATTATTTTGTTTGCTTGCTTTAGTTTATGGTGGAATTTGGCAAGAAGTAGTTCATATTCTAAGCCAGTAGGTCTGAATAGAGTTCCTCCAAATTTGCTTCTGAAATATGTAGTCAGTTGAATTTCAGTATTGTCCATCTGATGGTGTCCATGTATTCAGTTTTCTTTTAGGTTTTTGGAAAAAGATATTGCCTATGAACATCAGATTAACTTGACAGAACTCTTGGATTGCTGACACTTCAGAAAACAGGCTTAAGTTTCAAAAGGATCTTCCTAGACTTGAACTTTGAACCCTATCTCACAAAATACAATTAAATGGTGAGAAATGTAATAGTCTGCACTTAGGTGGGAAAAACCAAATAGACAAGTGCAACATAGGTGGTTCCTGGCTTGGCAGTAGTATTTGTGAGAAGGATCTGGGTGTCCTGATAGACCACAGATTAAGCATTAGCCAGCAGTGTGCTGAAGCTGCCAAAAGAGCTGATGTAATTTTGAGCTGCATCAACAAAGATACAGTGACAAGATCAGGGGAAGTGAAAGCTCTGCTTTTTGCTGCACTGGTCAGACTGTGCCTGGAATAATGTGTCCAGTTTTGGTCTCCACAATACAAGAAGGATGCCAAGGAACAGGAAAAAGTGCAGAGAAGAGTGACAAAAATGGTGAAGGACTTAGGCATTAAATCCTATGAAGAACAGCAAAAAGAACTAGGTATGCTTAGCCAAAGAGATGGCTAAGGACAGACATAATAGCAGTCTTCAAATACTTGAAGGTTTGTCACAGGGAAGAGAATTTTATTCTCCATAGCTCCCAAGGGTAAAATAAATACAAATGAGTGGAAACTTTACAGACGGAGATCTGAATTTGAAATAAGGGGGAATTTCCTGACTGTAAGAGCTATTAAGTAGCAGAATAGTCTGCCTCCTGGAGCTCTAGGTGCTCTATCACTGAAGATTTTCAAGCAAAGGTTGGGTAGCCATTTGTCTGGAATGGTATGAAGATTCCTGCCCTGAGTAAGAAATTGGACTCAAAGACGGCTCTTCCCCAACAGCTCACTGAACTGAAAGACTCATCTTCTACTATCACATAGATATTGTCCTGAATGCAAATATGCATTTTGGGGTTTTGGCAGAATATTGCCCTAGGTTGCCATTTCCTTCTTCAGTAGAACATATTTTGTTTGATCTCTCATTTAGGAACTGCCTCTCATGGGTGACCCTTCCAAGAGTGTGCACTCTGAGTGGGAGAGCTCATCGTTGGGATGCACAAGTGTATAAATTTCATTTTTAGGGAAAAGGGGACTTTTTGTTTAAATTTTGTTCTTTAATGAGGTAGTAGGTAGGACTTGGAAGATGAGAAGACACAGTTTCCAAATCAGCCTCAGTGTTCTTCAATCAACACACCACAACTGCAAAGAGAAACTCTTTGTTAAAAGTTGCACTGCCAAAATGGAAGCAGTGACTATTTACAGAAAAACTGTTAGCAACAAACCTGGAGCTTATAGACATTTTCTTTTTAGCCTGTGCTGTTTTATTAGTAACAAGAAAAGGAAAAAATGGTGAAGCTAAATACTGTTTGAAAAGAAAAAATAGTGTTTAACCTCCTTCTCCCCCCAGTAATTTAGTTTAACTCTAAATGGCATCTCCGATGCCTAGTAAACATAGATGAACATTTCTGCCAATTAAAGACTGACTTGAATTGGGGAAAAACACAACATACTTGTATCATAACTCTTTGTTACTGATTTTTGAGGAGGCAATAAAATAGGTCCCCTTGCATTTGTAAAATATGTATTATAACCATTTCTAGGCTTTATCTGCAACAGTTCCAGTAGTTTCACTCCCCAGATGCCTTGTTTATTTAGACAAATAAAAAAATATTTCCACCTGCAGCTCAGTTCCTTACACATGCAGATGTTCTATGTGTCTCCTAGAACAGGCTGGGGGAATAAATAATATTCACTACTTCATTTCTTCACACACACAAAAAGTCACACGTGCAAAATGATTCAGCTACTGTGGGTGCATCTCCAATTCACAGGTTAATCAGGACATTATATGTAGATAAGTGTAGCAATCTAGCTTTGAAGGAAAAAAGAAAAAAAAATCTACAGGTTTTGAAATAGTTATACATATATTTAAACTTGCCTCCTGCATTTATAATGCTGTCCCATAGACTTAGGCTTAGGCTGTTTCCCCACCAGGACTTAGGACACAGTCAGAAAGCCATATTAACAGGCATTCCTCCTTTTCTGGATTGGTAGAGGAGTTTGCCAGCATAAACTGTGCTGTCCCAATGGCTGAGAGCTATAGTTGTAATGCTGGATAAGTTAAGGAAAGCAATTGGCTTGTTCCCTAACTTAATTTCCCCTCCCACTGAGCATCCCCTGCTGGTGGGAAAAGCAACCATCAATTACTCCACTAAACATCAGAAGAAATCTGCATTTTTTCCAACTAACAAATTTTGGATTATATCCACAAGGCAAAAATGGTTTACTTCCACTCTTAAACATGCTATTCCCAGTTCGTAGCACTAGTTTACACTCAGAGTTCTGCATGAGAAGAGATCTTGTCAATGCGGTTCTGCAGTGACAGAGGATAAGTGCAGCATACATAGAATTCCCATTTTCAGTTTCCTCATACTTGCTGTTAATAGATTTTAGGGCTGCGGAATCATTCTGTTGTGATCCTAAAGTCAGAATCTACGTTCATAAACTAAGTTGATCAATGCTTTGATAGAGAACAAAGTTGATCTTTACTATGCTGAACTGCCCTACTCATCAAAATGAATGGAAGATCATTGGATACTGGAGGACTACAAAGGTTGCCTGATTTGTTTGCTACTTGATGTGTTACTGAGTGATATGTATACTAAGTCTGCTCTCTAAAATTGGCAGAATCCAGTTCAGATTATTCAGAAGGGACTCCCACTGTGTGCAGGTTTAAGTAGGTTAGGGTAGCCTTTAGTCCAAGAATTCAAGTGACTCATTCTAGCATTGTGCTAGCACACCTTGGTCTTCCTTTACATGAGAAATGTTGCTCTGAAAAAATGGCAGTTATGTCCCCCTGAATCACATCTCATGTTTTGGTAAATTACATTCACAGGGCATAAAAAAATCTCATTCCGTATTATTTTCAGCAGAATTACATCAGAAGACATCTGGGCTCTGTGTATTAACCCTAACTACAAAATCATTTGGAATTAAAATAGTGCTTAGTTGGCTAAACCTGAACTGAGACATGACTAATACACTGAAATGTTTATCTAGTCGAAAGCTTCGGTGAATTTAATGGCTCTCACTCCCAGGATCAGGATTTGAGACTTAGCTTTTAAAAGTATTTTTATATATATCCATGGGCCTTACTGACATTCAGCTTTTATTCACATTTCTGAACGTGCCTTCCCCTTCCTGAACATGTGTGGGGAGTACAACTCCCAGAACAGTCAGCTAGCAGGACAGTTGTCACCCCAACACTTTTGAAAGGACAAAGATGGAAGAGGGCTGCTTCAGTCTTTTGGCAGATCCTGCTCAAAATACAAATCTGCTGAATATGGAGACCTTTCTTTTAACTCTAAACAGTTCCAAACCAAACAGCTATTGCAGCTGGACTTCCCTTTTGATTTTAAGCCAAAGGTTTCTTCCTACTATTTAACTTTCACCCCATGGGCCTTTTAAGGTGTGTAGACCATTAACTTGGCTCTTCACGACTACAAGTGTAACAAGTGAGTTCTACAGCAATAAAAGATCCCTCTAGGGACCCTTCTGGAGAATATGTCAGGTTTAGCCCAGGAAACTCCAGAAGACCATACAGATTCAATCCAGCAAGTTTTATTTGGCTTCACCCTTACAGAGAATCTTCCCAGGCTGAGAGTAGTTCCCAGGGTCAATCCATAAACATCACTAGCATTCCTCAGGGAGGTGCCAGTCTCATCCTCTTATCTCTCCCCCGCTCTTTGGGGGATGAGAGTACATTCTTCACCCCCCTTTCCCATACTCTCACAGAATATCATGATTATCTCTACATTCAATGGAACTGATGAACAAGTATTAAATTTCTTTTATTTTCACTCAAACTATTTCCCTTCTCCATCCTCTCCCCAATCCATAATTCCTGTTAGTATCTCCACTGACAGGTTTACACTGCTGTATCTAGACAGCCAAGATATTTTGGATCAAATCCAAAGCAGTCCCCAAACTGATATACTGCCTCCTGAAGCAGATTATACAGTAGCTACTTGGAAGTCTATTTCAGTAAACAGGCCTGATGAAAAACCTGCTGTGCAAGCAACCAATATATCTTTTCTAATTCCAATCCATCCAATTGCCCAAACTTATAGAACACCCCTCTATATCCAATTGGCTTGACTCCAGCAGGCAAGTGTAGCTGCAAGGAAAATGACTATCAAAAGCTGGAGGGAAGGGAAGGGAAGGGAAGGGAAGGGAAGGGAAGGGAAGGGAAGGGAAGGGAAGGGAAGGGAAGGGAAGGGAAGGGAAGGGAAGGGAAGGGAAGGGAAGGGAAGATATCTGCAGTTGCCAAGATGCACTTTCCACACAGCATCATCACCAGATGCATCCTGGAATTGGTCAATAGCATAAGTAGCAAGTACAAATGCTGGTTGTGCTTTAATTTTGTAGCGAGACGGGTGCTTAGACAACAAGTTATCTGTATTCCCCATAATGTGATCAGTGGGCCAGCATGAAATGGATCACTCCCATTCATAGCAGGAAATGAAAGGACCGGTCCCCAACAGTCAGTTCAGTCTAGTTGGTTTCCTGCCATTAATGGAAGTAAGAAACCAGATAACTGTAGTGGGTTGTTGGGAAGGGGGATAAAATGAGAAGCCTCAGCTGGGTATATGTGTATGTATCTTTGTGTATGAAGGGGTGCAAGTGTGTGCAGTTTCCTATCCCAAATCTGCCAACTCGTGCAGTTCTTGAGGCCAAACATTTTGCCATCTGGAGTTTAATGGATTGTTGTAGCAATGAGTGAACAGGCAAGGTTGTGCGAAACAGTATTATTTAGTCCATTTTACATGGTAATCATGGAAACAAGCCTCTCACTACAGTGCTGCATCACTCCCAACTTTATACAATTTCTTCACTTCTGTCCCTAGAATTCAGAATTTACAAGCTGAGCTTGGATGTCTCCCTATTCATACAGACTATAACTGTGCAACAGGTAGGCAGTGTAACATGTGCCACATATAAAGAGACGGAAGGCAAGGGGTCTCATGCAATTAAGCCAGATTTTGGCCTATGGCATTCATACTGATGTTTGTACAGAAGCCTACAGAAGATGCAATACTCTAAACCAATATCTTTAATTAATTAAATAAAAGTTAATGTAGTAAGAACAGTAACCTTTGTCATTAGGCAACTATAGCAGGCTATTTTTATAAAGGTTTTTTGTCTTTGATGCTGCAGAATGTAAAATAAGTTCATCTGGGTTCAATGCTCTAGTAATGTCCTTATTGAAAGAACAAGAGTAATTTGTGAAAGAAGCTCAAAAATAGCAACACATCATCATGTTTACAAGTTATTGGAGAGCAATTTCTAAATCTTCAGCACCTTGCTTGTCTCTAGCTTTATCAGCTAACTACACAAAAGAAGTATTTTCACTGATTTGCTCCATAATCTTTTATACAAGTGCTTTAGCTGTGATGTGGATTATTTCATTTTGGAATTTACAGCTTGTGTATTTAGCATTTGCATCAAGCATTGTCACTGTTTATATCTCTTCATAGAAGATTCATATAACTGTGAAAGGAATCTATTTGTATCTACCTCTAATTTTTCAAATCCCAAATCATTCCTGAAAGGCAACTGATTGACAGTTAAAAAATGGATTACTTCAGCAAACTACTTCAGATTTTATCTGCTACTTTGTATAACTTCACAGCACATTTTTTGCATGAACAGCTTCTCCTGTTAATCCTTGCCTTCATTACTGAAAATTACCATTGTGGTTTTATGGGCTTACATCTTTGTATTCTTAGAAAACCTTTCCTTTTTCTGCTTTATGTTTTCAGTCAGTGTATCAGTACAAATGCTAATTCAGAATTTGCAACTGGAATTTTTTAATACACAAAACGAACTCAATTAGCACTAATACTAATTGAGTACTTCAGTCTTTCCCACAATTTATAGCAGGAATACTGAAATCTCTATGTATGGCCAGGCATTGCAGCCCAGAAAAACAAGTAGTCAAAGAATGATGGGCTCTGTGATTTTTACTAAAAGCTTACTTTTAAAACAGTGTTTGGAGCGGAATACTTTCTGTGTTGATTCAGCACAACCTCTCTGATAGCTGTTCACTAGTCATTTTGGAGCTAGCCGTAAGGTCCTTTCCTCAGCCCTGTTATCTGTGCCTTAAAAGAAATGTGGGAGAACTATTGAAACTACCTGGCTGAAAGTCTGTGGGGTGAATGACTTCTACGGGGTTTACTATCACTACCACTTTCATCCCATTTAAAAAAAAAATGCAGACACAAGCATTTTGATGGTTCCCTATTGTAAACCTCGGTTACATAATTAATTGAACCTTAAATCTGGTTGAATGGACTCTTGTTGCTTTGGATCTCAAGTCCTAAATTTGAATCAGATTTTGTATCCTTTGAATATCAAATTTGAATTGGGTCTTGGCTGATCTACATCTCCTTAATATAGATGGCTTGACACACATGCTTCAACATGAGCTGGAATTTGGCATGTACAGTGTTTCTGGTCCTACAGAGGTCTGTAAGATATCCATGGTTCTCTTGGGGTAGGAAAACCATACAACATAGGAGGTGGAGGGCAAGGCCAGTGCATTTTGATTCATGAAGACTGCAACTTATGATAGGAATAAACTGGGGTTCTACCAAAACTATATAATTCATGGACAGGAAAATGGAAGACAATGAGATTTCCAGTCCTTTTCCTGTATTATGACTTCCCCTATTATTCTCACATTATTATCTTATGCCATCCTCCTTGTCTATTATCATCAACATCCAAACTCAGTACACTGTCTCCATCCTAGTGGCAAAAGATGCCATGAGGTTTATTAAAGGATCCCAATCTCAGCTTCTAACAGCACTTGGTCTACCTTGTCTGAGCTTGAAAGCTAAGCAGGGTTGGGTTTGGTTAACATAAGGCTAATATATCAGGATGGCAACACTCTAGATCACTGTTTCTCTCGCAACTTTAAAATGTGTGTACTTCAACTTCCAGAATTGCAAGGCACAATGTAGAAGAGAGGATGTACCTTATCAGAATAAGTGATAAAATCGCTTGACAAATTTTTGACCTTTTCATGTCACACAGAATTCTTTGGGCATCATTGTGGAAATCCATTTTTTTTAAAGGTAAAAAGTGATGGGACTCTCTCTTAGGTGTTAAAATGAGAGCAAAATAATGTGTTATTTAAAATAGAGGATAGTAGTTTAATCAAGACTTATGGTAATTGGGTCACAAATCCAATTACTATCTTTGGTAGGGTTGTTGGCCTCCCCAAAAGTGAGATAACAAACTCAGATTTTGGATATAAAATGTTTAGAAAAAAATAGGATTTTGAAAGAAACGTTTTTATCATCACTAAATCCTGATGAAATTATGATGAAAACCAAGCTAGATATGCAAATGAGAGTTCTTCAAAGTTACCCATAGCATTCTTTGTGTAAGTGCATTACAGTTATAATGCATACTTAGCCCCTTGCTTCTGACACTCTTGGGGAAGTAAAAGATATTTGAAGCCTAATCTGAGTCCTTCCTCTGAAATTAAATGATTGAATCTTTGGGTCACTCAAGGACTGAATTAGAAATGATGGTGGTGGTGGTGATGGGGTTTCTCACATTTCTGAACACCCAGCCCAAACTTCTGAGACTCAGTTTTTAATAAGATGACATGTCATTCAAGGAATGCAGATGATATATGTGAACAAAGGAAAATATTAGGAAAGTTAAAAGTGCCCCTCTCCCACCATGCCACATGATCCAGAGTTGACTGTGCTTCTTGCAGGTAAGCAGTGGCTGCAGTTCACTAGGTCATGCCATAGACTTCAGTATGAGAATGCAGCCCAGGAATTGTAAAATCCTTTTGGAACTTTAAAATGTTACAGCATCAGGATTCTCATCAAAGCACTCAAATTCTCCATGGATATTTTTTGATCAGAATATTGAGGCTGAAAAAGAAATGAAATAATTCATTTAAAGGTGGGAAATTCACTAGCATTGCCACATTTGTCTCCCCATTCTGTTCTCTGGAGCCACACTGGGAGATGCCAGAATATCATTATTTGTTGCTATGACTTTTTAATGCTAAGTTTCAGTTCCAAAGTTCCTGAAGCAACTAATGGGGTTTTATGAGGTATGGAAGAGAAGCTTTCCACAGCAGTAGTCAGTAATGCCACATACAACACCTGGGCATTGCTCTGCAGGATATCTGTAGGGTGGGGCAGGACTGGCAACTTCTAATGGGGGTCAGTCATTGTCCTCCTGGAAGACTGGATACACCTGGCAGTACATCATCATATAACATCACACCAGGATGAGAAGAGAGATAAAGGAGGACCAAGAGGACAAACATGGGCAGTGGGAAGAACTCCTATACCGACAATGAGCTTTAGCTTCCCTGCCAGGAAAACAGGGTGGAAAATTTCCTCCCATTCTCCTGCCACTCAGCAAGTGAGTGATCTTACTTTGTTTTCTTTGCCAACTTCTGCTGACTTTCAGAGGAAGGAGAAAAAGATAGTCAGCAGCTAAGATTGCTCTGAAAAGCAAATTGCTTCTATTTCTACTTATTGATCCTTTTTTATCCATCCAGTCTGTGGTTTATGTTTTTAGCCAACAACTAAGGAAAAAGTTGTGCTTTAAAGGTCTCCAACAATGCTTCCCTTTGCTCCCAGAGGTGGGCTGTGTTACTGTAATGAAAATATTTAGTTCTTTCTCAAGTAATTTTCTATTTAGGATTCTGAGACATATTTCAAACTTTCCAAGTAGAGTTTTCCTAAAGCAAAATTTTAAATCACATAGCTGCTACGTTCTAACCCAAATGATTGTTTAACCCAAGTGATTCCTCTATAACCTTACCCAGTACGCATGTGGTTAAATATCATACATAGTAGTGCTTCTTCCTCTAGATTGCAACTACAATTTCTTCCCTCAAAATTTTCCACAGAGGTGCTTAATTGCAAGAGACAGGATCATTTGTGAATGTACACAGATTATTGCACTAGGGCTGTAGGCTGCTTCGTCTTTCTCTCTCTCTCTCTCTCTTATCTATCTAATCTGTATGCCACAGATGCAAACACTGTTTCCTTCATTGCAATGGTCTATATGAGGAAATATGCATTTCTTAAATAGAACTAGGGCTTTGCTTTAGTGGAAAATCTTTTGGACTATCCTATACCTATTGCTTCCCTTCAGATGATGATGTAATGAATTCTGTTCTGGAAGATCTTCCAGTCCCTTGCAGCAGCTTTGTGAAGGCAAACTAGGAATATGAGCAGAGCAAAGTGCCATAGATCAGGGATAAGTATAACTGGGGGAAGGGTTCATGTTTGTAGGACATGAGTCCAAGCAATTGTTCACTCAGGAAATCAAGAGTTGGAACATCCCCAATAAATTGCTGTCCATATTCTGCTTGATACCTCCATTCATGAAGAGACAAGCCCACCATTTTCCTAGATTATACCATTAACACCTTTCTCCTAATGTTCTAGCCCAACTTTCTGGAGCAATAAGGAACAAACTAGGTGACATCTCTTCAGTGTCTTCAAACAATGCCCCTCTGTTCATGGATATGCTTTCCTCTGTAGCAATGTTCCAACCTAGGCAATTTCCAGGTGTGCTGACCAACTCCTATGATAGCTATGCTACCTGAAAAATTCTGGAAAGTCCACATATCTGGAATTTGCCTAGGTTTGAGAACAATGCTGTCAGGCAAATTCACTACTGGATTCAATCTGACTTTTAGGCAGGATATATTAGAGAGTTCTAAATTACTCTAAAGGCTTTTACATATTTTAAAATCACCATAAATTAAAATCTTACTGTACCACATAGATAGCTATAAAATAAACCTTGATTTAATGCACCATTCAGTGGGATAGAGTATCCATTAAATCTAAATACCCATTAAATTCAAATTTATTTCCTGCAACTTGCCTCATTTGTGTAACTATGTCATTGATGTAAATGGTGTTGTTTGTAATAAAACCTTGATTTAACAGACATAGCAACAGATAGTTTTGTTAAATGATGGTGGAGTCTGAACAAAAAAATCAGTCTGTGATATTCTAAGTCCACTAAACAAAGGATTTCTGTAATTCTGCCAGATTGATACAAGTGCTTTTTTTGTTGTTCCTGAAAAAGAAGAAAATTTACTACGGTGACAGATGAAAGCAGTAAAATGTATACCTTCTTGTCACAGTGCTTCCTCCGGAGATAAGTCAAATGCTGAAAGTTTTCTATCATTAAATCATTAAAAAAAAAAAATCATACATTGAAAGTACATTATACATTAACAACTCACAAAGAAAGAGGAGATAAAAAGTAATTAAAATAAGATATGCTTATAGCTGCAAGATAAAATAAAAAGAGATAATTTCAGACTACAACTCTATGCCAAATAAATGGTCCTGAGATATTACAGAATGATATTCCCAGTATCTTTGACTGAAGACTTTAAAAACAAGCCTTTATTTTCACACGTATGCCATACAGTATGTCAGAAGATTTGCTTAGGAGAAAAATAAAAACACATTTGCCTGTGTTGAACTGGCCCATCCAGATATAAAAAGATTAAAGAAGACAATACATTTTGTAGATTAATTTCATTGAAGCCTCACATTTTATCCTTGTAACCAAGGATAATACAATGGGCTGAATGCTACCACCTTAAGAGGATTACCAGCTCGGTAAGCAGCTGTACTCAATGAGTGTCCAGTAATGGCCCTGCTCAGATTGAAGGGGGGAGGGGTCTCTCTAGAGTGGAATGCCCGGCCTTTAACCCACTCAGTATATTTTTTGAAAAGTGACCTGAATGATGGTATAGAGTGGTTGTTTGTCATATAAGTCAGAAGACGAACCTGTTACCATAAAGGACAACAGCCTTTGTACCACCAGCTTTGCCATGCAAAGACATTCAGTAGAAGCATTCTTGTACACTCACGCAACGTCCATCAGAGTTTGAACCAGTGGGCGTTCTCTTCAGCACTCAATGGGGGAACCCCAAAGCACAGAGGCAGCAAATTCCCTGTCCCCATTCCCACTCTTTATCCTGACATATTAGCCGCTTGCAATAAGAGGAGGGGGAATTTGGCTACTGTTGTGGAATGAGAAAGCTGCTCCTCTGCTTAGGCCTCTGAAAGAAGGAGAGAAATCCCGGGGGGGGGGGGGGTGAGCAAAAGTTCCAGCCAGTTGGAAGTCTCCCCCCTTGCATCTCCTGAGGAAGCCCTGCAATGCTGTCCACACAATTCCCCAAGCACTGGAAGCCCCATGATGCTACGAGAACCCACCAAAAGCTGGGGCCAATGTCAGATCAGCAGATCTGAGTGTAGAAGGGACCAGAGAATCAAGATTCAGAAGATTCCTAACAACTGGAGCAATAGGCTGAAATGAATAAACTCCAATTCAACAAGTCACACATGAAGCCTTCTCCTGAGATGCAAGAACAGGGTGGTGGGATTTGGGATGGGAGAAGACAGAGCCAGTATGGTGTAGAACTTAAAACATTAGTCTAGGAGTGGGGAGATTCAGGATCTAATCCACATGCAGCCACAAAAACTTTGGGTCAGTCACCCTCTCTCAAACCAGCCTACCTCACAGGGTTGTTGTGGGTAAAATAGGAAAAGGGAGCACTTTGTAGGGCACTTTGAGCTCCTGAAGGAAAGTCAGGCTATAAATCTAATACAGAGGTGAAAGTTTAAATCCACTGCAGTATGGCAGATCTCAGACTGGGCAGAGTTGCAAGTAGTCCAAGAATTATGTTCTCGCATCCCAGGGATTATGCAAATGTAGAACTTCTGTATCTCATATCCCTTCACTGATTGCTCCTCAAGGCTTTCTTGTTGCTTCAAACAGTGATTTACATTTTTCCCCAAAAGACTCCACATGTGGATATACAGGTGAAACTCGAAAAATTAGAATATCGTGCAAATGTTCATTTATGTCAGTATGGCAACTCAAAAGGTGAAACCAATATATGAGATAGACGCATTACATGCAAAGCGAGATATGTCAAGCCTTACTTTGCTATAATTGTGATGATTATGGCATACAGCTTTTGAAAACCCCAAATTCACAATCTCAGAAAATTAGAATAGTGTGAAAAGGTTCAATATTCTAGGCTCAAAGTGTCCCACTCTAATCAGCTAACGAATCCATAACACCTGCAAAGGGTTCCTGAGCCTTTCAATGGTCTCTCAGGCTGGTTCAGTAGGAATCACAAGCATGGGAAAGACTGCTGACCTGACAGTTGTGCAGAAAACCATCATTGACACCCTCCATAAGGAGGGAAAGCCCCAAAAGGGAATTGCAAAAGAAGTTGGATGTTCCCAAAGTGCTGTATCAAAGCACATCAATAGAAGGTTATGTGGAAGGGAAAAGTGTGGTAGAAAAAGGTGCACAAGCAGCAGGGATGACCGCAGCCTGGAGAGGATTGTCAGGAAAAGGCCATTCCAAAGTGTTGGGGACTTTCACAAGGAGTGGACTGAGGCTGGAGTTAGTGCATCAAGAGCCACCACACACAGACGGATCCTGGACATGGGCTTCATATGTCATATTCCTCTTGTCAAGCCGCTCCTGAACAACAAACAACATCAGAAGCGTCTTACCTGGGCTACAGAAAAAAAAAAAAGAACTGGTCTGTTGCCCAGTGGTCCAAAGTCCTCTTTTCTGATGAGAGCAACTTTTGCATCTCATTTGGGAACCAAGGACCCAGAGTCTGGAGGAAGAATGGAGAGGCACACAATGCACGATGCTTGAAGTCCAGTGTGAAGTTTCCAGAGTCTGTGTTGATTTGGGGAGCCAGGTCATCTGCTGGTGTTGGTCCACTGTGCTTCATTAAGTCCAGGGTCAATGCAGCCGTCTACCAGGAGATTTTGGAGCACTTCATGCTTCCTTCCGCAGACGAGCTTTATGGGGATGCTGACTTCATTTTCCAGCAGGACTTGGCACCTGCCCACACTGCCAAAAGTACCAAAAGCTGGTTCAATGACCATGGGATTACTGTGCTTGATTGGCCAGCAAACTCCCCTGACCTGAACCCCATAAAGAATATATGGGGCATTGCCAAGAGAAAGATGAGGGACATGAGACCGAACAATGCAGCGGAGCTGAAGGCCGCTATTGACGCATCCTGGTCTTCCATAACACCTCAGCAGTGCCACAGGCTGATAGCATCCATGCCACGCCACATTGCGGCAGTCATTGCTGCAAAAGGGGCCCAAACCAAGTACTGAGTACATATGCATGCTTATACTTTGCAGAGGTCCGATATTGTTCTATTTCCAATCCTTGTGTTATTGATGTCATGTAATATTCTAATTTTCTGAGATTGTGAATTTGGGGTTTTCATAAGCTGTACGCCATAATCATCACAATTATAGCAAAGTAAGGCTTGACATATCTCGCTTTGCATGTAATGCGTCTATTTCATATATTGGTTTCACCTTCTGAGTTGCCATACTGACATAAATGAACATTTGCACGATATTCTAATTTTTTGAGTTTCACCTGTAGGTCATACATTAAATGATATAGAGAATCTTGTTGTTTTCACTCTAAGTAAGGAACACTGGAACGACAGCAATCATGGACAGCTCTGGAGACCAGGGTGCCACAGGTTGACCATCTCTCATAAAGTAATGTCATCAGCAGTTATCTACATATTCCCCCCCCCCCCCCCATTTTTCTCTGACCTAAGGAGATTTGAGTATATACACTGAGAAGAAAATGTGAATGTGCTGGTTGTAAAATGCTCACTGGTTAGTCACCAGGTAGAGTAATATGGTTAGATATTATTCAAAAAGGATGTGAAGAAAATATATCTAGTAGATTTCTAGGTTATTGCAGTAGATTGGCAAGTATTTCACGATTGCCAGCAACAATGACTAAATGATACCTCCTCCCAGTTCATTCTGAAAGAAAGCTTGCCATAACCACAATTAGTTTTGTTGCATGAAGAAAATGAAAATTTCTTGCACTTCTAGCATTCAGACAAATTTTCCAGACTCAAGGTTATTAGTACTAAGTGTATGTGTTTTACATCAGGCTTTGGCTGGAGAATCTCAGAAAGGAGAAGGAGGAGGAGGAGAAGTAGTAGTAGTAGTCGTCGTCATCATCGTCGTCCTTGGGAGGACTTGATAGGTGGATAAAAATGCCAAATCCAGTCTAAACATCTGGCTGACTGATGATGATGATGATGATGATGATACATGCCCTATGGAAATCACATCAAGAGTCTGGATGAAGATGATCACTACAAATACCTGGGCATCTTTCAAGCTGACAACATCAAGCACATTGAAGTCAAGAAGAAGGTTAGTAGCAAATACATTATGAGAGTGAAGAAGGTCTTAAAGTCCAAACTCAGTGGAGGAAATACCATCAAGGCAATTAACACCTGGGCAATTCCAGTCATTAGATACACAATGGGAATAGTGGACTGGATTCAAGCAGAACTAGAAGCCTTGGATAGGAAGACCAGAAAAATAATGACAATGAATCATTTCCTTCATCCACACAGCAACGTTGACAGACTCTACTTACCAAGGAGCATCAGCAGGCATGGAATGTTGCAAGTATCCCAGATAGTTGAAGAAGAAAAAAGGGCATTGGAAGAATATCTGAAGGACAATGAAGAAGATGCACTGAAGCTAGTATACCATGAAAGCTTACTGAATGCTGAAGAGACCAAACTGGCCTACAAGAAAGACCAAATGAAGAATTGAAAAGGCAAAGTATTACATGGCCAGTACACACACACACACACAAACTAGCAGGCAAAGCAGATAAGAACAAGACCTGGAAATGGCTAAGAGCAGGAAAGTTGAAGAAAGAGACAGAGTGGCAAATTATGGCTGCACAAGACCAAGCCTTAAGAACAAATACATACAAAGCCAGAATTGAGAAGACGGCAACAGACATAAAATGCCTCCTCTGCAAAGAAGCTGAAGAAACAGTGGACCACCTAGTCAGCTGCTTCAAGAAGATTACACAGACTGACTACAAACAACAGCATGACAAAGTAGCAACAATGGTGCATTGGAATATCTGCAAGAAATATCATTTTCCTGCAAGCAAGAATTTTGGGACCACAAAATAGACAAAATAATAGAAAATGAAGAAGGTAAAATACTCTAGGACTTTAGAATTCAAACAGACAAGCACCTGTGACACAACACCCGAGATTTAACAATTGTTGATAATAAAGATAAAAAAGTCTGGATAGTGGACATTGCAATACCTGGAGACAGCAGAAGAGAAGAGAAAGAACTGGAGAAAATCACAAAATACAAAGACCTGCAATTAGAAATAGAATGACTGTGGCTAAAGAAAGCAAAGATACCACCAATATTAACAGGCCCCTTGGGTGCAATCCCAAAACATCTGGAATACCACTTGAAGACCATTGGCATTAACAAAATCACCATCAGTCAGTTGCAAAAGGCACCTTTACTTGGAACAGCTTACATCCTGTGATGATGCCTTTAACACCATCAAACAACAACATCTGCCTATCCCAGGTCCTTGGGAAGGACTCGATAGGTGGATAAAAATGCCAAATCCAGTCTAAACAACTGGCTGACTATGTGTCCAACAATAATAATAGTTTATTTACTTTATAATAATACTTTACTTTATATTATTATAATACTTTATAATAATATAAAGTAGATCCCTCAAGCTTAGTATTTGCTCACTCATGGAACACATAGTGCATACACAGAGTATCTCCATTCCCTTGTCATTAGTCTATTTCTCTCTAGATGGTTGGAGGAGAAATGAGAAGAGATGTAGCCCAGGAGATTAGATGTTTAATCGAATGGAAAACTGCTGGTTAGGACTTTTCATAGCATTTCAAAAGATGGATGCTCCATCTGGCTCTTACTGCTCATTTCCAGTACGTATGTGCTGATAAGTACTGTATGTGGCAACGGCATACTTTATTCATTCACTGCCCTCCTTTGAGGAACCTGAGGGAAGCGATCTTTTCAAGACTCAAGGAAAAGTGACTGTCCATTACTGGAGATTTTTCTTAGCATTATCTAAAAACGCTCAGTTCATACATAAATAAATGAACTGAATCCCTGAACCTAAATTCAAAACCAACAGTTCCCATTTTTGAGCAGTGCGCTATGACAATCACTTTTAAAAAAGTTGTTTAAGTGAGTGAAAAGAATGATTATTTACACAGCCAGCACAGAAGGGGCTGCTGGAGGACAGAAGGAAGGGGGAAAAGATTTTGGTAAGTTTCTTTGTTTTGGGTCAGTTTGTTATCAGGACAGGAACATTTTTGTGATGAAGCAAGCAATAGATGTTTTTAAAACATCATTTCTCACCAATCTCTACTCCAGTAACATCAGTATCTAATCAGGGAGGGTTCCATCTTCACTGTGGGGGCTGTAAGTGGGCAACTGAGGCAAACCCAGTAAGTGAGGACTCAGTCATGCTGCCAGCTGCAAATAGTGACTCATGGTTGTGTAACCATGGTGGCTGATGGTCAGCTCCACTGTATGTCAAATAATATCTTCCAAATGCAACCCTACTGGATTAAGAGGAAAGGGCAAAAGCCCCCATCAGTTATGGAAATAAAAATGTATTACAGTTTTTCAAAAATGTTTCAGAGCATTGTAGAAGCATATGATAGAGCTTTGCAGCACATAAGTTGAACATTAGCATCCTGACACTGGGTGAGAAAGATATAAAATGTGAAGGAACCCAAGGAGATCATTAGCCTTTGAAAATATCATTACCAAGGTTATCAAGTTAATCCTGTATTATGTTTACCCTGTAAGAGCTCCTAATGCTATTTTTGCCCATCATTTCATTCTACGTATTTGTAATGTGATAAGTAATATCATTTTACCTGTCCTCCTTAAAGAAGGAAATATATACTTGTCCATGAGTCACTGAGAAAAATGCTTTATACATGACATTCCTCTTTTAACAGCAAAGGTAACTGTTAGAGATCACAGCTGATCAAAAACAGCCTGCCCCAACCTCATCCCCTGGAGATGTGTTGGACATCATATCTCATGATCACTCAACAGGCTCTGACCACTGATATAACTGCCTTTTGAGTAGCCTAGCATTGTTACTCACACAGGCCAAACAGCTCTATATAAATAATAATGCCGTGAAAACGATCTATTTTCTTGTTCTCCAAATCAGCTCTTTTTTTGCCATTAGATTGTGAGGAACTGTTTGAAATAGATTGTGCTTCACAGCAGAGGCAACCAACAGTTACAGTTGAAGTATGCCGCCTTCTCCTCCCTCCCTTCCTATAATCCAGAAATTTAGAAAAAATGACCAATCCAGACCAGAAAGTTAGTATTGTCTACATGGACTGGCAGCAGGTCTCCATGATTTTACATAGGAAAAGGCAGCAAAGAAAAACATTTTGCAGCACTTATATCTGTGAATGAAAAAGAATGTCCTATTCCCCTCCATGTAAATATGTATACATTTTTACTATTTTGATCTGTATTGAGATCTAGAGAATAAGTTGAACAATTCAATTCAAACCTTTATTGGCATTACAAACATGAAAATACAAGGAATTAGCATATCGTAAGGATGACAGCAGGAAAACAATACTCAAGGAAGAGTTTGGTTACATTTCCTTTTGAACACTTCCTCCAAGAACTTGGCAACAATTTGGGTAATCTCGGGTATAGCATCACAAAGCAAATACCGGCAGGATGATGCAGGATCCACATTGTTCAGAGGGTATTTGCCCTGCAAGGGTCTTAGAAGCAAATCATGCTGAAGAGACACAAATAAATAACAATTGAAAATGATATGATAAATTGTATCTGGGCTGCCACAAAGACAGAGCCTGTCGTGGATGGGAATGCATTTATACCTTCCAAGGAGCACCTTAGAAGGAAAAGCATTCACTCTAGCCAAGAAAAAGGCCCTTCGCTGGGAAGGTAACATGAGATCCTTGAAATAATGCGCCATCTTGCCCAATTGATTTTCTATACCAAGCATGGCAGGGGAGCATACACAAGGTTGGGCTGGTCTGAATTTATGGTATTCTAAGTCCAAAAGTCTCTGTTTAATAGTGCTAAATACAAAGCTTTTATCTGAAAGGTATAGGTCCTCAATTACAATCCCAATCTGTTTAAGCTTGGATATAATATGTTGCAACCACAGCGAGATGTAATCATCTTTTTTGAGATATGATAGCAGACTTCGAGGAGCTGCTCTAAATAAGATTCTGAGCCAATATTTAATTGTTAATATCCAGGCTTTAGTTTCTATTAAACTTTGACCCGTTTCTAGGCAGATTATGGGATAAGAGACGCAATTAGGAGCCCCTAAGAGCTGCCTCAGAAAGGAAGCCTGTATACCTTCCACTTTAGCGTTAAAAGCTCTCAACCAAAGAGGGATACCATAAAGTATTTGAGAGAGAGATTTGGCTTTAAATATCCTAATTGCTGCCGGTACAAATTGATTGCCTCTTGTAAAATATAACTGTTTGATCTGGGCGGTGTAACAATTGGCTAAGTGAATTGACTTATTACGGTGAGTTACCCAAGAAAGATTATAGCTAAAAGTAATACCAAGGTATCTAAAAGTTTTGACTTGTTCGATTTCTATACTGCTCATAGACCATCTCGCCAGATGCCATCTTTTAGCAAATATTATTACCTTTGATTTGGAGATTAATAGTAAGTGAGTTACTTTGACAATAATTATAAAATGCCTCCAAATACCTTTGTAAGCCCACCCTCGAGCAGGAAAGAACTGTAGTATCATCGGCGTAAAGTAACAATGGAGTAGGAAGACCGCCAAGACTGGTGTGGGGGGGTGACCATTAACTGAACTAAGGGAGTGGGCCAAGTCATTCAAGAAAAGATTAAAAAGGTGAGGAGCAAGGACACAGCCCTGCTTAACTCTCCTCTGTGTAGGTATTCTCTCTGTTAAATGACCCTTAGTTGAATATTTAACTTGACAAGAGGTGTCTGTATGCAATTTCTTTAGTAGGAACAGCAGCCTCAGGTCTATTCCTTGTTTCTTCAATTTAGACCATAGCACATCCCTCAGAATTGAGTCAAAAGCATTTTTAAGATCTATGAATGCTACAAAAAGCTTTTTCCTTCCTAAATTCAGGTATTTTTCAATTAGGAAGTTCAATGTAAGACAGTGGTCAATTGCAGAATTTCCTTTGCAGAAGCCTATCTGTTCAGGCCCGATTACATCATTTGTATACATCCAATTTAATACACAGCGTTCAAGATGTTTAGCGTAAAGCTTGCCTAAAACAGATAAAAGGCTGATTGGATGAAAATTACCGGGCTGGTCAAACCCACCTTTCTTGTAAATTGGAATTATTATCGAATTGAGCCAAGTGTTTGGAATTTTGCCGTAATGATCAATGAGTGTAAATAAGGAAGCCAATGGCTGGGCCCACCAATCAACATGTTTTTTAAGTACAGTGGAACCTCTAGTTACGAATTTAATCCGTTCCATGACTCTGATCGCAACTCGAATTGGTCGCAAAGTGAAGCACGTTTTCCCATAGGGTTCAATGTAAATACGGTTAATCCGTTCCGCCCTCCGAATTTGGTCGCGCCGCGAGGCACATTTCCCCATAAGGTTCAATGTAAATACGGCTAATCCACCCTCCGAATTTGGTCGCTCCGCAAGGCACATTTCCCCATAAGGTTCAATGTGTCAGCCGGCATTGCACGGCTAGGAAATTCCCCAGGCGCGCTTTAGTCAGCCCTAGCGCAGAAAGAGGAAGTGCTAATGAAATCTGAGCTTTTGTGCACGCACGCACAGCCGGGAGCGGGAGCTTCCCCCCCCCCCACTGATTCCTCCGCGCTCTTTCCTTTCTCCATAGCGACAAAAGCACAGTGAAAGCAATATCAGCGCACTGGGGGGAAAGGCTTATGTCACGCGCATGCACAGCCGGGAGCGGGAGCTTCCCCCCCCCACTGATTCCTCCACGCTCTTTCCTTTCTCCATAGCGACAAAAGCACAGTGAAAGCAATATCAGCGCACTGGGGGGAAAGGCTTATGTCACGCGCATGCACAGCCGGGAGCGGGAGCTTCCCCCCCCCACTGATTCCTCCACGCTCTTTCCTTTCTCCATAGCGACAAAAGCACAGTGAAAGCAATCAGTGCGCTGGGGGGAAAGGCTTTTGTCACGCGCACAGCTGGGAGCAGGAGCTTTCCCCCGCGCTGATTCCTCTTCCTCAACTCCGCGCTCTTTCCTTTGTCCATAGCCCTTGGCGTGGTGCACCGACAAAAGCCCAGTGAAAGCAATCAGCGCGCGGGGAAAGGCTTTTGTGGCGCGCACAGGGAGCTTCCCCCCCCCGCACTGATTCCTCTTCCTCAACTCCGCGCTCTTTCCTTTGTCCATAGCCCTTGGCGTGGTGCGCGCGAGGAAAGCCTTTCCCCCACGTGCTCAGATTAGTGAAGAGGCGCCAGGTGGCCCTTTCATTAGCACTTCCTCTTTCTGCGCTAGTGCTCGAGCAGTGAAACTGACTAAAGCGCGCCTGGGGAATTTCCTAGCCGTGCAACGCCGGCTGACACATTAAACCTTATGGGGAAATTTGCCTCGTGGAGCAAGCCTCCTTGCTACCGCGATCTCGCCCACAGGAAGCCGCGACCACGTGGCAGCAGGGCAAATGGCCGCGGATCTGGTTCGTAGCTTGAGGCGGAGTTCGCATATCAAGGTAAATTTTTGCGGCCGGAGCTGGTCGTATCTCGAAATTTTCGTAATGTGGGGCGTTCGTATCTTGAGGTACCACTGTAGTTCAGCTGGGAGCCCGTCTGGGCCAGGCAATTATCCCATTTTTAGATCAACAATTAATTCAATTATTTTGTCTGTGCTCACCGGTGGCCACGGTGGTAAATCTAAGGCGGTGGAATCATCTTCCTCATTGTAGGGAGCTACAGGGGCATCATACAATGTTGAGAAATGTGCCACCCATTGCTGAGATGTAATAGCAGGGGTGGCAAAAGAGGAGTTATCACTGTAATTGCTCAAAGTAAGTTTCCAAAAAGATTTACTATCCTTGCATTTGATAGCCCTATACAATTGGTCCCATTTACCCTGAATATATATATATATTTTCTTAATGATAAGGTCTTGGAAGCTTTCCTTATGTTTTAAAAATTCATTATATTGACTAAAATCCCCAGCCTGGCATAATTCTTTAAACATGCATCTCAATTTCTTTTTCCGGATATGGCATTCCAGATCGAACCGAATGGAAGATTTTGAGACAGCTACCTCAACAGGTTTAGCTTTTAGACTACATTTGCTAATTAAGCAAGAGAAGATAGAAAGAGCATCTTCAACCGAAGTTGAGTTAATTAAATCCACTTGCAAGCTGACCATTGGTTCAGATCCAAGTAAAGCATGAAAGTCCTTTTCTAAAGCTGCAGACCATCTAATCCTTTTAAAGATATTATCGGAGGCATGACTATCATAAAGTGGTATGCACGCAAGGTTTGATGAGTTACATTTTAAAACTATAGTCAAAGGCAAATGGTCACTTTCGATGTGAGATTCGATAGTAAAATAGGAAATATCGGGCAATAGGCTATATGAACAGAGAATATAATCTATTACAGTTTGACCCCTTGCGGAGCTAAAAGTGCACCCCTTTGAGTCGGGGAAGCAGCTTAAACCGTTCAGGATTATCATATTGTGCATTATGCAAAGGTCTAACATCTTCCTCCCTGCAGTATTAAAAGCTGCATCACTAGATGAGCAGGGTAAGCAAAGAATCAGCGGTAAAAGCTCTTCATCATCAAAGCCTAACTTTGAGAACCAGTCATAAATACTATTTCCAATTCTAGTGTTAAAATCACCAGCCATAAAAAGTTGATCTGCAGGAAACTTTTTAGATAAGAACAAAATGTAGTTAAAAAACTTGTCCCAACTGGCAATATAGTCACCACCTTCTGTAGCCTGGGGTAGATAAACATTAACAATAATAAGATTCATAGAAGGTAATACCAACCTAAGTGCTTGAGCTATAGGGGGACATGAATCTAACAATAAAATCTGTGCATCAAGATTAGCATTCACTAAGATTGCTAATCCAGCCCTGTGACGGCCCTTGCTAAAAAGTTTGTAGGCTGGAAGAATAAAATTTCTAAAACCATTTAAATTAAAAGGGTTTGCTGACCAAGTTTCCTGCAAAAGAAGACAATCAAAAGAAGTTAAAAAATTTATAAAATCCATGTCATGTATTTTGTTTCTCCACCCTGCTATATTCCAAGAGACCAAACTCAAGGAACCAGAGGGGGTATAAGTACTTAGTCAATCCAACTCAGTTATGTAATTCAGAGAATTAGAAGGATCATCGAATATGTAACCATTTTGGGGAATGGACTTTGAGGCAGGGTGTATGGCTTCCGTGTTTGTAAGGCTTGAGTCAATCAATAACTCCTGGGGGTTAGGAGTAGTCAGGCTGGTCTTTAAGCCTTTAATGATCATTAGGGTAGGCTTTGCATAAGGGCTCAGTGAATAAAGGATCATAGTCTCTTTGTTGTTCACTGCAGAGCAGGAAACCTCATCATCTCTTATGTTTTGTAGTCTGTTTTTTATTAAATCTAATCTTTCTAAAATCATTTGTTGATCCGGAGTGGGTAAGGTTCCAAAAGAACAAAGAAGATCTTCTTCAATTGAGTTTTCCAAAAAGTTGTAGAGTGTATTGTTCTGAGGTTGAGTCCATTGTTCACCAATGGGTTCTAAAGGCTGTTGGAATTCTTTTGCAGACCTGTCTATTGTATCAGTCACTGCCAGCTGAGGGATCATTGAGTCCCGCTGCTCTAGTCGGAGTTCTTCGTTGGCTGGCTTAGTCGTTGGCCTCTTAAGGAATAGGGCTTTGATTGTTGTATTAACAAAGATGCGTGTTGAGAAAATCCCTTTTGTCCAAAGGTGCTTTTGATATTTTTGGATTAGTAAGGGCAGTCTAACAGACTGAAATACTAACATGATTCTTTGTGCCCATGGAGTCTGATTAAGGAGTTCCACTGATTCCAAATCAATCAATTGAGGTCTAATACGAAGAAGCACATGAAGATGGGATTTAGCCTGAAATTAGTTTTTCCAACTTGGAATTTTCCCTTTATAAGTGCACACTGTTAAACAAACTTTGGTTGGTTGTAATACCAAAGATTGGGTATAGCCTTCACACTGTAGCGAAATCTCTAGTTCGCTGTTAATTCTCCGAGATGTTTCACTCTCCTGGCAATCAGGTGGAACTTGACATAACTGCTTAGCTCTTTGATTAAATGCTGGAGAAGAGACCTGGAGATCATGACGTAATTGAGCAATTTTAGTATGGAGCTTCTTCATTTCAGTCATAAGACTGGAAGGATAAGTTTCAATTCCTTTTATGTTTGCAAAAATACGCTTCACTGTTTGGGCAATTAGAGCAAAGTGAGACTGCTCAAAGATGAGCACATTGAGCTCTTCCTTTTCTTCTGACTCTTTCCTGCTTCCTTTTCCAGTTTTCTCTGACTCCAAAGCCCTGTTAGGGAAAAATGAATGCTGCTTATTTAATTGACCCTCCCCAGGACTGGCTTCGGTGTCTTTTTGCTTCTCCAACACCAACCCAGATACTTCTCTGCCCTCCAACTCCACAAACTTGCAGCAATCAGCCACACCACCACCAACAAAATCCTTAGCTCCCTCGTTAGAGGTAAAAAAAATCTTCTATCTTAGTTTGTTTGCCAGCTGGTAACAGAGTTGGCTCCTCAAAGCTCCTTGGACGCTTGCCAAGAGTCATCGTCCTTCCTCCACTTTTGCTTTTGCACCTGCTTTTTCCAAGTCCCAAATCAAATCCCTGTTGCTGTTAACTTAGAGGGTTTTCCAGAGATATATATTCTGACCAATTACAGTCTTATAGTTGAAACTAAATTGTAATCCACATTAAGATTTACTCTTGCCTTTTTGATAACAGTAGCAGGATTTTTTCTTGGATTGAAAAGAAATCTATCTTAACTTCTCAGGGGATTAGGGAACCTCTCCAGGCAGCTCCTTCTGTTCTCTTGTTTGGCTTCTCATCCAGTTTGTGAATTAAAGGCCATTCATTGATCACATGAGACTCAGCATGAACCAGCACTCTTTTGGAGCCTTCAGAAAGCACCTGAAGGTCCAGGCCAAGTGGGATTCATAATCTTTGAGCTGTGACCAGGAAACGACAGCAGGGCACCCTACAGGGTGAATGTTGTTGTGTGTCTGATCCGCTCACATAGAATTTCCTTCTTTTGCATTGCTATCTCATTGGAGGGCTCTTCATACATCCTCTCAAGTTGAGCAAAAATATTTATTATGTTTAAATTCTATTTTTGATCAATTATCTCAAACCATTTGAACTCCAGAGAGGGATCCAGACAGGGCTATGAGTTTAAAACTGTCTTGGATGGGTAGATTCATTTGGAAGCTGGGAGAAGTGTGGCTTTATTGTTTCATACCTCTTTGTAACTTTTGATACCATCAGTTGTGATATCCTTCTAGATCACTTGAGAGGTCTGGGAATAAGAGGCACTGCTTTGCAGTGATTCCATTCCTATTTCTCAAGTAGATGATGTCTCTGGACACATTTGTTCCTTGAATTGGTCCATTCTATCTCTAGTAATTTTCAATACCTCCATGAAATCATGGATGGAGATTACCAGAATAGTTGTATCTAAGGGTTATTAGTATGCTAATGACACACAGATTTATTTCTCTGTAACATCTTTAGATAATGATGGGATCTCCTGAATGCCTGCCTGAGATCAGTAATGGATGGATAGATGGATGGATTGATTATGTACCATCAAGTTGGTGTTGACTTTTAGTGACCATATGGATAGATGTCTAATAATTTGAAATGGAAGCCAGATTACTCAAAAGTGCTCACTGTTAGTAATCACAGTTCCAGAGAAGTAACAAATATCTCTATTCTGAATAGAACCATGCTGTCCCAGAAGGAAATGAGCACTATTTGTGGGTGCTTTGGAATTAAAAATATATATCTGGTTTCCCAGATTGAGACAGTGGCCTGGAGTGTCTTTTATCAACTTCCATTTATATGGGAGTTGAACTCCTTGGAAGAAAATTATCTTAAACTTGTGGTGCATGTACTGGTAAACTACCAATTGACTATTATAATACACTCTGTGTGTGCTGCCTTTGTAACTAATCTGGACGTAACTCAGCTGTCAGGTGAGTCTCTGGAAGAACTGAAAAAGACCACATTACCAATGAAACTGCAGTGGCTGCCAGTTTAAAGCTCTATATGACTTGGAATCTGTTTTCCGAAGATATGTCTCTTTTTGATAGGAGTCATCCACTCACTGAGATCACCTGGAGAGGTTGGACTGCCATTGTCAAAAGGGCTTGTCTCACAACAGTTTGGGATTGAGCCTTCTTTCTAGCCATTTCAGTTCTTAGAAATGCACTCCAACCAACTTAAAAGGTCTATTTGTGGCCTTTAAAAAGTTCCTAAATCACACCTTTTTCTTGGTTTTGTCATTGTAGTTTTCAATGTTTTAGTTTTTCTTTTATTGTGAAATACTAAGATGACTTAATAGACAGAGATTTACTGACTAGTAAATCAATCAATCAGTCAATCAATCAATCAATCAATCAATCAAACAAACCTACTTGATGACCACTCAACCTGAGCTTGTGAAGAAGCCAACTGAGATCCCCAAACATAACTAAATTGATGGCCTCATCTCATTTCATCTGATGCACAATACTCTCCAATGGAATCATTTATACTTAGCTGTTAGTAAGGATGTATGTAAAAGTGATTTGGTTTGTTTTTTAAGAAGAATTCAGAAAATGTAGAGATTCCATTTCATAAATGGAAAAGAAAGGATCTGAGAGGAAAAATATTAAATTGGGGAGAAAGCAAAAATGGTTGCTTTGTCCATCCAGACTGAGTGCTGGGTTCATAAAAGACTACTCTGAATCCCTGTCTATTAAACCATATTTCTGTGGTGCTAAATTTGGACTGCCATTTCTATTTTCCTGATAAAGTTCTAATTTATTCGTAATAGCTGGCAAATATGTGCAGCATGGCTTTTTCTGTAGCTGATGAAGTTGGATGAGGATTTGGAGGGGGAGGGAGCATGTTATTTAACCAAGAATTTTCCAAGAATCCACAGATTTTCTTGTGAATAGGACATAGAAAACTTCAGATTTCGAATAGCTGAATATGGGAGACTGTAAAATTGACCTGTTTATTTCCTGCTGTGAACATCTAATGATGTTATGTGTGAATGAGCTGTATGAGTGAATTCAGTTTTAATTTTGAACTTCTGACATACAGGTTTCCATTTTAAAAAGTTACTGCTCATAGACTGGCTAGCAAACAAACAAACCGACCCGTCATGCCAAGGGATTTAGCTTAATGGCAAAGTTAATGCTCCCTAGAGTTTTTTTCCAGGAAGTCTCTTGCCTGCTATAGACACTATTTGAGTAAATTGGACTTAACACATTTTTTCCCTAACAGCTTCTCCTCATTTCCTTTTTGTTGTTTTCTTCCTAGTTCTCCTGATGAATAAATACATCATCAAGCCAAAGATTGCAGATCCTCAAAGGTGTAATTAAAGTTGTCCTAGGTTTCAGTGTATTTATTTTTAGACAGGAAGGACCTTTTCAGTATCCGCTTCAAAAGTAAAGTTTATTTTTGCTTACATCACATACTGTTGCTGAGAATCACCATATCCAGAGGGTTGGGGGAGTACACTTTAGGGATGAATTGAAAAGTTAAAGTAGTTTTTACTTATCTGCTTCCCAAGATGGGCTGTATTTTCCTGAAACAGAATCATTTCTTATCAAATTCAGCAGACTGTAACATTAATTCCATGGATTAAATATTAGAAAAATATGCACCATAAAGCAGTCTTTCATGAAGCCCTCAGTCTAATATCAAAAGGGTTACATAATAAATAGGTCAGATTGGCAAAACTGGGTTGAAGGGAGAAAGAGAAAAGATGTACAAGAGAAAAGGAGAAGGGGGCTCTTCCCCCTTGACAATAGCTTTGCCTAAATTGATGAGGCCTGGATTCAGCTTGCCAGTTTTCGTCTGTAAAAGCATCTCAGAAGAGGGCAGTAGCAAATCACTTCCATATTGTTGCCAAGAGGAGGGTAAAGATATGTCCCTGTGTTCATCAGGAGTCAACTTCCTGCAATCTTTAACTTTTACATGACTTAGAAATCCATTTTCTTCAGGTTGGCCTGATCTTGTCTGTATTCCCAATGCTTCTTTATTCTTGGTATCAGTGATAATCTTTTTCAAGATTTTAATCACTTGTATTTCTGATGGTTTATACTTCCTTCTGGGGGAGAAAACTTCCAGGGGTTTTGAGATGGTGAGGTTGAAATTAGACAGTTGGTATTGGTTATAGACCATCCAAAAGACTGGCATATCACCTCTCCTTCTCAAGAGAAAGAGCTATCAGGAGGATCTTTACATCTATTTCAAGTTGCCAGCACATCACATGGAATGGAGATATAGCAGTATATAATCAGATCACGACTGATTTGTCTATATACAATTGAAGAAATGGAAACAACTGCACACATGCTTCTGAACTGCCCATCTTATATGGACTATCACTGGTTAATTAATACCTCTCTGAACCAAATGCAAAAGTAAGATGGGGAATGATTACAAAATCCATCTACTACCACATGAATCCTCAGTTACTACAATGAAGGTCATTCAATTTTGTCCTGTTGCCATTTCTATACACGGTCAAGTATTACATATGTTTCAATAGTAGTTTTAGTGTTATAATCTTGACCCTTGCTGATACTGGGGTATTAATAGGTGACATTCATTTTAATCTGTATTGCACTGAACTTCAATCTTTTTTAAGTTGGTCTAAGACCATAAATTAAGATGATACGTGTTGTAAAAGCTGAACAAAAAGTATTCTGAATTTGTGGTCAATTTTCTATAGGCAATTTCTCTCCCCACTCTTTGTGCCATTGTAAATAGTTAAAAGATCTTTCCTTAGAAACTGGCAATTGTCATTTTTTACTACTCTAAATACATCACAAGATACTTGGGACCTTATAAGCACAAGCATTTCTGTTTGGATGAAGTACTGTAGATTAGGAAGCAAGTATTTCTGGTTTAAAATTAGTTGATAATCTATAATGAATTGGATTTTAGAGTATATATTTTCTGTAAATTCATCTGTAAAGATGAATTTCTTTAAAGTTTTATCTTTATCCAAAATGATTTCATCATAGCACACTGTACAAAGCCATCCCTAAGTCTGAAATTCTTCTCAACAAAGATCAGGGACAGTTGTATTTTTAAGGACCGCACTGCACAAATTCTTAGATATTTTAACTCGCATAAATGTTGCAAATCAACATGACATTGTGAAATACTTCCTTTTATTTGTTATGAATCAACATTCATATTCATTTGATAACCCCAGATTCTAGTTCTTTAAAAGAGGGAGAAAAGTATATCCCTCTTTTCTCCTTCACATTAGAATTTTGTATACCCCATCCCTCTTTAACTACCCAACATTTTCCTATTGCAAATGACAATGCTCTAGCTAAAATTTGTATTGAAGAAGTGATAATCGGCCTAAAAGACTGCAGCAAATTTCCATCCTAATTTGCATATTAAATTTACTTATCCTAAGGGAATGGGGTGTAGTGATTTAGGTGTTGAACTAGGAGTGGGGAGACTAGGTTACAATTCACCCTCAGCCACAGAAGCTCACTGGTAATGTTGGGTCAGTCACTCTTAGTCCAATCGACGAGTCTGCCCTTTTAGGTAGGCCACATCAAGAAACAGACTTGCAGGGATTCCAGGAATTCTACTTTATTGCTGTAACAGAAACCTGAAAGTCTGTCCAAGTTTCTCTCTGTCCCATCTCATACTAAACAAAAGCAGGGTGGGTTTGAGCTTCTTCCTCATGCTTCCTTCAATCTCTGGACTGATTAATAACTTGCCCAAATCCATTTTTTAATTGCTCCTTCATATGTTCTTCGAGGTGATCTCTAAATTTCTTTACACCACCTCAAATGGCTGTTGCTGTAGAGAAAAATAGCAAGAGGGAACACTATGCACTCCACCTTGAGCTCCTATAAAAAGGCGGTCAGTTTAGTAAATAAGTCCCTTCAGAAACAATCAAATTTAAGTGCATCATGATTAACATGTTCTATTGGTATCTGTTCCCCCTTTAGGTGGACTGATGCCAGATGAAATGTCAATCATCTAAGACACAAAATCAACTTTTTAAGGCTGAGGGCATTATGTTGACAAGGCCACATGAACTTCCACAAGCATTATACATGAGATATTTGGATTACTGAATATATGGTACTGATTTGTTAAGTGGCTTTCCAAACCGGCCACCATCCAGATGTACTGCTTTTGTTAAGTAATTTTTCATTGTCACTTATTCCAAAATATATTTATCACAGAATGAACCTCCTCCATTTCTTATTCATACATACTACAGCAGGATACCTTGAAATAATCCTTCTCAACAGAAATGGGTAGTATTGTGATGTAAAATACTTAAATCATTCATGACTACTTATAAACCAGGAAACTTTTTTGTGACACTGTACAATGTGAAAATTCCACTGCTTATACCTCCTTTCAAGTGACTTTTCTTTATCGAGGAAGGGAAAAGTAGAGTGTGTTAGCCAGAAGACAAATGCAGAACAGGTTGACTGGGGTTGAATTCAGCTTTCCACAGCAATTTTGAGCAGATATTTGAATACCATAAATGTAGTGATAAAGTGAAAGCTATAAATAGAACAACTAATTGGATTGCCCTTTGCTTTTGATTTATTAGCTCAAACTAACAAACTTGAAAAATACAGATGCATATATCATTTAAAATATGTGTGCCACTGTTGTAGTTCAATACTATTTTATCTTGGATCTACAGTACGTCAAAAGTTATACAGCTTGGGAGTGAGGTGGAACAAGACGGGGAACCAAGAGAGCCACAATTTACCTAACCAGGCTATAACTTTTTAGTTTATTTAGACAGGAATGGGGCCTGTGAAAGAGAAGGCTGACATCTGGATGATTGTCCATCTTGACCTGCATGCTATTGGCAGTAGAGAGGCAGGAAGCAAAAGCCCATCATGGACCTCAAAGATAAGTCATTCCTGCCACTTGGGTATGGGGCAGATCTGCTAGTCCTTGAGCAAGGCTAGCATTTAAAAGCCTTAATGTAAGATCCCTTATAAGACAGCCCTTTCTTTTAGGGCAGTACAATCCTATTTAACCCTAAAATAGATCCAACCTAAGGCATCAAATACTTACAAAGTAATTTACAAAAATTGTCTGAAAAGGGCCTAACCAAGTTGCTATAAGGACAGAGCTGCCATTATGTAGGTGAATAAAATTCATGAATCAGCAGCTAGCATGTGTAGTAGCCACTACTTCTGGGGTTCTCCTATATGCTTCAGAAATGAATCAGAAGGATTATACCCCTCAGGCTACCTTGGAGCTCTTGCTTCCCACCTGGGAATTACTGAATTCAGTCAACAAAACTGCGACTGTTATACATTTTTATATGTAGACTCGATTCAATTCTTGATTCAGTTCTCATAAACATGAAACCCAGTGACTGATCTTGGATCAGCCACCACCTCACTTCTCTCAGATGGCAGCTACAAGGTTACTTTAGGGAAATAATCATGAATGCTCCATAGTAAAGGCAGGGTATAAGTGGAAATAAAATGTGTTTTTAAAAGCTTAATTTATATTTTGATGAAGAAAAGCCCCTCTTCCAAACCATAGACATTTGAATAAGGTTTCTTTCTTTTCCATAGTACAAACACTAAAACAGGTGCTCCAACATTTTGTCTGTAAAAGTCTTCACTGGCTTTGTTTTCAGCCTTAAAAAGTATTTAGAGAAATGTCCCAAATATTCTAGCAAGAAATGTTCTTGCTCCTTAAGCAAGAAGAATCTTCAGCCTGCCCTGAAAATAGCCTTGGTTTCCAGGTTTGTTAGTTGGTTTTTGCATTACTTTGTGTATTCAATACTAGAAAGATTTTGATGTCAAGAGTGATTTATTTCAAATATTGTTTACTGGCAAAGGAGTGCTTAACAAACTGAACACTGAAGCCACTTTGGAATGGTTCATAAAAGCACTTTCTTTAAGGTTGGAGGTACAAATATTATTATCAGATCATACTGGCAGAGGAACAATGAAATGAAGAATTTTCCCAGGGTAGGTTACCATGCATTGCAAATGACTACTGTGTTAAAAGCCCCAAGAAGCCAATTAAGGTTGACTTATTTCTAGCCACAGAAAAATAAGCAGGTTTTATGGAATCTGAACAAAATTAAAGCTGTACAAGACATGTACCATTCCTACCAGAGAAAGGTAAGGTATAATATCAGTTGGGTTAATCTAACCTCAGGCAGAGAAATTATCCTGCATTTTCCCCCTACTTTGTTTCATTCAATTTGATGAAGAAGAATTTGCTTTCAAAATTCTGTTATGAAGAGAAAATAATTCCAGAGACACCTCCATGGATAGACTGTGGTTTTCTTGTACTTATTTAGTTATGAGGGGGCCAAAGTCTGTGCAGGAGTTTCACTCATTATACGTTTCATGGAAAAATCCAAAAAGGTATTTGTGCCTGTTACTTGGTTTGTGCTCATAAAAACAGGAGAGAGGACCATAACACATCATCTCAGATAAGCCAACCTGCTTAATGGAACAGTAGAAATAATAGGACACTCCAGCTGGGAAAAGGCCACACAAACTTCTTAAAACAGCAGAAAAATCAGTGGTGAATTGATTACCTTTTTGACAAGAAGTTCTCTTGGATTAGTCTTTGTGGATAACAAGGCAGCAGGCCCCCTTTAAGTTTACCTGTAAGACCATGGAAAGATCCACCACTATTGAGAAGTAATTCCATTTTGGAATTCCCAGGACATTTCTCTAACCAACCAAACACAGATCATTCCTTGTCTAATTGGTTCTCATACAATTAATTTCATATATGGAAAATATTTATTTGTGCAGCAATTTGCATGCTGCTTTTCCTGACAGTCTAGGAAACTTACATTTATAAAAACATAATAACAGTAATTAGTTAAAAGTGCAATTAACATTCCACCACTGAAATCTGTCTAATTGAGGTTCTCCACACTAAAGTCCTTGCAAAAGAGAACCATTTGTATAGACTTCCTAAAATTTATCAGGGTGGCAGTCTTCCTGACTTCTGGGGGGCAAGAGTTTCCAAAGTGAGTTGGCTGTTGCTGAAGAGGCCATCCTGTGGGTCTCTGCCTGCTAATCTCCCTGGCGTGGGTACAGTTCTGGCACTGGGGAAGACTGGCAAGATAGTGCTGTGGAGCCCTTTTTCCCTTTGGACGTATAAAATATACCTGTGTAGAAAGGGTTATTTAGCCAGCTGAGGCACTTTGTATGTAGTAGGAAGATTTGTATTGTAAATTCGTCTACAGACCTTATAAAAGATTAGTTAGCAAGCAGACTGCATCTTTGTATTGTAAATCATTCTCACATTTGTGCTTTTTATCTGTATTCCTACTTGCCGCAACTAAGATAAAGAAGACAACATGAGTTCCATAACAACCTGCTAGGAGGGTAGCAACATTTCCCATTAAAATATTTTTAGCAAACAGTCATTGAGTTCCCAGGTATTTTGACAAGATATGTCAGCAAACTATCCCCAGGTGTTTTCTGCTTAGGGATATTGTCTTAAAATATCTCTGTCAGAAGGTCACCTGTCTGAACTTACGACTAAGTCAATGGGAAAGTGGGCTACCAAGCCATCTCCAGGTGTTATTGCTTTTATATCTTGCCTCTTAATAGAAGTATTAAAAAGTGGCAAATCCCTCAGACAGTTTGAACCTTAGCATAGACCTAAAGTCTTGGGAAGAAAAGGTGCTGCACAATTGCAGGCTCTAGGTGGTCTGTGCTGCCATTTCTGGGGCTTCTGCAAACTGAAGAAATATGGATTGGTATACCTTTCTTTCTCTGTAGCTCTCTTGATATTTATTCAATAAAATCCTCTTTGGCATTTCACCTTGGCTTGAGTTTATTGTCTCACAATCCTAAAGAAGCCTTAAAGGTCTCTATAGATAACAGTTGACATTTTGAATTGAAGCCAGAAGCAATGCAGCTTCTACAGTATAGGTATTACTCTTCTAAATCAGTTAGCATCAGTCAACAGGCAGGCAGCCACATTCTGTGCCAGCTTTAGCTTCTGTGTCATTGTCAAGGGTAACCACACATAGAATAAATTGCAGAAATCTAATCAGGAGATTTCACTGGCTTGAGTCACTATCTTTGGTGCCTCCTGATCCACGAAAGGTCAAGAGCTGCAAGTCAAGAAGAACGCCCACACTGTGAACCTGTTCCTTCAGGGGAATTGCAATTCCACCAAAAGCAATAGCTGAAACATATGTGGTACCTGAGGGGTCTCTTTACTAACAGCAACTTCATCTTGTTGAGATTCAGTCTACGTCTGCTCCACTCTCTTTGGTCTCTCATATCCCCTAGGCACTGGGTCAAAGCTTCCATTGCATGGATGGAGATTTATAGTTATGATACCTCACCTAAGCCACTTCTCCCAACAGCTTCATGTAGTTGTTAGAGACTAGGAGAAAGGGCTGCGACCCACATTGAAGTGCCCAAGGACTCAAGCTCTCCTTCCTCACCAACACTGATTGGAATTGCCCACTTAAGGAGTGGAACCACAGCCGTGCAGTGCCCTCGATTCTTAACTGTCACAGGTGGCTCAAAAGGATGCTATAGCCAATGGTAACAAATGCCACCTAGAGCTCTAACATGATTAGGAGAGATATAACATGATATAGTCATGTTTACATTTAGACATTTATATGACAAAATGTCAAAAAGAAAAGAAATTAATTTAGGATTAAAAAAATAGCACAGCCCATGGCTCAACCCTTTCCTGTAGCATGCTAGTTTTTCAAATGCAAGTAAAATTTGCAATAGACGGGCATTTACAGTACTCAGTTTTTATGAGCTGGGTGGCTTATAAATGTGATTTATAAATATCAATAGATTTATGAATACGTTTATGGCTTATATGCCTTCATTCTGACATGCTACTGTAATCATTTTTTTCCCTGAAGATCACATGAGGTTCCCCCTCCCCCAGAAGTAAGGAACACAAACTTTTCATTTCTGCCGATCTAATGCTAGACTGAGCTGTTCCAAGGAATAAGCCTCAAGTGTCTTCTGTCTTGCTTGTTATTTGTTTACTGTGCATGGTGATATCTTTTACAATATATGATTTGCATGGGTGATATCTCTGTTACTAAATCTGCTACATTTTCATATATGAACATCAGCAAAACAAAAGCAAATTTGTTTCTTCTACTTGTCTCATTCAGCTGATATTTGTCAGCGCATTTCAGAGATCAACAGAATCTTGTACAGAAGGTGACATTTATATTTTCTGACTTCCAAAGGTAGTGCTCTAAAATGTTTTTCTTTGCAGCTGAAGATTAGCATCAGATCCAAAGACTGGTCAGTGTCAGGAACACAGGACAGCCTTCAACATTTATTGAGAACTGTAAATGTATCTGGCATTGGTTTAAGACACTGGCTGGAAAAATTATGGTGAATATGCAAAAATAGTGTAAAGAACAAACAAAAACAAACCTCTTAAACATACATTTGAAAGATATTAAAATCAGAATTCCTTTTATGTTTCAAAGAAAATTAAACTATTTTTAACTATCTATACATTTTTAAAATAAATTCCCAAACAGTTCATTCATCATGCACAGTTCATCCTGCAATATGCACATAGTCAGTGTTTAGAGCCTGGCGCATTAGGTAGCCATCTAGTTTGCTATTCTCTTAAGGCCAGTCCTTGTAAATATTCATGATTAGCAGAATCTTAAGGCTAGAAAGTGCCAAATAGCCACTCAGTTGTCCCCTGTTATAAATTAAAATATTATACATATCAGTACTTTAGTTTAACAAATGTTAATCAAATGCCACAAACAGAGTAGGGTAAAAATGATTACATTATAATTGAAAATTTTAAATTGCTTCTATAATCTATGAGCGGTTATGTGACTATCTGATCACTGTTAATGTAAAAGAAAAAACAGGAGACTCACTTGTAACAGTCATTCTGATGAATAGATGTTTTGCATTCATACATGGCAAACAAATTGTTCAAGACACAAACATAGGGATTTTCAAGGTAAAATTGAAGCAAACACCTGGCTCTTGTAGGAATTTTTAATCTCAGTCTCAAAGTCTACAGTTGGTTCCCACAGTTGTTACCAGGTGTTTGACATTGGGGCTCTGCAAGAACATAGCAGGTGAAATAGCAAGAACTATCTTTTCCAAAGAGAGCAAACTACCACAATTAAAATTGCCCTAATTTAGCCAATTGCAGAAGCTGGTTAAACTGCAGTTATGGTTGATCAAAGGTAAATGAAAATAGTTTAGCTTCTAAACATAACTAGAGTTAAGAAAGGTAATATCAACATTTATTTTTGTTAGATGCTAAAGTTCTCAAATAAAATATTGAAAACTTGTATAAACTCAAATCATCAGGAGGCTTGTATCATTAAAAACAAAACAAAAGTTACATGTATTTTGATGGCGAAATTGAGTATCTACAGCTAACATTTTTGCTATGAATCCAAACCCATTCATCAACTACCACTGCCTTTCCCATAAACAAACACAGAACTGTGGCCTTTGTTTATCCTGATATTTCTATTTATTACTGTTTTGATACTACACAAAAATATTACAAATTAATTCTGAATAGGGGTGAGATTGCAAATATATTAAAACTTAATGTTTTAAGGTATCCACTGATTCAAAATGTCAGTTACTAGGGGTTAGTTATTTCGTGTTTACTTGAAGGACTATAGCTCAGTGGAAAATAAAATACTTTGCATGAGAAGGTTTGTTTTTCAATTATTACTATCATATGAAAGGTGAGCTGTTTGCTGAAAAGCTACTTCTGTCAGCTGAGGTTGTCAAGATGTGGCCTGTCAGATTGCCTGGTATTTGGAAATTGTTTGCTCAGTTTGAGCTGTGAAGAAATTTAAATCACGGAGGGGGAATTGAGCCAGTTGGCTAATTCTGAATATTATTCAAAAGGATAGGGCTCTTTGTTTATTTATGCTCCCTAAATGTTTTCCTGAAATCATTTTAATAACTAGAATACTATGATGATGAAATTTATAAACAATGAAAAGTCACCTAGAATTTCTGATGCAGTCAAAAATACATGAATGTTCAAAATGTAGTTTGTGTTCAACAGATGGTAATATCTTATTGACTTGTGGAATCTATATAGAATCAGATCTTAGAATTCAAACATCTAGAATGTACTTGTTAAATGTACTCCTTTTCTGTAAAAGATAAACAAAATACAAAAATCAAACAATCTTCCCACCCCTCCCCTTGACTTTTTAATTAACTTCTTTGATTAGGCTAGAGAAAGGGAAAACAGTTTGAAGTATTTGCCAGTATTTCCATGAACAACTTAAACTGTATCCTATACATTTAAGCTGCAATCATGTGTTCATCTGAAACACAGAGAAAAAAATGACTAAAAACTATTTAACTTAGATATAGAATGGGATTTTAAAGTTGGCTGCTTTCATTGTGATGAGGTTCTTATTGTTACTGGTACTATTTTATAAATAGGTCTCTAAATGGATAGACTGAGATGTTCAGGACTGAGGACATTAGCCAGCATGAAGTAATTGCTTCGGGTTGCAAATGCTGGGACTGACTGGTCTGCAGGAGGAGAGAGCTGGGACATGAGCTAGATTACTACTTTTAAGAGATAATGGAGCAGTGGTGAAGGACAGGAAAATATCTTGGGCTGGCCTACCAAGCCTCCTATATTTCAAAATATTGACAAGAAGTTATGCAGTATCAAATAGAGTATGACCAGCCTTCAAAAAGGAAACAAACTTTGAATTCCATTATTTGGATAAAGCATCATAGCATATCAAAATGTATTTAGGGGTTTAAAGATGCATCAGTGTTATTATTTCTTTATTTTCCTTCTTCCTATTTCACCTAGAATTGTTAGGAAATAAATGTGGTGGTTAGAGTGTTGGACTAGGATTGAGGATACCCAGATTCAGATCCACTCTCTGTTATAGAATCTCACTGGATTACTGTCACTTAGCCCAATTCATTTCAGAGTAGTTGTGGGAAAAATGAAGGAGGGGCTGCTATGTACACTGCCTTGAGCCCTTAGGGAAAAGACAAATCAAGAAATGAGTATTTCTTTTCTTCAACAAGCATTATGTTGAGGCCTAAACTAGATTTTAGTGGGGCTATTCAGATCTCTGCAGGGATATTTCACTTCAATGAAGGTTTGAGGGAACCACTCTCTCAAAGTTGTTTTATGAAGCAAGGTTGCCCACTAGCTTCTAAGATACAATGTGAAGCAGACACACTGCTTCAGTTCGCCAGTTCAAACTACCTTGTGCAGCACATACAATAATCCAAAAGGACTTCTGTGCAGAAAGGGCTTCTGGTTATTTCAAGTGAGCATTTATTTCTATACATCCATGTTGGTTAATATGGTATAATATGTATATTGTAAATTGCAAAGCTTTGTGCCTTAACAAGATGCCTTCTCTTTCTATCCATCAGTTTCATGTTCTACTGTGGCAAAGAAAACAAAATATTCACTTTCTCCTTTTAGTCCCTAGCCAATCTAACTCAGGAGAACATTCCTTCTTCAGCTTTTAATATACAGGCAGTCCCTGGGTTAAGCACGTACGACTTAAGGACAACCCCTAGATACGAACAGGCTGCCTATTACTAAAAATGGCGGATGGCATTCTCCTTCCTTGAGCTTATGAACCACTGAAGCTGCGCAATGCTTCCAGGAACCGCTGAAGCTGCACATTTTTAATATACAGCCTGTTTTCAGCAGTCCGTTTGTAAATATGAGTTCTGACTTACATATGAATTCATATGAGTTAAAGAAAGAGTTAGGAATGGAACTCATTCATAACCTAGGGACTGCCTGCAACTGTCTATTGGATTTGGAGATAAAAATAAATGAACAAAAGAAAAAAACATAAATAAATATAAATGTTAGGAATAATTATACATTTCTATAACTATAAAGTCAAGCTCATCTTGTTATTTGTCAGCACCAGATGACCAAGCTCTCTGCCCAGCCATGATGATTCAGGAAAAGAAACATCCACAAATATGAGATGAACACGCTGATATCAACAGTATGCATACCAAAGGCATCTGCATTCTCATAATTGTAACCATTTAAATTTAGAATTGAACAGCTTCCTGCTTACAAAGAAAGTCCCAGAGAGAGACTTTTCTTTAAATCTCCCCAATGATTAAAAACTTTTTCCAGTCAAGTCTACAGAGATTACAATTCCACAAAAACTAAATGACCTGTGCTAAATGAACACAGAGTGAACAAGGGAAGGCAATACAGATGCACAAATAAAGGCAGAAGACCCTTTTATTTCGCATAGACAAAATGCAAAGAGTGTCTCATTAAATCAATATAAAAAAGAAAAGAGATGGCAAATCAGATTGATGCCCCTTCCCGTCCCCACTTCACTGACACACAGCACTCATCCTAATTAACAATGAAAAAAATAATAACTGATCAAGGACCCATTTGCTAGTTTAAAAAAAATGTGCAAAACATGACAAAAGACTTTTTTGCCTTTTTAAAATAAATATCCCTGTTAAATTCACAAATAGAGTGCTTTCATTTTTTTAAAATTGTTTTCTTTCTTCTTACGTGTGTGTGATGGAACTCCCAGTTTAAAATATTTTATTTAGTCCCCATGCACTTTGTAGAAAATCAGTAAAAACACAAAAGCTTGTGAATATCAGAAAAACTGGACTCCCTTTTCTCAAAAAATTCAGGAGGTCCATTCAGATGAAGCTCACACTCAGACAGAAAAAAAGCAAGAGAGTCTTTGCACTGTCTGTTGGTTGCATTTTTGTCCCAAATATTTTGGCAATCTTCTTCTTTAATTATAAATATTGGTATTCAATAAAAAAGGTAGCTTTGATTGGATTTTTAAATAATTATTAAGTATTTACAGCCACTGTCCAGCCATGCTCTTTTTGTTATACAAGGGTGTAGGATTTTGCGTAGGGATTGTTTCCTTTCAAGTGGCTCCGGGAGTCCAGGAGGGATTCTTGGGAGCTGCTCATTTTCGCTGCCTGTCCTAGCTCAGCTCCTTCTCGCTGAGGTAAAGTTGCTACGCCACCAGGTTGCCATGACTGTGCTTCTCTCGTGGAGGAAGCCTCCACAGGGACTGGCTCCAAGACGGCCGGGCGTTTCAAGGTTCGGCTTTTTTGGGGTTCCAGGCAGGTCTGTCCCAAACCCAGGTCTCTGCTAGTGCCTGGAATGCCTCGGTTTAACAAAAAGTCCATCCTAAGATACGGTGGCAAATGCATGAGGTCACCTGTTAGGGAGAGGAGGGAAAAGGGAAAGAGTTAGTCTGAATGACCCGACTGCGACGTGCTGAGGCCCATGGAGAGAAAGAGGATGCGCTCCCCCCAGAAACACAGATCTCTGCAGAGTTATACCGTATATGGCAACCTAACCAAATTTGTTCATTAATTTCAAGAAATACTGATTCATGAAATCGGAGGGCAAGCTGCACTTGATTTTTACTGCATAATTAAGGGTATTCATGTATTCAGGGGAGAAGGAAAGGCAGGATCACAAAAATAGTATTTTGAACTGGAAGGAAGGCAAAGATAACCTTTCCACACTTTCATATGTCACATTCACAAAAACATATTCAACCCCAATCCATTGGACAGGAATATATCTTGCTTGTTCCAGTACAGTTTGATTCAAAGTAGATGCACATTGACCTGGAAAGGAGTGAAGCAGTGCAATAAATTTTGGACTCAGCGGATCTTTGTTTTATGGGGGAACTCGCTGCCAATTAAATGTACATATGATTAAATAGGTAAATAAGGAGATGAATAGCATGTCCAGAACATGATCACAGAATATGATTCACAGGGGCTTTCTCTTAATGTTCCCACAATAAATGTATAGGAATTAGGTGTTTGCTGAATGCATATAAAAAGTACTGTACTTTTCTAAAAAAAAAAAAAAAAAAAGTTATTTATTTTTATTTTATATATACCCTACCTTTCAACTCCAGGAAATACTCAAGGTAGCTAGCAAAAATTTTAAAACCCAAACGGTATATATAAACATGTACAGTGGTACCTCAGTTCACGAACGTTTCTGTTCACGAACAATTTGGTTCACGAACAGCTCCGGTCGCAAAATTTTGCCTCCGTTTGCGAACTCCGCATCAGGTTATGAACAGGATCCGCGGCCATTTTCCCTCCCGTGACACGTGGTCGCGGCTTCCTGTAGGGAGGGGGACTCTCCCTCCAAGCAGTAACCGCCTCCCCACCCGCCTTCCTGTCCCCCACGCCAGAAGTCGCGTCGAGCAAGGTTAGCTTTCTCTCTCTTCATACTGAACTTTGTGTCATATTTTTGCGGTTTAAAAAAAAACAAACATATGGTTCAGAACGGATTAACCGTAATTACATTGAACCTTATAGGGCAATTTGATTTGGGATGCAATCAAAAATCGGTTGGCGACCAAATTCGTAGGGGTCAGAACGGATTAACTGTATTTACATTGAACCTTATGGGAAAATTTGATTCGGTTCACGACCAATTCGGTTCGCGACCAGAGTCGCGGAACGAATTAAGTTCGTGAACCGAGGTACCACTGTATATAAATTATCACTGATAGTAAAATCAATTAAAAATCTGCCCAAAGAGTTGCATCTTGAAAGGTTTCCTAAACACTGAGACAGTGAAGGTTAAATGCAATCTTCATGGAGTGCATTTTAGTCTGGGAACAATACAGGAAAAGGCTTCCTGAACTTTCAACAGCACAGGCATTTGCAAAAACTTCTCTGGGGCGTCTGCAGAAAATCATGATGCCATCAATAAATGCCAGTATTAAATACTTGAGTCTGAATGTCTGAAACAAGTACATAAGCTGTACATAAGTTGTGTGCTGCATACTGTATATGTCATCACTTCTCCCCCCAGCCCCCCCCCACCAGATGCTCGTGCTTCTGCTGAGCATCTTAACAAACAGAGAGGTTCAAGAGAAGAGTCAGTCCCTTAGATAGGCAGGCCCTAAGCTGTTTAGGGCTTTAGATACTAAACCTTAAATTATGCTGGGTATGCAGATTTTTTAGTACCGGCATCGCAAGATCTATGTAACTTGCACTAGTTAGCAGCTTAGCTGACACATTTTACCCTAACTGCTACTTCCTTTTTATTATATATATATTATTCAGTTTTTTAAGAGACACACAAATGATAACACAAGTAATATGAATAACAGCAAGGCTGATACATTTCATTTCCTTTAAACTATCGCTGAAGAAGTTATACACCTAAAAAATTAAACAACTTTTCATGGATAGCCTCATGTAGTAGTCAAGACAAAATGTAACTAAAATGTGGATTATTGCTGCCAAATCTGAGTCGATCAGGACTAGTTGTTTATGCATGAGGTATAATTATGCAAATATCCAGGAGAGTTAGCAGCACTTCCAGTTTAGGTCCTTCACCAAAGTGACCAAAGTAGTTTCAGTATCATATCCCAGCTGAAAGCTTGAGTGAAATGGGTCTAAAAAGCAGTACTGTTCTCCCCCCAGGCCCCCTTTATGTTTCTGAAGTTCAAGATGGACAAAGAATATTAAAAATACACTTGGAATATATACCAGTGAATTTCTTGTTAAACATTTAGAGCTTATCTTTTAGATGATCCACTATAGCAATAATGGAGGAAACATAGGTGTATAATTTTTTATTATTCAAAGAAACAGAAAAATGGGGAATGAATGAATGAATAAAAAAATAAATTGTAATCCTGTTATATACTGGCCTATAATAATTGTTCTTGTATGTTTAAATATCTCCTTAAATAGGAGTTGCCCACTGAAGATTTATTATTTACATATCTTTCCACTCCATGGAACAGAACTATTATAGTCCTTCTCTTGGGAAACAGATTCTAAACAATACGCCTATGGTAGTCATTTGATGGAAGACTCTTGCTTGTTTGCAGAACGTAACATACTACAGACTTAATGTTTAGATGAAATGTGGGTATTTCATAAAGGTGAATGTTCTTCATTTATTATTTAATTGCATCTATCTGCTCTTCAACACTAGTTGAAACATCTCCCTGGGGATTACCATCCTGATATAATGGAAGGTGTCTGTAACTCCAAGGACTCTGAAAAGTGACACTCACAAAAGCATGAGCTCCTGGCAGACCCACCTTTGTTTTATTTTAATTATTTTATTTTATTGGATTTGTTAAGGCCACCCAACTCCAAGACGACTCTGGATGGCACACAGTAAGTCCAATACATATGTTAAAAACATAACTAAAAATTTCATGACTGCCCAGACCAAAACACTTCCCAACATGCAAGAAAAACACAACTGTCTCCACAGACACACCAACAGAACCAGCTCTTAAGACACTTCTGGAGAACAATGAGAGTGGGAACTGTGTATATATCTGGAGGGGTGCTGTTCCAGAGGACAGGGGCTATAACAGAGAAGGCATGCTTCTAAGCTCTTTTTCTAAGATGACAGCATTTAATTGATGGACCTGGAGTATACCCACTCTGCCTGAATTCATCTAATGGGAAGAAACAACTGGAGACAGAGGTTCCCTCAAATAATTAGGCCCTATCCCATGAAGGACTTTATAGGTAACAGCTATCACTTCAAATTGCATCTAAAAGCCAAGTGGTAATCAATGAAGCTTGCTTAGTAGCAATGACACATGGGCATAACAAGAAGTGCCTGTTACTGCTTGTGCTGCTGCGTTCTAACCCAGCTGTTGCTTCGGGATGGTCTTCAAGGGCAGTCCCATGTAGAGTACATTGCAATAGTCCAATCATGAGGACTGCAGTTGTGTTTGGATGTGTTGGGTGTGGTTGTTTGGTTGGGGTAAGTCTGTTGTGGTGGGAGGAGGTAGGAATGCTTGGGTCTTGGACACCAGAACCTGGGCTGGGAGTGCATTGGGGAGGGGGGAACAAAGAGGGCAGATGGTGTTATTGGAACTGCGATGGGCAGAGGTAGATATAGTGGAAATCTGAGGTTGAGCCACACTCAGGGGTGATGGGAACACTGTTTGAGAGCTATCCCATGTCTTGCCCTCAGTATTTACCCTCTGGAACAGGTAACCATATCCTTGATGGCCCTGGGCTCCAGTGTTGTCATTGAATGCATATGTAGTAAGGCTGCCCTCACCTATGACTCGATTGTGGAGAAAGGTACTGATTTGGCATGCATTACAGGGACTTGGATGGGCCCTCCTGGAAATATGCTCTGTGGGTTTGGGGTTTTGCATCAGCCAATACTCTAGGGGATGGAGGGTGGGGTGGCTATTGTTATCTGTGAGTCACTGAAGGCTCTCAGAGGCTCTACTTTGCATATAACCAGATGTGAGACCCTCTGGTTGAGGTTGGGCCTATTGGAACAGTTAAGATCGCTGCTGCTGTATGGCCTTCCCTGCTGTGCAGCAGGATCCTGCTTTAGTTGCTGGATTCTATTGTTGGGTTGGCAATTGTGCCCCTGAGGCTAATGGTCCTTGGGGACTTTAACCTGCCACTTGATGGCATGGGCCCTTCCCAGGTAACAGAGAGCCCAATGTACACCAGGGATCACTCTCCAAGGGAGAGAGGCAGTAACAAATTTAGATAAGTTAATGAAGCATAATGATGACGAGAATCTGCATTCAGCCATGGCTTTCTACTGGCTGTTCACATGCAGAAACATAAACACTTTTTGCTAGTTTTCCTGATAAGAAGAATCTGGGAGTAGACATTAGTTTGATTTCTCATAGGAAGTATTTCCAAAGAAAAGGAAGTTTCTCATAGGAAGAATTTCCAAAGACAGAGGAAGTCTGGGAAGGAGAAATGTAAGGAGAACACACAGATTGGAGGTAATGGCTGGAAATTGTATGGACCTAGACAGATCCGACTATTAAAAGATTTATGGTCTTAACAGAGAACAAAGTAAGCCTGCATTGGACTGAGCAGTGTTTATACTGCTGAAGGCTTGAATGTTGGTGAATGGCCTGAAGTACATATGGAGCAGGGCACAATCCAGAGAAGTGGTAGAAAGCACCGTAAGACCTGTCTGTGCAACACAGATGGCCATACTGGGGGCCAAAAATAATGGAAAATCAGAGATTTTATCAACAGAGAAAAGCCATCTGCCAGTTTGAATCACAGAGGAAATTGCTGCTTATATCTGCAAGCCCTGCCTTAATTCCAAATTAGGAAGCATGTTTTCAAAACAGAGCAATACACGGTATATTAAGCCAACATTAGAGTTCATACATATCCAAGCAGAAAACACTCATGCAGCATAATATTAAGTGGAGGAGAAAAAGTTCCGTAACTCTGCCGTAGAGAATTTCAAGCAGCTGCTCTTATCTCAAAATGGATAGCAGAAGGGAAGACTAATGGAATGCAGCGTTCTGGCCGTAGATTTTGCTTACAAAACCTGTCAGGGACATCAGAACTATACACAGCCTATTTGTTTAATAAAGGTGAAGCATTCTAAAATGGTGTTTTGCACTGAGTTTCTAACAGATTCTGAGAAGTCACAGAAAGCTCTGATCACAAAGACATTTCAATTACAAAGTGACCAGATCTACCAAAACAATGGTGTTTAGAAATAGTAATAATATAGCTATGAAAGCTGGGCACTGAGAAAGAGCAAGAGAAAGATGCCTTCAAATTATGGATTTGGAGATAGTTATGGAAGGCAAGAAGAATGATAACTTGTTCTGGATGAAAGAAAAAGTGGCTGCTCCTTTGAGGCAATGACCAGCAAGCAGAAACTCACATATTTACAGCATGTAATATAAGCAGTGATGGTCTGGAAAAACTTATTATGTTTGGTGAATTTGAGCAAAATAGAGGAGAAGACAACAGATCAGGTACGTGGAAGGGATCAAGACAACTGCTGGAATGTTCCATGGAAAAGCTATGAATTATTACTAGAGACAGGTTGGGATGGCAGACATTTATCCATACAGTCACCACAAATCATGTTTATGAAAATATAAATGATTGGTTAAACTGTATTAACTATGTTTGCATCTCAACTATTACCTGTCCAAACTAAGCCATGCAAAGCAATGCCAAATTATTTTAAGTAAAGTGCAAGGTTGTTGTTTTTTTTACACTTTTATAGTAATATAATAAAGACTGGTATGTGCTGTAATCTGCAGTTTTTTTAGGGAGTAAGTTACATTAAACACAGTTTTCCTGTTTTTATATTAACTAATAACATAGAAAGTTGTTTGGTAGCTCAAGATAAAACAAATCCCTTGGGTGTCTATAAAAGTAATAACTGTGCTATTGGTACTTAAAAGATAAACTATTCTTCTTTGGTTCCTGATTCATAGTCATAGACAGATAAAATTGTTCAGAAGTTTGGATGGAATCTCTATTTATTCTTGCAGGCTTTGTTTGACACCATATGCTTTGTTGTAGTTAAGTTTCCAACACAGACATATGATCTGATATTTTTAGCATAGTATACAGTTTTAGTCTTGGGAAAAGACAAGCATATTTTGTAGCCTTTGTGTAGATCTACCAACTAGAAATAGAATGGTGAATGCCTGAGGATCTTCCAGCCACCAATTTATATTTGTTTAATTCTTTTTAACCTACCATAATTGAGGTATATAAAATTCATTTGATCTAAAACAAAATGCAGGCTACCCAGTGATAGGACAGCAGCACTCAGGAAGAAGGACCGGAGGTGAGGACAAAACAGCAAGGGAGGAGAAATGTTGCCAGGCTATTTGGGATCCCTACAAGTGAGAGGAGCTAGGATTTTCCAACAGGAATCTTTGACAACTTTCAGTTTTCAGTATTTTTACTGTTAAATTGCATAAAATAAATTTATTTTTAGATTGTGGTCAGACAACATCTTCTCCTACTGAACTGCATATCAGAACTATTTTCAGGATTCAAATTTGAACCAGGTGTGTTTCATGCTACAGTTGCTGTGTGATCCAGAAATTTTCACTTGTTTATTTTGTTTCAATTTTGTTAGCCCTGTGGATTTAATTTTCCATATTGATTCTCTTTCAGCCATTGCTTTATTCATGTTTCAGTCATTTTATTTTTACTCTGATCACAAAGGAGATCCAGCTCAGATTATTATAATTTTGGATTTTCCTGTCCAAATAGCAAAGGTTTTGTGTACTTGTATTATATTATCATAGCAGCCAGGTTTAGGAAGATAGCCAAAGGATTTTTTTTTTTTTTTAAATCTTGGCATTTGCAAGGTGACCAACTGTATAGAGCTAACCGTAAGACATTGACAATATAAAATAGAAGTACTGTCATTTAGCTCTCTATTTTCATTGCTTTGTCAGAGAAATAAATAGCAAATGAATTTGGAGGGATTTGTTTTCTTATTCATTCTTTTTAGAAATAAATGTACACAGTGGTGTTAGTTCCCATGTCCCTACTATCTTTAATATTCACACAGCAGTTATTAAGCTCTGAGACTTCTAGATTCAAACATACCCAAACTATTAGCTTTTCAGATTAACTAAAAAAGTGACCATCACTACATATCTTTAATTTATGACCATGCACTGAACCTTTTTTAAAATTATAATTTTCAACAAGATTGATATTGCCCTAAATGGTGATTTTGTCTGTTCCAAACACTTTAAATGATGCACCCCTGGAATGTCATTTAGCAATTCTTGGAGGTTATTGTAACCATACATGCTGAAACTGATAGGAAATGTACTTGTATTTTGAGATAGGAAATACATGAAAGCTGTAGTGTTAGCATTAGAAAATGCATATCGAAGTCTAAAAACAAAGAAAACCCTGGAAGAATCATAAGTCCCACCCTCACTTGCAAGAGTGATGTGTTTCATGAAGTGTCCCCTCACTTTGTGGCCCAAATTATTAGGTGCAGCCTATGGCCATCCATAGGTTGCCCATCCACCCCCTTTAAAATTATTTTATTATTTTTTTTCAAGTGAAATAAGTGCAGGTAGTCCTCAGTTAATGACCATAATTGGGACCAGGAACATTGTCACTAAGTGATGTGGTTGTAAAATGGAAAATCACTTGACTATACTGACTTATGACAGCAGTTTCAGTTGTGGTCATAAAGCAAATCACACAGATTGTTAAGTGCGACATCATGTGACCATGACTTGCAACTTCCTCCTGGCTCCCCATTGACTTTGCTTGCTGGAAGCTGGCAGTGAAGGTCACAAATGGTGACTATGTGACTGCAGGACTTTGCGATTGTTGCATGCTACTTGCCAAGTGCCTGAATCGTGATCACAGGACCATGGGGATGCTACGATGGCCGCAACTTCAAGGACCAGCCATAAGTCTCCTTGTTCAATGCCATCGTAACTTCAGACAGTTGCTGAAGGAGTGGTCGCTAAGTGAGGACTACCTGTACATTCTTTATTCCTATGGTACTTGATAGCTATTTGCAAATAGTATAGCTTTTTCTTAAACATTAACAATACATTTGTATGACCAGATAACTTGTACAATTGTGATACCACCTTAAGAGGGTCACATGTAACTCATATTTGTAGGGTTTGAACAATTCAGTGGCTTAAGCCTTTTTGGTTGGTACATAGGTAAACTTTGTGCAGGCCATTCCAAATCCTACTCTTGTATACATTACCTGATTCACTTTTGCCTACAGCAGAGTTTCTTAAACTTTTTTCTCTCAGGACCCCTTCCCACTTTAAAAAATTATGGAGGACCCCAAAAGAGCTTTTGTTTGTATGGGACATATTTATCAATATTTACTGTATTAAAAATTAAAATTGATGCATTCACTGCAGCTACTGCTTCTCATAATTGTTTGATGGGATTTTAATATTGTATTATTTTTCAACATAGGTTGGCAAATAATTTTGATTTTGGGGACCACCTAAGAGGGTCTTGGGGACCCTCAGGGGTCCTAGGACCATACTTTAAGAAACAAAGGTCTAGAGCATTACATGATATTGGCTATAGAAAAAAAGGAATTGATACTTCTGAAAATAGCACTATTCTATAGGCATTAGAATAAATAGAATGATAAAGAGCATTGGTAGGGCACTGCTCTGTAACTTTTCTTTTCCTTTTTTTTTCTTTTTGGCCTTAAGGACTACATGTGGTGGTGGATCAGGGACTACATGAACAATCCACATCTTTTCACTCCCTCAGACACAGGAGACAACACAGACACATATACGCTCACTCTTCCTACCTGTGTCCCAGTATAAAGGGTTGCAGAGATTTAAATCTTCCCTGTTTCCTTGATCCCTTTGAAACAGGGACCTTTCAAAATGGAGAAGAATAGGGTGGAAGAGTGTGAGAAACATAGCAGAAAAACACGTAAGGATGGCTACCTTCAACTGTACTCCCTGAAACAATTTTTGATACAATGGATGAAGTGCTTAATTAGCAAAGAAAAATCCATGGTTGTAATCTTCTCCATAAGTGAGTCTTCACTCCTGAAGCCTTTACAGGTAGTCCTCAGTTAATGACAGCAATTGGAATTGGAATTGCCGTTGCTAAGTGACACAGTCATAAAGCGTCATGTCACATGACTGCACTGCTTAAGCAGTGGCAATCCTGGCACCCCCTTCCAGTTGCCATTGTCAAGCAAATCACCGCGAGCTGTTAAGCAAGGACATCACATGGTCGCCATTTGTGACCTCCTCCTGGCTTCCCCATTGACTTTGCTTTTTGGAATCCAGCAAAGAAGGCTGCAAATTGTGATCATGTGACCATGGGAACACTGTGACAGCCAGAACTATGTGGACCAGCTGTAAGTACCACTTGTTCAGTGCCATTGCAAATGGTTTACTGTTCAAATGGTCACTGAAAGAGTGGTCATTAACTGAGGACCATCTGTATTTTGCACTTTAAAACCAAGTTGCAATATGTTGTCGTTTTTTTTCAGCCTATATAAATGTTCACATTACCATGATCATGATATGTTTCCATTTTTGTGAGTCCAAAGTTCACAAACAACACCAACAAGTGCTCATGTTTGCTATCTACACCTGGCCAATAACTGAACATTCCTGTTTCCTGAACTTTCAAAGATTGCAAATTATGTAAAAAATAACTTCCACAAAAGCACAGTAACATAATTTGCTGTTGCTTCACTGCCATCAACCATATATATATTGATATGCATTTGTATATATTTGGCCGTTGGTTTGTAAAAAATCTTTTCCAAGGGGCTTTTATAAGATGTGGTAGGGAATGAAATCCCCTTCATGGATCACTGCCTTGTCGTGGCGAAGGGGCTTGTGTAACTCAGTGAAGCCATGAGCTATACCGTGCAGGGCCACCCAAGACGGACAGGTCATGACAGAGAGTTCTGACAAAATGTGGTCCACTGGAGAAGGAAATGGCAACCCACTCCAGTATCCTTGCCAAGAAAACCCCATGGACAATGTTAAAAGGCTAAAAGATATGACGCCGGAAGATGAGCCCCTCAGGTCGGAAGGTGTCCAATATGCTACTGGGGAAGAGCGGAGGGCAATTCCAAGTAGCTCCAGAAAGAGTGAAGCGGCTGGGCCAAAGCCGAAAGGACGTTCAGCTGTGGATGTATCTGGAAGCGAAAAGAAGGTCCGATGCTGTAAAGAACAATATTGTATAGGTACGTGGAATGTAAGATCCATGAACCAAGGCAAGCTGGATGTGGTCAAACATGAGATGACAAGATTGAACGTTGACATCTTGGGAATCAGCGAATTGAAATGGACGGGAATGGGTGAATTTAATTCAGGTGACCACTATATCTACTACTGTGGGCAAGAAACCCTTAGAAGAAATGGAGTTGCACTCATAGTCAATAAGAGAGTGGGAAAGGCAGTAATGGGGTACAACCTCAAAAACGACAGAATGATCTCAGTGCGTATCCAAGGAAAACCATTCAACATCACAGTAATCCAAGTCTATGCCCCAACCACTGATGCCGAAGAAGCTGAAGTTGACCGGTTCTATGAAGACCTACAAGACCTTCTAGAACTAGCACCAAAAAAAGATGTCCTTTTCATCATAGGGGATTGGAATGCTAAAGTAGGAAGTCAAGGAGTAATCGGAATAACAGGCAAGTTTGGCCTTGGAGTACAAAATGAAGCAGGGCAAAGGCTAATAGAGTTCTGTCAAGAGAACAAGCTAGTCATAGCAAACACTCTTTTCCAACAACACAAGAGACGACTCTACACATGGACATCACCAGATGGTCAATACCGAAACCAGATTGATTACATACTTTGCAGCCAAAGGTGGAGAAGCTCTATACAGACGGCAAAAACAAGACCAGGAGCTGACTGTGGCTCAGATCATGAGCTTCTTACTGCAAAATTTAGGCTTAAATTGAAGAATGTAGGGAAAACCACTAGACCACTCAGGTATGACTTAGATCATATTCCATGTGAGTACACAGTGAAGGTGATGAATAGATTTAGAGGATTAGATTTGGTAGACAGAGTGCCTGAAGAACTATGGACGGAGGTCTGTAACATTGTACAAGAGGCAGCATCTAAAACCATCCCAAAGAAAAAGAAATGCAAGAAAGCAAAATGGCTGTCTGATGAGGCTTTACAAATAGCTGTGGAAAGAAGGAATGCGAAAAGCAAGGGTGAAAGGGAAAGATATAAGCAACTGAATGCAGATTTCCAGAGAATAGCAAGGAGAGATAAGAAGGCCTTCTTAAATGAACAATGCAAAGAAATTGAAGAAAACAATAGAATGGGGAAGACTAGAGATCTCTTCAAGAAAATTGGAGATATCAAAGGAACGTTTAGTGCAAAGATGGGCATGATAAAGGACAAAAAAGGCAGGGACCTAACAGAAGCAGAAGAGATTAAGAAGAGGTGGCAAGAATACACAGAAGAACTATACAAGAAAGATCTTAATGTCCCTGATGTCCATGCTGGTGTGGTCACTGACCCTGAGCCAGACATCCTAGAGAGTGAAGTCAAGTGGGCCTTAGGAAGCATTGCTAACAACAAAGCTAGTGGAGATGACAGTATTCCAGCTGAGTTATTTAAAATACTAAAAGACGATGCTGTTAAAGTGCTGCACTCAATATGCCAGCAAGTTTGGAAAACGCAACAGTGGCCACGGGATTGGAAAAGGTCAGTTTACGTTCCAATTCCAAAGAAGGGCAATGCCAAAGAATGCTCAAACTATCGCACAATTGCACTCATTTCACATGCTAGCAAGGTTATGCTCAAAATCCTACAAGCTAGGCTTCAGCAGTACGTGAACCGAGAACTACCGGATGTACAAGCTGGGTTTCGAAGAGGCAGAGGAACTAGAGATCAAATTGCCAACATTCGCTGGATCATGGAGAAAGCACGAGAGTTCCAGAAAAGCATCTACTTCTGCTTCATTGACTATGCAAAAGCCTTTGATTGTGTGGATCACAACAAACTGTGGCAAATTCTTAAAGAGATGGGGATACCAGACCACCTTACCTGTCTCCTGAGAAATCTGTATGCGGGCCAAGAAGCAACAGTTAGAACCGGTCATGGAACAACCGATTGGTTCAAAATAGGGAAAGGAGTACGACAAGGCTGTATACTGTCACCCTGCTTATTTAACCTATATGCAGAGTACATCATGAGAAATGCCAGGCTGGAAGAATCACAAGCCGGAATTAAGATTGCAGGGAGAAACATCAATAACCTCAGATATGCAGACGATACCACCCTAATGGCAGAAAGTGAAGAAGAACTAAAGAGCCTCTTGATGAGGGTGAAAGAGGAGAGTGCGAAAGCTGGCTTGAAACTCAACATTAAAAAAACTAAGATCATGGCATCTGGACCCATCAATCCCTGGCAAATAGAAGGGGTAGAAATGGAAGCAGTAACAGACTTCATTTATTTGGGCTCCAAGATCACCGCAGATGGAGACTGCAGCCATGAAATTAAAAGACGCTTGCTCCTTGGGAGGAAAGCTATGGCAAACCTAGATAGCATATTAAAAAGCAGAGACGTCACCTTGCCGACAAAGATCCGCATAGTCAAAGCTATGGTTTTTCCAGTAGTAATGTATGGCTGTGAGAGCTGGACCATAAAGAAGGCTGAACGCCGAAGAATTGATGCCTTTGAACTGTGGTGCTGGAGAAGACTCTTAAGAGTCCCCTGGACTGCTAGGAGGTCAAACCAGTCAATCTTAAAGGAAATCAACTCTGATTGCTCATTGGAAGGATTGATAATGAAGCTCAAGCTCAGATACTTTGGTCACCTAATGCGAAGAGAGGACTCTTTGGAAAAGACCCTGATGCTGGGAAAGATGGAAGGCAAAAGGAGAAGAGGACGGCAGAGGATGAGATGGCTAGATAGCATCACTGAAGCAATGAGCATGAAATTGAGCAAACTCAGGGAGGCAGTGAAAGACAGGAAGGCCTGGCGCAATATGGTTCATGGGGTCACGAAGAGTCGGACACGACTTAACGACTAAACAACAACAACAACAACAGGGAATGAAATGGGGTTTTCAAAATAATCAGGATGATAGCAAATAAGCATCAGGAAGCCCCAACAGCTCAGGGTGTGTCAATGGCATGACTGGAAACTTAACTTGAACTCACTTTTTGAAAATCCGATCAGAATGTCAACAGACCAGTGAAGTCTGTGGAGTAAACCAAGATCAGTTCTAAATAATCCATACATAACATTAGGACACTGGAATCTCCTGAATGCTAAACTTCTATATGAGGGAGAGCATACTGATTGCAGATGCTGTACTGATTCTGTTTCCCATGGAAACTTAATGGGTAACTGAGCATATAAGTGGGGGATGTGGACAGAATGTCCTCTAGTGGAAAAACAGAACAAAGCTAACTGCCCCTAACTACAGAAAATTTCAAAATTATCATTAATTATCTAAAATAAAGACATAAATTAAATACATAATTATCTAATTAAATTATCTGATATAATACTGAATTTATCTGAAAGAAAAATTAAACAATTTACATTTACAATTAATCATCATAGATTAACTGAGACTATGTTAATAGAATGTAAGTTTTGTGTACTTATATTCCTTGGTGCTTAGGATCTTAAAATCAGGGTCATTTTCATTTTGGGTAAATGCAGTACTTAGGGGAAATGACAGGGAATAATAAGAAAATCCTATTAGAGATGGGATGATTCTGCATCATGAAAACCACCAGTAGGCAAAGCCTTCTGCTGGTGAACTAAAAAAGTTTGGAAACCCTCACTGTTCTTTCTTCTGGCAGTGGAGGGGGACTCAACTAGGTGGCATGCATGTGGCTTGTGGATTAGCCCTGTAGTATCTTGTGTCAGCTAACACTGAACTAGATAGACTAAGTCTGATTCACTGTAAGGCAGTTTCCTATATTCCACCTGTGTATTAGCATATGGTTGTGTTGCAGTCTAGAACACAACACAAAGAAATGTATCTGTTCTTACACCCAATCTCATGGAGTTTATGGATGATATATCAGTTTGTGCCAAAAAGATCATTCAGAAATAACACTTCCAAATATTCCCTTCTATGGAATGAAAACCAGTTTTTATTTTGATGAGCTTAATGGTGTTTCTGAATGTAAAATAAATAACTGAAACCCAAACAAAATTCTAATTTTGGGAGTCTCATATTTTTCAATCATGTTTTAATATGAGCATCAGCTCTAAATAGCAAGAGATTACAACTATATTTCTGAAAGAAAAATTGTAAAAATTCAGTTTTCATAATTGAAAAGATAATGGTTTCTTCCCTATGTAAGATTTGTCAGATCTTGCTAAAGGACAATACAGCCAAATGATAACATTTCAGGCAAAGCTTTAAGTAATAAGATGCTTCACTGCCTTTGATGCTCTAATTACCTCTTTTCAGTGGTGTGTGCAATGAAAGCAAACCTTTCAACTCACGAGCAGTGAAAATGAGTATACTTAATAATTCATGGACAGAGCTTAATTGCTACAAAAGTTATCCTGAAATGATGGTCTTCTCATATAACTTAAAAATAACAGGGTTTTCTGTTTGGATAGAAAAAGCATGTGCAGCAAATGATTGCTCATTAGGATTTATATATTTCTGAAGTATAATGGTCCTAACTTCTTTTACATTCTGAATGAGCAGAACACAATCAAGAAAAAAAAAAAAAATAGAGAAGGGCAAGGAATAAGTGACTTTCTGGGCACTTGTTCCAAATCCAGATTCTAGGGTTGGTCTTGCTTGAAAATCTGTGAAAGACCAATCAACTGTTTGGGGGTAGCCTGCTGAAGACAATTACTCCATAAGGACAAACAGGTATTTAGGGCAAACAGATTGGAAATTACATGGTTGACTCAAAACATCTTTTTATTCACAACATTTACATCCTGCCTTTTCTGCAAGGTGCTCAGGACTGTAGATCTGCTTATTTTCACATTGTACCCTCACAACAGTCCTACGTCCTTGGGCTATAGAGGTCATGGCCAGGGGCATCTTCTTAGCCCCAGTACATTTCATTCTGGCACAGAGGAGATAATGGAGGCCACATTTGGAATGGGCCACATCAGTAATAAAACCCAACATGGTATTCTATTTTCTGCCAGCACAATGTAATCATGGATTACATGTGATGTTACATACACGTTTCCCTCTTTCCTGAATTTTGATTGTTCTATGGGCAATTTTTTTCTGGCATTATGTTTGGCTTTGGAAATTGTTAAGTAAGTGCTTTGGCAGTAATGTCCAACATTCCTGCATTCAAGATGGGGGTTCTGCTCTATTTTTTTCTGTGGCCCTGTGAACTTGCATGCCACTCAGGAATGCAACCTATTCAGGGTTATGTGAGTAGCCCTTTTGCATACTGTGTACATTTTAGTGCTCTTTAGAAAAATTCTTTTTTCCTACCAGTTCTCATTCAGTTTGGTAAAAGAAAATCTGTTCTACAAATTTTATTCAAATGAGAAGGGCATTTTGGTGAAAAATTCATGGCGTAGGGTTTGGTGTCCTTGTACTTTTTAATGTACCCAATGATCAAGAGGTATATGAATGTGTGAACATATTATTAACTATTTCTTTAGTAAGGCAGGCAAGAAAGTTTCCCAGACATTAAAAAGAAAACCTTTAAAATATTTCATTTCACATTTTCAAGAAAATCTTTGAAGTCACCAGCCACTATCTCGGTTGGAATAATAATGGTTGTTCTACTACAAAATTATGCCTGTAGCAGCATTTTTGAACTCACAAACTAGCATCCCCCACACTGGCACAGATGAAATACTTTTTAATTCAATATTAATGCAGTAGCAAAGTTGTAGAAACTTATGAAATGAGCCATGCTGTATAAAATCAATATGAACTGCAATTTAAATCTTGGAAATATTCTAAATAAATCATGAAAGAATAAAAGATTAGGCACAATAAACTTGGTTCCCATTCTTGGCTCATCATGCAGCCAGTTCATATATTTTTAAGAGGACATGCCAAAACCAATCTCACAGCCACTTGGTAAGAGACAGAAAATATATTAAAGTTATCACTTATTTACCCTACACTTTACTCAGTTACTGATGACTGAAAAATTGAATGGAAATTCTTTAATAATGCAGAAAGTAAAAGGAAACTCATTTACAACTAGAGCTAATTTGAAAAAAAAAAGAAACACTAAATTCCTGGGATAAATTTAGCTTAAAAATTCTATAGGGTAAATATATCTTGTTAACATTTTGCATGCTTTATGTTGGAATTCAATGCCAATTCATCCCCCAATTGTCACTGAAAGAATAATTGATGCTTCTACCATATTACAGTTGCCAGAGTCCCTTTTGGATGCCACATGCATTTTACAGGTTCACCTCAGCCATTATAGCTGTGAGAACTTGATTGAAATACCGTACCATTTAAAAGGAAAACTAGCAGTGTTCTTGGCAAAGGGGACAGAGTGTTATATTTCCTCAATCCAAGGTCCTATTTCAACTATGCTATCTCAATTCACCACTTCAATTACAGCTCATCTAAGGAGAGTACTAAGTTCACTATATTATATTACAATTTCTTACCTAAAAAACCAGTCCATAAAACCTTTTGCAATTATGCCTGAACTTTTCTGAGCATGCTAAGGCACACACTGAAATGAACAAATGTAACTTACGAACTGTTTGACAGGGATGTAGCCATTGTCAACCCTTTTTCCAGCTGCAGTCTGAGGAAATATTGCCTGATTTGTCTGAATTTGCTCACTTTTCACAATTCATTATCTTCAGACTTGCATAGTCAAAAGCAACCAGAAGGACCTCTTGCATGTAATTAAAAATGCTGTCCCTTTCAAGGTGCTATTGAAACATTATGTAGAGCTGCAGAACTGTTGTCTCTGTAGTTGCTCTCATTTTATCTAGTTAATCTCTACATATTTGATCAATGCTGAGAGAATACAGATCCCCCTTTACAACTGAATACAACATCAAATGATACAACTGAAATATTCAGGTGTATAATTTTTGCTGCTGATCAGTACTAACCTGATCAGCAACAAAAATAATTATACAATACTCCAAAGAAAGGTATGTTAAAAACAATTGGCTGAATCTATTTAGAATTAGGATGGATATATACCACATTTGTGGTATTCCTTATTTAAACCAACATTTCCAGGCAGAAAATCATGCAATCTGTCCTAATCTTAATGTAAATGATCTTCTAGACCACTCTTCCCAGTTACGTCTGTCCCAATCATAAGGTAAATGATCTTCTAGACCACTCTTTCTCACTTTCTAATTGGTCAGATTATAACTTTACATATCCAGGATCTAGCAGCATTCAGCTTCCTTGATAAGCACAGATATAAGAATGCTGAAATAATCTAATCCCTTACCAGTGATCAGATCTGACTAGTGTTGGCAATGGGCATTGCATTGATTTTGCTAATTAATCCATTGAGTCTAAAAGTATAACATTTCTTATTTAAAGGAGAACATTTTAGTTACCAAAATAATAAGCATAAAAAGGACTTGTTCTTGGCCTTTCAGATAACTGTGGAAATCCCTACCCGCATGTTTCTTCCCATACTTCAGTCTTTGCTCAGTTACACCTTCACTTGCAGTCTTACTTGTTGTGGAGTATCACAACCCTTCCCGGTCCTCTGCTTTATACTCGCCACACTATATTATCAGAAATGCACCAATCTGCAAGTGCCTAAAGCAAGAAGTCAGTCCATAGGGTACAGTATGGTTTCACCCCTTAGCTAAAAGTTCTAATAAATTCCATTAGTTACCTAGGGTGAATGGCATTTCCCCCCTCATCCTAAGTAATATGTAAAGTAAAAATTCCATTTGCTCTATCACTGGGACAGCTATGGGGAATTTTGGTTTATACTTTTGGAGAGCTTTGTAGAATTACACTTATTGCTTCCGTAGTATATCATCCAGATTAGTCATATTGCTTTCCTGCAATATGGAGGCAGGTAGCTATTCACACTTCCAATAATTAAGGAGTTTTATGTTGCCCTGGAGCTATATACTTAGCAAGTCTGAAACAGCATAATGAAAAATAGCAGACACCGAAGGCTAGTTACAGCTGTAAAACCTGTAACTGACCTTATGAACAGGATGCATCACTTACCGTTTCTATGGAAACAATTGTTTCTGGTTACATATCCTCTAAAAGCCTTTTAAAGTAAGTCACAAACCGTATCTTATTAAAAGAAGATCACATGCTTCAGTTAATTCAATAGATGGACAAAAGGATTTAGAAGATCAGGCTGAAGTCCAAATTCAAGCTCTTAAAGTTAGGTATTTCATAGAGGCCTTCCCTATATGTAGCACAGAAGCATCTGGCTAGAGGTTTCAGCTACCCTCTACCCACCCAATTCCTGGGGAGATAAAAACTTTCTCAGAAGAAAATAAAATATAAATGGTAAAAAAAAAAAAAAAAAAAAAAACTTTAAATTTGAAATACTCAAAATGCAAACATGTCAGTTGATAAAAAAAGAGATCATTTACAGAGAAAATGTAATGCCTTGTAACTGCCCTCAAGTCTCCATTAAAAAAAAAAAAAGGCATTGAGTTCCAAATTAATATCATAGATCACAAGAGATTTGAAAGAAAGAATATTCTCATGCACACATTGAGGTATGTTGTAATGCTGGCATAAAGCAGAATTTCCTAATTTGTCCAGAGAAATAAAACCAATGAGAGAATGAGGCTTTAGTGCAGCACAGAAAAACAAAGGAACTTAGCATAGTTCCTGGTTAGAATGTATTTATATATTTCTATAGCTATAGCAACTTTTCTTGAAGCCCCTCCCCTCTGCTTTCTTTGACCAGATTTCTCCATTCTCCTCGAAATTCCAATCTATAATCTAAGGCTAGTGGGGTGCAAGGTTAGACCGATGTTTTTCCCAGAATTGGTCTCCAGCTTCTGCAATTCTGTCCCTTGATTTAAAATGCCACATTTTTCTCCATATCTAAGAGAGTGAGGACCTAGGATAATTAGACTCTTTGTGCACATGACAAAGGATATCTCTCCCTTATGAATGTGTATTCTTAGTCTGAGTCTGGTAGGCTGTGAAACTTTGTTGGGCAAGCAGGAAAACTACACTCAAAACACAAGCAGACTAAGTTTATAGCTCCTTTATTCTGAACTGAACTGTCTAGATTTTTCTGTTTTTAGTAGTCCTGGGGAAACATGGAATAACAATTGGGCCTGGATGCAGGGATTCCAGTATGAACCTGGGGCAACACCCAGTGCAAAGAATGTAAAAATATCGATTCTCCACCGCTACCCAGACTGTCCTTTAAATAGTTTAACACATTATCTGAATAAAACAAGAAAATAACTGAAAAAATATTGTGCAGTACATTTCAAGTTATATTAAATATTGCATGATGATAAAAGGAAATGCCTTAGAAAGAAGCAGAAAAATATTTCTCCTATTTAACAAAGCAAGGTTAAGGTATGTGATATAGTGACAAAGTTTACTTCTAACAAAATAAAATACATACCTTCTTCCAATTTACACCTACAATGTGAATTCACACCTACAATGTTTATACTTGCTGAACTGAAACTTCAGATACCTTGGACTATTTATTGAAATAAATGTTTATATACAAGCGTCAGTGAATATAAGAAACACCGCTGCCCATTAAAGATCAAAAACCTTAGTAAGAGTAGATTTTCTGCACTGATATTATGGCAACAATTCAACTTTAAATGTAGCAACAATACATATAACGTTTAACATATAAATATGGAGACCTGTGAAGTTGAAAGACTTTCTATATTTATAGATTATAAGTGCTAGCAAAAAGCCAAAACCAGAAACCCTACTGTTTGATTAGAGGATAGAGGAGCCAGTGTAGGGCTATATTCCACTTAAATTAGTTCAAGCCTCCTCTCGCCAATGGGGGACTTTGGGCCAGTCACTCCCTCTCAAACTGTAATGGGGTAAAATAAAGTGACAGTCCTACGTAAACTGCTTTATGCTGTCAAAAGATGGGACATACTGTATATGCATGACTTGTTATTACTTACAGTTGGGTTATATTTGGGGGACCTACAGTGTATACTCAAGATGTATACGGTATTCCAATTGCCACTGTCATCCAAATAATATATGGTTAAAAAAATAAGAAGAAACTCTCCTAATGCTTATTTTGGCTACAGGCAAGCCCCAGTTCTGAAAAGTTTGAAAGCTATTGAACTACCTATCCATGTTAGGAAAGCATTATGACCATCTCTCCTTTGCGATGTGAAGAATGAATGGGCTACCTCCATTTCCTGGGCTAGGGATATTTCAAAAGGGCCCTAATGTAGCAAGCAGGGAAAACAATTCTCTGTACCTGAGATTCCTAAGTAATTATATCAGGAGCTCCCATTTGGTGGGTTTTTAATACCATTAAATGATTAGCAGCATGATTAATTCAGCCTTCACTGAGAGGGGAGGGGGATATTTCATGGGCTCAATTATTCTCCAGCAGTTCTGGACAGAACACAAGTGTTACAGATCTCAATATGCCTAAACAAATCATATATTAAGGACAATTTAAACACAGAACTTAGAAATATTGACAAGTTAATCAAATATTTGAAGGTTCCACACTGCTGTTTTTAAACTAAATAATTTAGATCCATTTCATTCTTTCTTGCTTCTGTGATTTCACTGCCTGCCTGCCTGCCTGCCTGCCTGCCTGCCTTCCCTCCCTCCCTCTACTGCATGAAGCAGAAATGACCAATTTAATCAATTCCAAAACTGCTTAAGGCAAATAAAAATTTGATTAACAGTCTACTGCATTTTTAAAGCGCACAGTGAGAAATGTACAAGAGAACTGTATGTAGATATCTATTTCACAGTTTTTTTGTTAGAATCTTGAGACAGCTTTTGAATGTTCTTATATAATGTTGAGTAGGTGGGAATAAACTAAGTGTCCCCAGACACAAACGGGGGGGGGGGGGGGGAGAAAGAGAGGGGGGGGGAGAGAGAGGGAGAGAGAGAGAGAATATGTTATTGTATCAATACAATATGTGAGTTAGTCCTTCCACTATGGCTTCTATTCTTTTCTAGATACTGATGGTAATTGGAAAACGGATCATGATCCCTTTCACAAGACTATATCCTAAGGAAGATTCTTTACTAAAATAGCATTTTCAGTAGAATTCTCATACCTTAGGAGTAGCCTGAGGCAATAAAAAAGTAGGACTTTGGGGAAATAAATATAGATGACAAATCCTGCAACAGAGGAGAAAATATCACAGTGCCTCAAGAAGTGATAAATAATCAGAGGGATGAAAACACAAGAAAATCCAACATTCTCTTAGCAATTATGTCAGGATTTGATCCTAATTCGTAAGCTTGGACTTTGTTTCAAAAAAATAATGACAAAAGAAAATGGGGGAGGTATTCCAGAAAGATTAAGCAACACTTAATGCCTCTGATGTGATTATTTATTGCACCATGGAACGAATGTGCTGTAGTGGCTAAAATGCCTTCCCTAACCTGGTACATTTCATATATGTTGGCAATAACTCCCATCATCTCCATATAATATGGCATGGATTGTGCTAATGGGGATGATGGAAGTTGTAATCCAGCACATTTAGAGAGCTAATGTTTGGGGTAGCTGAACTAGGATTAGAAAGACCTAGGTTCAAATCCCCCCACACTCTGGATGATCTTGGTCTAATCAGTTGTTGTTCTTTAGCCTAATCTATACCATACAGTTGTGAAGGAACTAAAACAAGGGGTGGGGGGGTGGGAGAATTTTGTGTACTAGCCTGAACTTTTTTAGGGGAAGGACAAACAATAACATATTTGTTAACTCACTTAAAAATTAATTAAATCAGTGACATTCTGCTGAATATTTTTGTAATTTTACTGTTAAAGGGGAATAAACATTACTGTTTTAAAGATGTTTTTTTTTTGGTGTCTAGAACCAAATGAAAAGTTGATCTGAAAAAATGAATTTTCCTTATGCCTTTGGTTTGATTCTGCTGTCCATGCCAGTAAGGCTTTTTGTACGCACATTGAGCCCTCCAAGGATAAATACATTACAAAGCATCTACCTTTTGTAAGTGGATCCTATGATTTTTGCCAATGTTTCTGTTAACATCTAGGCCATGCAGAAGTCTCAGACTCAGCACCTTTAAACTGATTTATTGAAGTTTAAAAAGCCAAGTTATATTTTACTGATATTACCTGGGCTGCTGTATTCATTTTTGAAAACAAATTAAATTTATATTAATGGGGACATATTTTCCCTCAGCATGCTGAATGATGTACTGAATGAATAACTCGTTATAATCACAATTACTGAAATCTCTGCTACGAGAAAAGTTTAGTTTATAGGGTTTTTTTAAAAAAGGCAGTCTCTATAGCAAAGCTGATAGCATTTTTTTTTTTGGATTAGACAAATTATATAAAAAAATTGCTGGTAAAGGCATGAGGACACAACTTATGGCTGGAAATATAACATTACACAAATTCACTACTGTCATATCACAATTCTATTCCTATTTTCATTATCTGAATGAAAGACATTCAGAGGTACCCAACATTATTCACAAGTTTGGTGAATAGAATCCAGATTGATGTGCATAGGGAATGGTTGTGAAGGACAGGAGGAAGAGCGACTACCAAGGCAATGATCAGACACGTGAGACTTGGGTCCATTCCAAAAAACTAATTTGAGAAAACATCTCAGAGAAGCCTCTCCCTAATTCACACGAAGATAAAGTGAAGGAAGCTGGAAGCACATTCAGGCTTGCAAGATTCTGTTATTATAGCTGTTCCAACAAAAGTAGTTGTAGACCTATATGGCATTGGTTTCTTGATCTGCTCTACCTTATAGGACTGACAATGTTCTCCTAATGGAATTGGTTTCACAGTGCTTTCCAATGAAGTTCTTCAACTTAGGCTTTCAAGGCAGGTAATGTAAGCATCCTAGAGATGGTTTCAAAAGGAAATTTACTGCATACCAGGAACAGATCATTCTAAGCACCTAGGCATCTGTGGAAAGGGAGTGTACTTATATTCCTGAAGGAATCAAAGGCACTGCTTTTGCACAGCCCCATATTTCCTTCAGGAAGTGAAGCATGGCTTAGAAGAATTCCTGGAAAATTAAAATTTATTATGGCCAAAGACCAGTATAGAGCAATACAATGTTAAATTTTTTTTTTTTAAATACCACATAAAGAAGGGGAGGAGGAGGATGAATTCTATGGGTGCCTCCTGGAATCTCCCCACTTTGCCAAAAATTAAATTTGAGGTAAATAGTGTTGTTCAAAAAAATGTCCAACCAATTCTTAGTAAAATGTAAAATATGTTCAGAAAGCTTTGCACATCCTCCATACAATCTGCTATTGGATATAAAGCCATCTAATAATGGCTTTGCAGAAAGCACATTTGCTAATCCTCCCATATTTCCTGTGGTTCCAAGTGTATTCTTATAGGAAGGGGAAGGAAAGGGGGAAAGTAGCAAGGTGAGAGGGTTCCTTGAACAGCAGCTGCTGATTTTTACTAAGGGAAATCCACTACAAGGCACAACCTAAATTTATTGAGCTCATCAGCAAATCGATACCTGTAGGGAAATGAGTATACAGATATTAAATCAAATAAACTAAAGGTGTTGCAAGAAGGGTGTTTTATTCTTTATGCATAAAAATCCAAAAGCATTTCTGTAAGACTAGAAACAGTTTCTGTCTAGTTTTATTTATAAACGCAATGGGTGCTGATATACTAAATATTTAATTATTTCATTTTTACATTGTTTTGTTGTAGCTTTAAAGCTAGCTACTAATTTCATGGTTTTGTGATTCTAAATATCCAAGGGATTTCATTTACGGTAACTAATTTCTTGCTTCTGTAAAACAAAACATTGTATTATAAACATTTCCTCAGGCAAGGGACTATAGTGGAAAACTTACACAGTACAATGCATAAGTCATATCTAACTGTTATTTGCCACAAAGCACCAAGAACTGAAAAATAATGAAACTGAAATAAGTTCCTGGGAGAGAAAGAAAGACTATGCTCTCTGAATGATCTCTAGGAAAAAAATAAATTGGACAATATTGCAAGTTTTTATAATTATATAGGCAATTAGGATTGAGTTGTGGAGTCCTTGCGGTTCTCTGAGCTTGGTTCTTTTCTTGCAAATGTTTCATTACCTGGCTAGGTAACATCGTCAGTGCTAGAATGGAATGGGGTTTGCTCTCTGTTTATATACAACAGGGCGTATATTATGCCCTGCCAGTGTTGGTGTGGGTGTGGATTTTGTTTTGTTTTATTTTTTTCCCCCCTCTGGTAGTTCTTTGATTAGGTTATTGTTTGCTGCTTGATTGTATGTCTGGTGATAATCTTGGTGTTAATCTCTGCTTATCTGGGTGATGATCGCTGGTGAGGAGATGTTCTGGTCTTTTGTTTTCCTTTCTATTGTCTCTTTTGAATAGTGTGTAGATGTTGTTTATCTCTATATGCCTGTTGAGGGCTGCCTTGTCTGAATACCAAGCTTCCAGGAATTCCTTCACATTTTTGAATTTAGCTTGGTCTAAGATGCTGACAGTTTCCCAACTGAAACTATGGTTCCCAACTATGAAACATGGTCTGTCCATGTGTTGTGAGATTAAGGAGTTTTCATTGTGTCTTCTGACTGCTGGTTGGTGTTCATGGATGCGCTCTGCTAGCCTTCTGCCCGTCTGTCCTACATGGTGGTTGTTACAATCCTTATACTGTATGCTGTAGATGACTGTTTTTTCTTCTTGGGCTACTGGGTCTTTTGGTTTGCTTAAGATGTTTTGGAGGGCTTTCGCTGGTTTGTGTGCCACGGAGATGCCATGTGGTTGTAATAGTCTGTTGGTAGTTTCTGAGACGTTTCTGATGTATGGCAGTGTTATCCTTTTCATAGCTTGTGTTGGTTGTGTTGTAGTAGGTAGAGTGGTCAGGCACTTTTTGATAAAGTTGCATGGATATACATTTTGTTGGAAGATGTTGTATAGGTGGTCTGTTTCTTTTTTCTGCTGTTCTGAGTTACTGCAGTGCATTTGTGCTCATTTGAATAATGTTCTTACACAGCTCCTATTGTGGGAGGTTGGGTTGCTACTTTGGTAATGGAGTACTTGATTAGTGTGGGTAGTCTTCCGATAGACTTGGGTTTCTAATTTGCTGTTGTTTCTTCTGCTGATGAGGATGTCCAGGAAGGGTAGCGTGTTGTTGTTTTCTTCCTCTCTGGTGAATTTTATTCCTTTGAAGATGTTGTTGGTAGTTTCATGTGTCTTCTCTAGTTGTTCCTTTTTTATTATAACAAAGGTGTCATCTACATATCAGATCCATGCTTTAGATTGTATGTGTGAAAGTGCTATAGTTTCTAGGTGTTGTATTACAATCTCTGCTATGAGTCCTGACAGTGGTGATCCCATGGGTGTGCCTCTGATTTGTTGGTATATTTGTCCATCAAACTGAAAATAGGTAGTGAGGCAGAGGTTGATGACGTCCATGATTCTGAGTATTTCAATCTGGGTGTATTTGGTTAGGTCGGGTGTGTTGTGTAGTACTGCTGATGTGGATTCTTTCGCTAGTTCTGGGTTTATGGATGTAAAGAGTGCTGTGACATCAAATGAGACCATAATTTCATCTTCATATACTGTATGTGTACATCTTTGATTTTCTGGAGGCATTGTAGTGAGGAGTTGATAGAACATTCACTCTTCTCTGTGAGATGTTCAAACTTTTTTGTCAGTTCTTTCACTATGTTGTAGGTGAGAGTCCCTGGTAAAGATACACTTCGTCAAAGAGGTATGTCAGGCTTGTGTATTTTTGGTCATCCATAGAAACGTGGGAAGATGGGTCCACTGCTTTTCATCTGCCACTGTTTTTTTGTGATCTGGCCTTTCTTGGTTGGGTCATTAAGGGTTCTCTTGATTAGGTTGTCTAGTTTCTGTATTGGGTTGGTGTTAACTGGGATGTAGGTTTCTTTGTCCTCTAATAATTTTTTTTGGCTTTTTGCAAGTATTGTGGTTTATCCATAATAACTGTGATTCAGCCTTTGTCTGCTGGGAGGATGATAATGGTTTGGTCCTTCCCTAGGCTTTTGAGGGCTGCTCTGTCTTCTGCTTTGAGTTGGTGCTGATACTGATACTGTGTTCTTCTGATCTGTGGTATGATTAGGATTGATTTTAAGATGTGGACATTTTAGTCAGGCTTCAGAGATACAGTGCAATAGAGACTAGTTTTAAATAAGTCCTTGCCTTTCAAGTTATTCAGATAGATGACATGAGAAATGTGAAGTGGTGTGGCTATATTCTAGCCAAGCAATGTGCCTAAGTGTGGGGTGGAGGGGAAAATGGGCAGTCCAACAATCTAATCCTGACAATGAAGCCACTTAAGAAGAGTAATAAATGCAAAATAAATGATCTGTAGGAAATGCTGTAAGAAAATACTTATATCTAAAGCTGCACTATAATAGAAAGTAAAAGGAGGGATGATACAGTTTAGAGCTCTTTCAGATTTTATCACCTACTTTCATCCTTTTTAATGTTCCATGAAAAATTCCTGTTAGAAACGTATATGTGGTGGGGAGAGCAGAAGGGCTTGTGCTTCTTTTATTGTTGTTATTATTAGAACATTTCAACTGCCAATGTGCACTGACACTTGTGCTCTTGTTCTACAAGTTACTAAACTAACATGAGTTGAGAATGCTCACATGATGATATGAGAATATAATGATACATGGTGTCAAGGACTGAGCTATGCACCCCTGGGTAGCTGTTGAAGATATCAATAAGAAGAAGTCTTGATCTGGGCTGGATGTGATAAAGAGCAAGCAAAAACTCATATATACTAGCCATGCAATGTGACAGATGATGAACTAGCAAAAATTAATGCTTAGCAAAGGTTTGAAAAGTAGAAGAAGCGGAAGACAATGGAGAAAGTGTGTGGGTAGGCTGATTGGATTATTCCTGAGGAGCTATTCGTTATTACCAAAGACAGATCAAAATAATAAGCATTTGTCTACAAATCACCAGAGGTCAAGTCTGTTTGGATGACACCCAATTAACTACATACCTATTTATTGTATGTATTGTTACTGTTGTTTCAAGGAGTTTATAGTATACAGTATAATTCTACTACAGCCTCACAATACTCCTGTAAAATAGTCTAAGAGACCATGCTTTATGGATGAGTGAGAAGTTGAATGCAGATCAATCATCTATGTGTATACAGTTACTTGCATTTAATGCACTGATGTTAATATAAATATGCAACAAATCTATTTTCTCTTTGCAAAATGTGCTTAAAAATTATCAAAAAAGAAAAATTGAACACAAGTTATATTTCCTAAAAGCCAGGGCGTGATTATAAGTTGTAAATCCCTTACTGGATTTTGCTAATAATCCTAGATTCTGGACATTTCATAAGGGAAACAGAGACTTAATTTTTATTGCTAGATTCTTTAGTAGGCGATGGCATCCTGTGAGAATAATTAAAATACTTAGAAATAGCAAATGACATATAAATGGAGCCAACGTGACTACTTCCCTCCAGTATTTCAGAGAGACTATTTATTCACAAATTTATATTTTTTTAAATAAAAATAATTGTTTTAGGAATACAAACTAAAAAAAAAAACCTCTGTTAATTCTGATTTATTATTTAATTTATATAAAGTACTACCATGAGTACACAGTAAAGTCATGAAAATGCTCTGTTGATGAGGAAAACAGAGACACTGGCTCCTGAATGTGTATAATTTGCCTTACTTGTTCTAAATTATAGTTCCTGGTTTGGGAGTTCTATTTGAGTCTCTATTTTTGTTCAGAGGAGGCAGTCCAGCATGGCAAGAGCTAGAAATAAATGACATTTGTATTGCTTTAGGAGTCTTTGAGCCTAATTAAATTGAGAAAGGTGGGTCCACTGATTAGTTTCAGGGAAAAACCTCTTAAGAGTTAATGCACATTTTATTAAGAACTACCACTCGATTAGCAAACAGCTGAAAGACTGAACCTTGAAGCTGGCATATCTAAATCTTGGAGAATGAGATGATTCAGTCATAAGGTACCACTACCTCTGTTCAAAGCACAACATTCATACCTGCAGTGGAATATCTGAAGTATTTTCACTGACCCTAATTTGTTTTAGCTTTCCTGTTATGTTAGAGAAATGCCAAGGTAATGAAATTGCTCAGGGTTCCCAGTCAATAAAGCTCCAGAAGCTTCTAAAGTCTTTGTCTGCTTTAGTATAATTGCCCTGTACTTCTGCTTTAGCCAACTGTAGCTATTTTCTACATTGGTTCACTTTCCAGTTTAATTCTGAGATTCACCTGGATTCATCTGAACTTCATTATTACAGTGGTACCTCAAGATACGAACGCCCCATCTTACGAAAATTTCAAGATACGACCAGCTCCGGCCGCAAAAATTTACCTCAACATGCGAACTCCGCCTCAAGCTACGAACCGGATCCGCGGCCATTTGCCCTGCTGCCACGTGGTCGCGGCTTCCAAGAGGAAGTGCTAATGAAATCTGAGCGGGAGGACAAAAGCCCAAGGAAAGCAATGCAGAAAGAGGAAGTGCTAATGAAATCTGAGCGCGCGGGGGGGGGGAAGCTCCCGCTCCTGGCTGTGCGTGCGCGCTGATATTGCTTTCACTGTGCTTTTGTTGCTATGGAGAAAGGAAAAAGGAAAAGGAAAAGCCATTTGCCCTGCTGCCACGTGGTCGCGGCTTCCTGTGGGCGAGATCGCGGTAGCAAGGAGGCGTTCGGTGAGGCTTGTGGTGTGTTTTGTGGCGTTTGGAAGGTTTTTGGTGTGCTTGTCAGCATGGCTCCAAAGAAAATGCAGAGCGGGCGTGGCAAGAATAAGGCTTTGTAGCTAAGAGGCAAAGAAGAGAGGAAACCCCTGAAGGAGATCTCCCCGAAGTCCCTTTGGAGGGGGACTCTCCCTCCAAACAATAACTGCCTCCCCACCCCATTCTCCCTCTTCATACTGTGCTTTTTTTCATGTTTTTGTGGTTTAAAAATAAAATGCATATGTTTCAGAACTGTTTGTATTTACATTGAACCTTATGGGGAGATATGCTCTTTCCTTTGGCCATAGCCCTTGGCCTGGTGATTGCTTTCACTGTGCTTTTGTCGCTATGGAGAAAGGAAAGAGTGCGGAGGAATCAGTGTGGGGGGGGGAAGCTCCCGCTCCGCTGTGCATGCGCGCGACATAAGCCTTCCCCCCCATTCCTTTCACTGTGCTTTTGTCGCGCGCGCCAAGGGCTATGCACAGAGGAAAGAGCGTGGAATTAAGAAGCAGCACGGGGGTGGGGAAGCTCCCGCTCCACTGTGCGCGCTACATAAGCCTTCCCCCCCATTGCTTTCACTGTGCTTTTGTCGCGCGCGCCAAGGGCTATGCACAGAGGAAAGAGCGTGGAATTAAGAAGCAGCACGGGGGTGGGGAAGCTCCCGCTCCGCTGTGCGCGCTACATAAGCCTTCCCCCCCATTCCTTTCACTGTGCTTTTGTCGCGCGCGCCAAGGGCTATGCACAGAGGAAAGAGTGTGGAGTTAAGAATCAGCACGGGGGTGGGGAAGCTCCCGCTCCGCTGTGCGCACTACATAAGCCTTCCCCCCCATTCCTTTCACTGTGCTTTTGTCACGCATGCCAAGGGCTATGCACAGAGGAAAGCGCGCGGAATTAAGAAGCAGCAGCACGGGGGTGGGGAAGGTCCCGCTCCGCTGTGCACGCTACATAAGCCTTCCTCCCCATTCCTTTCACTGTGCTTTTGTCACGCGCACCAAGGGCTATGCACAGAGGAAAGAGCGCGGAATTAAGAAGAATCAGCACGGGGAGTGGGGGGGAAGCTCCCGCTCCCGGCTGTGCGCGCGGGAGCCTTTCTCAGATTTCATTAGCACTTCCTTTTTCTGCGCTAGGGCTGACTAAAGCGCGCCTGGGGAATTTCCTACCCGTGCAACGCCTGCTGACACATTGAACCTTATGGGGACATGTGCTTCAGGATGCGACCAAATTCGGAGGGCGGATTAGCTGTATTTACATTGAACCTTATGGGGAAATTTGCTTCAGGATGCGACCAAATTCAGAGGGTGGAACGGATTAACTGTATTTACATTGAACCCTATGGGAAAACGTGCTTCAGGATGCGACCAATTCGACTTGCGATCAGAGTCACGGAACGGATTAAATTCGTATTTTGAGGTACCACTGTATTTTTAAATCAGTCTCTCTCTCATCTCTTTTCAAACCTGGCACAGTGCCTTGAATCAACTTACTGCCCAGAGAAAACATTTCAAGCACAGGATAAGCTGCTAAATGAAGAGCTTTGAGACTTCCAGCAGCCTGAAAGTAATTTAACTTGGCCAGATCCAAACTACCCTGTTAGGGAAAAGTCTAGCTATGGTCCTTCTCTGAAGGAATAGAGTTCACTGCATCTCAGCCCTGATTTGAGGCTATTAATCATGGACTCACCAGATCACAGCCATGCCCTATTTTGCAAAAGCCATTTCTATCTTTTTACTTCTGTCTCTATTAGGCAGGTGAATGCAGATTTTAGCTGTTACTGTTGCATTTCTTAAGATACAGTCTCTCCCTAGTAGTTTATAGTGACAAGAAACACTGCCAAACTTCATGCCCATTCCACTCAGGATCCTTTACAAGGCCCAGGATTCATCATCAAGATCAGAAGATCTAGATTCCAGATATTGCTGAATTATAAATCCCAACACCACCAGCCACATGGCCAATAATGGAATATGCTGGAGAATTCATTTAATTCTTGGCTGTGTGTGTATTAAACCAACTTTTGAAAGAAAATTGTATGTGTTACTGTGTGAATTTTTAACATATATTACCTTCAGTACTGAAAAATTAATTTAATCCCTTATCATGGACTATGTGCTACTTTAAATACATATTCAGAAAGCAGATGTTGTAATAGCATACACAGCATACTACAATACAAAATTGTTATTTACCCTTATGGGTATTCTTAGAAGGGGTGTAATAGAGTAATGTTTGCACACACTCACATGGAGGGGGGTGGGTTGGCTTCTCTGGCTCCTTCAAATGGGGTTTAAAAGTCCCTCTCCCACAATACCACTGGTGCAACCTCTCACAATCTTTGAAGGAGTTCTTTCTAGTTGCTGCTAATTTTGTTTTTACTCAGGGACCAATTTCCTCCATGTGTTCTACTTTGGAGGAAGAAAGTGGAAGCTTCTTTTTTTCCTAATGCAGTGTTGTCCAAACTTGGGCACTTTAAGATGAGTGGACTTCAACTCCCAGAATTCCCCAGCCAGCCATGAAGTCCACTCATCTTAAAGTGGCCAGGTTTGGACAACACTGTCCTAATGGAATGCTTGGTAAGCTAAATTCCCCATTAGAATGAGATGAGGAATTTCAGAAGAAGTTACAAGTTGTTTATTATGTATTTTAAGATTAAGGAGCTAACTGAGATTATAGAGAATGGGAAAAAGAAAACAGGAAAATACCATGAGTCCTGTAGACTTTAACTCAGTTATCTTCCAGGCACAGGTAGACATATGGACATACATATAAAACAGACAGAATGAAACACGACTAAAGATACAAAGAAACACACAGTTCAGAACAATCAATATCAATTAAATTCATCAATATAAATTAACCCCAAATATCTTATAACTCCACATTTCCTAGTTGACTAATTCATTTTCATTTTCCGATCCTTTTCCAGTTTGGGGTGTACTTCTTACCTGGCAGAAACCAGATTGGGGTGAAGTCTTCCTGGGATGGAACACAAAACAACAAAGACAGACTGGAGTTGGCTTCCTCTAATTTTAAAAGTCCACTTGAAAGAGAGACACTTCTGATGGGCTGCTTAGAGTTTTGAGTTCCAGGGCATTGCTGGACTCTGCCCATTACATAGATTGATTGATTCACTCTTATTCTGAACCACTGAGAACGTTTTTCCCCTTTCAACATGGCGAGAAAAGGACTACCATCTAACACTGTATAATATTGCTAAGGTGATATACAAAGATACAGATTTTTCATGCAATTTTGAAGAAATAATCGGTACTTAATAATCCTCTCAGTAGTATAGTATTAGAATTATCTGGAACCAGGACTTCACTTAAGTCCTATGTTGCACCTGGCTGCACCTGATCACTTTAATAATTTTTCCTCAATGCAGAGAGAGAGAGAGAGAGAGAGAGAGAGACTAGTTCTGTGATCGCTTATCACAGAACTAGTCTCTCTCTCTCTGCATTGAGGAAAAAATATTTTGCATAGTATATCAGTTCTAGCTCATTAAAGTGACCAGGTGCAACATAGTGATCCCTTTTCTCAAATTATTTTATTTTCCTAAAATGAGATTTAGTTCAGGAATTCATGTAGATGGATGAGAGAGGAGAGTCACTGAATTTAAAACTCATTTGCAGACAATATTTCTCTGTTGCAAAAACATAATGAAATGATGAGAAACGTTTCATGCATTTCCAGGTTAGCTGGATTATTTGACAACTTTGCCTGTCTCTACCTGTTATGGGGAAGGACAAAGCAAGCTGTACAAGACAGGATAAAACAAAACTTCTGAGTTGTGAACGCGTTGCTATTAATGTTGTCACAGTGGTAAGCATGCTGTAAAAGCCGTACAGTCCCACAGAGAACATGACAGAAGTGATAGTTCATCATAAAAAATATATGTACTTAATAAAAATAATTTAATTTTAGAGAGATTCAATAAAATCATTAAATTTTGATTTTAAAAACAAACAGCTTTACGATGGGCAAGCAGAAACCACTTGACCATCAACAATTTACAGCTTGACAACACACTGACAACAGGCAGACACATGGGTTATGTGGTTAGTCTTAGTGAAGTATATGATATTTCTACTTAAATTGCCTTCACTATTTTAAAGATTGCATGTATACATATAAATTAACATATGCAAATTTCATGTAAATTTGTATAATATGCTGCCCTCTTTTTGAGATAATGCATTCCTGGCCAGCCTTAAATGAGATGGTTGGATTTAAAGTTTGAATTATTTTTCCAAATGAATAAAGGTGATGGACTTGTTTGGTCACTTGTTTGTTTTTTACATATAAAATATGCCTAGAAAGTATTTTCAATTTTATTCAGGCTTCTTTTTTTTTGAAATAACCACTTAGTATGATTAATACCAAATATTTACATCCATAAGAGAATGAAAGGTATTTTGTCCAGTGTTACCAAATATATAAAAGTGGAACCAAATCTCCCAAAAAATATGAGCTTGCTGGTGAAGATTATGATCCTGCTTTCCGTGACTCTACTTCATATGTAGTAATGAAAATGTGGCATGATATTATATATTTTTAACCCCATAGGATAGTGTATATTATGGATTTGGGGAATAAGGGAATTGTATAATGTAATAACATGCATTTTATTATTCCAGGGAGACATACTGCATAACTTTATGATTTATTATTTAAAGCATTGTACATACATTATGTAAGCCTACAAAGATTCAATGTGAGCTACTAAAACTATAGAATAAAATAATCTCAGTGCTCTAGGTAACTTTTTTGAATGACATTACTTCTCATAGTGACATTACCATGTTTTATCCATTTACTAGCAATCAAGACTTTTGTTTGCCTGAATAGCATATTTTATAAATACTGTACTTATATAATGATATAGTGGTTAAGTTATTAGAGTAGTAGAGAGGAGATCCAAATTCTAGTCCTCACTTTGGCATGGAAACTGACGACATGACTTTGGGCCAGTCACTCTAGACTGGGAAGTTGAAAAACATCTACCTACCAACCTGCGGTGGACTAACATGGTAGATTATAATCCATAACCATCAGTGAAGAGGCCTTCAACCTGCAGTAGTTTTGTTCTATTAGGAATTAAGCCACAACATGCATAAGAAATAATTCTGTCATATAGTAAATTAGAACTTTAGCTAGAAATGACCTGAACATTAAGGGGTTTTGTATGTTTCTTTATCCATCCCCAAGATATCCTGTTCTCTTAATTTATTACATTTTTATTTTTACTATACTACCGATACCTCCAATAATTCTGACCTGTTGGATGCAGACAAGAAATAGTGATAAAAATGCATTAAATCTATTTCCAGTCAACATTAATGAACCTTTGCAATATTCTCCTGTGGTCAGTAAAAAGGAATTGCCTCCTTACTGAGGCAGGAAAAATGTTCTAATATGACTAAAACAATGTAACACCGAAATTCAGAACAAGGAGGAAATGTTTTCCTCCAAAAGAGCCAGTTTGGTCAAGTGGTTAAGGCACCAGGCTAGAAAGCCGGAGACTGAGTTCTAGTCCCGCCTTAGGCATGAAAGCCGGTTGGGTGACTTTGGGCCAGCCATTCTCTCAGCCCAACTCACCTCACAGGGTTGTTGCTGTGGGGAAAATAGGAGGAGGAAGGTGTATCAAGGTATGTTCGCTGCCTTGAGTTATTTATAAAAATAATAAAGGCAGGATAAAAAAAATCTAAAAAAAATCTTGATGAGTACAAGAGCCCTCTCTGAAATATCTTGCTGCTTGGCATTGACCCTGTCCTTGACAATCATGAGCCCTGCTAGAGGAGTTCTCTTCTGGTGACCGAACAAAGTCTTAGAAACCAGGGGTATCCTTACCAATATGGGAAAAATTGGTGCGTGAAACAAAGCTTCAGAACCCAGGAGTAAAGGTCACATAAAAGGGCTGGCAGGCGTAAGAATATTCGCTTGTGGAAAAATACTACTGGGTTTATTAATGAGTAAATTCTTATTCTCAAGTTTACCTTTTTGCCAGTTAGAATCTTAGGATTAGCAGGTCAGCTTGGGCATGGTTCTGAAGGCAGGGATGTAAAAGCCTTCAGTATTCAGCAGACTGAAAAGCTGAATACTATGCTTTGCTCTGCCATACAACAGGAAGGAGGAGTTGTTGTTACTGACAACAACAAAAATTAGCAGTGAATTTTTGCTGCCAGACTTTTTTGACCCTTTTGATCATGGTTTGTTTGCCTCATTTCTAGAATTAAAACTGATGGAATTAAAATAGTAGCCTTAGATACCTACCTGGCCGATGTGCCTTTGGAACAGCCATGTTTGTCACGCGTCCTCCGTCCTGAGGTTTGGGAGGGGATGCAGTAAACCTGCAAATCCCTGATTCGGATGGGGTGCTTGAGGTCAGGCTGTCTGTATATTCATTAGTCCCTGCCGTAAGCTGCTCTGATGAAGTGTCTGATATGAAGCATTCTGTGATGGTAAACTTTGCATGTCGCAGCTGCTCTTCCATCTTGGCATGTTCATATGCTCTTGCTAGCTCTTCGTATGTGGAGGAGGCACTTTCTGTGGAGACCATGCTGCTTCTTGCTCGATCTAAACAATAAAGAAAAGGCAATCACTTCAGAAGGGATCAACCAGCAAAAGCATGACTTTCTACTGTATTATTGAACATCCTTCAAGTAGCACGCTCACACAATGTGGCATGCTGTGCTATCAAGTTTTGATAACGGCGTTCTTCATTTGTACCACGCAAAATTAGTATTATAGGTTGAGAAGAAAAAAGTTTATTTCAGAATGAAATGATTGCTATTAATTCCATTTTTTTTCTTAAAAGAGAAATCATTAAAAAAAGTTTAAGTCAGATTTAGTATCTTCAAATGTATTGGACAGAAGGGGTAAACATAACTCTCAGAAAACAGCCTGAAAATAATATTTGTCTATATCTACTCATTTTTGTTTCCACATAATTTCATTAAAGAAATGATTTTAGGTAATTAATATTTAATATTGAAGAACTAAAAATGATATCCTGCTTTTATTTCAGAACCTCTTTGTTATTTATTGAAAGCTATGAATTCATTTCATACAACTGTTTTTTAATTGATATTTTGGTCACTCTCAAACAGTTTTTTGCCAGCAGTGCATCTGAACTGATTAAACTTTGGATTCAGCCAAGTTCCAAACAAAATCAGATTGATTTGAACTGATTAGGTAGATGTTGAAATGGTATAATGAAATCTTGTGCAATGGATTAAATCAGATGCCTTTCAAGGCTTTAATCCAGCAAAAGAGATCAAAATTGCTTGAAATATTTTATTCAAAACTAAGTAGCAAAAATCATCAGCAGTTATCAAAGAATCTCTAAAACAAACAAACAAACAAACAAACAAAACATTAAAGCCTAGAACATAATCTCCTGTACCTATATGTCTGGCTTTATGCCCTTGTAAGGTAGTAGCTACAAATGTCCTGCAAAATTTATCCATAATCTTATCTAATTAGGCTAATTATTAAAATAAAGTATTGTAACTATTTGATTTAACCCATTTGATTTTCCATGATAATTAAGGGGACATTCAGTTTTATGAACTGCTATTTGGGACATGTCCTGAGTCAATTTGGGGAGGGGGGCTTTGAATAAATCAGACAAAGAGCCTTCAGGAATGGGCAACATGCAAATAACATCAGTATGTGAATTCTCTCCAGGTTAGTGAATCAGCTCCTAAACTGAATTTTATACAGTAGTAAAGGCATACTCTTAGGGTCAAGTACACCAATGAGCCACATCCATTTCAGCAAGGCCTCTAGTAAACTAATACTAGTTTACTTCTTAGACTAGCTGCCAAGTAAAGTCACCAAGGAAAGTGCTGGCAATGCAGATGCCCACCAAGGAAGAAAAAGTCTTGGGTCATACATTACCCTCTCCATGGTATGTGAGGGAAATATTGAACATGATGATAAGCTAACTTGAATAACATAGACTGCAATCCTAAATACTTGGAAATAGCCACTTTTGGCCTTCATGAGACATACTTCTGAATGAACTCAATATTCATAGTATCTTTGAATTTCAAAAGATGGGAATAAATATCTCATCTGTATCTGCTGCATTCCCAAAATTATCACTCCCTTCCCCAACAGCTCTTCTATTTGCATTTTTAAAAACCTGATGGTTAAAGACAGTTACAGTACACTAAACATCATACTTTGGCCTAGAAGATGATTATAACATGCCATGCTTTAAGAAAAGACCAGATATGCTAAATATGCTAAATGAAAACAAGTATATAATCAGATATACTAATGATATTCTTGGCCTGAAGATGAAATCTAACTAAAGATGGTACCTGTATCTTGTGATGGACTAACACTGTAGCTGTCGCTTTCTTTATCAACAGACCCTGTGGCCCTGGGAGTTGGCAGCCTCCAGTCTGTTGTTAAAGTGTGGGCTGATATTGTAGGATGGGGTCTGTTGAGAGTCCATTGGCTAGCGTATCTGTTCCGGGCTGTAGGCCCAGTTTTTGCATTCCTTCTTGTTGTAGGATCTGTAATTAAAACCAAGGTAATTGAATATTTGATTGATTAATTAATTAAAGGAGCATAAGAAGGAAAGAAAAAAAATCATCAAACCTTATTGAGTGACTAAGTCTTAAAATAAAAATGAGTTACAGAGAAGCTGATCTATCACTGAATCAGCTAATGTCAACCAGTGCCTAATGACAACAGTATATATAGATATGTTCAACCAATGTGTGCATCTTTATCCAGTTTCCTTTTAAATACCTTAGCTACAAAGCTAGTAACGAAAGTCATATAAATAAAGTAATTGTTGGGCATTTACTTTTTTAAAAGCAAGTTAGAAAAAAATAGATTTGCTGTTATCTCAGTAGCTTGTTTGAAGAATGGTATTTTGAAACCCTCCCCCTCCTCCCCAATAAACAATCTAGAATCAGTCCTACATTTCCCATTTACTCACTTTAAAAGAAAATAATATAAAGGTATAGATTTGGTGAAAATGGAATATTAAGGGAGCAAGGAAATATTTTATTCTAAATTCTCTAAGAAAGCACTGCAAACTACAGGATATAAGAATTATTCATGATTCATCCATTCATATCAAAGATTGACAGCTTTTTATTTGCAAGCAATTTTTAAAAATGTAAACTGTCCATATGTTGGTTGCTCCTTGAAACTATGATGACAACTTAAAAATAAAGATATTCAGCAATAAATGTAGTGTCCCTTTTTTGATTGAATATAATACTTAGATGAATAGCTGAGCAAAACAAAACAGTCTCCTATTTCATGGTATGCTGCAGATTTTCCATACTGAAAGTATGCTGTGTTTTGTAAACCTCACAGAATCATTGCCAAAACGTTGGGAAATGCTCCGGTGATTAACAACTGTATTAGATTTTTATCAAATTGAAAAATCTTAGAATGGTAAATCTGCTTACTGAATATTTCGCTTGTATAAAGGGTTTTGTACTTGGAAGATATCCCAACCATTATAAAATGTATTAGATGTTGTCAGAATTTAACACCTTTTTCTCCAGAACGATATTAAAGCTGGTATAAGTTGGTACATTAACTTGTGTTGGCAGAGAAAGAAATAAGCAGGACCACAAATTTCAGCTATTAGAGAGGTTTTGCTTCTAGAACATTAATGACAACTTGGACAACTAGTTCATAACATTCATTAATATAAAAACACAGTGAAGTGCTTGCATAGGTAACTGGGGGAAGGGGTGGGGTAGGGGGGAACCAAGCAGTTCTGAAAACTACAAGAGATCAAAACTGAATATGAATGAGGAATATTTAAAAATAAAGGGAAGCTTTAAATAAAGGGACAGAAAATCTCTCAGCCATACAGGACTTCTATGGGATTGAAAGCAGCATATACCCGGCCTCCCCGCTATTATTAGTATTAATTTTAGTATTGTTTTGCCTCCAACCATGGCAGTGACCATCACTCGGTGGATATGTCCAATTATTTATTTTTTTAGCACTTTTGGAGAGTTCAAAAAGGTTTTAATTAAGATCAGTGCACTAAGCCTATTGGAAAATGATTATACCAAGTTTTGTTTAAAAAAATAATGCCAATCTGGCAATTGGCTGCTGATTTTCAGCAAGGTGATCCTCTAGTGCCCCACACAACCCAGCACTAGAGAAATAACAGCCTTTGCATAACATTTAAGAAAAATAGTTAACAAATATATAAACATATATCCAGTCTTCCTCTGAACACAAAAATATCCCAAAACACTTTGCAAATTCTAGACAAATTTTGAATTTTTACACAACACACAATTGCTTCTCTTCCTCCCACCCCACAGATGTTATTCAAATGACTTTGTTTCCCTCTAGACATCTGTGCATTTTGCTCTGGAATTTGCTCTAAACTCTACCATATTTCAAAAACCACAGTATGATTTTTCATTGTTTAAATATTCCACAGAAAAGGTTTTTCATACTTGTTCCTGGTCTGGCATCAGAAACGTCCACCAGTGGCCCAGTGGCTTGTGAGACGGATTGATAATGTACTGTATGAGTAACTGTCAATGATTTCTGCTTTGATGTCTCTCCAAAATCAGCATCAGTTAACAATACTGTAGATCTATCATCTGTGGGAAAGAAAATAATATGCATGCTTATGATGTCTCATTTTGACTATTTTTTTAAAAGAACAAAAGAATATTATTTGTTTTTCAGTATCTTACTGTATAAAGTAACCTATGGCCTATTATTCAACGATCTAATGAATGTTGTCTGCCTTTTTTTTTTGGCCTGGAACTAGTTGACACCAACCACAAAAAAATTGTGATGACATTTTTATTTGGTTCCTAGTAAGTTTAAAAATCAAAGAACCATTCCTTTTTTAATATCTGAACCAATCCACATATTCATGTGATATCTAATACTTAGGGTAATCAGAATAAAAGGTAATTACATTATCCATTATCTCATGAGTTCAAATAATGCTATATAATCTAAGTGAGCTACAGAAAACACACACAATGCAAAGTTATACATATTGTCTCTACTTATTCAAAGTAAAAACTATTTGACAATAACTCCATTCAGATTGTGCCTGGCTGTGAGATTCAAAAGTTACCTGATCTTGCTTGAGTAGATCTCTCCTGATTTCATTTGTATCATCCATTAATAAACTAATAATTTGCCATTTTCCATTTTTAATTTCCAGACTATAAGCCATGGCAAACTGCATTTCCCCCCCAGACTACTGATGTGTTCAAGTATATAGCCACAATCCTATTAAGCACTTTTTTTTTGGGGGGGGGGGTTAACCAACATGCATATAAGTAACCTATCCTGAAAAATAATGGGAACTAAGGACTGTTGAGAGCCAGTTTGGTGCAATGGTTAAGGCAGCAGTCCAGAAACTGGGAAACCATGAGTTCTAGCCCCACCTTAGGCACAAAGCCTACTGTATGAACTTGGGCCAGTCACTCTCTCTCAGCCCTAGGAAGAAGAAGGCAATGGCAAACTACTTCCAAAAAATATTGGCAAGCAAACTGAAGGGACTAGTCCAGGCAGTCACCAGAAGTCAAAAACTGACTTGAAGGCATCAAAAAAAAAAAAAAAAAAAAGACTGTTGAAGTAGTTCAGAATTAATTTTAGAAAATCTCCAAGTTAATTGCAAAGCCAGTGGATAGATAGATGTGACTCAGAACTGGAAATGGAACAGAGGTCATCTGGCCCATCCCAATCAATTATTTCACTAATTATCACACCTGTTTAGCTTTTTGTACTCTTGATCTGCTACTAGCATTTCCATACTAAGAAGTAAGATTAAAACCATCCTGTACCCTCATTATACCTCCTGCATTCCTGGTAAATAAATACCAACAAGGATATAAGATAATTATAAAGAAGACAAAAGGCTGAATTTCATAATAAATTCAGATAATTTTTATACACACACAACACCCTTCAAGGTATACAGAAATGGATGCAGTATGTTACAGAATCACAAGGTTGGGAAAAAAGTACTATGATTGGAGTCAGCTTTTCTACTTCAGAAAGTACTTGAGCAGTACTTGGAGTTGAGCAGAACAACTAACTAAACCCCATCATTGCTGCCAGCCTTTCCTAAGAAACGGATGATAGAGAAAATGATGGGTCAAATATCTGTGATAGAACCACCTCCTCTCACCAGGTTTTCTCAAGGAAATCTCTTACCAGAGATGCCCAATTCTTTTTTTGCTCCACTAATCTTTCCCAGTGAATGGCTGGATGGACACTATTCCCTGATATTAGGAGGAGGTGTATGGTTTCACCCATTATCTTCTCTAGGTGCCATTGAAGATATTTTTGCCATCAGCCTGTGGAACTAATCTCAGTAGCCAGAATCTCAAAGGATGCCAAGATCTCAACACTGTTGAGATATTTTTTCCTGGTACCAGAATCTATTTTTTTCTCTGACCAATGTCCCTTGACAGAAAAAATAATTTCCCACTCTTACTTTATGGGCCTTCTATTTCCATATGAGCTGGTGGAAATATGCATAGGAAAGAAAATTATTGCTACCAGGGCTGATAAGCTTATGCTGTGACAATAATGCTCCTTCCTTATATTCTTATGCTTTCCTATTTTATTAGTATCAGAACTCATTTAATCACCACTACAGAGTATAATATTTCTATGATGACAGACCAGATCAACAATACCAGATTAAAAAGCAGGTATTCTTTTCTTCTGTCTGCAGTTGAGGTTTTTTTAAAGTTACAACTGGTTATCAAGTATTACAATGAATAAAGCTATTAGGTAGGAAATAGAAAACAACATTATGACATATCTTGTCTAACCTAAGAGAAATTAATGATAAACTACTCACTGATAGTGTATTCAAAGCCAGTTCTATACATAGTACAATCTTGTTTTGTCCATTAAACTTATATTTTCATTATTTCAGCCATCCCATATATTCTTACAAGTATTAAAAGTTAAAATAAAAAGGGAACTTCTACATTGAAATACTATATGGTTTTAAATTAGATTTCCAGATTGACTGACAGTAATGGCATGATCTAATGCAGTCCTTTCTAACTTAGTCCTCTCCAGATGTGCTGACTTCAATTCCCAGGATCCCAAGTGTGTTGGCTGAGTACTCCAGGAGTGGGAATCCCTACACATTTAAAAGGTGCAAGTTTACAAAAAGTTGGCCCAATTTTTTTCTAATAAAACCTTATTCCTGAGAGGAAAATATTAACATGAACAACCTAGCATCATTATAGCAGAAAAGGTCCTACTTCGGAATGAACAAATTGCTCTACTATGAGAGAGAGGGAGAGAGGGAGAGAGATTGATTGATTGATTGATTGATTGATTGATTGATTTGCTTCATTCAGGCTGGGATTAAAACCTCTGGACTGTGAACTATGTGAAAGTTCATGAAAGGTCTACCTCACTGCTGCCTACACGTTCTAAAACACTTACTAAATTTCCATACACATCTTTGTTCTTCAGGGTAACTCAAGAGTAACTGTTCTCCAGTTCCCTCAGATTTAAGATTGTCAAAAGAGACACACATTCAGAAATGCGTGTTCAGCTGTTTTCAGGGATAGCCCCGTGCATTTTGCTGTGCCACTACATTTCAAATCAAGACAACAACTGGAAAAATAGCTACACTTTACTTCAATACTATGTGACTTGGACATATGGAGCAATTGCTCCATTTAAGCCCCATTATTCTTTGATGACAACTGGTTTTCTACTGTGGGAACAAGAAGAGAAATCAGTTTCAGAAGTGGGTATGTCTGAATCTAACTGGTAATCATCAGGTCCAATGTATCTGGACAAACCAAATTTGGACTAGACTCTACTGTTGGCTGCAGTAGTAATACTGTGACTCCAGAAAGAGCTGTTACAGGATAAATCTGCTGAAACAGAGGACAGCAGTATGTCTGGAGGCAGAATAGATGAAATGTGTAATCAGAAGAACTTAGGTGAACTTGATAGGTTCTGTGAGCTAATGAAGGAGCATCCATCAGCCTGAAAACACAGATGTCAGCTCTGCACATTAATAGCAAGCAATCTGGGGCAAAGAAGGATAGCCCAGATAACAACAACAACAACAACAATAATTTATTTATTTATACATAGACTTATCCCCCGCCCATCTCCCTGCAATGGGGGACTCTGGACAGTTTTTTTTTGTTGTTCAGTCGTTAAGTCGTGTCCGACTCTTCGTGACCCCATGAACCATATTGCGCCAGGCCTTCCTATCTTTCACTGCCTCCCTGAGTTTGCTCAGTTTCATGCTCATTGCTTCAGTGATGCTATCTAGCCATCTCATCCTCTGCCGTCCTCTTCTCCTTTTGCCTTCCATCTTTCCCAGCATCAGGGTCTTTTCCAAAGAGTCCTCTCTTCGCATTAGGTGACCAAAGTATCTGAGCTTGAGCTTCATTATCAATCCTTCCAATGAGCAATCAGAGTTGATTTCCTTTAAGATTGACTGGTTTGACCTCCTAGCAGTCCAGGGGACTCTTAAGAGTCTTCTCCAGCACCACAGTTCAAAGGCATCAATTCTTCGGCGTTCAGCCTTCTTTATGGTCCAGCTCTCACAGCCATACATTACTACTGGAAAAACCATAGCTTTGACTATGCGGATCTTTGTCGGCAAGGTGACGTCTCTGCTTTTTAATATGCTATCTAGGTTTGCCATAGCTTTCCTCCAAAGGAGCAAGCGTCTTTTAATTTCATGGCTGCAGTCTCCGTCTGCAGTGATCTTGGAGCCCAAATAAATGAAGTCTGTTACTGCTTCCATTTCTACCCCTTCTATTTGCCAGGGATTGATGGGTCCAGATGCCATGATCTTAGTTTTTTTAATGTTGAGTTTCAAGCCAGCTTTCGCACTCTCTTCTTTCACCCTCATCAAGAGGCTCTTTAGTTCTTCTTCACTGGACAGTTTACATCAAGTTAAAACAATAAATACATGATTAAAATTTATAAAAAGACAAACACATCTACACAGATGGAAAGAAGAGAAAAAAAATCCAAGAGGCTGATGGAAGCCACACTAGGCCTTTAGGGGGCTAGCCAACCCCATTTCTGACAACCTCCCTCCCCGCCCCAGACCAGATGGCAGAGCTAGGTGTTCAAATCCCTCCGAAAGGCCGGGAGTGAGGGGGCCTGTCTCACCTCCAGGGGCAAGATGTTCCAAAGGGTGGGGGCTACAGCAGAGAAGGCCCGCCTTCTGGACCCCGCTAGTCGGAGTTCTTTTGCCGAGGGGGTCCGGAGCATGCCCTCTCTGTGAGATTGGGTGGGACGGGTTGAAATCATGGGGGTGAGGCAGTCCCTCAGGTAGCCTGGCCCCATGCCATGTAGGGCTTTAAAGGTGATAACCAACAACTTGAATTGGACCCAGAAGCAAACTGGTACCCAATGCAGCTCATGGAGCAACGGTGTTATATGGGTCCTTCTTTGGACCCCAAAAATAGCTTGCGCGGCTGCATTCTGGACCAGCTGAAGCTTCCAGATACTCTTCAAGGGTAACCCCATGTAGAGCACATTGCAGTAGTCTATCTGGGAGATAACAAGGGCATGAGTGACCGTTCGAAGGGCATCCCAATCCAGGAAGGGGTGTAACTGGTGCACAACCCGAAGCTGTGCAAAAGCCCTCCTGGCCGCGGCTGCCACCTGCTCTTCGAACAGGAACTGTGAGTCCAGGAGGACCCCCAAATTATGCACTGGGTCTGTCTGGGGCAGTGCTACCCCATCCAGCACCAATGATGACAATGTCCCGGATACAGAGGAGCCATTAACCCACAGCCACTCCGTCTTACCAGGGTTCAGCTGAAGCCTGTTGTTCCCCATCCAGACCCTCACAGCCTCCAGGCACCGCAAGAGGGCAGTCACGGCATCACTTACCTCACTAGGGATGGAGATATATAATTGAGTATCATCAGCATACTGATGATACCTCATCCCATGATGACGGATGATCTCACCCAGCGGTTTCATGTAGATGTTGAAAAGGAGCGGAGAGAGAACCGAACCCTGCAGCACCCCACAGAGGAGGGGCTGAGAATGGGACCTCTCGCTCCCTATCACCACTGACTGGGACCGGCCCTGAAGAAAGGAGGTGAATCAGCACAGAACTGTGCCGCCCACCCCCAAATCCCTGAGCCATCCCAATAGGATACCGTGGTCGACGGTATCGAAAGCCACTGAGAGATCAAGGAGAGCAAGGATGGTCACACTTCTACCATCCCGCTGCCACCAGAGATCATCCATAAGTGCGACCAATGCCGTTTCCATTCCATAACCGGGCCTGAAACCTGACTGATAAGGGTCCAGATAATCCGTTTCCTCCAGGACCCTTTGGAGCTGTGATGCCACCACTTTCTCAACCACCTTCCCCAAGAAAGGGAGGTGGGAGACTGGACGAAAATTGTCCAGTACGGTAGGATCCAGGGAGGGATTCTTGAGGAGGGGGTGCACCAATGTCTCTTTAAAAGGTGCTGGAAACACTCCCTCCTGCAAGGATTTATTAACTATTGCCTGGATCCAACCACATGTCACCTCCTGAGCTGCTTTCACCAGCCAGGAGGGACATGGGTCCAGATGAACAGTGGTGGCCCTCACAGTCTGGAGGATCCTGTCCACTTCCTCAGGAACAATAGGATCAAACCGTATAATAATAGTCCTGCTTCTCCCAATAAAGTCGGAATCTACCCCAGCTGAGCCCTTGCAGTCTATCTGTACCCATCCGACAATTAACAATGTACCTATTCCATGCCTAAGACAGCAAAAAGGAGAACTGATAACCCTGATTGACATGAGATCAGCAGCAGGAGCTCTTCATCATGAAGAGCAAGACTTGAGGAAATCCCTTGTTAGCAAAAGAATGATCATAACCCTCACTACGATGGACGTTAAGTACTAGATTGTCAAGAATGAAAATCTAGCAGCTTTCAGTTTCGAAGAGGCAAAGGATCCTGTATTTCCTTTCCAAGGTCACATCTGGCCACTGATCAGTTCATAGTACTACCCTTGAGCTAATATCAATCTGAGAATTTGGGGAACTTAAAAAAATTAGTGGCATCATAAACATGGTACATCTTGCCAAGAAAGCCTAGAAGATGACCTCGGAGCTAAAGCCAGAGTGGCAATCAGTGCTGGGTTTTGCACTGTGAGGTTGGTTTTTTTGTGTTTTGGAGACCACTTCCTCCATCTTGGAAGGAAGTATTGCTCTTAAGCAAAAAAATTTCTTCTGACAGGCCTGCTTGGAACAGAAGTGAATTTTATGTCCTTTGCTCAAATACAATAAACAAAGTGAATGTCTATTCGTGAATGCCAAAATGGAAGTTCTTGTGCAATGGTGCTCTAGAGACCATGGCAGAAAATGCCAGAAGAATTCAATATCAAGTATCTATTTCTCACCCCTACAGTCTGCCTCTTTTCTATTTCTTGTTGAAGTTATATCAAAATAAAATAGATGAAAAAAATATGCCTTGAACATGCACAATAATATCATACCACCTCCCCAAATTAAGGGAGCTCAGAAATTTTCTCATGGGGCTTCAGCACATGCACAGAACCTTTATGTGTGATACAGATTGTGAAGGTTTTTTTTTTTTTTTGGTTACTTCACCCCATAAAAAGAAGTTGAAAAGGAAAGTTGAAAGGGATTACAGCTTTCCTGTATGTTGCGTGAATGCGAAGATTTTCCCATGAATTATTCTTAATCCTAAACTGCTTTGTGTTGTAATTTTATTGCAGGATTGGTTATACTGAACATAGTGAAACATATTTCTGAGTAAGTATAAATAGAATTGTACATGAAAAATTTAATGCAACTCCTCATTGCTCAACAATAATCAAAAGCAGAATACCCAACAGTGGTGGGTTTTTTCCCAAGTTGCAACAAATTATGTTTAAAAATTACACAAAGCTATAAGGTCCAGAGTTATATAAATCAATTTAATGAGGCTATTGACAGCTTACCAATGGTTTCCATTGTATCTCTCTCTTCAATCAGAAGCTGAGCTCTGGGAATATCTATATGCATCCTCAGTGTCTGCTGTTGCTTGTTAAGTGTATCCGATGTCCTTGTATTCTTGCTAAGTATTAAATAAAACACAAGCAAATTTAACTAAAAGGGGGATATATCCCTTTAAAACCAAAATACAATAAAATTCCATTATTTTAAATGAGTTAAAGATCCCTTAATCTCTTATTCTGAGATGTTCAAACAAAGCCTGTTCATATGCTTTTTTTTTTTTAAAAAAATACAGGCTGTATTAATTTAAAGCAGGAGGCAAAGTGGTTAGGACAAAAAAGGATATGATCCAGAGATTTGAAAAGCTTTACATAAGTTTATTTTTAAAGAATACAATCTTTAAATGGTTATTTCCCCCCACTATCTGCTTCTCAGGCAGAATTACAGTAATTGTCCTTTCATCCAATCAAAGCATAATGAATGTTATGACACTGTAGTCTTACTGCATTATAGTAATGATAGGCAGTAATCCCAATTCTCAGATCCAGCTTGACGGACAAATAATTTAGGAATAAGTTGGAAATGCCCCGGATGTCCTCTATTAGGCAAGAGTTGCTGTGACAGTGGGGGTAGAGAGGTTGCTGCCACTGTCCTAACTGAATACTTTGTTCACAGTAGCAAGTGGAAGACTCCAAAAGGGGATCCAGAATCTTTGAATTTACAGGATCCAAAACTGGTCTCCCAGCAGCAGTATGGTCTGCACTCAGGACTCATCAGCATCTGGACTAATTTTCCCATTGCTTTCTGTTGTAGAACAAAATAATGTAAAAGAACAGAAGGAGATGCTATTGCTCAATTGCAAAGTATATATTTTGTATGAAAGGGTCCTAAGTACAATCTCTGGAATTTCTAGGAGGGTTGAGAAGGCTCTTGCTGGAATCCCCGGTGAGCCATTTTCACTCAGTTTCAACAAGGCTGGGCTACATGGACCAATATTCTGATGTAGGAAGCAGCAAATGTCCATGTTCCTGATATGCTAAAAAGCCCAGGAATAACCCGGCCCTCCACACATAGAAACATACACCCACTTTCTACTCTGATCAGGACAAGCAGGCAGCATACATAAAGTTATGGTAGATTTACTTCTTTCCTCTCCTCTGTCTCATTTAGATTTGCTAACACATTCATCAATATAGAAATAACATCTTTTAAAAATTGGTATTTATTCAACTGTTTCTATGGTTTACAATAGCTGCAATAGGTTTGCACTATATAAATAAATGTTCCTGCATTGATTTCAAGTGACTGATAGCAACATTTTGAAACAGACATAAGACCCAGTTAGTATATTATCACCAAAGGATTATATTCTTACTTTAAAATTACAGTTGGCGTAAGTTTTTAAGGAAAAATATAAAGATGCAAACAGGGCAATAAAACTGTAACAAAACTATAACTGGTTCACAATATGTGTTAAATACCACAGAATTATATTTATCTATAAAAGAATTAACAGGAATACAAAATAGGTGCGTTGTCATGGAAGAGTTGCAGAGAACTTTTGAGAATGTTGCAAGGGTTTACCTTACAGAATTCATCAAGAAGTCACTTAATTTCTAATCTCTATTTTTCATGCAAATGACTACTCAATACAGGTAGTCCTCAGCTTATGACCATTCATTCAGTGACCCTTCAAAGTTATGATGGTGCTGAACAAGTGATACTTGTGACCAGTCCTTGGAATTCTGGCCACTGCAGTATCCCCACAGGCATATGATTGTGATTTCCGATGTTCCCTGCTGGCTTCCAACAAACAAAGCTGGCAGGAGGTTGGAAGTTGAGGTTACGTGAGGCCCTCGCTTAATGACCACATGTTCCTCACTTAATGACAGCAACTGGGGCTGCTAGAACTTCTGTTGCTAAGTGGTGCTACCCTGTTGCAGTGTTCAAGTCAATGAATTAGTCAATGGCAAGTTGCTTTCAATCCTTGTTTTCTCTATCACTGTCCTCTTATTTGCTTCAATGAAATTTTAATGTGATTGAAAACTATTAAATATTTTAGGGATAATCAAATTATCTGCATTTAACCAATTCAAATATATATAATTAATTTTACATTGAATTACATTAAATTACATTCAGTTTTTATTCTGGTTGCATTTAACTTTGGCTCTGTTAGCCTTGTCCACCAACTATTCCCCTCAGTGCAGAAAAAGATGTACATCCTTGCTGAGGATTATGATTAGAACTTTCTTTTCTCATTCTGAAATGTGTAAATAGGGTGTTCCCAATGTACGTATGCATTTTGAACAAAGTCCAAGTCCTCAATTCATGGATACTCTTTTATAAATTAACAACTGAATTCTACATATTTTACTATTCTTACCTCATAAGCATTTCAGCCAAACTTTTTGCATCTGAAAGAAAGCAGGAGAAATAGTAGCATTATATAAACAGATAATTAGTACTCATGTTTGCTTAATAATCCCCAAACAATCCAATACAGTTATAGAGGCATTTTTCTTGGTTGTAAGAGACTGGATGTGGGAGAGCTACTTGAACATTTAATCCTTATAAGACCGAGCTGCTATTAATGGGGAGATGAAAGAGCTGATTGATCTGGAGCAATTGAACACATAAGTATGGTGTAGGAAACAGCATGCTTTCTTGTTGGCAAGGAGCTTCTGTGAGATGTTCACTAAAATATGGGGTGGGGCCAGGCTGGCTTGATTGGCCTACCTGCTTCAACGAGCAGAGTTTTGGCACCTACTGTACCCTGCACATAGAGTAAAGCATCATTTTATCAAATGAAATGGTACATCCAGGTCACTCTGATGTTTGGAGCAAGAGATCTGCTTCGCCTTGTTAACATGCTTTGAAGCAGTACTTTGCTCAAAGCTTCATCATGGCAGAATGACCCTTTAAAGCTCCACACACTCCTAATATACCACCTGCATTAGATGGGGGCTGCAGTCTTACCACATATATTTGCAAGTGGTTCTTTGATTCTTTCTTTTGTCTGGAGACTGACATGATAGCAGTGATAAGAAAGCCCTGATCACTGTCATTCATTCTTCAGTAATCTTTAAATTGGATTACTGTAACATGCTTTACATGGGATTGTTGGATAAAGTGCTCTTTTAGCTCAGTCTCTTATTACTGTCTTTTAGACTGCTTATTATTTGTATTGTACTGCTTTCTTTTAAAATGCTTTCATTCTTTTAATACACGAAAACAAGAAATAATAAAACAACCCAATTGTAGGCATACATGAAGAATACAAATTCTATCAAGAACTTTCCCATTGTTGGCTGGATGGAAAATGGGTTATATATGCCAACAAAAAGCAGGACTGTAGAATTTAGGGAATAAAGACCATTTGATAAATATGTAATCACACTGGAGACTGATATTATGAATTAGCTCCTTCATGATTTGTACCTATTAGCTATATAATAATGACAACTTTCTTAGGACATTGGCTATGACTACAATAGAAGGTCAGAATTTTGTATCAATTTTGCTGGTGTACATTATTCAAGAAGATTATTTTGCTAAACTTTAATTTTTATAATACATTATTCTGGAAGGTACCCATTACATTTAATTGTTAACATCATTTTAATAATTAAGAAATTATACTTAATTATAAGCAAAATAGACTTATTTATAAAGTCATCCGGTTATTTTATCATCATTGGAGTGTTGTCATTGTTGAGTGAATGTCCTTCAGTTTTCAGCACTAACATTTAATCTTCTTATCCCAAATCTACAACTCTATCTTAACTTGCACTGAGATTTAGAGAAGTGACCAGGACATATTTGATTCACATACTGAATATTAGAATATATCTACATAATACTGCTGAAACTTTAGAGGGATCCCCAGAATTCAGTTTTAGAGCATATATTACACATCTAAAAGGTCCCAGATTCCTTAACACTGTCAGTTAAAATTCTCAGTCTGAAGGCCAGTCTGAGTCTGAATAAAGATTACTACGGTGTTCATGCACAACGGGTTACAACAAACTGCATATGGTAGAAGATGCATATGGGTCTAGTATAATTCACAGGAACAATACACATTGTTAAGGCTGCTGGGTGTTAATTAAAAAAAGAAATAAGGAATTTAAATGACAATGTGCTGCCTTTGCAATTAAGAATTGCAGTCTTGGGGGAGGGAAACTGAGGAGCGAATTTGTTAACCTAAATCAGTGCATGAGAGAGCAGAAGACACTTTCAATTCATATATATTAAAAAATACTTTCTCATGGCCTACACTGATCAAGACACACGTCTGTGGGCAAAGACTTGCTACTTGGGAGCAGCATCTTTACTACCTTGACCTTATTTATTTATTTAAATTTATTGGCCACCCAACTCCATGTTGATGGCTTTAAAGGGAGAAGGAACAAATTTACAAATGAAAAGGATTGCCTCACTGTTAAACAGTTGCCAGGTACTCCCAGGATAAGGTGCAGCTCAGTTTGACATAGTAATAACAATTTTCTGCAGAATCACTTTCATGGATAAAATGGCATCTTAAATAAGGAGGCACTAGTAAAGTAAAGTAGTCTTCTCCTCAACTCTGTTTACATAGTAAGCTATTTAATGTTGTTGCTGTGATGTACAGAACTTGCCACAAAGGTGCTACAGTTAGTATATACCATTGGCAATTATAATCCACATTCAGAGACTTAGTGGAACAGTGATTAAGCTATTGGACTAGGAGTGAAGAAACCCAGGTTCTAGTATACCCTCAACTGTGGAAGCTCATTGGGTTTTATAGAAGGTAAATCTAACTCTGGGAATGGGGAAAGGATGAATGAAACTTTAAGGGAGGAGATTCAGAAAATATTACTCAGTTCTAAGAAAGAAGAAAACATGAAGAAGATGCTCCTTAATAACCCCACCTTGATTTTGTTTGGTATAAGATGTAGTAGAGAGAAATTCTGACAGGCTTTCAAGATTCTGTCGTTACACCCTACAACAATAAAGTGTGTTCCTAAAACCCCTGCTGCTCCTGTTTCCTGACTTTGTCTACCTCGAGGTACTGATACTGGATGATGTTGGCCAGAAATTATAGTGTACATTCAGATTCTTAATCTCATTTTTGCCATGAAAATATGGAAATACAGGCAATCATGGCACATAAATAACATAGTAAGCCCAGATCTTGTAAAACTATACTAATGTCTTACTCAAAACTTAGCAATTTGCTAAGAAAATCAGAAGCCATTTTGGAGGCATGGACAAGGAGTAAGAAAAACAATTACAAGGAAAGATGTTCCAAGATCTAAGCCACAGTAAATCACAAAGGCAGATCAAGGAGTGAGGGATTTGACACAGTTATAAGATAACCTGGTCCAAATTCAAAGTCAGAATAAATTTGAATTCAAAAGGAAAAATATGCCAGTCCATGGCAAACAGTTGTTACCAAAGTGAAACCCAACCCTTGTTCTAGGAACTCTAATTAGCAGGTTAATCTTCACTAGATCTTTTCAATTACCTTATAGTTTTAAGACTTGATAGTTAGCCAAGGTCTGCTAATTTGTCACTATCAAAGAGGTTAGCCAACTTTGGAGGATCCTATTCATTAGCAGTATGATTTGCCTCTGCTGGCTCAGAGACAGATTGTTCCCTCACAATAGGATGGTAGTCTCTTGGGTTCATGTTCTCTTCCTCTGAGGAATACATGAATATAAGTAGCCTAGTTTGCATATAATGTTAAACCATAATGGATAGCTTTCACCCAACATCCTAAGCCAAAAGTAAACAAATTACTTTATGATTAGCATAATGTTCTGTGATCAGTTCAAAAGCTTGCTCCCTAATTAATGTTTACCTATATAAAGTCAGTAGCCAGAGCATACATGAATCAGTTATGCTAGCTTTTTTCTGTTCAATGTTTTTTTGTCTAACAACTAAGATATGAATACTCTAAAAATTTACTAGATGTGACATATTTAGAGCATAGAATATAAGGTTGTTGTCAGCTCCAGTAACAATGGCCACAAAGCAGCAGCACAACCAAGAATTTAGACATGTTGGAATATTAAATTTGACTATACAATAAACTTCTTGTACTATGTAAGGGAGATACTGCTATAGTTGGAAAGACAAAATTATGAGACTCAGCTGCTATCCTCACTTTTGCTTATTAGGATCTTGCCAGCTATTATTTTGAACCTTTCTGAGTTACATTCTCTTGGGAAATTAACATAACTCCTGCAGCTTTCACTTGAGTTCTGCCATATTCAGAAACACAGTTAATTTTAGAGTAGCTGTTTGGATGAACCACCTTTGGAGACAAGGAAAATAGTTTTTGCAGCAGTTGGAACTTAGGTTATATCACCTGTTCTGTCCCCTTCCCCAATCAACACTGCAATTCCCTTGTTCTTCTGGAAACCAAGCTTTTTGTACCTCAGTCAATGCTGCCGTAAAAACAAAGAGGAAGCAAGAAAGGGCTGAGACTGAACCATTACTAGCCCAGCTAAGTTGTACATGAAAACAAATACACAAAAATAACACTTAGCAACCTCTAAAATATTTGCTAGCAGCAATGTATAGAAAACAAACTTGATTTATATACACTGAATTTGCAACTTTTTCATCTCCAAAGTTACAAGGAAAGAATTCTCCTGCATAACTGCTATTGAAATAATCTGAAATAGCAAACTGATCATGATTTTTTAAAGTAATGTTATAAAATTCAACGGCATAGTCTGGATATTTCTATAGGATCCTTCTTATAGTACAAGAATGTCTGGTTGCTGCTCAACATGTCTTTATCCTATAACTCTCTGGTAGAATTGGGACTTTACATGTTTAATTATCATGCTAATATGATGCCAAGATAAATCTCGAAATTCTCTAAAATACATTTTTTTTAGTAATGTTACAAGAGTTGCATTATTATTTTTGTTGTTGTTGCTGTTATTATTATTATTATATTTTCATCCCACCTTTTTATATATAACTCTAGGTGGCAAACATACCTAATACTCCTGCTGCTATTTTTCTCACAACAACAACCCTGTGAGGTGGATTGATCTGAGAAAAAGTGACTGACCCAAAGAGCCAGCTTTCATGCCTAAGGGAGGCCTAGAATTCACAGTCCCCTCGTTTCTAGGCCAGCACCTTGACCACTACATCAAAATCTGCCTACTGGATATGGGAAAACAGCAGTGTCACAATTTCTGTAATACAAAAACCAGCTTTATTACAATTTATTCTATTCTGTATAGATCTGCACATTTCTGGTATACAAACCACAATATATGTAAGGCAACATTTGATGTTGATTCTTACCTCTGAGTCTTTTCAATCTCTGTTCCCTCCGTCTCCTTCTTACAACCAGCAGAAGCACAAAAAGCAGCAAGACCCCAACCAAGATACAGGAAATAGTCACCAGCATCTTTAGCCCTTCATTGGTTGCCAGACCTTCCTCACTTTGGACAACTGATTTAATGAGTGGAGGGATTGTACCTGGAAACAGTGTCATGACATTAGATGCCTATCAACGAAGAGAAAAGGTTGGTTTTTAAGTGACTACGGTGCACAGAAGCTCACCTGTATGTTCCTAAGAGGTTCAACTTATTAGGAAAGCTTCATCATTTTAGCTCGTATGGGACAGTTAGAGGCAAAGAGCTACCAATTCTTTGCATTTGAAAGAAAAGATAAATCCAGCCATTTTTATTGCCATGAAAAATGCTGGTTTTCTTTAAAAAAAAACTAAGTTTCCTTACAGAAATTGTGGGAAATAAAATATGCCCTTCAATCAAAAGAATTAAATTCCAGTCAGAGAAATATTATAGGAGTTATGATGTTTACCTCTTATTTGAGACAAGCATTAGTTACTTCTGCTAAGAATCATAGCCCTAAGCCAACAAATGTGAGTTTTGTTGACATTGCTTCATCATGGATTTACCAAGCTGGGGGAACTTGGTAAATGAAGGAAAGAAAACTAGGAGAGCTTGCAAAAGCTAAGAGCTCTCTTTAATAGTCTGATTTTCCACAATGAAGACTTATTAAGGTGCTTGAAATTTGTACAGCCAATGGAATTCTGGGATTTTTTTTTTTAAAAAGAGTTCTTTGCATTATCAAAAATCATCATTACTGAGCATACTGGAAGGTAGGCAGACATCTATGGGGGAAGAGTGTGATTTGGCATTTCAGGAGCATGTCACATGGATACTACTGGGAAGACTGGTTATTCAACAAATGGCTGGCATAGTGGATATGCTAGTCACAAAGCACCGATTTACCACATGGGCAACCATTTTGCTTGTTCCACACCCTCTATCCTCCCCTCACTATGCTCTCTACCAGCCCACATCTCTTCTTGTCTTTTTGGTGAATAGCTGGATACTATTCCAGACCAAAGAAGCCACCCACTATTTTTATTTTTTAAAGCATTCAGTCTTATTGTCAAGAAAGATCTTACTAGGTTTTGATTCTTTACTTGCAGCTTTTCATTATTTTTATTTTATTTAACAGAATCTTAACAAAGTCAAATGTAATGGAGTGTCCAGTGACTACTAAAGGAGGTTTCCCAGACTTACTGATTGTAAAGGGAACCATTTTGCCTACTCTCACAGTAATGTAATGAGAGTCTTTTGCTTTTTCAAGCATTTCTGGTTGTTTTATCTCCTTTCCCTTTTATTACTTAGTAAATTTTAAGAAGCATAGGTAAGAAGGGATGGACCAGTAAGTGGGAGAGCTGACCTGTCTTCCCTGTGAGCCTGATTTGAACTCTTTTGCAACAGCAAGTGATGTCTAATTCTGAAGCTTGCCCTTCCCTTCTCCCAAACTTCCAGCTTGATAAATATACATTACCATAGTAAAAAAGAACTCCTTTGAATATGTTCTGCACCTTTGCAGTTTGGATAAATGATAAAGAATGGTTCACTATATTTTGTTCAACCCCCATGAGCAAAGACTGTACAATAACCTTTTGCCAATGAATTGAAGAGAGGTCACTAAAAACTAAATTGAACAATTAAGATTTGCCTCTATACCTTATTCTTTAACTTATTTATAAAACCTGTTAACTTGTTAACCCCTTCTATGTAAAATAATTCAAGCAATATACAATATAATGTTAAAACATCCAAATATTAATGATTGGAGCGTATGATCTAGTTTTCTACTAGGCTCAAGGATTCATCTCCTCTCCCTTTTTGAACGCTCACATATGTCGGCATGTGCACAGAAGATGTCCACTTCTATTTCAGTTTGCAATTTATTCCTAATCCAGGATTTCTAGGAGGACAGTGAGGACTGGATAATTTCAGGGGCTATACGCATTCCCCCTTCTGTAACAGGCTTACAGATATCAATGGCCTGGCTTCAGATTATATAGTTTGAAGATGGTGGATTTTATACTTAGAGCTGAATTTAGGCTTAATACACATTTGTGTTGTTTGAAAATTTAATACACTGCTAAAAGATTTTAAAGTTTTGCTTGGATTTTTAAAAGATTGAATGACTTCCTAGGATAGTTTATGGACAATGAAGTCCTTTCTGGGAATGTGGCTGGCACTTTGCAACTTTTCTAAAATTTAAATCACCAAGCAATTAGCAAATTTATGCTCAGTATGAACCATCCAATAGCAACTATATATTACCGAAAGCTTATTATTCACATGGTCTTTTGAATCTATGCACCAGTAGGTTTAATTTCACTCATACAACCATGGGTGTTCTAATTAGCTATTTTTGACCATCATCCTTTATACTCAGCCTGAAATCTGCAACTACAGATGAGAGATGGCTGTTTTCATTTTTAGAGCCATTTTAAGGAAAGGATGTACATTTTTCATTTTTCAGAAACTCTTACATTCTTAAACTTTTACGCACATAGAAATGATAGTTTTCATTGGACAGGAACATATCAGCACCAGAATAGATTCAGCTAACAAGCTGCTTGTAAAGTGGTAAGGAAATTAAGATGAGGGTTAAGATGGGAAGCAAGTTTTCACAGAGGTTATTCTCAAGCAATGGTTCCCAACTTGTGATTCTGGACCTACTACTTGACAAAGATAAGTAATCTTTGGTGTAAGTACCAAAACAAAAATACAGTTTATTTTTAAAAATGACCCAAATCTCAAGAAATTACTAACTCTTGCAAAATATTGGCATCCTTGCTCACAAAGTATGGGAATAAACAAATCTTATGAAATATCAGTCATGTCCATTCTTTAAAAAGAATAGAATGTTTAAATCAAACCCCACAGATGATAATTAACTGGGGCTGTGTGGGTGTAATAAGCCATGATGTCTGTACATTGTTAACTGTGACTTATGTAGTGATCTTCAAAAACTTGCAGTGATAATGTTATGATCTGCATGAAAGAGAAGGTTGGGAACCACTGAGGTAGACAAATGATCTGCTTCATAAGGCTACAGCTCTTTGATCAATACATTCTTTACACACAAAATGTTCCAGACTTAATTCTTAGCCTCTCCATGCAGATCTGGGAAAGACATATCTTATGTTTTGAAGCCCTATAGTCAGACAGTGCAGAAAATGCTAAGGTCATGGAAATCTTCCAAAAGGTGCTTTTCTTCAGTGACGTTCTAAGTTATACACCCATTAAAAGCTACTTTTAAGAGCAACGTGGCCCCTTTGCTTTTAAAAGTGAAGATAAATGTCCATGTTGCTTTGCTTTGCTCTGTTTCACAGCCCTTTCTCAGCATCTGCTGGCACTCACAAAAGCCACAAGACATTTCTGCACATGCACAGCACCTACACCAAAACCTCTTCCAGTTTTGAGTGAACTACTCTTGCAACATTTTCCCTTGTAACAAAGGCTAAAAGGATGTACCACCAGAGAAGGCTATTGAAGCCTTCTCCAACAGCATGGAGGTCAAAAGACAAGAAGACTCCCAGCCTTCTCCAGCTGCACTTATTGAGATCAGAAGAACTTCCAGGATTCAATACAAGGGATCTATGCAATTCTTCCAGTGGTCATAGCAATAGGGGCAAGAGACATAGGGAAGCTTTGAGGCAACATAAAGGACTTCGTTGCCAAAAGTCATGGTGTCTCATTTTTTCAATAAAAAGAATCATGTCACTTCTGCAGCATGAAGCTCCTCATTAACTGACAACCTCACTTGGCAAAATGGTGCATTTCTAGAAGACTCCTTAATAAACCTGAGGCCAACATGACAGTCAGGGAGTGTATGTACTAAGACATAGTTGTAGCATGGCATTCTAAATTGTAAGGAGATATATTAAGAATTAGCACTTTTCAAGGTTTATTAAAGCCAGAGCCTGGTATCCCTTGTTCCCAAAGTCAGGGCATGGAATAATAGTGTTAAACTAAAGAAAGAAGATTCCAGTTAAATGTTAGGAAAAACTTTGCAATGGTAAGAACAGTTTGACTGTGCTACCAATTAGCAAAAGACAGAGTGAACTAAGTTCAAGCAGAGATTGGACAGCCACCTAGGAAGGATGCTTTAATTTGGTTCCTGCACCTAGAAGAGGCTGGATTTGATAACTTAAATGACCCCTTCCAATATTCAGATTTTATGATTATAGTGTATGATTTTAAATATATACACTTACAGTTTTCCTTTGCGATGGGGAACCTGTGACCCTTCACATATTGCTGCACAACACTGGGGTTACCAAGATTAATATTATAATAGAAAACAAGGTATGGAAAGGACCTTGGAGATTATCTATTCCTTTGCCCATTTTAGAAACCCAGTACTGCAGATCCCTGACAGATGGCCATCTATTTAAATACTTCCAGAGAAAGAGATTCCACTACATCCCAGGGCAATCTATTCCACTGTTGAACATTCTTCCTGATTTCCAGTTGAAATCTTCTTCTCTGCAGTTTGTATTGCCTTTTGGAACAACAGTGAATAGGTCTGCCTTGTCTTTTACATGACAGCCTTTCAGATACTTCCGCTGTCATGTCTCCACAATCTTTTCTTCTCAAGGCTAAACCTCCCCAGTGCCTTCAACAGGCCCCTTATCATCTTGGTCACTATCGTCTGGACAGATCCAGCCGGTCAGTGACCTCCCTAAAATGCAGTGCACATAAATGAACACAATATTCTGGGTGTGGTCCAACAAATACAGAATAGAGACAAACCATGGCTTCTCTTTAGGATTGCATTAGCTTTTTTGGCAGCTACTTCACACTAACAGCTCATGTTCAACTTATAACTCATTAAGACACCCATATCCTTTTCCCATGTATGGTCTACTCCATCCTATACTGATGCCTTTTACCTACCAAAATGAAAAATGTTGCATTTGTCCTTGTTGAAATTCACCTTGCTGGTTTCTGCCCACTGTTCCAGGTTTCAAGATCATGTTGAATTTTGATAATCATATTTTCTAACCCCTCACTGATGTTGAAGAGTACAGGGTTTAAAACGGAGCCCTGCATATTCCACCCAACATCTCCTTCTGCTTTAATGCATTGATATGCATTCACTGGATACAATTATTTAGCTCTCCTATCCTCCCTTTGATTTGAGGATTTCCATCCATGGGATTCAGTCTAGTAATTGTCTGTTGAAATGGACTCTTCTGAAATCTGAAGTTCAGCAGCATTTGGAGGTCATGGGTTCCCCATCTCTATCTTCTTTCCCTTAGAGTTAAATTCTGAGCAAACCTTTCATTATATTTTGGAACGAACTGGGGAAAATTGCTAGGGGTCAGATCAGGCCATCTATAGGGAAAAATTTATACAAAAAGCAAACAATATATTTCTGATTGAAGCCCATAAATACAGAGAATTGCTGTTGTGGCAAGCTACCAAAGCCAGCTGTTTTACAACAAGGACCATCTTGGACATGGAAGTATGTTCAATTTATGATGGAAAATCAAGAATTGTTTCCATTTCAAACTGAGGAAAAGGCTGTTAATATTTTGAGAGGAAATGGTGTATAGAAAGTGATGTGGAGTCAAAAGTATTTCTGATTCGGTTCAGCAAGGGTATATAAAGAAACCCTTTTATCTAGTAAAAAGTGAAAACAATATTAAAAAAAAATCCTGGACAAGCTAAGCCAAGCCTAAAAGCTGACGCTAAGGGGTTCATTTTCAAAGAGTGGGTGGAAGAAGGGGAATTAAACAAAGCTGAAGCACCTGAAAAAAGAGAAGCAGGAGGTTTCAAGTACAGGTCTGTAGTTAGTCACTGCTACTCTCCAAGTAACTATTTATTCCTCAAGTTCAAAAGCAAGCCATGAAAAAAATTCTAATATTTTCAAACTTTTGTACCAGAATTAATATTTATGGGGCTTTAAGGGTGAGGAGAGTGTTTAATTAGGGCAAGCATATAAGGGAAGCACTGATCTATTTGCTTGGATATGCTAAAGCAGTGTTGTCCAAACTTGGCCACTTTAAGATGAGTGGACTTCAACTCCCAGAATTCTGGGAGTTGAAGTCCACTCATCTTAAAGTGGCCAAGTTTGGACAACACTGTGCTAAAGGAATAGAAAGGCATCCCGGGTTGTACACTGAAGCATCTACCACAGTGAATCAAGCAGCCCAACTGTACTGCCTAACAAGCGACCAGAGAACCTGACATAAATTCAGCAGCGTCATGCGAAAGGTTTCCATGGGATGAAGCCTAAGATGGAATTTCAGTCTGCAAACATCTTTACTGTTTCCTTCACCTCGCTGCACACAGGTTACTTAGGTGACCTTATATGAAATTAAATTATTTGTGATTATTGTTGATTCAACAGCAATGAAATGAATGCACTTACTCCCGTCGTAGTTGAGTGTTGCAAATTTGGCCTGTTTTTCAGCACAGCCAGCACTGTTACAGACTCTCATCTGCAGCTCATACCAGGTCGCCTCCTGAAGATCATACACTATATATGATTTGGTAAGCGATGTTCGTTGTGCAGTAGTCCATACTGTTGTCCCAAATGGCCTGTATTCCAGAATAAAGGAGGTGATTGGACAACCACCATCATTCCAGCCAATAAGGTTCAATCTTACTCGAGTGGTGTTAATACTGGCAAAGAGTTCTTGTTCTTTTGAAAACTGTGGCTCTACAAGAAAATATATATTTAAATTTAAAAAGTTATAATAAATAGAAAACACAGTGACTTCGTGTCTCTGGGGTGGGAATACCTTTTTAATTTGCAAGATGGAATGTATTTTATTTCTGTTTCTTTTATTCTTGGGTAAGATTTTTTAAAATCTTTATTTCCCCCTTTCTCCTCTGCTTTCTTTTCATAGCTATGTTTTTTGTTTGTTTGTTTTTCTGTGTGATATATTTTTGGGAGAGGTATATATTGGGATGGGGATAATGGGGGTGTAGAATGCAGTTGCAAAGGTTTTCAGGACTAAATGACTGTAGTCTGTTGAAATCTAAGAGGCATGTGTTCCCCTTAGACCTCTAACATTGTCTTCAGTGTACAAATCCACATATGGGCTCCAATATTTTGTGGACTAGAGGATGAGAGATGTATCTTCAAGAAGGAACAAAAATTTTAACTAGTTGCAGTAATCAATATTAGCGGCATGGCCCAGGGCTTCTGAAAATACTGCAGTAGGGATTGCTCAAGAAATGTGTTTCATTCACATTTTATGGAAAATAATTGCTGGGTCCAGCTTTTCAAACTATTATGCAGACTGGGACTCAGATACTTACTTTAAAATAAAGATGGGATATAATTTCAAGTACCTTTCCCAAGCGTTTTGGCTTCTATGATCTCACTGATACGTCCTGGTCCCACTCCATTCTGAGCTGTCAGAGTGAACTTGTACCAGGTGCCACACTTCAGCGTTTCCAATCGATATGAACGTTCACTAGGGCTAATGGGAAAACTGCCCCATTGTTCACTGTTGTCCTCAGAATATTGCAGTATATAACCTATCAAAGATTAAAACAAAACAAAAACAAAAAACACAGTCCAGTACTGCAGAACTCATTCTGACTAAATAGATTAAAAAATATACAAATCAAGGAGTGTTTCTACATTAGAGGGACTAATAAAAGCTTTGAAATACTTCTGCATCTTCTTGGATTTAAAAAAAAGTTGGAGGAGCATTCCTGATTTACCTACATGGTCTTTCCTAGGCTGCAAGGAGCTTCTGATCTGTTGTGTAAAAGAAGAATTAGGAGAATCTCTGCAGGTGTAAATTTGTAATTCTCTGGCTCAGATACAAAGATACCATTTAATTATTTTGCCCAAGGCAACATAGAAAGGGGGAATCAATTAAAATCCTGCATAGTGTCTTTGTGGGGATTATTTCTTCATCATATTCAAGAGGTACAACATTTACTCATCCCAATGAACTAGGCTTCCTGCCATTTGCATTTTGCTACCTCTAGTTTGCTAACTAACTGGCTCAATAGCAAGTACTATACTGAAGTAACTAGTACTGAAGTTTGGGAGAACTAACTTGCTGTATTGCTGATACAAGACAAGCTAAGGCAAGACATTGGGGATAACCCATTTCTTCTTTTCATAATGATATACTGGTATAGTAGCCTCCCAAAATAAGAGATTACTTTTAGTAGGTCTTATGAATATTCTTTTGCACTATACTGCTCGCAAAATAATTGATAAATTAAAAACAAAATAAAATTCTGGACCTTTAAAAAATTATAATGCCTTGTTCAGAACTTACTTCTTATGTCTGACTCACATGACTTAATCTGGTCCATTTTGCTTTAGACTCACTGAAATGTTTGTTATGAGGAACTTGTCCCATTGAAATTGAAAAGATACCCTAATCCTAACCCTAGTCCAATTTAGCTTAGTTAATATCATAAATGCCTCTGTGAGGGAAGGCATGATGCCTCTTTGTTTAAAAGAAGCAGTTATTAGGCTTTCCCTTAAGTAGTCTACTCTGGATCCTTCAGAAGAGGGCAATTATAGTCCAGTCTTTTAACCTTCCATGGTTGGGTAAGCTGATGGAGAGTGGTAGATTCTCACAGGCAGGCAGTCCTGGAGGAAAGAAATTGCCTTGACTCATTTCAAACTGGCTTCAGAATGGGCTATCAGGTTGAAACTCTCTAGGTTGGCCTGATGAATGATTTTTTGGTGGGGATCTACATAGGTTATGTTACTCTGTTGGTTCTTCTTTATCCCTTAGCAGCTTGTGATATCATCAAGTATGGTATCCTTCTGGATTGCTTGATAGAATTGGCAATGGAGGGCAGCTTTGCAGTGGTACAATTTGTATCTTACAGGAATCAAATGCTTCTTGAAATGGAAACTATTACATGGTGCCATTTTGTCTCCAATGCTTTTCAATATCTATTTTAAACTGCTAAGTTTAAGGGTTTAAGTGTGCTTGTAGACCTGCAACTCCTTCTGGTTTCCCAGACTGACACAATGGTCAGGAGTACCTTTTATTAGCTGCAGATGATATGCCAACTGCATCCCTTTCTGGAACAAGATGACCTTAAAATTATAGACTACATGGGGCTAACCTCCAGGCTTGACTATAGTAATGCATTATTACTACAGTCCATTATTCCATGTGCGACTACAAAGGGGCCTTTGGGTTTACTCCAGAAATTTCATTTGTTAGAAAACTCAAAAGCCAGTTTGGTTTTGGAAAAAATGAAAAGAGATCATACTGCACTGATACTGCTCTGTCTGCCAATTCAGTTCTGTACAAAATACAAAGTGCCAGTCATTACATTTAAAACCCTGGCTTAATTCTAGGCTCTGTGAGAAAATATATCTTTCTATACGAACTTTCTATATGAACTGAGATCATCTGAGGAAGCTCACCTACAATCGTCATGAGCTGATCTGTTGCTGACCCATATTAGTTTTTTGTACTGTAGCTGTTCTAGTTCTTTCCAATGCACTCCTTGCAGAGTTGAGAATCCTTAAAACAATTTCTTTGAACAGGCTTACGTTGATTAATTATTATATTTAAGTATTAATTATACTTGTTTTATTTGTTTTTATTGTTATTTAACTGTTTTTAATGCTTTGATTTTATTCAAAACTGTCAAGAGACTTCAGTAATTAACAATATCCCAGGTTAAATAAAATAACAATTAATAAAACTTAAATCAGGAATGCCAGTAATTTTGATTTATAATATAGTGCATATCATACAATATTCTGTTAGCCAAATAACTAGTATCTCCAAATGCTTATTGTCAAGTAAGCAGCCTTGTTAAGATAACTGTACTTTCTGGTAAGCAAAACTAACTTGAGCTCCTGTTGGGGTGAAATGGCAACATGTAAGGCGCTATGTTTTTTAAAAAAAAATAAAATTCTGGCATTGAAGTGGAACTATGGAATGTTACCTCGAATAGAGCTGCCTCCATTGTCTCCAGGTATCCAGGAAAGAGTGATTGAGGAAGAGGTGGTTTTGGACACAGTAAGTCTAGGCTGGTCAGGTGGAACTAGATATGTTAAAAGAAGAAATTAAGAATAGTTTGAATAATCATTTGATTTTAAAGACATTTATCAGAGAATTGAGACTGAAAAATATGCAAATCATATCTGCCAATGTGTCTGATAATATCACTTCTTCAATTAAAACATAGCAGAAACATTCTTTTTTCCTTGAATATTTAAGTATTATATAATTTTAGCTGACATTCTGAACCATAATTTTGCCCTTGACTTGTCTGTCACTACAGTCTCTGCACAATCATCTTCCAACAGGCAGGGAAAATACTTTTGCAATTATTCTTTTACATCAGATGTGTAACCCTTTATATGTTAGTGAACAGCAGTTCCCAACACCACTCACAATTGGTTCTGCTGATAGGCTGATGAAAGTCAGAACAATGTACTGCTATCTCAAATCATTTGCATGTCACTGCAGAGTAATGACATCAATGTAAGTAAGTCACTACTGATAGCTAACTTAACATGCTTTCTAATATAAAGCACTGTAGTGTGTTAACCTAGAAAATGGAGTTTATTCATGATTAAGTCAGCCATGGAAAAGTGTGTTGTGTGAACACACCAAGTGTCAGATGAATCACCTCGAATGTAGGACAACATGACACATGCTGAGACAGCCTATTCCACTGTTGATCAGTTCTTACCATTTGAAAGTTTCCTGTAATATTCAGAAGAAATCTGCTTCCATGTAATTTATATCCACTGAGTCTAGTCCTCTGTACCAAAGAACAAATCTGTGTATATCGCCCTTTTGGTATCTGATATCTATCATTCTCCTAGTTGCTTTCCAGGGACACACTATGAGTTTTCAATTTACATTTTAAAATGTTCAGTCATTCTGATAATAATCAAAGTTCCTTAAGCTTAGAAATAGTTGTAGTGAAAGAATCATTTTTTAAACTTACCTTGAACTTGCAAATTCAGAATAATTTCATCTGATCCCCAGTTATTAGTAGCCACGCAACTGTAATATCCCGAATCTTCTGCTTTCACAGTATGGATAACAAAGCTGCCATTACTAAAGATGCTTCTTCGCCCATCAATCATCACGAGACTGGGTGTCCCGTTACTGCCTCACAGGAAGCAAAAATCATACATTAAAGAAGTTACAACCAATATTACTTAGAACTGGGGTTAATATTAAAAATAAAGAGGGGGAGGGGGAAATGCCTGGCAAGAAACTCTCTTAGCTCAAGAGAGTGAGATGATTCAGATTCAATGATACCAAGCTATAGATATATATAAAAAGAATAAAAACTGAAGCATCAAACCGAAGCCTCTCCTGGTAGAGATCAGTATGTGTGATTATTGCAAAACAATCTGAGATTCATCACTGTGATGGAGCTCATTTGCATATCGAATGGAGCTGCAATGGTTGATTTATTATAATTTTTGCAACATGTTAAGAAAGAAATGGATGCTTGGAACAATTCTGCCTTCTCATCAGCCAGCCTTGGAAAGTAAAAATGTGGGTATAAAAATGTCACAAGCACAAGTAGCAATAAGGGAATACAAACTGCTCCCACAAGAGTTTGAAGATGTTATCAAGTTTGGATCTGGGTAGGGGTGGATGTCCGCCATTTCCTGAGAGCTGGAGCTAGGCTTCAGGTTTCTCAGTTTTGAGAGGGTCTCATTGTCCTGGGTGAGAACAAGGCAGGGGGATGGAAAGGAAGGGGACCAGGTATGTAGCACAGGTGGTGGTTTGATGAGTGGGGTGTGTGAGTGGCTGGTTTAGCCCAAGATCACTTGGTTGAGTATGGCCTGTGCTTTTTTTTTTCTTAATAATAATTTTATTAAATTTTAAGCAAGAAAGATAAAAACTAACAGAAGCTAATAATGTGATCTGTGCTTGATGGTGGGGAATTCCTTGGACAGGGAAGGTGGTGACTAATATGAGGAGGGAGAATTATGGCGGAATGGGATTTTGGTTGTGATGGGTAAGGGGAGATATGGTGAGAGATATGGTGAGAGCAGGCCACACTCAGAGAAGATGGTAACTTAACTAATTCCTCCCTTCCAGCTCTCAGTTCTCATACCAGAAGCCAGGGCTCAAGATACTTGAAATCCAGGGGCTTCAGCTGCTGCAATGCAGTGTCTATCTAATGGTGAGAGACAGACCTGGCTCATATCTTTGAAACATGGGAGAGGAGGGGGAAGGTCCTCTCTGACAAAACTGCCTGCCCATGTTTTGGATTTGGTATCAGTCTCAGTCCCTGGTGATGCCAGGGGAGGAGAGGTAGCTGTTGTCATCCATGAGACTTTGCTGGCATCAAGAGGCACTCACTATAGACAACTGGATGTGAGATCTTGTTTGAGCCAGTTGACTTTGCTACTTAGGTACCTTTCCCCCCTGCAGCATAGTGGGATTCCTGCCAGGACTGTTTGACCTGATTCCAGGGATGGTGGTGGAGGTCTCTTGGCTAGTAGCATTAGGGGACTTCAACCTAATGAATATGTCCATGATTGTCATGGCAGCCATTAACTCCTGGGTCACTCCAGACTCCTCACTAAGTTCTGTTATTCCAAGGAACTTAGTGAGGAGTCTGGAGTGACCCAGGAGTTAATGGCTGCCATGACAATCATGGACATGTCCCAACTTACTGAGGGCCCAACACACATGAGAGGTCATACACTAGGGGTTTTTCTCTCAGGGGAGATGCAATGTGATTTGAAAGTGGGGGGCAGTGAACTTTGCCCCTTATCATGGAGAGATCACTTTCTGATTGTTGTGGAGTTTTGTGGAGTAATCTCCCTCCACAGTGGGGAGGAGATATTATATTGGTCCACCCAAGGCACCTGACAGAGCCTATGGTTTTCAGGGAGCTCTGGGAAGTCTCTGAAGATTCTTATGGGCAGTTTGGCTGAGACTGTGGTCAACCACTGGAATAAAGGAGTGGTTTATTCCTTTGTTAAATAATAAAGGGGACCAGATTATAACAAAGCACCCAATCCCTACTTCTAGATCCACTGCAGCTCCTTGTTCTCTGAGAAGCTCAAGAAGATGAAGGAGCAGAGGAGACCCCCTGGAGTACCTGTGAAAGAAAACCTGCCTCGAGTCTGACCAGACCCTGGTACAAAATCACATTTGAGCCTACATAGTGGCAATTGAAGTGGCAAAAAGGAGATATTTTGCCACTCTTTTGCATCTGCTGAATGTTACTCAGTGGCCCTTTTTAGGGCATCTTTTTTACCTTTTGGGAAAGGATGTTTGCCAAGACTATCTGAAGGACCTCTGTGAAGAAGCATTTTCAAAGCATTTGGCAGACAAAACCACTTAATTTTGAGAGGAGCTAGACTTTCTCTGGACAATGCCAATGGTAGTGTCATAGTGTGAGATGGGGTCATTTTGAGACTGTAAGTTCCAAGGAAGTGGATAGAGTACTCTGCAATATCAATTCTGCCACTTCCTAGTTGGATCTCTGCCCATCATGGCTGGTTAAGGGATTGTAGCCACCCTGAGCCTTTTTGGGAATGGGCAACATACAAATTAAGTATCTTCTCATACAGATAAGGGAAATAAATTAAATAAATAAAAGGAAGCACAGGTCCCCCCAGGAAATGAGATTGAGGCAGGAAATCACTGAGAAAGCTGAAGAGCTGAGGAGTTGCTGGGTCTATTTGCTGCTTTCAGTGTAAGAGATGAACCATTTTTAGGCTGAATGCAGAGGGTTATCTAAATCAGCTGGTTATGCCCTGGTTTCTCCTCCTCCAGCTTGGCTGGGCCAAGGTACTCTTGTCCTATATCTTGCCTAGACGGAACCAGACCAGCAGCTGCAGCCCCTGCAGCACACATGCCAGTGAAAGCCATGGCTGTAGAAAAGGCAGCTATCAGGGAGGACAGGTGGCGTGAGCATGGAGATGAGCAGGTCAGGTTTGCTGCTGCAGATCATGAGCTGCCTGTCCCACCTAAGCCTGCCAGGCCTTTGCCTTTTCCTCAGAGGAAAAATTTAACAAGTAGCTAGTTAGCACCCTGGCTGACTACTTGGTTGGCTAAGCCTTGTTGCAGAGGTTTTATGCTGCAATTGAACGAATCTCAAGTAAGTGTCCTTATGTGTCCTGGCTGAAATCACCACCGTATTTAAATAGAATAGTTTGAGAGAATCTGGTTTTGCAGTTGCCCTCTGCTGTAATCTGCAGAGATCAGAGGAAACTAAAAAAACCATCGTAATGCCATCTGCTGGTTGAAGTCTACATTACAGCATTCTTTAATAAACAGATGAACACCAGAAACAGTGTTGACTTTAGAGAAATCTTTGTTGCTTTGTTTATATTAGTATAATGTTGATGCACTATTTTTTAATCTCAAGGATTAAATCCATTGGTTAACTGCAGTATACATGGGAACAAAAGGGGTTTGATTTGGAGAAAAAGTTGGAGAAAACAATCTCATAATTTTCCTTATACCCTTTCTGTATTTATATGTAATAGATTATCCTCAGCATGGTATTGGTTTATAGTTGTAATGACTTCAATTACAGAGTACAGTATGATCTGACTGAGTGATGAATCATTTAATTAAATAGAAAAAAAATGTGAAAAAAGACCCTAGAAACAAAACCAGCCTAATAGACTAATCTATAAAAGAGCTTTGTAAAATGCCTGGCAATGAGGATTAGCTGAAACATAGCTACTCAGGAACAGGAGAGGTTTTTTTTTTTTAATGCTTGGGGGAACTATGAACATCTGCAAAAATACACAGATTGTAAATTAAAGCTAGGTATTCTTAATGCTAAAACTGCTTGACAAGATCTTGTATCTACATATGCTGAATTAAATTCTACCAAGAGAGGTGATAAATAGCTGAAGTAATCTCAGATTAGGCAGACTATGGGGTAAAATTAATCAAGTCTATGGTTGGGAGTGCCTGAGAGCTGATAACAAGGACTCAGGAAATGACTCAGAAGATGTACTTTGGACTTTGTGTAAGCACTGCCCCATTCTGCTGTTCTACCTGCCTTCTTTCAGACTTGTGTGGGAGCTTGAAAAAAGATGCTGCTTCTTTTAGGAGTTGATTTATTAAAATTAATGCTACTCTTAAAGCATCCATGCCTTTCTTTTTCAGGCTCATGCAGCAGCTTGAAAGAGAAGGGCTGTTTTAATGAACAGCAGAGAGGTGATGTGCTCATATTCATAGGAGATCTGAAATATTGCCTCTGAATCAGTTTCAAAGCATGCATTGCCCTAATAACAATCCCTCTCTTCCTTTTTCCACACACCCAATGACATAACAACCTTCATTTGCACTGCGCACATAGTTGTTGGTTACCTTTCTTTCATCCATTTGACTGTAGGTGCAGGGTCTCCAACAGCTTTACAAGGGAGAATAATATCCTTCATCCATGGGGTTGTTACTGTGCCACTGAATGTCAAAATTCTGGCTGGAGCTGAGAAATGAAAAAAAAAAAGGGCTAAAATGCAGAATAGTATGGCACCACTTTCTTGAGAAGAAAAAAATAGAAGGAGGTGGAAGAGGAGGATTGTGATGATTTTAAAAGTCTGGCTATGCTTACATAGACTAATTTATTTCAAACCACATTACTAGTTGCTTAGTGGATCACAAATAATGTAATTTTAACCTCTGCAGAAATGATGGTTGCAAAATAAGGATCTTAATGACAGTAATGAATGAACGTAAGCATCATGTTGTTATTGCTTTCTTTCTTGCACTGGAGGAAAACACTGAACATGTTCAAACCTACTATCTGGTATGCTTCCAGGCATTTTTTCTTATGCAGTCATCCTGCCTAATTCCTGGAACTTTATTGTTATTTATCTCATGGCCTATTGTTTGTAACCTTTACATGTTTGCCCACAATTTCTTCTATCTTTTTTCTTATCACCAAAAATCCATTGAGGAAAAAATGGAATTGTAGCCCAATATCATGTCATTGCCAGTGCTTGGAGATCTGCCTGGAAGTACTTTTAAGATAAGGTGTGATTCCAAAATCGAAAGCTATCAGCCTTGGCCTCCAGTTGCCAATGTTTTTCTCCTTCTACCATCTTTAAGACAGTATAGAAGGCTGAACCTAATCTGAAATAAGGTGGTATCTTTACTTCTTCCCCTGAGATTTCAGATCTGATATAGTTATTTCTCTCTCACACATAATCTTTCTTCCCTCCATACAACAAGGTAAGTTATAAATTAAGTCTACTTGAAGAAGAGCTCGACTTCTGGCAGCTACATGGATGTATCTGTGTAGTTTTTGTGAGAATAGTATGATAGAGGTTTGCCACTGGGATTGCTTGATAGTGTTCCATACATGTTCTGAGTGGTTTAGCCTTTTGTGATCAGCCAGTAGGGCTAGGAAATAGTTAACAGGAAATAAAAGCCTATTATATCAGAATTTTAATGAGGGGGAGCACGCAAGACACAACTGGTCAAAGAGGCAGTGGGAGGGAAGCAGGATTCACAGAGGAATCCATTTTTACATCATTTCTTATTTGCAGTTTTAGCTTTAAAGACTAAATCCCATGACATTATCCACTGCAGCAACTTCATAAAATTCATGGGACTATATACAAACTATATGCTCTGACTAGAACAGTTCTACAGGAAACTGGGTAGCAAGTCCCCATAATTTCTTAATTCATTATTAACCAGTAATCTATTTATACATTAACATAAAAGAATGCAGCTGTCAGGCTTTTAAGAAATGCTAAAAATGGGTTAATGAATGAAGCAATGCTATAAGATTTAAACTGGAACAAAATAGTATAAAACCAGAGATATTTATAGGGGAAGTAGCCAGGACTCAAGTAGCCAAGTCCTATCTTAGTTCTATCAGACATTTAATTTATGTTCAAAATGCGAAAATGGAAATTTCCTATAAACCTAGCACTTGGAATGACAATGAATAAAATGAACAACAAGCAATAAAGAATATTGGATTAAATCTATGAGTAGAGTCAGTTTTTGGACAATTAAATGTAGGCATATCCACAGTCACATTGAAGATTTAAAGACACATATTTTCTCTTTACTAGAAAAGAACAAATTTATATTTTAAAACTACATTTCAAATGTAGTACTAAGAATCTTATCTATTGTGCTGGAAAAGGAAGGAAGGAAGGAAGGAAGGAAGGAAGGAAGGAAGGAAGGAAGGAAGGAAGGAAGGAAGGAAGGAAGGAAGGAAGGAAGGTTGAGAAGTTCATTTACTTTACACATTTATAATATGTTAATAAACAAAACATTCCATAATGTTCTGAACATTTTATTCCTGTGTTAAACAGTCAGCTGGTTCAAAACACTATCAGATCAGTGCTTTATTTTAGCTGTTCTACCAAAGGATTCTTTCAGTTGCAGATTCTATTAATGCTGAAGCACTTCACCTACACCATGAATACTCACACTGTTAAATGCAGTATGTAAGTTACTGTATTTAAGATACAGTACAAATGGCAACATCTAGCTAATCTTGGCAGATTCCCTAAAGCTCAACAGGGATGGATCTAGTTTGTATTTTCCAGGAAACCACAGAAAATGGTTTCTAGCCACCCAGAGTCCCCTATTGTGGGGGAGATGGGCGGGGGAGAAATCCAATAAATAAAATAAATAAATAATAATAAAATCCTAGGGCCGTAAACTAGCCAAAGAAGCTGAAAAAATATAATGGAAGAAGACAGTGGCAAATCACTTTCATTTTGTTTTTTTTAATATAATTTTATTGATAATTTTGATTATAGTAAAATCAATACAAACTAAACTTAAAGAAAGAAAAGAGAATAGAAAGGAGTAAAAAGTGCAAGAAAAAAAGAGAGGGAAGAAAGAGAAAAGTAAGAATATAATAAAGAAAGAATAAATAAATATATAAAGAAGTGCCTTCCAACCTTTATCACAACAAGTATAAACAAATTTAGTGACTCATCACCCCCTCTAAGGTTACAAACATTTATCTCTTCATCTCATATCCCATCTTTTATCGATAAAGAAATCCATAAAACATCATCAGTTCAGTCCTGGTATCAGCAGAAAGTCCATAAAAGGTTGCCAGAAGTAACAACATATCTTGTTTTAACTTTGATCAAATAAACATTTATATTCCTTTCTTTTACTTCTAACAGTCTTAATCTTTAATTCATTCAAATATTGTCGTAGGATTTGATTTCTCTTCATTAATTCTTTGTCCCATCACACCGAGTTCTTCAAGACTTTAACAAGCCTCTTTTATAAATCAAGTAGGAAAAAATTATCCACTTCACTCTCTTGGTTTGTCATTTGTATTTCCCTTTTAAATTTTAAAACCTCAGCCAGTTTCTTTTGTAGATCCAGTGAAACATCCTTTTCTAAGTCATTCTCTTGGTCTGTCAGTTGTAAATCCACTTTCAATACCATGTCTATCTTGTCAGATAAAATTTGTTCTACATCTGTCATTTCTTCAATAACATCTTTTGGACATAGTCTAGCCATAGAAGCAGACATCATTGCTGACACTGTTGATATTGTGGCTACTATTTTCTGATTCCATTCTTCAAAAGACTCCTTAAGTATTTTCATTGTTAGAACGTTTTGCAACATTTTACAGGCTTGTAAATCTTTCCTCTACTTAGTCTCCTCTAGTATCCAGTTTTTGAAATCATGAAATTGCTTATCTCTGTTTTGTCTTGTAAAAACCAAAACAGAATCTATTTCCCACAAGAAGCTGTTTGTTCTTTATAATTAATTCCAAAATCTTATTGTAAAAGTTTCAATATTCCAAATTTATTTGGACCCTTAATTGGTTTATAATTATCAAGATCAAAATCTTATTTAGCTTTTTGCTGTTTATTTCAGATTCTTTTAATTCTTAAGTTTATGATTAAAATATTCTTTTATTCAGAATTGAAAGCAGACTCATCCAGTGTTTTCAAATTTGTCAGTCCGAAGATCTCTAATAGCTTAGTAGTAGTTAATGAGCAATTTCTGAAAGTGATTAGAAAGTGCGGTTTGTGAACTTAGTGTCCTTTAAAAGTCTCTGCTATGGTTGTGAGCAAGATGGCTAATCCCATAGTCTCCCGGCACTCAAACTCCATGGAAAACTGCTCTCCTGTGATCTCCTTGTGGGGAACAGCTATCTGGAGCACATGTGGGCAATCTTCCATCTTCTCCTTATCCAGAGAGGTTCCAAGGAACTGGTCTACTCACTTGGTTATTTGGTCTTTGCTGTGGTCATTGGTTCCAATTTTGCAGAGCCATCTTCAGTTTGCCATACCTCTTCTGGAAGCCCACAGATCACTTTCATTTTGTGTCATCCAATCATGCTGGACACCAACTATTTTGTCTCCAAACTTGATTGTCTGTTTGGAGACAAAATAGTTGGGTGTCCAACTATTGTCCAAATTTGATTTTCTGAGGAGAACTAGGTTTGTCTGACTTTAAATTGTATTTTGCAGCCTGCTGTTAGGTTTAGATGAAAAGGTGTTGGTAAGAAATAAGAGAATGTTAGAATTAGAAATACATAACCTGAGGTTTGGTTGGCATGGCTTTTTATGGTACAATAACCTTAAAGTTAACATAGATATTAAAGATCATTATGTGAGGAATGCCATATTGAGAATATGGAATACATATAAACCCAGGCTATGCCAAAAAAATGTCTCTATTGGTCTCAGCACAAGAAGCATTTTATAGAAAAGAAACAGTGGGCAAAGAGAAATGGTTAACATATCAAGATCTATTAGTACAGGAATATGGGGAACTTAAGATGAAGTCAAGAGAACAATTGACTGCAGAGCCATATAGTTTTCAATGGCTTTCATATGCACAATTAAGAGAAAGATTTAATATAGATTAAAAAGGTAATTGGAATTGAACAACATAAGATGGAATTTGAAACTGAATTGTGTACAAATGATGAACATGTGATTGCAAAAACATATAAACTTTTGTTGAGATTTGAAATGGAAGAAGAACAAGTTAAAGACTACATGATAAAATGGTCTAAGAACTTTGGTTATAGCATACAGATGGATCAATGGGAAGGAATGCAGGTAAAAGGACTGAAATTTCGATTGTGTTATAAATTGAGAATTTTTATAAAATGATGTACTGTTGATATGTGATACTAGAAAAATTATTTAAGATGTATAAAGGTATATATCTGCTCAATGTTGGAAATGTGAAAGACATGAAGACATGGTTTTACCATGCATGGTGAACTTGTGAAAAAGCAAAAATATTCTGAACACAAATACATATGATGATACAAAGAATTTTAAATTTGTAATATTAAGATGAAACCAGAACTCTTTTTATTGGGACTTATGGATAATCAATTAAAAAAGACTTATGGAAGATTGATTTTATATATGATAACTGCAGCAAGATTACTATATGCACAATGATGGATAAATACTGACATACCCACAATAGAGGAATGGATTGTAAATGGTTTTCCTAGTAACTAAGAGGAGGCTGATGGGGTGATGAGGGCTGTTATTACAAATATTGTTACTGATTTGGATAAGAACTGTATTTTGTTTTGCTGTTTATTTTGTTGTATTATTGTAAGCTGCTTAGAGTAAAAACCTAATATAAAACCTAATATAATTACACATTGAATGCTACTGCCATAATCTAGCTATCTCAAAGGCTGCAATTTATGGCAGTGATATTAGGTTTTTATAATCACATACAGAATATAGCTACATATAAAGGATATACTTCACCCAGTATAATAAATTGGAACACAGACAACTTAGGATTGGCAAGTAGAGATAGAAACATAAATGCAACAAGGAACTTTGAAATCTATTCTGAAGAGTTAATCTGCATGGATGTTTTTTAATGATAGAGAAAACTGGAAAGGTAACAAAAGTATTAATATTTAGCTAAAAAAAACCTCTAATGAGTTAAGCATTAACATAAGCATTAAGATAAGCATTTTCCCAGAAGAAGAAAGATATAAAGAGGCAGGCTGGGAATGCTATAGATTTTCAAGGATTGCACTTTTTAAAATTCTTCATTGGAGAACTGGGGCAAACAAAGCTTATTTAGGTCCCTTGAACTTTTATATCTTCTTTGTTTCTTTGATGGAAAACCTGGAAGAATAAAATGAAGTGAACCAGTAGAAAAATCATAAAAGGAGGGAAAGATACCAAGAGAAACGGATATGAAATGGAGCAGAGCTAGCTTCCAAGTAGAAGCCTGAATGGCCAAATCCAAACCGAAGTACTTAGCATAATTTATAGAAACTCCTTTTTTAAAAGCAGTAGCTGACAAGAGATGAATATATAATAGCCACCACTATAGGTATCAGTAGCTCAGCATAGATTAAATCCAAGCATCACCTGGAAAGGAAAGTGGGAGCTGTCTATTGCATGAAAAAAAAGATGGAAGAAGTCCTTCAGGCTCACAACTTTGCTTTTGTGTTATAACTGAGCCAAGCAATATATGCTGTGTTCAGGTAGGCTGAAACTTGTTGTTTAAAAGGACACCTGAGGAAGAACTCTGAGTGTATTCTGCATCTGGAGATTTCCTCCTTCCTTTACTTAGACATTATCCATCAATAGATATCAATATGAATCAAATAAAACAAAGCATATCTAACTTCACAGCTAATATTTCAGAGATTTAGTTAACATAAGTAACTTCACAAAATGTTATCTGAATAGTTGTTTCATTCAATTTTAGAACAATGAAAAAAATGTCTCACGCTATACATGAGCAGCTGTACGTGAAAAGGTTGGGTGTGCCTTGGGCCTCTGCCCTGCATTGCTTCTTCCCATCTTCTTTCCTTGGCTAAGTACGCTGCCAGTTTTGCAGAAACTATGTAAAGCACATAGCCATTTTTCATCAAGGATGTCTAATATGGACCTCACATATTATCAGGGGGTGCAAACGCACTGCCTATTGGAAAAATGGCCTTGGTTACACTGCTAAATGACCTTTTGAGGGATCTGGATGAGAATAGTGCATCCCTTCAGGCCTATTAGACCTCCCAAAAGCCTTAGATAGCATCAGCCATGACATTCTTCTAAGACTGCTTATGAGAGTTGGAGATTGGAAGGAAAGGCCCTACCCTTAATGGAGCAGGTCAGTGAATTGGGAATCCTCCTGTACTCACAGCTACTGTTGGGTGGACATGTGCAGACCATAGTCATAAGGGCCTTTCTGCAGACCTAACTGGTGCACCAGCTGCAATTCTACACAAGAATTTATAACAGTACCTCATGCTCATTGGAGCTGCAATGTAGAGCTGCCTTGACCACCCAGAAACTGCAGTTGGTCTGGAATGCAGTGACCTGCTTACTGGCAAATATTGATCGCCAGAAGCACATAATACCTGCATTGCAGATCTTGCACTGATTGCCAGTAGGTTTCTGGGTCAACTCAAAGTGCAGCTTTTGATATACCTGTATAAAGTGCTATATAACATGATGCCAAAGTGCCTGCAGAACTACTTTCTCCAGTCCAAATTGCCCTATCTAGTACATTCATCACAGGAGAAACTGTAGGTTGTTCCCCATTTCTATGACTTGAGGAGGGCTGAGGCCAGGAAGCCTTGCTTTTCAATTGTAGCCCCAGTTTTATGGACCAGCTTCCCTCAGAAATTAGACTTGTCCCCTTTTAGTATTCTAAAAGTTGATCAAGAATGAGCTATTTTGGAGAGGGTTTGGTACTTAATTAGTTAATTGGCATCCATTATTATTATTGTCATATCTATGATTAATTGTTTGGGATGATGATGGGTCTGCCAATTTTATGATGATGGTGACATTGGTCAGCTTTTAGTATATTAATCACCAAGGATATTTAAACTGTTGATTACTGTTTGTACCTGTATACTCCCACAGCATTATTTCAGCCAAGTATATTAAGTAGAAACAAACGCTCATACTGAAAAGCAGATTGCAGGGCAAGACTCTGTTTCACATCATTTAGACCAGCATTAGAAAAGTATCAAATATAAGTGGAATGTTTAATCTTAGTGGGTTTTCTTATATAAATAATATGTTAAAGAAATTCATTAAAAGCAGTCCTTCAAGAGTAAATAAAGCAATGAAGATTGCTTCACTTTGGACACTGCTGGGCTACATAGCAGAAGAAAAGGAAGGAAACTATTATATACATGATCATCCTATGCAACTATGTAAAGCACACAGCCATTTTTCATCAAGGATGTCTAACATGGACCTCACATATTATCAGGGGGTGCAAAAGCACTTCCTATTGGAAAAATGGCCTTGATTACACTGCTGAATGTTTTTCTTGAAGAGGCCAAACTGTGGTTATGGCCTCTTCAAGAAAAGCATCTACTTCTCAGGAGAATTGTGCTAGTAAAAAAAAAAAAAGCAAAAGTACAAAACACAAAATCAAATACACAATAAAATACACACACACACACATATCCATTCAATCGTGTCTGATTCTTGGAGACTGCCTAGACAGACAGTCCCTCCAGTTTTCTTGGCAAAGTTTTTCAGAAGTGGTTTGCCATTGCCATAAAATAAGTTTAGTTGATCAAAAGGAAGAGAAATAAGTGAAACCTAGCTAATAACATTATGTTGTACTGCTAGTAGATATTAATGAGGAACAGGAAGCAAAAGGGCCAGGATAATTCCAAAGTGCTCTCAAAAGAAATATGCTTATTTCTATCTCTGATTAAGGTAGGTAGTTCAAATTTGCCACTTAACAGTCAAAAGTATTTATGTAGTCATGGAGATTAAACATTTCCTTTTTCTTAAAAGGAAAGCTAGTGTGTCTGTCCTATGGTATGTGTCAGTAACAGCTCTTTGCCCTATAAAGGCCTTTCAGCAATAAGTCTATCAGATCTCTATTTACAGCATGATGTTATAGGATTGCCACTCAGGTTTCCAACCAGAGACCAGGAAAATTCATCTTTAAGAGTTTTAAGCACTGATGCAGCCATTGTGTCTACCACCCATTGCTTTCCTGATTCTTGTTCCCACACTTTTCTCCATCCTTGCTTTGGAATAACAGTAAAGTCTTACTTAGAACAAAATGATTGGTGGGGAAGATTGGACATGACTGGTAGATACAAAAGTGTCCACTACATCTTTCATATGATGTAATCTAGTTCTCTTGGTTGTAACTTGGAATGGCCTAAAGGTGGATGGATGGACAATTTTGCTTTCCTTAGAACAGATACTACAGTAAATGGCTTTTCAGTCCCCATCACTCAGTAATTCTATTAAGCTGCATGTGGTGCGATTTATGAAGGGCAGAATCCTCACCTTTAGCTAATGGTTCCACGGTGATAATTTCACTGCTGTTGCCTCTTCCTGCAGCTGTTACAGCAACAACCCAGACGCTGTATTGTCGATTCCGGCTCAGATTAGGAATTCTGTAGGAAAATGAGTCAGGAGAAGCTTCAAATTCGCTGATTACCTGTGATAGGAAAGACAAATATTTCCAAACAAAAGTAAACAACATACATATATTGAAAGAGAGAGAAAGACCTTACATCTCAGACAAGACAGAAGATGAAAAACATGGTAGCAGAATGTATAGCTGCAAGTTAGCACAATCAGGTGCTTAAAATGGTTTAATTCCATTTTGTATATAGTAACACTGTCTAAACATATGTGTATACAAATTTAACTGATTTTTAAAAGTCAGCATTGGTAAATGCAATGAGCACAGTACACTGGCCCTATGGTCCATTTCTTTGACAATAAAAATTAATCCTAAGTGCTTGGTGACTCGTCAGAAAAGTGGAAAGTCAGTTAAGGATTGGGCTCAACCATATCTACCTGGGTGCTTGCTGCAACTCTGAATAGAACTAATATTGGCTAAGCCATTTATTTCTTCTGCCATAGCTGTCAAATCATATAGAAAGTTTTGGGTCACAGCACTCCCTACTGGCCTCTGTGTAAAGTTACACCATCTTTACAAATCAACACAGCGATTTGTACCTAGATAGCACAGGAATATCTAGATGATTTCTGTGAAAGAAAAACTTTAAATTACTGCAGTTTCACAGAAATAATCAAACCAGAGAATCTAAATAGAGCGGCAATTAATACAGTTAAAATATTTAAAAGTTTGAATCACGATCGCTGGCTTTGGCTATTATGAACATTAGTGAAATTCAAACAAACCAAATGTATGGAACAAAAATAGGGAAGTGCAAGATGTCTTAAAGTTGAACCATTCTGAATTTGAAATGCCCCATTTTGAGTTCAAAGCAGCTGTTTTGCATTTAAAATGGGCTGGTCTGATCATCTGGAAATATTTCAAGCTCAGAACAGCTCTATGCAAGTTTTGAAACATTTCCAGCTTGTTCAAAATAGCCTTTCTTGAAGACAAAACAGCTAAAAAACCTGTAACAGAATATTTGGAATTTGAAGTGGTTTGAATTTGAAACATTTTGCATACTTGTGGATAAAAACATCGAACAAGTATGATGTTGAAAGTGGCTCAAAATACTGAAAGCTCCAGAAAAGTTCTTACAGTCAAAGGCAGAAAAACCTTATTAGAATATTAGCTTGGAAACAATGTTCAGCTATTGCAAGTACTCTATGGTGACTAATTTCTCTATAATAATATGCCAGCTCTACCAAAATGTAATATACTGTATGGAATGAACCTGATATTAAATAGGTATAGTAGTGTCACCTAGTGGCCGTGTTGGAGCAGGACAGCTGAATTCTTAAGATTTCAAACTTCAAAAACATAGTGAAGATACTCTGTCAAAAACACTGGGTCATCAATAAGTCTGCAATAAATTAGGACTGTAAAACCAACAGACACTTCAGTTTTATTCTAGTTAATACATTAATAATTTTAATTTAAATAGTAAATTACATTGTTTTTAATTGATTTAATCTGAATAAATTTTGAATAAATTTAATTCAAAAACAAGATTCTTTGCTGTGCTTTGGGTTCTCATTGCACTAAATGATAATGCATGTGGTCTGGATGGAGAAAACAATAGAGTTTAAAAGCAAACAAGCAACAGTCTAAAATGTATTACATGGTTTTCTCTCTTCTCTTTTCTCACTTGAGTTGAATTTGACTCCTGGTGATTTCATTGCAAATGTCCATGTAGTTTTATTGGCAGCAATATGGAAATAGTTTGTCATTGTTTCCTCTTGGGATATTCTTTTAACTTCCCAGTCTAGTATGTAGCACTGAGAAATTCTAGTAAGTCTTTGACCAAATATTGAGCAAACTGTAGATTTTTTTTTTTTTAATGAGCCAAGTTTTCTGAATAGTCAAGGACAGCGCAATGCCACTCTTATCCTACTTTTTAAAAATTATCCTGTAGCAGTAAACTGTAATCATAAAATTTATATCCTAGTGTAAGGAGATATAGTAAATAATCTTAGAAGTCCATTTACTTACATATGGAGTAAATTCATGCATAGTATTAAACTATACTTATTTTTGTGATTCACAACCACAGTGGTATGTGTGTGTGTGTGTCCTACAGTTCCTAATCCAAAATCAGATAAATACATTATGGTTTGGTGCAATGCGTGAACCAGGCCATTGGTTGTTCAAGAAGATTTATTGAATTAGTTTACAGAACTAATTTATTGTAATTCATAATTTAGATTAAATTAGAAATCTCAATGGCTGGGCTCACCCTGCTACAGCAAATAAACTACATTATGGCTTAGCATAGTGTATAAACCCAAACACTGATTAACAAATTCTGGATCCTTCGAATTGTAGATATTTCTGGACTTCCGGGGAAGAAATGGTGGACTGAAGATGGCTCCAGGAAAAGCGGAGCCAATGACTGCAGAGAAATGAAGAGCTGACGAGTAGCCTGGCTCTTTGATAATTCCTCTCAGGACAAGGAGAGGACTTGAGATCATCCACAACAGCTCCAGACAGGTGCTCCTCACAAGGAGACTGCAAGATAGTAGTCTCTGGCAGGTTTAGAGCTCTGGGAGACAAGGAAATTACCATCTTGCTCAAACTGTGGTCGGCACTTTTGAAAGGACACTAAGTTTGCATACTTCCTTTTCTAATCACATTCAGAAATTGCTTGTCAACTGCTTTTCAGCTATTAGGAACCTTTGGATTGACAAGTTTTATAGCACTGGGTGAGTTTCCTTCAATGCTTAGTGAAAGACGTTTTAACTACAAGTTTAAGAACTTAAAAAAATTTTTTTTGGAATAAACAGCAAAAGGGTGATTAAAACTTTGATTTTAGAAAGTTACAAATGGACTAAGGGTCCAGATAAATTTTAAATGAGATTTTGGAATTAATTATAAAGAATCCTTCCTGTGGGAAAATGCTTTTGTTTTGATTTTTTTTTTAAAGAAAATATTTTTTAAAGAACATAATAAAGTAAGACTTTAAAAATTGGACACTAGAGGGAACTAGAGGGAATTAAAGATTACAGTTAAGGAGAAGGACACTCAAACTCAACTTACAATTACAGAATGAAGCAAAATATTTTAACATTGGACATACTGAAGGATATTTTTGAACAACAGACCCAGAAGTTAATTTTGTCTCTATAGATAGACTGTGTCTAAAAGATGTAATGGAAGAACAACAAGTTCTACCTGACAAGATCAAGACCGAGTTGAAAGTGGATTTAAAAATGACAGGCCACGAGAATTACATGGTAAAAGATCTTACACTGAACATACAAAGGAAACTGACTCATGTCTTAATAATTAAAAGGGATATACAACCAACAAAACGAGAGAATGACCTGGATAATTTTCCTATATTGGATTTACAAAAGAGGCTTCTTAACGTTTTGAAGAATTTTGTGAGAAGGGACAAAGAAAAAATAAAAAGAAATTAATTTCTACAACATTATTTAAAGGAACCAAAAATCAAGATTGTTAGAAGTAAAAGGAAGGAATATAAAATTGTTTATTTGATCAAGGTTAAAATAGATGTGTTGTTATCTCTGGTAACCCTTAATGGCCTTTTGCTGACATCAGGACTGAAATGACAAGGCTTTATGGACTTGTTTATAGATAAGAAATCGGATGTGGGAAGAAGAGATCATTTGCTATATTTTGAGACAAGGTGGTAAGTTATTAAAATTGTTTAGACTTATTGTGATGAAGATGGAAAGTCATTTCTTCATACATTCTTTTTCTTTACTATATTCTTATTTTTTCTTTTCTATTTCTTTCTATTTTTTATCTTCTTTTTCTTTCTTTTCTGCACCTTTTACTTTTTCTTTGTATTCTTTTATTTTTTTCAGTTTGAAGTAGTTTTTACTGTTGTAATTATAATCTTTAATAAAATTACTATATAAAAAGAATTCCAGATATTTCTGCATTAATGTGCCCATTATTTATTTATTTATTTATTTATTAATATTTATCTATTTTAATTTATGTTTATTCCGTTTTTACTGTAAACCGCCCAGAGTCACTCCGCAGTGAGATGGGCACTGACAAATTTGAAATATAAACAAACAAACAAACAAACAAACTTGAATAATACAATGCTACATGACACTAAGTAGACAGTTAAAGCATTTTGCACTTAGACCTTGTCTAAATTCATTTAAAAACACTATAGCTTGTGAGGTGCCCTTCCCTTACTGAAGAAAATATACAGAGACTGGAATTAGCCTTGAGATTGCAAAAATGTCAAAGTTTTCATGCTGGACTAGACTTTCAGTATAATCCCATCCAACACATTTCAACTCAGACATAAGCTCCACATAGTTCAGCAGAGTTTGATTCCAGGACATAGTTTCAGGATTAGAGCCGTAAAGTGAGTGCCCTCCTGAATTGTTTAGCATTCTGTCTTCAACAGTGGCAAGTGGATTTCATAGAAAAGCCAGGCAGAAACAGTCATCTTCTGTTATTGTCTGGTATCTGGTTTAGGACACAATGTTAAAACCATCTATTGCTCTTTGCCTATTGGCAATTTACCACACAAACCTATAGAAAGAGTTCTGCACATATCTACTCAGAAGTAAGCTCTAATGAGCTAAATGGGGGCTGACTCCAAGGTAATGCATATAGGATCCAGCTTCAAATTTAGCAGCTTTTTGATGGGTTGCAATGTCCCACCTGCTACCCCCCAAACCCAAATGAACTCTAAATAATCAATGGAATACAAATCAGTAGTTTTGGTCATGTGACCGAATGGTTAACTTACTGTGGGATATGGATGAGAGCAGAATACAGTATATTTTCGGATGACACCATTTAACTTTATGGGAGGCAGCCAAGATACAAACACAGTAGAAGCTGATGCTGCAGCTGCTTTAACTCCAGCAGGAGGACCTGGAACTATAAGAACAACATATGTGGCTGTTGAAGTAGGAGAAATAATTCAATGTAT